>JALAAE010000009.1:0-600000 GCA_022702365.1 Epichloe sibirici | reverse complement strand
GGGCTATGGAGATCGTGCCGATCATGATAGGCAAGCCTACAAGCAATTATGATATGATCTACTTTATCGATCTTGGTGACGCCGCCTCTGTGCTTGTCGCCGAAGGAAGGGGTATCTCAGCTGATCTTTTCGATATCCGAAACTTCAAAACACTATCTCCTGACCAGCTTTATATGTTTGGCGCTATCCAACATCCTAATTTTGTCACCGTGCACGAGATTTACCGAGATGGGGATGAATACTATGTCGTCTTTGACCATATGCCTCGATCACTGATGGAGGTGTCGAGAAATCCCTACTTGAACAGCAGCAGACTCGCTGCTATAATGAGACAGGTACGGGCTGTGAACACTGTTGCACGAGTTATGAGCTAAGTAAAACAGGTCGTCTTGGGCATGGAATATCTAGAGCAGAGAGACCTTCAGCACGGGCATTTGAGTTGCTCCCAAATACTATTACTTCCTAGCGGTAGGGTTAAGCTGCGTTAGTGTGCTCCATCCTCAGATAACAGGCTTCGTAAGGTAACCGGGCAAACATAGGCGGCCAGGAGAATTGCTCTACTATTCAACCTCAAAAGGATATTGGAGACCTCGGTCGCGTCATGATGGAGCTGATGGAAGGCTACCATAAGGATAGTACTACTGTTGGTCTTGACAATCCTGAACGGTGGCATCTGACCGCGGTCAATTTCCTCAGCGAAACCACATCTGCTACCTCCGTAAAGGAGCTACTACAGGTACTCTACTCCCATTCCCCCTGAAGATCAAGATTTAATTTGCAATAGCATCCTTTCCTAAGGTCGACCCAGAAAGAGAAATTAAAGGGCTTGATGTCTTTTGTGATGACTTGGACAACACCGCATTATGAATATGTCGGTCGTGAACCTAGCCATATAAACCACAAAGAGGCGTAAAATGGGGTCTTCCAAAGACTCTACATCTGTGGTTGGTAATCTAGTTCTACTATATCTACCCTCTCAGACACATATGTTCGCATGATATCTCGGAGGTTGGCCCTAATAGTGGACGTAGCAGAAACTTGACACGGTTAGCTATACCCTAGTTACTGCTAAGACAGCTTACCTGCAATGATCATATCACCTCTAGCTTTTGTTTCGTTTTGGACTCTCCTGATGTGTTTTCCCTGGGCCTCTTCTCGAATGATATCCTCCCATATAGGCTGGCCAGGCATAACCTCTGCGCGGTTGCTCCGATCGCCGCTTTGTTTCACATCCGCAACGAAGACAGATATTGTTAGTATCTTGCGGACGTTAGGGTATTCAACATTAGTATAGAGTCCTGGGTCTTACCTTGCCATAATCTAGGGTGTCTTTCACAAGAGCGTTGTTTAGGTGATTTTCAATCACGCATGGAATTTCTAATTCACATGAGAAGTAGCTCAAGTTCAAGGGCAAAGACAGACTGACCAACTTGGTGCCATTCCCATACAAGGTGAATGCGTCGCGTTTGTATATTGCGGCTGTTATAATCATGCAGCAACTGTTGCAAATATGGCAGCTGCGCCGCAATGCCATATCCACTGGCTATCATCAATACAACATCATACTTGCCAACACCAACGCTCGCTCCGTGTGGGCCAATAATGAACGCAGGACATGAAGCTTTGCCATCTATTGGGTCGACTGTACCATTCTCCGCGCTACGTTCTGCGCTTTGTTCTGGTTCCCTGGCTTGTATATCCTCAAGAGCTCTTTTCTCTATAACAGTATGTTCCCGGCGGTCAGAAATTGGCTGAGGAAAGTCGTTTTCTGGATTCCAGGTGTATTTGTCTTCAAGAGTTTTCCTCTCTGTAACAGCATGTTTCGCGCGGTTGCAAAGTGACTGAGTAAAACCCCTTTGGGGTTCGATCAGCAGTTCTAAAGATTTTTGGGGTCCGTCAGACCAGGATGTCACAACAAAGGGATGACTCTGGAACATAGACCAGAAGCTCTTCAATGGCATACAGAGCCAGAGATTGATATGTTGACCAGGCTTGACGACTAGTGGCCGCGGTAAATCTACTTTGACGACAATAGCGCCGCAATCCTGGAGCGCTGTGGCCCTAGGAAAGCCATAGCCTAGTCTGCCGTTGCGAATTAGAGATGCGAAGATTATAGTAAGGACGACTAGACCAAGAATCACTAGCAATGAGTAAAAGTACATGCGCGGGAAGAGAGATTTTGCAACGAGATGCACCCAGAGGCCGTATAGCGTCAATACAGCTAAGCTCTGGTGTAGCCTCAGATACACTTCATACCATCTCGTTTTAACAGAGGATATAGATAAGACGAGAGAGGCACCTAGCGATGATGCTGCCTATATTGAACTCTGTGAGCCTCATTAAATGCAGAATGTAGTTCAGACTTACGATAACACCCCATAGGTTCGCCGGCTCATGGAGTGGATATTGTTGGGAGTGAGCGCAAACCAGGTGAACCGCGAGAAGGACACATGCCATAACACCAATTGAGGCGTGGAAGCGATAGACAAAGCGTAATCGCAGTCCTAGTAGTGTTGATAAAGGATCAAGGTATGGAGTTACACAAAGGAAAACGAGATGGACAAGCGTCAGATCGGCAGCTCGTAGCCCGGTAGATTGGGCGTTCTGCGAGTGAAAGCTCAGGCAAAAGGCAACTATGCCAGCATAGAGTAGCTGACCCAAGACAGCGGCACGACTCCAGTGAACGACCCTTTGATACCTAGCGATCGGATAGTAAACCAGATATCTCAGTAAAGGCACTTGGATCCAGCCCTTAAGAAGGTAGCGGAAATGGAGGCAGGCTAAAAAGAGAAAACCAAAACACAGTAGAGAAGAGTATATAATTATAATATAAAGTCTAAGCTCTAGTATTATTAAAAGTATATATAAGGTAAATCTTAGGAAAAGATAGCTATATCTCTTTATATAATCTTATATTAGAAATTAAGGTATAGTAAGTGTAAGCTTATAACTAATTTTACTTATATATATACTAAGCCTATAGCTAAAAGTAACTACTAAAATCTATATCCTAACTCCTAATCTATACTAGTATTCTATAAATCTTAAATAAAACACTATATATTTACTCTTTCTTACTTACTTAGCTTACTAATCTAATAAAATCTTTTAATATTTTTCTTACTAGTATTAAATATATATCTTCCTATTTTTTAATTAGCTATATATTTTTTAATTAGCTATATATTAGTTTATTAGCTATATTAAGTTCTTACTAAGTTAGAGATTAGCCTTAGAAATCCTAGGTTCATTATTAAGTTATAGTTATAGTATTTACCCTTTTAATAGATAAGGATATAAAGATTAGTATTATAGTAATAATTAAGCTTATTATATTATACTATAAGCTAACAAATTATCTAGTTAAAGTTCTTACCTATTTTATTTTACTTTCTTAGAAAGGGCGCTTAATTTATAGTTACTAGTGTTACGGTGCAGCCCCACAGGGGCCATCGCGGGTGTTAAGCGCGCACGTACGGGTGGATTGCCCGATCCAGTTGCGCCATAGGCAAAAGGATACGTATTGAACAAGTCCCTCTGACTTGCTCAATTGACACCTATATTGCTAGGTCTAGGCAAAGCCTAGATCATCACAACTAGTACTTATTTATAAAACCTAAGTAAGAGTAATATATAGCTATTATTTCTAGTATATCTTATACTAAAGAGGAATTTAATAGGGTTTAATAGAATTTATTATATAAGTATTACTTTTTATTCTAATTTAGCTTTACTATAATCAAAAGAGTACTAAAGCTACTTATGTCTTAAACTTACTATACTAAAACCCTTATTTACCCTTTAGTATAACTTTTTATTAAGGTTATTTAAATATAAAGTATTCCTTATTTTCCTAGTTTTATTTCTAATTATAACCTAAGTAATATTATATTCTAGCCTTAATATAAGCTATTTTTACTTCTTAATAACTTACTAATCCCTTTGGACTTATATTTATAGGTATACTATAGTATATAATAGGTAATTAATATTAAGCTAGTATTATTATAGGTTTTATAAATATAATTTATTCTAGGTTTATAATTAACTAATATAGTTACATATAGCACTGCAGGAGCGAGTATACACGTATGTCCATGGTCCCGGCTTATCAGTGGCCGTCATGGGCTGAATGAAACACGAAACAGACTGCAGCGACAACTGATCGTGCTGTCGAACAAGTGAGCTACCCCCTAAGCACCCACAGGCCATCTACTCACAAGCCCCGTCGCACAAGAATACAGTGGTCGAACGGGGGTAAGCACATCCTACCAGCTACCCGTGGGTGACTTGACGCAGCTGACCTGACTCTAGGATGGACGATTTCCAGGCAGAGTGAGCGGTGCTTGTTCCTAAGGGTAGACAGCGATAACTAATGCCTCCAGGCACTACCAAGCGTTGGAGGAGTTCGGCGCCAACGTGGCGTCGATGGCCCCAAATGACCAGTCGTTCAGTTTGATGAGTTGGCCGTAGACGGGTGGAGGAAAGGGGAGGAGAGAGACCTGCGTGAGAATAGAGGGCCATGGTCATCTTATAGTTACTGGCAATGATGCTTTCAGTACGATATCGTGGATAGGAAGAGGTTTGGGTAGAGTCTAGAAACGCCTGTTGCATCGTCTGATCCGGAGTCTCTCTGAATGGAGTGCAGCATGAGTCAACTGCAGAATGGACCAACTGCAGCTCTCGTCACATGCGCGAGGGTTCATGCAATACAACCCTGCCGGCTCGTCCACTTTTGTGCATCAATGCAATGACAGGCTTCTCGTACTGGGGGTGAATGTATCACGTAGTTGTTCAGTATTGGACGTTTAAGAAATAGAGACTACATACATTGGTCCGTGCCTATGATGCACAAACCCCCGGCTGATAAGATCCAGAAGTAGATCATAACCCTGAAGCCTGTTCTGTCGAGAGCCATTTTCTGCATTGTCTGTTGTCCATTTCTGAACCAGTGTTTAATACATGTACACCTAGACAAGATCCAGAAGGCCGTTTTTTGTCACCTACCAACAGCCAATTCCTGCCTCGCCCGGTGCAGGGTAGGTTGTCTACCTAGCCTGGATCAGCTGAATTTGGCGTGGCTGAGTGACATCTTGGTTCCGCCACGATCCAAGATCCAGAAACGAACGAATGCGCACAATACACATCGTCATGGAACCGGGCCAGAAAAGAACAGTTACTGTCATGCGGTTGCTGCACCCCCTAGCAGCTAGCTTCACACCTTGATCTTGAGTCGCCAAGGAACACCTGGGTGGGTGTACACAGGGTCCAGAAACGGACCTCTGAAGAGACCACTCGAGCAAATGCGCCTCCTAAACATGGCCCCGTCCACAAATGGAAAGGATTGTCGTATGGGAACATGCCATCTGCTCCGTCTTTCATCGTGACAGATGGTGGCTGGGACAGAGGACGTGTGACGAGGATGGGGCAACGAAGGGTACCCGAGTTGAAGCAGCCCGATTTCCTGCCGCCTTCGTTTTCGTTATCCATTGCTGACGGCACGGCTGGTGCTGTTGGTTCCATTACTGGCTGCATTTACAGACGCTTACGGTGGCGACGGCGCAATGCGACTGTGTGTTGGTTCGAAGCTCCTTGTGGCGGAGTCGTGACTTTGCCAAGGGGGGGGGGAGGGGGGCGTTCTTGCATATTACGCCTCATCACTTTCAGGGTTCAGACATCCAGGCTCAGTTGAATTGCGTCAGAGCTTCAAGTCCAGCTATTGCTCTCTAAGCTACGATACAACACTGGCTACCCTGGACGGGAATCCTGCGACGATTGTTTTTGCTGATTAGAAGTGGACGGTCAAGACCTGTCAAAGGGACGTTGGTGGGTGAAAACCGGAACGTGGGCGGAGTAGGAGCATTGTGGCTGGTGACTGTGGCTGTGGACCGTGACAGAATTGTGGCTAGCTATTGTGGCTGATCATGGTGGCTAGTGGGTGGATGTCACAACACGTGACCCGCAATAGCTCATAAATACTGCGCCTAACGGGCATTAGCTAGGACAATCAATCAACCCTTTCCACGCACACGTGTCACAGTGGATCACAAGAACCCTCCTGCCTTATCCGTCTGTTTATGTTGTTCACTCATAATCAACCACAACGCACTCCCTTCGAGCGCTCTCCTTGCAGCATCAAACCTATCATTGATTGCACATCGAGTCATGGGCTCGACGGATTTCCAGGAGCTACAACGGCTTTTGGAGGAGGCGAACCAGCGCGCCGAGAGGGAACAGCAACGCGCCGAGAGGGAACAGCAACGCGCCGAGAGGGAACAGCAACGCGCCGACGAGGCAGAGCAACAGACCCGACCTACCACCCTCGATGAATACATTTCAGCGTGCCATACCTCCGTCTTCGCCAGGCTTGCCATCGAGACCAACCCAGAGCTCACCTCCAAAGGGTCCATTACCAATCCGCAAAACAAATGGTGCCCTTCCAACCTCCGACCGTGGACCGGCTTTATCGACCTGCAGAGAGAAGTCTTTGGGACCATCTACGACACATTCCCTCCCCACAAACGCGTCTTCGAGAGCCAGCATTTCCTTCACCACCTAGGCAACAGAGTTTCGAAACGGTCCGTAGCGGACGAGAAGTCGCTCGAGTACTTCCTTCATAACAGTGCGGAAGACCCAGTGAGAAACATTGTCGAGCAGCTCAGGGAAGCTCCAGCTGTGGCCGACGCTTTTGACCTCGGCAATGGTGTCATCTTCGAGAACCACCCCCATGCCATCAGCGACGTGGCCGAGGAAGTGGTCGAACGAGATACCCCCTCCACGCCGCCGCAGACACCCGGTCAACCGCGCGACCTCAACCAGCTGCGGGCGGACCAGATCTGCATCTACCGATCCGACGGGGCGGGCCCCCCGACGCGCTCCATGATATACATTTCCGAGTACAAGCCGCCTCACAAGTTGACAGCTGCGCACCTCCGCCGCGGCCTCCGCCCCATGAACATGTTCAAGGAGGTCGTAAACCGAAAGACGATCCCAACCGCCGCCGACCCGGACGCCCGATTCCAATACTTTGCGGATAGGTTAACGGCAGCTGCGCTCACCCAGACATACCACTACATGATCCAGGGCGGCCTCGAGTATAGCCTCTTAACGACGGGCGAGGCGATTGTTTTCCTCAAGATCGACTGGGAGGATACTGGAACGCTCTACTACCACCTGGCCGAGCCTGGTCCGGAGGTGTCCGCGCACCCCGCCAACATGAACGTGTGCACGGCCGTCGGCCAGTACCTGGCCTTCACTCTCCTGGCTCTTGGCCAGCCCGGCGCGCGGAGGGAGCACGGGCAGGTGGAACGCGAGAGGGCGATGCAACGCTCGAGAACGTGGGCAGTGGACTTCGAGTCGACGTTGCGTTCCACCTCTGAGAGCGATCGAATCGTGGCATCGGAGGGCTCGCTTGCTTCAGAACCCACAACCTACGAAGCAATCGATCGCACACCGCTGCGTGATCGCCTGAGGAACGCGAGGAATCGTGCGCCGTCAAGAGTCCAGTGTGACGACGATGGGCCGCGGAGAGACGGTCAATCGGAGTCATCAGGGGACGAGTCTTCGGCCGAGGGACCGGACACCCCGTCTCCCGCTGTCCGACGCAGCCATCGACTGGCGCATCGACGCCGGGACACGATGGAGGCGGGTAGAGGGGCCGGTGGCGCTGGTCATCAAGAGCAGGACTATTGTACACAGCGGTGTCTCCTCGGCTTGGTCAGAGGAGAGGATCTGGACCCGAAATGTCCGAACTTTGAGCTTCACCGAGAGCATTGTGTCGCTGGGCAGAGATGCCACCCCGTCACCCACGCAACGTGGCTCGTCATGCTTCGAGAGCAGCTCGAGAAATCGTTGGATGACGGCATCGCGCGGCTACAGATCGGCGGGGCCCGAGGCGTGCTCTTCAAGGTAACCCTGCTTGCGTACGGCTACACCTTCGTCTGCAAAGGGACAGTGAAGGCCTTCATCAGGGACCTCGAGCACGAAGCAGCGGTGTATAGTCGTCTGAGTCCCATCCAGGGGATCAACGTGCCCGTTTTCCTGGGTGCCGTTGATCTCCGGCCGATGAACAAGGTCTACTACTACGACCACCGAGTCTACGTGGTTCACATGACGTTCTTGTCGTGGGGGGGTTGCGGCGTAGACTCAGCTGAGGCTCATGGCGAGAGCGGGCCAAAGCTGAGGCAGTGTGCGATCCGGTCGGTGCATGCTGTGCACAGGCACGGCGTCGTCCACAAAGATGTGCGAGCGCCCAACATGCTGTTCAATAAGGAGGTCAATGGGGTCATGATGATCGATTTTGAGCGAGCCAAGTTGCTCACACCGCCTCGGGCTGCTCTGGCGCCTGTGGCACCTAACAAACGAGCACGGGAGCCGGGAAATTCGGGCAGCAACTCTGGCAAGCGGCCTAGGAGGAGGATGCTTGAAGATTTGTTGATGGTAGAGCAGACCTTCATGGCATGATTGCCCACGGGAACTTTGATGCGGGTGTTGAGATGCCACCAGAGCTGGAGGCGTATCAGTTGGGATAGTTCTCAACTACCCCATGGAGAGGATAGGTATAACACCATGTGTTTCTGTTGGTTGCTGTGCGGGCCTATGAAGTTATGACGAAGTTCACAAATGCGTACGGAGCGGTTCAATATTTGTGTCTGCAATAACCTCGCAAAATGCAATTTGTGTACATGGCAGCTCGAACTACAGTCGAAGATGTGGAATGCTCGTATATATTCGAGCCAAAAATAACCAAACCCCTTTCATATGGTGCAGTCAGATGTGGATTTGACCCACGGCCCAATTTTCGAGACGAAGCTTAAGAAGGCGATCAAGCTCGGTAGAGCCATCCGATCGGACACCATATTCATCAACACCCCTTAGCATCTTATCAATGTATTCACCGGCCGCGGAAAGGTGTAAAATATGCGCGATGGCACGATGAATGGCAAGAAGTCTCGGTGAGGGCGAGTCAATGCTCCTATCCTCAGTAAGATAAAGCGTTCGAGTAACGGGGATATCTTCCTCGAAGCCGGGAGGAAGAAAAGTATCAATACGGTACGTATGCGGCTCATTGCCAACAGGTTCGAAATACACTTGAAAGTCACCAAACGATGTATGCAGCTTTTGAGTAAGCGACAGAGCGTTGCCAGGTCGATCAATGTCGACTCCCTCAACCAAGTAAGCAGCCCCGCTGTCAAACATATTGAGTATCGCCAGTGCTGCTACTTTTGAGGAATTCTATAGGGCAGTTAATCAGTAGGCGAAATATTCTGGACCCGACGACTCTTACCAATTCTCCAGAAGAACCAAGTTGGGCGAGCGAATGAGGCAGAATGTGTGCCACCTCGAGATAGGCAAAGCTTTGGCCCTTCAAAGGAGCGCCGTCTTCGTCATGAGGCTCGGTTCCGCCTTGTTGGCGGTAGCGCTGTAAAGCTTCAGCCTGATCGAACTTGCGTGATATCACACAACGATAGCGATCTCGTATCAGGCAAGCACCTCTCAAGCTGGCTATCCGCTCTGGTGTCCCAGAAAAGACATGCCCTTGACGCTGGGTTCTCATGACGGCCGAGTGAGATGCCGGGGTGGGCTGCGGCGTCTTTTTGGTTGATGCTTTGACTGCGAGAGTGTAAGTGACTTGGCGCCAAGCATTCACTGTTCGATCTTACGAGGGAGGAAGAAGTTGTCGACCAGGTAGTCAGCGAATTTGTATAAACCTGCCTGCAGTTCTGCTCGATATGTTGAATCCTCAAACTTGATGTCCTCATGAGCTGATGGCGATAGATCGAGAAACTCAAACAAAGCGGTCAGCAAACGGCCTTTAGACTCATCGCTGGTGGAGTATTCGTAGGTGAAGCGAACAAGCTTGAGTCGGTCATATTTGTCGTGATCTTGTCTAGTGTCATCGCTCTCAAAATAATCTATGATCTGGTAAAACCGACGAACAGCAGAAGCACGATCATCCGCTGATAGAGACGACCGGGAGGAAAAGTCAATTATGCCCTCGAGAAATGATCGATGGCGATGAAGCGGAAGCGCGGGCGGCGCCATGTGCTCAAAGTTTTGATAATGATGCTGAAATTTTTTGTTATTGATGAAATGAGCACGTTATTATTGACGTTCATAAATTCATGAGCGTTGCTATTCGGAGCTGTGTTTTCTTGCTCACCGGCGCTGTACCCACCACGTGATAGGGCTATATCCTACATCCCATGCCCTACTACTAAATTTATATAGCACTCCCTAGTAAAAAAAATAGTTAGAATTATAGGCCTATTACCCCTGCTTACTATACCTATATATATAGGTAGCTATTATAGTAGCTAGAGAGGCTAGAAGAATTAGTTAGGCTAGCTAAAGTGTATATAATTAAAGAAAACACTAGAAATCGCGTTTTTAAGCAAATTCACAAGCCTTATGCGTGTTTAATTAAAAAATCTACTTATATCGTAATGCATTTTAGAGTGCGAGGTCTAATTCTATAAGATTACGTGTGTTTTCTACGGGAGGGTATGGTAATCAAGCCGCTTAACTAAATGCAGCTAGGACTAATTTTCATGTGGGTATAGCGCCATTAAGTAAGAAAACATAGCTCCGAATAGCAACGCTTATGAAGAGCGTTACTAGATTTTTTAATTAAACACGCATAAGGCTTACGAATTCGCTTAAAAACATGATTTCTAGTGTTTTCTTTAATTATATATACTTTAGCTAGCCTAACTAATTCTTCTAGCCTCTTTAGCTATTATAATAGCTACCTATATATATAGGTATAGTAAGTAAGGGTAATAGGCCTATAATTCTAACTATTTTTTTTACTAGGGAGTGCTATATAAATTTAGTAGTAGGGCATAGGATATAGGATATAGCCCTATCACGTGGTAGGTATAGCGCCAGTGAGCAAGAAAACACAGCTCCGAATAGCAACGCTCTTTATAAAACGGGTCAAAACCCCAGGCCTGTGCGGGGCTAGCCCTGATTCAGTAGGCGGTGAAAGCGATAAGATGGCAAATATCTGGTACTGCCATAAAATAAGCAGCCACGTGACGAAAAGACCAAGTTGCGTAGCTGGAGGCAGTTCCGGCTTTCCTGCTTCAGGCAAAACTTCGCGTCTTAAGTGTGATAGCCAACAACGGGGTCATATGGCCGTAGAAAAACTACCCAATCACTATGTGGTATGAAAATTGGGCTTGGGATCCAGTGGATGTTGAGTTTGGAGTTGTTAAGCGCCACGTCATTTTCATATCTAAAAAACACCCACGTAGACTCTTTTGAACCTAAGAAACTGGGCGCCTCTAATTTAAAGCAACTCTAGTCACTAAGACCCCTTCTTCTTATGCATGCAACGTTTTGGGGATATGTTGTTCGCGTTTTAGATCCCGTCGTGCTAACAGCTTCGTGTTGATGATCCATGCGCTGGGATGACGTAGGCATACTGCGTTTTCTGACCGTGGCAATAGACCCCGAGACGCCCTGCCAAGCAACTATGGAATATTAAAAAAAGAGTATTAAAGAAAAAAAATAAATTAAAAAGGATCAATGAAGGGCGGGAAGGTGAATGCCTATTCCGACTACTCTATTGTCAAGGCTTTTAGCTTGGGGGTGAATAACAGAGTGAAGGTTAGATTGAAGAGTCGTAGCTATTAAACTGCTAGTTAGGGGTAGGTAGGTACTTAAAAGGTTTAATCTCTGGCCTTTCCCTTCGTTAGTAGGGAAAGCTCCTTTAAATATCTCGCAGCCCTTACGTAACTAGCCTATAGCTAGCCTATAGCTCTATGCCTTACTAGGCGCTACCCTTATTAATACTATTATAATTCTACTCCTCCCTCCTGGGTACGAGGTAAAACTGCTTATATTATTACAGCCCGTTTTTCTTCAACATCTTGTCCATCTTTTTCGCTGTTTTCTCTAAGTGAGTGGTAAGGTGCGAGAAGATGGAAGAGATGGTGTAGAGAGAGGGAACAAACACGGTCACAGAGAAAGGGGGAAGCGCGTTAATTTATCCTGCGAGCAAAACTCGAATGAATTTGAGTTTAACTGCGGTCGCGAACTATAACTCTTACGCTAACGCAGCTATAAAGTTTATTGTTAACAAACTTTACACTAACCTCATAGCCCCCCGTATTCGTGCCCTTAAAGCTTGTTCCTATATTAGGCTGCTTTTTTATTACTGCGGTACTATTAATCAGTTGTTCATTGTTGCACTGGCTAGGTGTTACCAGTAATTCTTATGTTATGTGTGAATTTTAGATGCATTGGCCACTGCCAATGAAAAAAAAAATTATAAAAATCATAATTCTACTCCTAATATAATACCCCCTCTCACTATAATTATTCTTAATTGCTTTAAGCTACTACCTTAGGGTTAAGTTATAGTAAGAGCGTTCTTTATTACTACCTTCGCTATAGTGATCTTCCACAAAGCAACGTAGTAATATTAATAACGTTAGCTATATTAGCTTTTTTCATGGTAATTACCTACTAATAGTAACTAGGTCATAGTTACCCTTTAACTTAATAACTATAGGCTATCCTTTCTAAATAATTCTCCCTAGCTAGACTAGTTAGTATAATTTTTTTAATTAGCCTAAATCTGCTATATGCTAATTACCTTACTCCTTCTGTTTTTCTTCTAGCTTATAGTAGCGGCCTAATAAATTTATAGTAAGCTTATAGTAATAAACTTATAAATTATAGTAATCTTTATAAATACACTAGCCTTAACGCATAGAAGCTTCTAGTTAGACTATCTTAGATTACTCTAAGGCACCTAAATTCCTATAAGAAGGGTTAATTCCTCCCTTTCTTTTCCCTCTTTTCTTTCTCTTCTTTAAGCCTCTTATTAACTTATAAGTCCCTTACTAATATAATAGTAGCTATAACGCTACTATTATATAATATCTGCTAACTCTTTATAGCTTAAGTTATTATACCCTATACTACCGCTATTAAAGATCTTACTATTAAATAATCCTATAAGGGAAGAACCTTATAATTATTAAAGACTATGTAAGTTTACTACTTCTTTATTGCTTTTTTGCTACTAACTTAAAGCTAGTTTAATAAAAATTCTATATATATATTATGCCTAGTGGTTAGCTATTTAGAATGTAGCTCTAAGGGATAATAATAAAGATAATTAGCCTTAGTATATTACTAAGGGAAAGCCTAAACTAACTAAATATTATTACTTCTCTAGTATAAACTTACTGCTAGCTTACTACTATTATTACTAATATTTAGCTTTCTCTAGGTAATTCTTTAAAATACTACTATTATACCTATAATAATAAGACTTATATTAGCGTGAGTTAAGCCTTAAGGGATTACTTCTTAATTACTACTAATTTAATACTAGTATCTTACTTAAATTATAAAGCTATATAAATAGCTTTAGGATATACTCTATAACCTTCTAAAACTATATTATATTAATAAAGTAAGTTATTCCTTAGTTTACTGCTTTAATACTACTAATATACTACTAGGGGTTTATATAAGCTAAGAAAAAACTTTATAATACTCTTTTAGCCTTAAAAAATGCTAATAAACATAGGTAAGCTTACTACGCATATCTTATAGCTAAGGCTTCTTAAGAAGCGGAGTGTAATAAATACACTACTTTTTTATAGCTAGTTAATATTATTAATCTAGAAACCTAGATTAAAATTACTAATTATCTTTAGTTTATAGCTACCTATAGCCCTATAGTTAGTACTATTAACTTTACTACTTATTTCTTACTAACTTACTACTAGTTTACTACTATATAAGCTACTCTCCTTACCTATATTAGTCCTATAGAACTCCCTAAGGAATTAAGAGTTTAGGCATTTAGAGATAATAAGTCTAAGTCTAATAAAATAGGAAATATTGCTAAAAATGTAGCTAAAAATATCTCTAAAGAATAGCTATTAGATAGCTATGAGTTTATGCTAAGTCTTTGCTTTAAATAACGAATTTATGTGGAATTATCTAAATTATTATTAAGTGAATTATTCCCTAATTAAATTGCTATAAATCTAATGATTATTCTAAATCTTAATTTAAGAGTTAATTAAGCAGCTAAAAAGTTAAGATTTAGCTACTTAGTTACTGCTTATAATCTTTAATGATTTCTTTTGTTATAAAATCTCTTTATAATACCTATGAATTTTCTAAATTATTATAATTCTTCTATTTAACTAAATATTTACGCTATTTTCTATTATATTTATAAGCGATAATTTGTTTAACTTTAAATTCCTCTTAATCTTCTTTAATATTATCTTATAGTAAGGTTATATTAACTACATTACTTAGATTTCCTTTAAAGGGTTCTAAGCTTATAATGTTAAAAACATTATATAAGCGTGTTCCTTTAGGTAGCTTTAATTAATAGGCTAAACCATAATAGCTAACTTCTTTTTTAATCTTATAAGGTCCTAAGTACTTTATAGCTAGCTTTTAGCTAAGGTATTATAGGTTAATGTTTTTTATTAAGAGTAAGATATAGTTACCTATATTAAACTTTATTAGCACTCTCTTCTAATTATAATATTTTTTCTATAAAGCTTATAAGTTACTTAATAGCTACTTAATCTCTAAGTGCTTATGCCTTAATTCTAAGACTTTATTTTTAGCTTAATTATTAACTATTAGAATTAGCGTAACTGCTTAATCTAGTCCTCTTAGGTTATACCCTTATAGCGCTTCTATAGGTATATAACTATAACTTATATACGCGCTTATATTATAAGTAAACTATACTATTAAGAGATAATTAACCTAATTAGTCTATTCTATGCATATAAATACTCTTAAATAGTGCTCTAAAACTTAATTTAAGCGTTTAGTCTAACTATTTATCTATAGATAAAATACGGTGCTTAGTTATTACTTTATTACTAAGAGGTAGTAAAATGTTCTCTAAAATCCACTAGTAAATATTAAACCTTAGTCTATAATAATACCTTCTAGGACTTTATAGTCTTTAAAAATGTGTTCTAAAAAGATTAATACTAGGCTATTGCTAGTTAACCACGTAGATATAGGTATATAAATACTATACTTTATGAATCTATTAATCACTACTAAGATTACATTATAAGTCTTATTCTACTAATCCTTAACTAATAGGAGTCTAGTAATAAAGTCTATTAATAATTCTTAAAAGGGGCAATCTAGTACTAGTAGCATAGCTAGCTTACTATAAGGCTTATATATTCTTAGCTTTAATACTTAATAACTAATATAAGTATATATATATATCTTAATATTATTTTTTATTCTAGGCTAAAAATATTAATTAGTAACTTAATAAAGAGTTTTAGTAACCCCCTAATGCCTAGCTATAGAGTTATTATAGATTAGTAGTAAGATCTCCTTTCTTATTCCTTATGGAATAAAGACTTAATTCTTAAATATTAATAGCTTAGAGGGTCCTATAGACTATATCTATAATATCTCTAAGTTACCGCTTTCTAGCAGTAACCTCTTCTTTATAATAAAGGCATCTCTCTATTATGTATCTAATAATAAGACTTGGATTAGGGTTCTAATTCCGTGTCTTTATCTAATATAGCGGAGTTAAACTTAGCAAAGGTTCTTTATACTGCTAAGACCCTTACTATAACGCTTCTGCTAGGTTATAACTCCCTAGCTAGTAAATCTAGACTAATAGGCAAATCTCCCTATGCTATAATACCTCCTTTAAGCGCATATAGACTAATAGGCTTATTTAATACTATTAAGACCCTTACTATAACGCTTCTACTAGGTTATAACTCCCTAGCTAGCAAATCTAGACTAATAGGTAAATCTCCCTATGCTATAATACCTCCTTTAAGCGCGTCTAGACTAATAGGCTTATTTAAGGTCTATGCTACTTTATCTCTATAAGGTAATAGCTTGCTCTTAAGTATAAGTAAACTAATAGGCTAATTTAGTTAATAGATAAGGGGCAATTTTATAAAGCGCTAGATATTAGCAGTTCTATTATAGCGTTCTTATAGCCTATTATCTATAAACTAAACACACTGTGATTTCTTAGAACACTAGATATTAGTAGTTCTATTATAGCGTTCTTATAGCATATTATTTATAAACTTAGTAAGAAAGGTTAGTAATTATAAGAATACTACCTTTACCTTTCTCTCTTTACTTATATAGTCTAATCTTCTTAATAAAGCATTAGTAAGGTTTAATTTACCTACCTTATATTTAATTATAAAGTTAAATAGGTAAAGCTTATTTAGAGCAGTAACCTATTTGCTAGTTAGCTTTAGCTTTATAGCTAGATACTTATAGTTTAAGTAGTCTATAACTACTATAACTAGGTATGTTAAATATATAAGGTAATGCCTTTAAGTTTAGAATACCTCTTAGATAGCTAGTAGCTCTATGTCTAGGGTTATATAGCGTAGCTCTATCTTATTTAACTTTCTTAATATATACACTACTAGGTGCTAGTAACCTAGCACTAACTACGCTAGGATAGCCCTAAGTATATATCCTAAGGCATTTATCTTAACCCTTAATAGAGCTAATAGATTAAAGTACACTAGAATTAGCGCCTCTTAGAATCATTTTTATAGCTCTCTAAACGCTGCTAACTTATTAGAATCTAGCTTAAACTTTACTAGTTAGTCTCCTTAAAGTTAATTAGTTAATAGGATAACTATTTTACTATAGCCCTTAATAAACCTTCTATAAAATCCTATAAAACCTAGGAATAACTAAATATTAAGCATGCTATAAGGTACTAGCTAGGTTACTATTGTCTTAATTCTCGCGGGCTCTATTATAATCCTTACTTTAGATATAATAAAGCCTAGGAATTTAACCTTAGTATATAAGAATTTACACTTTTCTAGGTTAATAAAGAGGCTTGCCTCTTAAAGCTTCTAAAGGACCTATCTTACATGCCCCTTATGCGTAGCTATATCGCTACTATAGATTAGGATATTATCTAGGTATATAACGCAAATTATATCTATAAGACCTTTTAGGGCATTATTAATATATTCTTAGAAGGTAGTAAGTGTATTAACTAGTCTAAAAGGTATTATAAGATATTTAAAGTGCTTATATCTATATTAAAACATAGTCTTTTACTTATCTCCCTTATAGATATATAGCTAGTAGTATATATCTTTAAGGTCTAGTTTTATATAAACCTTTGCTCCCTTTAATTAATTTAAAATCTTAGTAATAAGTAGTAATAGCGCCTTATCTTTAATAGTAATCCTATTAAGGCCTTTATAATCTATATAAAGGCATAATTTTCCTCCTTTCTTTAGTATAAATAATATTAGGGCCTTAGCTAGGCTAATAGATCTCCTAATCTATCCTTTTCGCTATGTACTCGCTAAGTACTTATAGAGTACCTCTAGCTCTTTCTTTACTAAATTATATATAGGTCCTTATAGGGGTATTTTCCTCTCTTCTAATTTAATAGTATAAGTCTAACTACCTAATATAAGGAGAATACCTATAAGTTTATTTAAAAAGATATCTTTAAACTCTTTATAGGCCTAGGGTATTTACGTGGTTAACTTATAGGCTTTGCTTATCTCTATTATTACTAGGTTATTATAGGGCTTATCTTCTCTTACTATTAAGATGTTATTACCTTTTTATATGATTTTTAACGTTAATCCTTATAGAATAAATCCAATATATACACGTTTTACCTCCTTATATACCTATCACGTCCCTACTACTAGTCTAAGGCACTCTTTTATAATAGGGTATCTCTAGTAACTATCTATCTAGGATATAATTATAGGTTTGTATATAACTACCTAATTATACCCTAATAACAAATTCTTACTAGTATTTACTATATAGCAGCTAACTTAATATATTCTTACATAGCCTATGCTATCCTTAATTAATAGAGTTTATAATAAGATTTCTTAATATTTTATTTTAGTTAGGGCTACACTCTTAAGGGTTATATTATCTTTCTTAACATTAGACTAATTAACTTCTATTAGTAGCTTTAGGTAAATAATTAAATAGGTTATGCTAGGATTAAATAGTGCCTTTATAGCTACCTATTTATATTCTTACTATAACCTTACCTTAACTTATAATCTTAGATCTTTAGGCAATAATTTAATAAGGGCGTTTTCCTAGGGTTACACTAAGCTAATAGAGGTCTTATTTAGATTAAATAGCTCCTTAACTTAGTTCACCGCTACCTTAATGTATCTCTATTATATAGTTACTTCTCTTATAAATAGAATAATCTAGTTCCTTATACCTTAGCGTAATATATCTTAGCTTACTATACTTAAAATAGGTAAGGGATAAACTTACTACTTTATTACCGCTTTATTTCTATAGTTCTTCTAGTATAATAGAACACTATCTTCTCCTTTTATAGTTATTACCTTAATTACTTAATTAGCTTCCTTTAGTTATAACCTTTACCTTCCTTCCTTAGCCTGCTAGATAGGTTTAACTCTTAGGGAACTCTTAGCTAAGTACTTACTTCTTTATAGCATTATTAAGGCTATTAATAAATATATAGATTTATAGGTATTTAGGAATTACTTTAGGTAACTTAGCCTTTACCTTACCCTAGATCTTTATAAATATCTAGAATAATTAGTAATTCTCTTACCTAAGACCTATTAGTATCCTTATTACTTCTAAGCACTATATATTCTTATCTATAGTCCCTATCTTTAACTAATTCACAAATCTATCCTAGGTATAACCCTAGTAGTCTATATAACTATCTATAGCTATATAATACATTTATTATTACTTTACGTTATTTACTAGGTAGCTACTAGTATAGGTAACCTTAGTTATATTATCTATAAAGGTTCTATAATCTATAGTAAAAGCTATATTTAGATCCGCTAAGAAATTCTAAAGACTCTTAAAGGTATCTCCTTTATATATAGGTGCTCTTAATTATATTTTTATAAGGCTATATTACTATATAGTAAGTGTTACCTAAGGCACTAAAGGAGGGGTATTTATAGGTCCTATATCTAAGTTACCTAAGGGTATAGCTACCTTTATTATTTATAGGTTTTGCTATAATTATATAAGTTTCTATCTCTTTTCTATAATATATATCTAGGTTATAGCCAGAGTATTGCACTACAATGTGTAGTGTAGTGTAGTATTTGTAGTTAGTGTAGTAACTATAAACTACACTACACTAACTACAAGCTAAAATCTACTACACTACACTAACTACAAATACTACAAATGTAGTATTAGGTAGATTTTTTTTTTTTAGTTTTAAACCCCTTAAATTCTCTTTATAATAGCTTATAATAGCTTATATTAGCTTATACTAGCTTATACTAGCTTATACTAGCTTATACTAGCTTATACTGGCTTATAATAGCTTATACTAGCTTATAATAGCTTATAATAGCTTATAGTAGCTTATAATAGCTTATAATAGCTTATAATAGCTTAAAATAGCTTAAAATAGCTTAAAATAGCTTAAAATAGCTTAAAATAGCTTAAAATAGCTTAAAATAGCTTAAAATAGCTTAAAATAGCTTATATTAGCTTATATTAGCTTATAATAGCTTATAATAGCTTATAATATTTTAAGTGTTAAACTTTAATAAATAATAAACTAAAGATAAATACATTAAATAGAAAAGTAAGTAAATATTAGTAAATCACTATGTAAAAAGCTTAACCTTTTAGTAATTTAGTATTATAAGGTTTTTAAAAATATTAATAAAATAAAATTATTTTCTCTTTTTTATTTTTTTATAATTATAATAATTATATATATATTATTTACACTAGCTAGCTCTATGTAGGGCTAGTACTAGTACTCCTACTATAATAATTATAGTAATAATAGTAATAATAGTAATAATAGTAATAATAGTAATAATAGTAATAATAGTAATAATAGTAATAATAGTAATAATAGTAATAATAGTAATAATACTATACTAATTTAAAAAAAAAAGCATTGTTATACTCTATAAAGTGATAGGTATTAATTATATAAAAAGTGAGTCTTAATATATTACAAAATTATATAAAAATAAGGTTTAACAAACTTAAATTTATAATTACTAAATATAATCTATTACCTATTAGACTATTACTAATTAGTAATAGACCCACTTTTATTAAAACTATACTTATTTATAAAAAGTACTTTTATACGTTATAAAGTAAGGGATATTTAAAATATATAATTAAAAGTAAGTCTTAGGATAATTAAGCTTACTTAAGCTATATAACTTAGTTTTAAAAGTATTTAAGTAATATATATATAGATTCCTAATTTTAGAAGTTTTATACTTTCTTCTTACTTTCTTCTTAAGTAATATAAATAAGATATATAGGTTTATTATATGTATTTTAAAACCTTTGACATTCCCTCCGCACCAATCTAAAGGTCCGGAATCGCCTCTAAAATACAAACCACATCGATATTCGAATTCTCGACCTCTGTTTACCCCCTCCTACAATATTACATTGCGATAGAGCTAGCGGCGGGCGTGAGGGTAAGATGCTAATGGTAATTAACGTAGGAGAAAGGGGGCTAGCATAGAGCTACTACCACCTAAATATAGGAATAGGATAGTTTAATGTCTAAAGACGCGAGGATAACCTAACAATAGATTAGATCTAATTTAAATACCCTAATAATATAAAATACTATAATAAGATTACTAGTCTTATCCCTAGCGATAAAGTCTCCTAAGTTTAGAGCATTACTAAGGCTATAGCTCACTAGGCAGCGAACCGCGCCCGTGCTAAGATTAGATCTATAAATAATAATAATAATAATATCCACACTACTAAAGAAGCCCTTAAAATAGCCCTTAAGAAAGCTATTAAGGAAGAAGCTAAAGAAACTAATACCCTAACCTAGGTAAGCATTATAACTAGACTAGCACTAAGAAAACTAAATAATAAAACCCCCTCCCTATAGATTCTAGGTAGATAGTATAGAGAAGTGCTTATTAAAGGTAACTTAATTTAGGAAACGCTTTAATCTTAAGGCGCTAAAGACATAATAACTATAGTAAATAGGGCTATTAGCTAAACCATAGCTATAGTAGCTAGAAGACTCCCTAGTGGAGATATAATTATTACCTTTAAAGGAAACGCTGCCTAATATAGAGAAGACTAAAAATAGATTACTAAAGCATTTAGACTAGAAGTAGCCCTCTACTACTATATACTTAGCATTATAGTTAAGGGATTCTTAATAAAGTATATATCTATTAAAAATCTAGTAACTAAGATTAGGAAAGTAAATAAAGTAAATATAATTAAGGTAACTATAAGGCACCCTTAGGTAGAAAACATATAGTAAACTACCCTAATCCTTAGACTAGTAAAGGTTAAAGATACTAATAAGATATGCTAAGATAGAATAGTCTTTAAAGCAGAGCTATTCTAAACTAAACTATATAATAAGACCTTATAACCCTAATAGTGCTATAACTACTTCTAAATAGGCTATATTATAAAGTTCTATAAGGTAGCCCTAAGGTATAGTAAGTATAGCGCTAGCTAATATAAAGAGGGAGAAATATCCTACTTAATAATAAGTAAATAACTAAAGGAAAACTATATCTTATGCTCTAGCTTACACCTAGCCTAGTTAAGAGACTACCCTATACTAAAAGAGAAGTAAAATACAGTAAAAGTAAGCTACCTAGAGTAGCTATTATAATTTACTAGTAACTCCCTAGATAGAAGCCTAACATTACCTTAAGAGAGGGCTAGCATAGCTATAGAACCTATTATTATAGTAAGTAGAAAAAGAGGATGCCCTATAAACATAGAGAGAAGCGCTAAATAGCCTAGAGTAAGGAGCATTATGTAATATATATCACGGAATAGAACTAGAATAGGACTAGCATAAGATAGTAAAGACCTACTACCCCCTTAATTAATATAGTAATATTATAAGTCCTTTTCTAGAATATAAATAAGAAGGATAGCCTAATATATATAGTGCTCTAGCACTAAACTAATATAGATATAATAGTAATTTAAGAATAGGAATATATAAAACACCTATAGCCCCTAGCACTAAGCCTTACCTGGTTTTAACTAGTACACTATAAAGGGCAAAACGCAGTATATATAAATAAGAAGCATAATATAGGGTTATGGTTAGCCTAGGGAGGAACTAATTAGTTACTAGTAGAGATAAAGGGCGTGAATATTTATTCCCTTTACTTAGAAAGGTATATAGATAACTAGAACACCCTTATCCACGCTATTAACGTAGAAGAGCCCTATAACTAAAGCATCTTTATAGGAGACTTTAACTAAAAACACCCCCTCTAGGATAGCTTAGATAGGATAACTAGAGGAGCGGAAGAACTACTAGACTTTATAAGCTAGTAGAGGCTTAGTTTAGTAATGCCCTAAAGGGAACCTATAAGATAATATAGAGAAGATAGGGATAGTACTATAGATCTCGCATAGGTAACCCTAGATATCTAAGTCCACTATAATAGTGTAAAAGACCTTATAGGTTCTAACTATATTCTATAGCTAATTAGCATCTTTACTAAGGAATAAGAAAATACCTTGCCTATCCTTAAACACACCTAGAACGTAATAAACAGACTATATATAAAGGCAGAAGCAATAGTATAGCTTTAATTAGAAAACGCACTAGACCCGTGGGATAAGGAAAGGATTAATATATACGTAACGTAGCTTATTATAAACCTATAATAGATAGTAAAAATAGCAGCCCTACGGAAGCGCTAAGGACTCCCTAGTCTAGAGGTATAGTGGTTAAGAAGGGCAAAGGAGGCAGTTACTAAAGCTAGATAAGCTAAGAGATAATAAAGACGCTAAAAGACTAATATAAATTAGCAGGCCTTCTCTAAGGTAGATAAGGACTAAGAATAAATAATTAGGGAAGAGAAAAGGAATATATAAAGAGAAGCTTTATAAAAGGCTAACACATAGGAAAAGGATAGAGAAGTATAAAGACTAAAGAGATAGGCCTAGCTCTAAAGCTAGGCCCCCCTAGAGCTCCCTAGACTCCTAGAACTAGAAAGAATTAATAATAACCCTAATCTAGCCACTACCTATAAAGATAAGGCTAGTATACTTATATAAAGATTCTTCCCTAAACCTATAGCAGACCTCTCCTATATCCTAGACCTTGCTTTCCTAGAGCTAGATAACGCACTATTCCTAGATAAAGAATAATTTAGAGTAGGAGATATTAGAAATATCCTATTAGACATAGCTAGCTAGAAAGCCCTAGGTAATAATAAACTCCTAGCGGGCCTTATTAAAGCCTATAATAAACCAGCTAAGGAAGCTATAGTATAATTACTAAATACTATCCTTAAAGTAAGGTATTTCCTAGCCTAGTTCTAGACTATAAGAGTAGTAGTAATTAGGAAACTAGGAAAAACCACTAAAGAGATAAGAAGAGCTAATGCGTAAAGACCTATCTTACTACTAAATATAGTAGGAAAGATTATAAAAGTAGTAATTATAAAGCGGCTTATAGCCTTTGCTAAGGCTAAGGGCTTTCTCTCTAAACTATAAATAGGAAATAGGATAAATAGATTAATAGAAACCGTAATTAGAGTCCTTATAGAATACGTAAGAGAGGCCTAGGGTAAAGGTAGTATTACCTTGCTAGCATAGATAGATATCTTATTAGTATTTAATAGAGTTAGCTACCTATACCTAATCCATATACTAATCTAAATAGGCATATTACGCTAGCTAATAGCTATAATATATAGCTTCCTTATGGATAGAATAAGCTAGCTTAGCTTTAATAGCAGACTTTTAAGACCTTTCTAGATTAAAGTAAGCACCTTATAAGGCTTATCCCTTTTACTAATCCTCTTTCTCCTTTACTTAGTAAAGCTTTATATTTGCCTCTAGACTATCCTAGGCATAGTAGCTATAGGATTTACTAGTAATATAAACATAGTGGTATTTAGAAAAAACATAGCCTAGACCTAGAAAAGACTTAAAGCTATATAGAAAGTATATAAAAAATAGGCAAAAGAAGCGGGAGTAAAGTTTAACCTAGTAAAGACTAAACTTATATACTTTAGTAAGGCATACTAACCCCTATAGGCTAGAGTTTAGCTTAAAGTAAAGGAGATAGCACCTATAGAGTTATATAGGTTCCTTAGAGTCTAGGTAAATAGGAAACTTAACTAGAGCGCCTATAAGAATATCCTAAAAGGTAAACTTACCTAGTAGTAGCTTACACTCTCCTTACTAGCGGCATTAGCCTAGGGCTATAGCTTTAGAGATACCTAACTCCTATATATATAGGTAGTTTAACCTATCCTTACCTATAGAGTAAGCGCCTATTATACCCTAACTAAGAAGGGTAGAAAACCAAAAGGGGTAGTTAAAAGCTTTATAATAGACTAATTAACCTACCTCTAAATCATAGCTAGTGTATTTAAGGCTATACCTATTGCCTAACTAGAGGTTAAGACTTATATCCCCCCCCTAGATCTATACCTTAATAAGATAAAACAGAAGTTTAAAGAGAGAATTATAGAGAGTGAAATAGTAATAATAATCTAAACCACTGCTAACTTAGTATAAATAGTGCTATAACGTAGGCAAAGACCCCCCCCTATAAATAATAAGCTAGTAGTAAAGCTATATAAAGAATAGAAATAACGCTAGGAAAACTAGTATAGTAAGGAATAACTAGGGTAGTATAGGCTTACAAGAGAACTAACCAAGGACTGCCCACCTACCTATAACCTAAAGGAAATCTAAAGATTCTATATAGGACTAGAAAAACACATTTTCTTAACCCTAGTCTAATTATGCATAGGAAAGATTAGCCTTAATAAGTTCCTTTTCTAGAGAGGCATTCCTAGGGTGAATTCGCCCCTATATAGCTATAGCAGAGCAGTTAAAGACTAATACTATATTATAGTTAACTGCCCTAAGTATAACTATAGACACCCTTAATTACACTAGCCTAGAGACATATAGGAGGCAAGGCTAGCCCTAAATAACCCCCTAAAGGTAAGAGCTATAGCTAAATAGTTCCTTAGCATAAAATAACTCTAATACTACTCACTAGCGTAAGACCTAGCTGCTAATATACGTAGGCAAGCGGAGGACCTAGGCCGCTTCTAACGCGCTAGGGCTAATAACTAGGATATGGACATAATAGATAACTAGGAAGAGGCGCTAGATTATATAGTGTAAAGCTAGTAGTAGGCTAGATATAGATTTATAATTCTAGAACTATTATTAGATTAATATTAACTATAAAAACGCCTAGTATTATTACCCCTACTAGCTTACCCCTACCCCTCCCCTAAGCTATAACTAGTTAACTAAACTACTCCTCCTCTAGAACTAGGATAGCCCTCTCTATTACCTTAGCCTACCCCTTAGTAAGCAAGGCCATAGCTAGGAGATAGTTTATCTCTACTACGTAGGCATCTAGGCGCTATAACTAAAAGATAACCTTATTATACTAGTCTTCCCTAGTACTAGACTAGCCTAGACCTACTATAAAGGCACTCTGCTTCTTCTTGCTCTAATTACTAGCATAGAGCTTTTTCATATAATCCTAATAATCATCTAGGACCTAGGGAACCGTTAGACCTAGACTAGAACTAATAGCGAACTAGCATAGTAGCACTCACACTACCCCTAGCGACTATAGCTGCCTAGACCTTAACTAACCACTAGTGCTCATTCCGCTAGCTAGTTAAATTAGGCTAAGAGCGAGTTAGCACTAGACTAGGCCTAGAACAGAGGCGCTAACTACCTTTAAATAAAGTTAGGAGTTTCCTAGGCAGGTTAAAGCTAGAGTAGCATAGAACATAGGAGTACTTATAGCTACTAGTGCTATTTTGTTGTAATTACAATTAGCCTACGACAAATATTAGCATTTAAGCTAACACTAACCTAGGAGCGCCTTAAACAGCTCTAAGGAAGAAAAGAACTTATAGGAAGTTTAATACTTCCCTAGACTAACAAGCCAGACCTAGGCTAGAGAAGGCTAAAAAGTGGGGCCACAGAGGAGTTAGCTAAAAAGTGAATGAGAAGTGAATTACCACTACAAAGCTAAATCCACTATGCTATAGGATAATATAGGAGGCCTAGAATAGAACTAGAGTAAGACTAGAGTAGAACTAAATAGGGCTAGGAACCTAGGATTTTCCTTCTTTTTCTTTCTGTTGGGAGGTCTCACAGAGGCAAGGGTCTGAGCACTAGTGCAGTCAGGGTTAAAGTGGTGATAATAATTAATAATAATCTTCTAGCTAACGGGCTACGTGGCCAAAGGTGTTAAGGGCATTGTGGGTCAAGGGATTAACCCACTTGCGCGATGCACCTAATCACAGCGCAGCACTTGCGTTATGCTTCACTTTCCGTGCGTGGCTAGATTTAACTATTCCGATATTAGCAGTTTTCTCTTTTAAAGGAAAGTAGGGAAAAGTAAAGAGAGAGTGGATACAAAAGTGGGGATAAAAGAAGAGATCCGTGACTCTTATTAGTTAGTTATAATTCGAAGAGAGAGAGTCAGAAGAGGATTAAAAGAAAAAGATATAAGAGAGATTAGGAGCTCTAAAAGCTTTAAAAACACAATAAAATCAAGTTAAGTGAAAATGAACATAAGTGGATCCCGTTAATCGAATCCAAGCCTCTTATTAGTCTAGCTGTAAGTTCTCCCGGACCCCGGACTTTTCGTCTAGCTTATTAGGTCTTAGGCCTCTTTACCTAGCCTTTAACCTGGATTGTAGCTTTGTTCAAATTAATAAAGGTCTTAAGAGCTTTGTTCGGCGATGCCTTTATCATCGCATTGGCGGGGTTATTATTACTATTAATCCATCGGACTTCGTAGATCTCGCGACGCTCGTATAATTGTTAGAGGGCTATAATGTCAATTATCAGTTGTTTTTCCTTTGTTATGCCTAGCTTTATAAGGCATTCGTATAATAAAAAAGAATCTATACAGATAATCATTAGGATCCGATTAATTCTTAACTAATCTGTGATCATATTAAGGGTCGTGGCAATTGCATAGGCCATATTAGCACCTTAAACCATTACGTATAATTCGGAAGCAAGAGCGCTATAAGTTACACGCTTGCTCTTCGTTAAGCTATACGTAATAATGTTACCTTATATTATAAAAACGTTCTCTTTTTCTTCCTTATTACTAATAATAATAATAAATCTAATCTAGGAACTTAGATCTTTATTATTAGCGAGAGATCTATTCACAAACACGAATAGCTTTGCTTTCTTAAGGACTAGAGGGATATAATAGATCCCTTATTATTATTATTAGATCTGCTATTCAAGTCTTTTATTTAATTGGTTTATATTATCATTTATAGGGTCTTAGTGTTATACCGTAATTAAAAGGTTATACAAAGCCTCTAGTTAATAGATAGTTATAATATAGCTTTTATAAGCTCTTTATTCAACATAATCCTGCTTTACGGTTAGTGATTTAAGGTTAATGCTCTTAATCTTTTTGCTTTGCCCTTTTTAATGTAAATCCATAGTATTATTAGTATTTAAAGAAAGGATATAGCTATTAAAGATAAGGGGATTCTTAGCTAAAAGAATTTGCTTTAGCTTTGCTATAAATTCCGCTTTCTAAAGCTCTCTTTCTTCTTATTAGAAGAAATCTTAATCACTAAGGCCTAGAGTATTATCTATTTACATTCTAACTACTCTAAAGAGATTATCATTACTCACGTCGGTTATTAGCAAGCACGGGTTATACATTAAGGTTATTATCTAAAGCTTCTCTTTATAATAATAGAAGTAGGTCGCCTACTAATAGGTTCCTGCTTCTGCAATTCTATACAATAGCTTAATAACTTCTATTATCATGCCGTTAGGGAATAAATAAGCTATTTATTTAGATAGAGTAGTAATAATAAGTCTGCTAAGTAGCGTGTTTAATTAAACGTACGCTTGCGTAATGTCTTATATCCATAGGAAAATTCCTCTAGATCTTAATAATAGTGCTAACGCTATAATTAATCATTAGCTTGCTCTTTATATTGTTAGGGATTAAGTTAAGATTAGCTCTTTGCCCTTATTATTATACCCTTAGATAATAAGTTATGATTTCTTATAGGGCACTACTATCCCTTTGCCTTTAATTTCTCTTACTATATAAGATTTAAAGAGTCTCTTAGTGCTATGCTTTATAGGATTAAACATTATGAATTTAAAAACATTACGCGCTTATAAGGCATTGATTTTAGCTTAATTAGACTGCTCAAAAGGCTTGCCAGGGGTTATTATCTTCCCTTCTTAATGTAACTAAAGGGCTAGATTCTAGTTAGCTTCTTCTTTTATAGTAAGAAACGCTTCTTAGAGTATTCCTATAGCCATAAGCTTCTTAATTAAGGTATCTTCTTAATCTTCATTCATAGTAAATAACGCTGGATTGTTTATATCGGATTTATAACTAGTAGCATGAATTTCTTTATAATTAGAAAGTAAGAATTAAACTATTAACTTCTTTCTTAGTCTCCCTTACTTCCTCTTAGCTTATAGAGCCTCTTTTTCTTTAGTAATCTTTTTAATAGCTTATATAACTTCCTCTTCCTCTTCTTTAGGCTCTTTTTTACGCTCTTTAGCTAGTTCTTAGGGATTAGCATTATTATAATAGTATGGTTTAACCACTATTATTCAGAATCTAGTTAGTCCACGTGGCATTTAGAGAATACAAGCTTTACGGTTAATTCTAAGAAGCTTATAAGGGCTATGCTAGCTATCTTTCTCTCTCTAAACGTATATATCTAATTAAAGCAAAAGTTAGTGCGTTAGTAATGTATCCGGGCTATTACGGGTGTTTAGAGCATTATAAACTTGCTATTTCGCTAGGAATTATTAGACTTTATTAGTAGCTTTTCGGATTAACTTAGCCTATTAAATAACGGATACACTTAGCAGAGACTTATTAGTTATCCGCGGGTATGCTCTAAAGACAAGAAGCATAGGAATAAGGCTATTTAGTCCTACTAAATTATTTATAGCTTTAATAGCTATTTAAAGGCATTGCTCTTGCGTAAGCTCTTAACCTATTAAGTCTGTGATAATATTATATACTCTTCGTAATAGTCTGTAATAGCGTTTAACTTTGCTAATACTATTATAAGCTTTTACTAGCACTTTATTAATCTTAATTAACATTAATTATACATAGTGTTTGAATTCTAATAAAGCGAAGTTCTTTCTAGCATTATAAACAATCCAATCTAGAGGACTAAGGTATATATTAATCTAACATTTACGTAGAGCGTTCTAAATATCACAAGCCTTTTGCTTATTAGGATTAAGGAATTATATAGCTTAGAACAAAGTTACTAAATTAACCACATGAAGCACTGGTTGATTGTTAATTTAAACGATGTTAACAATGATCTTATAGTTAAATTTATGGTTATCTTTAATAGTGAACCTAAATCTGCCTAGAGCTCTTCTATTTAATTAATAGTAGTGGTAAATCTTAGTTAACTTCTTAATAGCTCTTCTTTTAACCTTATAACTAGCCCTTTAAAGCAGTCTTATAAGTTATTTAACTAATAGATAACCGAATTAACAATGTAATTAACGAATTTCCATCTCTAATAGATAGAATGCAATTGTTTCTTTAGCTTCTAGAATCCACTAAGAATGTCCCTATCTTCTCATAATTAGCACGGTTTTCTTGCCTTAAATTAGCAGATTCCTTAAGTTATCTAACTTAACGCCTATTCTATCTATATTGGTAATTAAGAAAAGGAAAGGTATTGTAGTCTTAACCATATAGAAGGGTATTATACCTAATTTAGTAAGTACATTTACCACGCCTTGTGTTTTTACTAATCTAGCACTAAATTTAATCTCTACTTTAGTGCTTAGCTTAATCTTTAGCAATAGCATTAGCTTTATTAATACCTATAATTATTTAAGTCTAACCGTTAATAATCCTAAAGCTCCTATATCTAGCAAGATGTCTCTAAAGACCTTATTAGAGTAACGTTCCTCTGAAATAAAGGTTATGCTTTAATCCTTATATGGATCATGCTTTAGATAGGCATATTTAAAGGCTTAATCTCATAAGGTTATGATTACCTTATTGTTACTTAGTTAAGGCCCTATAGTAAAGAATTATATAATACTAAGTTAATTAAACTTTAATATTAACGCTATTAGTTCATTAGTATTATTACTATCTTCTTCTTTATTAGCCTTAACGTAGATTTCTGCTGTTTTCTAGGCCTTATTATTATGCTTATTATCCTCTTTAATTCCTTAACCTTCTTAAGCTTTATATGCTATAAGGTATACTTAGAATTTTTCTTCTATTAGAGGTATTTGATACTTCTTACTCTTCCACTAACATTCTTTTGCCTATTAGCACTCTTTTTCTAAGTGATTTATTAACTAGTAGCTGCTTTTATTATAGATGTGGTATCTTCCGCTATTATAGCATTAATAATAATAGCTATAGCTTTTGCTGTAACCTCTTTGATTATATGGTTAATTATAGCGGCGGTCTATAAATATCGTTTTATAATCTTTATGCTCTTTATTCTACTAATAGAATTAAACCGCTAATTTATTAGCTTTAGTAATTAATATTAACTTACGAAAATCCCCTGCAAGCCCTTTAAAACCAGGCGAATAATTATATTCAGCTTGCCTACACTCTAGTACACTAGAGATCGCACTTAAGGTTTAATAATAAAGCTCTATATTAACTATTAAGGGTGGAAATAACCCTTTATAAACTCTTTTAAGTATAGTTAATAGGATCTTAAGGTATTCTAGCTTAGTTTTATTAGGGTTCTAGGCAATAATTACCTTTAGCGTTATATTATTCTATTTATAGCGGTAGAATTACTAGTTACTTTCTATTTTAAAGCGTTAACAGATGTTATTAATTATCTGCTTATAGGAGAGGTTCCTATTTGTTAGATAATTAAGAAAGTATTGCTTAGCATTACCTATAAGCATAATTAGAAGGGCTTTATAGAGGTATTCTCACGGAAGATTAAGCCTATTATATTTGTTCTAAAAGAGATTAATCTTTAGCGTAAGAAAGTTATATATCTTTCCACTGTAATAATTATTATCTTTATAGGTCTTTGTAAGCTTAGTAATCTTTCTAATAATCTAATCCTCTTATTATAAAGCTAATAGTAGTGTGAATAGTGGTGTTTCTTAAGGTTATAAAGGAGTATTAACTTCTAATAGCGGTTGCCTTAAAGGTGGATTATAAGGGATTTTAGTAAGGGGGGAATTAAGTGTAGGATTAAGGGCAGAGAAAAATTTGTTTAATAATAGTTACTTTTTAACTTCTTCTTTAGGCTATAGTGCTTTTATTTCTTTATTAAGAATGTGTACTAGTAAGTTAGTAACTTTACTAGATTTGTCTTATATAACATAGACGCTGTGTTTACGAAGGATATCTTGCAAATCGCGCACTAAGTGTCTTAAGGCGCGTTTAAAGGTCTTAAGGGTCTAATCTTAGAGATTGTCTTAGAAGTTTTCCTAGAGCTTAAGATCTCTATATTATTCGCTATTATAGATATTAATTAGCTAAGCGAGTTAGTTATTAAGTTGCTAATCCTTAGCGATCTAAGGATCTAGCTCTTTAGAGCTCCCCTAGTTAGTTATAATAATCTAGAAGTGTTTCTAAAGTTATAGCAGTAGGCTAGACTTTTTAGGTCTTTTAGGTCTAGATATTATAGGTATTATGTTTTCTTGCGTTGCGTTTTTTGTTAGCTAGCAAGGGGCTAATTCAATCTCTGGTTTAGGAAGAATGCTTCTAGAGCTATAATTCCTGGTTAGTTAATTGGTTTTCTTGTGATAGATAATAAGATTGATTCTTCTATACGAAGGTCCTTAATAACTCTAAGATAGAAGAGGTTAATCCCTTAGAAGCCTAATAACTAGAGCTATTAACGATCTTCCTTTAGCACACTTCTGCAGTTAGAACCTAAGCTAAACCTAATAGAATTATCTCTTCTTAGTAGTTCCCTAGCTTATCTGTGGTTTTTTAACCACTAATTAGTGTTAGAAGGTCTTATAGAGGCAAGGGTCTAAGCATTAGTGTAGTTAGGGTTAAAGTGGTAATAATAATTAATAATGATCTTCTAGCTAACGGGCTACGTGGCTAAAGGTGTTAAGGGCATCGTGGGTCAAGGGATTGACCCACTTGCGCGATGCACCTAATCACAGCGCAGCACTTGCGTTATGCTCCACTTTCCGTGCGCGGCTGGATTTGACTATTCTGACACTTTCTTTCTTTCTTTTAATAGGATAAGGCTAGCGTAAGCTAGTAACAAACACCTACAATAGGCCACACATAACGCAACGCAGGCCTAGAGTAGGGTTAGCGTTAGCCTAAATATAGATGTAAGGGGGTTTTTCTTCCTAATTAAGGGTTTTCCCTTTTAACAAAGCAGTAGGAGTACTAGTACTAGCCCTACATAGAGCTAGCTAGTGTAAATAATATATATGTATTTTACTTAGCCTTTAAGAGTTAAGAGCTAAAAGTATAATTATATTAATATTAATAGTAAATAATAAGTTATAGCTAAGTAAAGGGTTTTATTATATTACTCTTAATTTATAAGTAATATAAGTATAGTTTATAAACTTATATTCATTTATCTAGATATATGAATAATTTAAATCTTATATATTACTTTAGCTTAGGGTATTCTTTTAATATAAAATATTATAATAATCTTTTATAATTCTAAATAAAATAATAATAAGTTTCTTCTTAAAGTTATATTAGTAGGAAAAAACATAGAAAATAATAAGCTTATTTTATATTATATATATTATATATAATGCCTAGTTATAGTTAAATCCTAATATTACTATAATATTATAAGTTATATAACTAATTAAAGAAAATAGCTAATTAAGAAAGTGTAATATTAATAATCCTTAGTTTAATTCTTATAATAATAATAACTTATAAAAACCCTACTTTTATTTTTACCTAATACTACATTTGTAGTTTTGTAGTTAGTGTAGTAACTACACTAACTACACTACAAAATAATTTGTAGTAACTAACTACAAACTACACTAACTACAAATATTTATTTACTACACTACAAATACAAAATTTTCCTAAAAACTACACTAACTACACTACAAACAATACTCTGGTTATAGCTTCTTTAAGGCATTAGTTTAGTAATACCTCCTTATTATTAATAAGTGTTTTGCTTAGTTAGTTATCTAATAAGGACTAGTAGACTACTCTAGTTAGGTTTAGTTATATAATATTTTCTTACTTATCTACTATATAGTTATAGTTACTACCTAATTAGGTTATTATGCAGTGAATTCCTAATATCTTAATCTAACTAATAGTCTATTACCCTAAAGGGAAGAGAGATTAATTTATTAAGGCTTTTAGCTTAGGAGTAAATAATAGAGTAAAGGTTAGATTAAAGAGTTATAGCTATTAAACTACTAGTTAGGGGTAAGTGCTTAAAAGATTTAATCTCTAGCCTTTCCCTTTATTAGTAGGGAAAGCTCCTTTAAATATCTCGCAGCCCTTACGTAACTAGCCCGCAGCTAGCCCGCAGCTCTGTGCCCCGCTGGGCGCTACCCTCATTGATGCTATCGCCATTCTGCTCCTGACATCTATCCCGTTGGCAGATATCTGATCGCTACAAATGCGCACATGGTGGGAGGGAGGACACGGGCTACTCGTTGATAATATAATATATAACGTTACCCTAATTCTTTCAAAAGAAAAAAAGACTTCCGTAAAAGATATTGCACCGTGGAGGCACCTTTAGGATGCTGCTCGATCCACGGGTTTACGCCCGTAGACGTATTTATACTTGCAGTAAATGTGTATGTTAGCGGTATTACGCAATACCTTTCGCATACTCATCAAGAATGTTTGATACTCATCCTTGGGCCACCCCAAGACATTCGTCCACAAGAAGAGAGTATAACCTAGCACAAAAGTTAAAACATCGTCATATTTCAGCGGGAAGAACAACGGCTCTTGGCATGACTTACCTTCCATATCGTTCTCAAGCGTCAGTTGCGTAAAGCGTCCTATCTCTGCTAACTTCTGGTCCTTTGCCCAAGCGCCGACAGGAGCCTAAAGAGCGTACGTCAGACGATATATCCGGACAAGAAATTTGTTTCTCTTACCTTGTACGCGACAACATTGATGTCCTGAAACCCAGCATTACTTATGCCCGTCTCTTGTAGGTTATCCTCGATTACGGTAAAGCTATAGCCGAGCTTCTGCGAACCCATTTCAAAGACCAAATTCCAAGTTTCTATCACCTCCACGCCATCGGCCGTGCCATCGTCGCAGTAATATCGTGGGTCGAACTCGCCCGACTCGACATAACCACCGGGCTTGCAGCACCGGTAAGCCTCGCGGAATAGGGCGTGCCAGTCTTTAAAGGCGCCGTTGAGAAATCGAATATGTACAAAATCGAGTGTGTGCTCCGGCCATGTCCATGGTCGAGTCGCATCGTCGATTTCGAACTTCACGTTAGGGGGAACCCAGTTCGGCTATTATCAGATATCAACAGGCGCATCACCAGCGGTCAGTATCGGGGGAGAAGTACTTGCATGGCCGACAAGTCGGTACCTATCACCTCCGCATCAGGATGCTCGTCACCGAAGTCACTACCGGAAAGACATTGATTACCACAGTGACCTTTGCATCGAATTGCAACGCATTGTACGCGCAACTCATCTTGACAGCAGTCAGAAAGATCCACACCCCCGCCCCCCTCCTGGTCGTTGTTCCTCGCAATAGTTCCCCAAACTAATCTGCATGAAAATCCCCTGGCCTTCCCCGCCAATCGTAGGCGTAGGTGGAAGGCGAACGAAAGCAGTGGGTGGGAGACCTGAAGTCGCGGTCACTTTACCCCGCTCTGAGCACAGGCCACTCGCTGTGTTTCTACGATCCCGTTGAGATGCTACGGCAGCCGACTTCATGAAACTCTATAAAGGCCCGGCAGATGCACCGCCTAGCAAGTCGTCTTGGCCTCTTTCTAACAGTCAACACTTCACTTTAAGCTACTTTATGCCATTTTATTCTGTCTTATCGAGATTTATCTGTTCTACGCCTTCGCGACAAAAGATTTGCCTGATCAAGAGAAAGACCACTCATCTGGAGAGTATAGTGGTGTCGTCCAAGATGCAAGTGTTGGGATGAGCGGCAGGGGGAAAGATGTCGCTACTGTGATCTCTTCGGGCCAGAAGGCGCAGAATAAGAGACGCGAAAACAAGGAGAAGAAGGAAAGAGCAGAGAAGGAGGCCAAGGAGAAGAGCGGATAACGGCAGATGTACATCACCACGTTCCCGGCTGACACGAGGGCACGATCATCCGAGCCTTTTTCGCTCACTTTATCAACCTCGTTTTCGAAACAGCTTGCAATGCCGCAACCACTCATTCATCGAACAACTTTCGAACACGGGTTTCGTACAACTCCCTCTCCGCGAGCTTCCTCTGAACCACGTCCTCCGAGTCCCTGCTCCAGAACCTTGAAACAACCCTCTCGGCTTCCAGCGTAAAGGATCCCGGCGGTAACAAAAAAGGTTCGAGAAGGAAGTACATAGCGTTTACAGATGATAAACAATACCAAAACCACACCCCTTTGGAATCCCACATCTCCTGCATGACCTTAGAGAGAGTAATGCTGTGACTTCCTTTAATACGTCTTGCTTGCTCTTCCTCTTCAAAGACTTCCATGAACGTTTGCCGTGCTTGGTTAAACTGGTCCAACGTCTTGCCCTCGATCCCGTCGATTGAACATCCAGTCAGCCAATATGGTACTGAAAGCATCTCAGAGGGAAGGGCACATATCCACTCCAAGTCTATTAAACCTGTAATATTCCAGTGCTTATCAACCAGGATATTGCTCGCATGGAAGTCAGTCAGCTGAAGGAAAAAGGGGCCATGGCGAATCTCTCGTTTAACGTAATTATGCGATATCACTCGAAGCAGCGTCTTGACTGCCATTTGGGAGCGGCAATCACTCTCATCGTATGCAGCGTGTAGCTGGCTGAGGAATCGTTGATCGTGGAAAGTTAGTAGTTCTGAGACGAACGCATCTGTACAGGTAAACGTATCGTGCTTCTGCACTGTCCTTATCGCGCCGTCGTTCTCTGCAATTATCATCGAGCAGGTAAGAGGTCGATTGGTTAACGTAACCGTGCTATTGCTGTTGAACCGGAAAGAGCCAATGCGCCTCTGGGGAATACGAGCGAGAGAGACCATTATCTGGGACATGCCTCTGTATAGCCTCAGCCTGCGAGCTTCGTCCTCGCGGTACGTATCAAACGTATCCGAGAGCATCTGACCAGTCTCAGGGCCGAGATACTCTAGTATCATGTACGCCGAATTGATTTCGACCCTTGGCACGTTCCGGACATAGTGAGAGAGCAACGGAAGTCGGCAGAGTCGGTAGATAGACCGCCAGAAATGTCGGGCAAGACGAGCAAAGACAGGTAAGTGTTTCGTATGAGTGAACTAGAAAGTTAGCAAGGGTAACAAAAGATGCATGGTGACTTACATGGCCGTTATCTATCATACCAAAGCCGAATAGATGAGGCGAGCGGATTTCTGGGCAGTGCTCTTCTACCCATATATGTGCTCCCACTTCGCTACCCAGTTTTTCGAGTATGCTGCCCGCATATCTGGCTTCCGCGAGCTTATGTGGCAAGGGACAACGAAATATAACGTTACCAGATAAGTTGCCAGATTTCACCTCGACAAAAATGCAAACGTTAAAGCTGCCCCGAATCCAGTACTCCGATGGCAGCACACTGCACCAATCCTGACTGCCTAAAGCCAAATGATGTTTAACAAGAGCTTCGATGGAGTCTTTCTGAGCCCAAAGCTCTTGATAGAACTTATCAGTCGCGGGCCCGTAAGCGGCCAAGTTGATAACATTCTCTTCTTCCTTGATAGCTGCCTCGAACGTAATAGGGCCGCAACCGACCAGATCCCGTGTCTGTGGCATAGCAATCGGTGACGGGACGGTCGGTGACGGGGCGGTCGGTGAGCCTAGATGATAGGGGAGAGTAAACTTAGCAAGCGGGCGTGTAGAAGTGAGTGAAATAGCTAGAGGCAGAGTTCTAGAGGAGGATGGGAAGACACCTACACCGGAGGTTTATTAAGTAATTGATCGGCCCAGCTTGCTCTCTAATCGGTCGAGCCCTCTAAACCGAATCGCTCAAGTGCTGTCGGGGTGCGAGCATATTGGTGCTCTTCGGACGATGAAGCAGCAAGGCTTGTCTGGCTTTCAGGTCAATGGTAACTTCGTACAAAGGCATCCTCTGGTTGCAGAGAAACAGGGTGAAAGATGATAAAGTGTAATTCATGTGTTGGGGTCGACAGGCCCGGTTCCTGACTGGGGGGTTGACATCACGTGATTGAATCGCCAGCGTCCTGGTGCCGGGCTGGGTACCTGGCTGAAGGTCACTGATTCTTCACCTTGTTGTACCTTACGGCATATCTGTGTGTCTCTAATCCTTCCTATGTACTTGATGAAGCTGCGCCCAGCCAACGCATTGCATGAACTGCGCCCCAACCGCCTCGCGACGCAAAGCTGATTCAATTCACCCTCCAAGACAGTGCCATTTTCTTCATACTCGACCTGTAGCCAGTGCTTCGCGTCACACCGCTCAGTCTGCTGACCAGGGAGCTCCATCAATACACGGTTCCAAGCATCATAATAGCGCGCTGGAATATGCTGCCCTTCCGAGAAGCAACAAGCAGTGGTCCTTTTGCCTGCTCAGCAGGAGTTTCGTAGCCGCGGAATGGCAAGTCAGCCTGCCAAGAGATATCCCTGCCGCGTAAACCGCCTTACTAGGCAGCTACTGAGTCGTTGTGGTCACCTTGTCTCCCGCAGCCTGGACAGGAAGCTAGGATTGGGCTGTGGATGGTCGGCGAATGCACGGCTCGCGCGCGCTGATAGGCTGACTTTACCCAGCGGCAAATGGTTAGCTGGCAGTTTTCGTACAGACGCAGCGCAAGACGAAACGCGACCATCAACAACGGCCTGCATACGATCCTCGATTCCGCTCGTACCATGCTCTCAATTTCCCCCCTTCTCAATTGCTTATGGCGCCGTCACGGAAGCGCAAAAGACAACAAGCAGGCGATGTCTCTCCCTTAGGTCATCCGCAGTCTCCTCTGGCCAAGCGGATTAAAACAAGAAGTGAGCTTGAACTCGACGCCTGGACTTGCTGGAAATACCCTCCCGAATTTTGGGACAGGCTGTCGAGTCTGGCTCTCACCAGCAGAGCCTTGGAAGAACTCAGCCGACGGACCAGCCTCGCCCAGCACCCCGCAAAAACCGTCGCTGTCCCCAGAGACCTCGCTCGATTCGCGAGACACGGCGGACCGGACTTGTGTGACCTTAGAGGGGTAGGCTACGCGATATACCCAGTCTGAGAACTGTCTCTGACGAATCAATATAGTACCGCGAACCGCCAGCGACACATCGTATCTCTGCCGCGATGAGCTCCAGCAAATCTTCGCAAAGTAGGAGAACCAATTCGACAAACCCGCCTTCTACGCTTCCCACATCGGTCACGACCAAGTCCAAGAAGTCAACGCCTTATAACCGTGACTTCGATCTACATCTGACAGACCATGGTGTTTACGCAATATATTCGTCGCAAAAGCCAGACTTGGTGGACGTTAAAAAGGCATTACCAGTTGCGAGGGCTTCGCTCTCGCCATCCAAGTTTTCCGACGGCGCATTTGAGTCATTCCAAGAGAAGAACGCCCGGGCTAAAGACGAAGACGATGTGCTGGTTGATGTAATTCCAACAATACTTGGTGCTAGCCAGACCAGCAACCCATCCGCAAGAAATACAGTATTTGGGAATCTGAAGCCGCTTACGGATGGCACGATAGCCCCAGCTAAGCCAGACATCTACTACGGAGCGCATCCTGAGGACCTGTTGCCGTCTGTCCGGAATGAGCTTGGACCTTGCATACTCCCGTCAACTATGCATGATAAGCCTATGGCACCGAACGTCTTTGTGGAAGTCAAAGGTCCGGATGGCAGCGCAGCTGTTGCGACCCGACAAGCTCGCTACGATGGCGCCGTTGGATCCCGTGCTATGCATAGCCTGCAGAACTACGGTCGGGAGAAACCACAGTACGACAGCCGCCCCTACACCTTTAGTTCAACGTACCAAAACGACACCCTTAAGCTGTACGCCCATCACCTCACGGCGCCAACTACCGAGGGAGGGCAGCCTAAGTACCACATGACCCAGTTGACGGCTCATGCCATGACGAATGATCGCGAAACATACGTCCAGGGAGCCACCGCGTTTAGGAATGTGAGGGACCTGGCGAAGCAATTTCGGGACAGCTTTGTTCAAGCTGCGAACGCCAAAGAAGTCCAGGCGGCCGTCACTGGCCCGACATCCAGAAACCAGCGTCACGAAGAGGACAGTTCAGAAGAGTTCGTGGATTGCATAGACTATCCTCTGCCGGATACTCCTGATGAGCACGCCCTCGAGATCACGGATACCGATGGCTGCAGCCACGGTTCGGCGCTACCGGAGCTCGGTGACACGGCAACAAGCTTTACATCCAGCTTTACATCAGGCTTCACCGCCAACAGCACAAAGCGGGCAAGGCAGCCACTTGGCCCCGATTCGAGATTTGTTGCCAGAAGCCCACCTTCTAAGAGTCGACACCCTCCAGGGACAAACAGACGAATCCAGAAGCCAGCCTTTTCCGATCTATCGCCTGCAGATGAAACAGGGCATCTGTGGGTGACGACATCTTGATACAAGGGGCAGGTGTGTTTTAGAGACAAAGGGGAAGACATCAGCACTGATCGGAAGGAATGGGAGCAGCAAATACAGGAGGATGGTAGTTTCTGCTTTCGTTGGCAAGGCTCTACTAAGCGGTCCGTCTGGACCAAAGTACTAGCGACATGTGCCAAAGCAGATGAGACTATCAGCGGGCAGCGGGATGAGCCGTGCTGAATCCTGGCCGATGCCCGTAGGGGGGAGGGGAATACCTCGCTCGTCAGCGTATGATCCTGCTTGCTGAACCCACTGCCTGCTATCCAGGAGGCGGCTGTGTTGCAAAGTGCATTCATCATCACATCATCGCATCATCGAAGTGTGCCGCAGGCGAGACGGGTGCGGATCACTTGGAAGGCCCAAGCTGACGAGGCCCTCCACGGTCGGAACCCGAGCACGTACGAGGCAGACCGGGAGGGCGTGCCACGAGAGAAGTCGATCCTCGTGACACAGTCGTCGGAGTGAAGGCATATCATCCAGGCCATTAAGTAGGCTACAGCTGACCAATCTGTGGTGCCACCGTGTGGCCGGAAGGTATAAAGGCCGTTGCGCTGCCCACCGCTAGTCTTTCTTTTCTTCCTCCCTTTCTATCACCAACAGACTGACCTCGACATACTCTGACTTGACTCGCCTCCAAGATCGCATGACGAAGAATTGACCAACAACCATGAACAAATCAACACCAGTCACAGAGGATCTCTGCTCCGAAGAATGGGTTAAGGGATATTGTGCTGGCTTGAGAGTCGCACTCGCTCGACCCTTGGAGTTTGGTGCTCAACACCAGCTACTCGGCGTCAACGATACGCGCGGGCATCAAACTTGCCCTGGACTCGACGACTCGGTACCGGTACGTACTGGTCAGACCCGACTGCCCGGCGCGAGCAACACTCCAGCCCAACAAGCCCGGTCCGGGCTTGCTGCATCGATCAACATTCTAACGACGGTATTAGAATACACTATTGTGAGTGCTCGTTGACCTTTTATGCCGTCAAAAGCCTTATTGTCCTTGACGCGGATGCTGCTGCTGCATCTTTCTCCAGGGTTAGAGGTGCATACATAAAAAAGGAGGACCACGCTGACAAGCCACAAGGATCACTCGACTGCGCTGAAGGGTCCAGCACCCAGTGAGTCTTGTCATGGACACCTTGGCACCCGTACGGAAATTGGCCATCGTGAGAGCCCGACCCATGGCGATGACGCGGCACTCAGTCCCTCCCTCGTAGCTGTCTCTTCTGCTGTCCAGCCAATCTCTCAGGAGATCGAGACTTGCAGAGATTCGGCGGAACACTATGGAACGGCGCGAAGCCCCAGCGTCGCTGAGGTCCCTGCTGAGGAACAGATCCAAGACAGGGGCTACACAACAAGCCGTGCCAGCACCGAATTCCCGGACATCCAGGAAGTCCTTGATAGGTATGATCGCCGCCAGACTGGAGCGGGGTCTGGAGCGCAGTTCCGGAGCCAACCTCAGAGTCATCCTCCTGAGGTGATAGACTTGACTCAGAGTGATGATGATGTCCACGGTAGACCTGACGACACCAACTCCAAGAAGCGATCACATTCGGACGACGACGACCTTGGCCAAGGGCAGCGCAGGAAGAGAGTTCAGCAGTCGGATAGTAGGAGGAGCCAGAGGCTGGAAGCTCTGCTCCCTGCTTACCTACCGGTTATTATGATGGTAACCATTGAGAGCTTTGTTGTTGAGTTCAAGTGGAACGAGCGCCTCGGGAGGTGACACAATCTACGTTCGGACCGGCAGTGGGATATATCCGAGCTTCTTGAGAATTTGGTATATGTGCAAGTTACTAAGGAGGCTAACAGGGTGCACTTGGTCAAGGATAGTGTAAGGTGGAAAGGGTCTGACATCACTGGACGAACCTTGTATTTCGAGCATGCTGAGATGACGCGCATCATCTCTGATCGTCGCAGGGGAGAGAGCCCGCTTGTTTCATGTAGTAAGTGTTCAAGTTGCATCATATAATACTACCGTACCTTTACATCCATCACTTAGGTTTCGCAGTGCACTCGGCGGCGTCATAAAACTACCAGCGCTTAACTAGAGACCGATGGTACAAGGACTGAACGCCCAATTTCCCCTCTTACTCTCTCATTTACCTAGCACATGATCGAGGATACCGGACTAGAGCCGCAGCCATATACGGAGCAACGCCGATAGTTCCAAGCATAACGAGACATTTACTTTCATTGAAATCACCACCTCTGCCTTCTCAGAGACTTCCTTTTGTTCAGCGCGGGCCGTTATACCAAAAATGTGGCCGCTATGTATCGCGCGACCCTTCGGTAAATGGTACTGCGATCAATTGCTTTTTGCTTGCCAGATTGCCTAAGGCTCATGCCCGGTTACTTCCCTGCTTCCTGCTCAGAAGGGAGTGCCCTTAGAGCGTCATGAATTCCAACCTCTAATTCATTAACGCTCTATACGCATCTCATTATCAATCGACATGGCAGTTATGTGCTATGTCGACGATGCGCTGCAACAATGTAGTAGAGTCGACAGTCCAATTCCGGGCTAGCATCTTTGGACCACGTGACCTAGATTGACCACCACACTGGCCACGGGACACGTCCTGTACTCATCACTCTCCATCGGCGACACTTTGCCCGACACATGCCTTGCGTCACCAGCGCCCTTTGAGCCTACGGCCTGCTAGCAGAACACCAGTGCGATTGCCACGGTCTCAGCTGTTCGCTTCAGGACACGGAAGTCCGACCTGACTTGCTCGCTTGCAATCGATCCGAGACACCGTGTTATTAAATCCGACCACAATTCGCTGGCTCCCTGTTGCGGCCTGACTCACTATATGTAAACGAAAAAGACACTTGGATCTAACTCACATTGCTTCACCGCGAACGACGCCTTCGCGTCTCAGCGGATACAGAGTACCTCCCACCAGAGATCAGATCAGAACGAGTCTGGATGCTGTGAACCCACACACTTTACTTTACACCTTAGTGTCCTACTGTGTTCACGCGGTTTGTGCTTGACTGCGATACGAAGCGACCAAGGTTGCCTAAGCTCGCCCTCTCAGCGCGAAACTGTCACTAACCCACATTACTCATTGCGTAAGTATCAGTATCAAGCGATTCCGCGAGCAGCTTCTGGAGCCTGTGCTAACGTCGGTATTAGCAGCGCAGTCCTCGTCTATGATGGGATCAGACGAACCCTGCAGTGCCTGCAGCTGGACAGTCGAGCGTCAGGAACACTGTTCCTACAGGAGCCATATTCAGCTCTTTTATGGTCTCGGTGACCGCGGCTGCTGGTCCATTGGGGGAAAATATATTGCAAAGGACCGATCTAACAAACCTCCTAACTTCGAGAGCATTAACATTCGGTTTATCAAGAAACACACCACTATACCTGTGCCTTTGATCCTTGCAGATTGGGATGAACAGAACGGTCGCTCCTTTCTGATTATGGAACGAATTCAGGGTCAGCTACTTAAAGATACATGGGCTGATATGTCAGAAACGCAGAGAGATCACATTGCGCAGCAGACAGTTGGATATCTGAGCCAGCTTCGGAACCTTCGCTCAGATAAGATCCATAGCCTTGGGGAGGCTCCTGTATACTCCGCGTTCTTATTCCGTAATGGCTACGGGCTCCCTCATGGCCCCCTTGCCTCTGACGAGGCGCTGTGGCATGAGATGGCTAAAGCATTGACTCATGTATCAGACGAGGCGCGTACCAACTTGCAACAACGAATGCCGCAAGCAGAGCCATACATATTTACACACGGGGATTTAACAAACACAAATATTATTATCCGAGACTCCAATCTTGTCGGGATTATTGACTGGGAAGCGAGTGGCTACTTTCCTGTTTGGTGGGAGTACGTCTCCATGACGATCGCAGAGGATGAAGATGATCGTGATTGGAAAAGGCTACTCCAAAAGCACATGGAGAAAGACTACGTGGACGCGCAAAGCTTTTGGCGCGATTACTACGAACTGAGCAAGAGCACTAAGTAGCATGAGTGCCAAAAAGAGGCATATAAATTATCTCTTCTGTACTGCCTCCAGAGTTCAACATGGAATGCCCATCTGCATCTCGCTCGTCACTTATTCATTGCCTTCGGTAGCTCGGCCCCGCAGTGTTCGCAGTTGTCCCTGCCAGTAATGTTACCCTTCCCGCACTTGGGACAGTTCATGTTTGTGGCGAAATGTTGCTTGCTCTGTTTGCGGGTCAGTCTATGCTATCTTGAATTACGTAGCGGGCCATGTAATCTTTGGAGGAGGAAGGCCAAAGAGCCCATGACATATGGAATAGAAGGCTTTTCATAGGCAACGAAAACTGCTGACTTACTGATTGGCTTGTATGTCAATATAAGAGAAAGGTCTTTATCTCCTGGGACATGCGAGGATGCTTCTTTTCACCAGTACAGCATGGGGAGAGCATGGACTATTTATACCATTGAGGCGGGCCTTCAGCAACAGCTTTACACACCCAACCGGGTGCACTGACCGGCTGCGAGGATGAGTAGTCGTGGAGGTCAAGGAGGCGCCTCGCTGCAATCAACTTCCTATCAAGGCGTGGCTCCCCGCTCACGTTGCCATGTGGGCTGCATAGTGAGGTATCATTGTGCGTGACAGGTTATGCAAATATCACTGGGATGCAGCACAGGACCACGTCAGCAAGGTGTAGAGACCCGGAGGGACTCAGAGGTACTTGATCGATACTTCGGAGGTGGGGGTCGGCGCCTCAAGTGGCAGGTGCATCCCAGGAGCGGCCAGCCATCACGTGATTCTTGAACACACGGTGACGCGACACAACTCCGTTGTTTCCCCCCTTAAACACCAACATCCTAACTCTTCGTTTAACAGCACAAGGACCGATGATATCCTCTATTCTTCTTACAGCCAGTCGACGTCCAGCTAAGACCGTCGGCTGGTTCTCATTCAAGCTCTTTTCAGTTCTTAACAGGCCTCCCCCAAAATACAGTGGACATATTCCTCTCACCAATGTCGAAAAGGTAGCACTAGGTATTGGTGCTGCCACTGGTGCCTTCTTGAACCCACACCGAGCTGGTCAGTACCTGGTCTTTTCACCAAGTATACTTACTAAATCACATCTTTCAAGATCTTGTCGCAGCAATTGGCGAGGTGACTGCTGGCCCTATGCTAGAGCGACTGCGAGACAAAATGCTGGCTGACGAAACCGGGCGCCGAATACTTCGAGACCGACCTCGGATAACATCCAAGAGCATGGCTCTTGGTACACTACTTTCTTTTCCCCCTAACTCTGTAGGACGGAAGTATGCGGAGTTTCGCGAACGCTTTAGCCTGAACCCTGACGAGAGGGATCCAGTCAAATACGTTGACAACGAGGAATGCGCATACGTGATGCAAAGATATCGGGAATGCCATGACATTTATCATGCGATCCTTAACCTTCCTCCATCTTTAGTTGAGGGAGAGCTTGCCTTAAAGGCATTTGAGTTTGTCAATACTGGTCTTCCTATGACAGCTCTGAGTCTGCTCGCACTGGCTCGGCGCAAACCGAAGGAAAGAGAGCGTTTTTTTCGTGTGTATCTGCCCTGGGCTTTGAAATGCGCTGGCCGCTCTAAACCCCTCATCAATGTGTATTGGGAAGAAGAGCTTTCTACCGACTTAGACGTGCTTCTAGCGCGTTTAAATTTGGAAAAGCCCCCAGACATGTACGATCTTCGTCGAGAGGCGAGGTTGTCACCGAACGATCACAGAGGATCAAAATAATCTGCAGCAGAGCATTTGTCCTTTTTTCATTCTGTAATTCTGCGTACCCAAAAATGCTAGCCATTGTCTCAAGCCTGGAATCCAATGCTTCGCCTCTGAGTTCTCGCACAAACTCGTCAAGGTCGCAACGTTAGCACGCGCTGCAAGTTCCAGCTCGTCTCGACCTTGACGACGCAAAATGTCGCACGTGGATAGATGAACTGTACGTGTCGCTAGTCCGCTTGTGGGAGGAAACGAGTTCAAAACCAGCAGCGCCTGCGTCCAATGATTGAAAGCTTCGTCCCAGTCACATTTGATATGCCTCAACTTCGCGAGAGTGATGGAGAGACGTAATTTCGCCATTTTAGTTAGGCCAGATTGACGCTCGACATCGGAGCAGACCTCGTGGGACTGGAGGAAACGTCCTTGAGCGTACCGGGATTCTGCCAGACAGACCTTCAGGAGGCTTCTGTTCGAAGCTCGATGCTCGTGAATCCCGCGTGCAAGCTCATCTTGAAGAAGCTGCTCTGCACGCAGCGGCTCGTTGAGCTCTTGGAGTGTATCGGCGAATTCGCAAACCAGCTCGGCCATGTCTTCAGCGAAGATGAGTCCTTCAGAGGGCTGGTCTTTGTGTTCCTCAAGACACGCAAGAGATTCGTTGAAATGACCTTGAAAGCGAAGAATCCGAGCGCGTAGGATGACCATACGAAATCTCACTGCCTTTTCAGCCGCGGTATGGTGAACTGGCTGCCAAGAATCGAGAGCTTCCAACGCCGCGGCTAACTGTTCACCCTGGTAAAAGTTCATGGCGCGCTGCATAGAGGCGCTCCCAGCCGCAGCGTGCATCAGCGGCATCATTTCGCCGTCTGGATGCGGTTCTGTCAATATGTTATTCACTACGTCAACTGCGTCTTGTTGGCTTCCAGCAAGCCGAAGCAGGACGGATTCCCTCTGCGCAATGCATATCCTGGCGAAGGCATCATCTATACCTTCCGTAAGTTCTTTAGCACAAGCAACAGTAAGCAGCCTCCACTGCTTTCCCGGACAGCGCGACGCTTCGAGCAACGTAAGAGCAATGTCCAGCTTTGTAGTGTTTGTCAGAGGAAGCAGGTCGTTGTGAGCTCGACAGCTTTTTAGGGTATGTTCAAGATGCCGCATAAGCATCCCCCATTGCTTGGCTGATCTGCAGGACGTCAGTATAACCGTAATCCATCAAATAATTTTGACACTTACGAAATCTCGAGATATTTCCAGGGAACAGCGTGACAAATAATCAAGAAGGCTTGACGTCTCCAAAACTGAGTATCCTCGGAGAACATTGCCCCTCGAATCCGGCACCCGATTGCCGCTTCCATTATGTAGTTGTCGTCGACAGTCTTCATCAGTGTGGATGCTCTCTCAAGTTCGTCGAGAGCGCTCTGTAGCCTCGTCTCATTGGTAAGTATAGTTCGCAAGATCCCGGACAGGCCGTCGCAGCCTGCTTCTCCAACATGGCCTTGCATCGTCCACCGTTTGCGAGGTAGAGCTCCGGATAAAAGGAGCTGAGGCGAGAAAGCGGTGTTATTGAGCATGCAGATAACAAAAGCCAGTAGTTTGCCGTCCTCTGACGTCACTCTGGGAAGCACGTCAGAGAGAAGTGACGTTCCTCTCGTCGCAGTGTCGTTTGAAACATTCTTTGGTTCGGAACCCGGAGCACCATCGTCGAATACAACATAACGCAGTGTTTCTACTTATCATTAGCCAGGGAATATCTGGAATCCAAGCCTCGCACCTTTGATCTTATCTGCTGCTCCAGTGACCAAGTCTTCCAAGGCAGTGGCTCGCTCGACCAGATCGGTCTGCGTGCAGAGATTGGTAAGGGCTCTACGGCGTGCTTCGTCTTTGGCTCTGTACCAGCTGAAAAAGGATAAGCATTTTGCATGGCTCATCGCGATGGGTGACTCTCGATACTCACTAATAGCTAGTTTTGAGTAGAAACATGAGGCCATGGGGCCTAAATTCCGGTGACCATTTACCAAGTCCCTTGACGAGGGAATCGAACAGGGTGAGGATGGCGTTCCACTGCCTCCCCACCCAAAGAGCATGGTGAATTTTTTGCGTTTCAAGTCCAGTCTCAGCTTGTATTTTTCGAGCCGAATGACTTCCCTTTGGATACAGGTTCGCATAGGTATAGAAACGAACGCGTCTGAGACACTCATCCTGGGGAACAGGCAGGGCGAAATTGGGTTGGTTTTGACGGCTTGTGTAGGCGGCTTCCAGTTTTGAGACATCGATTGAAGCGGCTCGCGGAGGTTGCCGACTGCCTGACGACGATTCAGCAGAAGCGCCGCCATCATAGGGCGGCTGGACGGCTCGACGAGACGATCGGCTCCGGAGCACGTCTTGCCGCCATTTTTTTTTTTTTCGAACAAGGGAGGTTGAAGGAGTAAGGAAGAGTGCACGAAAGATGATGCAAGCAGAAGCGGGGTTCCACATCATTGGCTTGATCAGGACGAAGTCTTGAATGGCAGGGAGTATCCACACCCCGCATTAACCATGAGTGTTTGTACCTCCAAGGTACATCTTGTTCAAGACTTCAACCTAAATAGGTATGGAGACTTTCGGCTGAAATGGATTCTGTGTCAGCCCGAAAGCCTTGAAACTTTTTCAAGACTTCGGGCGCAATGAGGTATAGTGGCCGCCTAGCACATCGGTTCTCCCAGAGGCATTTCTGACGCAAAAGCCTTGAACTAGTTTCAAAACTTCGCGCTGAAATGCTGCCGTCACGGAAAGCTGAACGTCCTTGCGTCTTTGAGTCCACTGAGCCTCGGTCTGTGGTGTCAATTCCTCGAGATCGCGTACTTCGTTGGTTTTCCAGCCGCTCTTTACTTCTGCTTTCTCTGGACTCTCATAACAAAACGTAAAACTGCTGAATGATACGGTTGATGATGGCGACGGAGGGTGGATTGCTGGGGCAACAGCCTCTAAACGTCGTACCTTCTCTTTCAAGGCTCTGATCTCTTCCAAGGCTCTGATGTAGTCTCGTTGTCGTTCGCTCTCGCGCTCCGGTTGGCAGCCACAGTGTTGACATTGAGTATGGGAGGCCATTTGTCGTTTGCAGAGGAGAAGATGCTCCCCAGAGTGGTGGAAGTCTCAAGGTCAACCAAAGTACCTTACTTAGGACTCATACGCTAAGCTTTAAAAGGGCGATCAATCAGTGATCGCCCTATTCCAGCTTAGCTTCGGGGGGATGGTCATTGCACACCATCTGAGATCCCTGTATGACAATCTTTATCCGCGATACGGTAGACCCACTGGACTTGGCGTGATGCTGACCCATTCTGAGTGTGATATCACTCTAAGCCGTGATGTTGGATTTGCTTCTGCCACTGAGGTGCGCAGGGATGCTGCAACGCTACGGTTCAGCTTCGCTGCCGCTGCCTCCCTCCCCTTGATCGTCAGTTGCTGGTAATCGGTAATGCAATGACAGGCGTTGAGATCACGTTATTCAAGCGTTATGCAGCATGGTTGCAAATACAAATATTCCAGCAGCTGCGCGTCAGAACTGCACTTTCCAGCTGCAATGTATCTTAGCCAACTGCCTTCTCTCTTGCGAGGCTGCGTACAGCTCCAGTCGTTCTCTCCCCAATTTCGCAGCACACCTGTCTCATCGCTCGAGCTGGAACCTCTCTTGCACGTGACACAATGCTGACCACGTCTATCTCTGCATTGCCGTCGAACACTTCGACAGAGTCTCAGATTGTGTATCAGAAGGCTTTCGAGCAGGTAAGGTTGTGTTCACTTACTTGACACCTCATACTTACGAAGATTAGACAGATGTGATAATTCCTGAGGATTTCTTTTTGCCCCCCTCAGACGATGAGCTATGGCTGCCTTGTGTTATGCATACGACCGTTGTCGAGACGTTCCGGATTACCTTCGAGCGCATGCCCTCAATACACATCACGAGACGAACCTACGACGGCTTACACTGGGAGGTTGCGACCATTCAGAGCCTTATGCAATGGCTGATCGAGCAAGGCTTCCAAGTTAGGCCCTCACTGGACGAGAGCCCACGTAACGATGTTTCGCTCCCGACAGAAGCAGAAATAGGGGTGTAGGGCATCCGAAATGCAAAGAAGCGGGCTCGCAGGGCCTACATTCAACATGCAATTGACTCGACGGTGATGGGAAAGCACGGTCGCGGTCTTGATCAGTACTATATGGATTATGCCAATGACGAGGTTACGGCGGCGATAAGCTGGGGATTCCTATTGCGCGACGTCATGGTATGTTTCTAGGAACTGCATTCATTGCGTGGTATTGACAGAAAGTAGCAACTCAGCTCCCACAAACGGCGGCAGGCTTTCCAATATTGCATATGGATCATCCTTTCAGTCACTTCAGGATCTGACAGGAGCAGCTGACCTCGAGCTCCTCAAGAGAACTGAGCTTGAGTGGTTTCTATGGCTGCAAGATCTATGCTACGAGAGGGCCCTATCACCAGAGATTGATCGAATGCAGAGATGCAAGTCCTCTCAGTTGTGCGCTCTGTCTTCGAACCTGGGCTGAACAGCATGCCGCCCATGCTGCCGAGGAACTTCGATTTACCGCAATCTGCTGAGTCCAGCATCGAAACGTTCGGCGAGCTCTTCGGCTGCGCGTCTACTCTGGACATCGTCCCTTCTGGTAGCCACGACGAAGCAAGATTGATGGATCTTCTCGTTGTATGCGACCTATTCAAGGACATTGACAAGATCGAGGTTGTAGGGATGATGGCACGAGTACGCGGGTATGTCCTAGTCGGCTTTCCGGAAACGGACCTAATTCCGTCTTACCTGGTGCACATGCTTCGGCACGAGACCATCAGCTCCATCCATGATGAGAGGTAACATGACCTCAAACCCTTGAACCCTTGATTGTAAGCTTCTCACACATTCGTCTAGCGTCTATCTGTACTCCCAGTTGCCTTCGCTACAGCCTCAAAACAACATCATGCTTGTGTTTCTATGCAGTGGCGCCTTCCTACAATCTGTCGACGCTTCACTTTGTGCCTGGGCAGCTTCGTCCGAGGGCAGGGCATTCTCCCAGCATGTCCTAGCAGGATTTCTTGAAGAGGAGACGATGCAGCAAACAATCTTACGAGTTTTTGCTATGCTAAGTTTCGAAGAACTCATCCCACCCCGTCCGAGCGAGACAGTTACGCCAGCGGATGGTTTCTTTCTATCTGACTTCGGGTCGCTTTTGGCAGGCAAAACACTCGCTAACAGGCGCATGCTCTTTCGACGCATGGCCTGTTCTCTTCTTCGCGTTGTTGGCCGTAACTCTTGCCCAGTCTTCAGTCGCCTTTTTGCGAAGCTTGTGCCTGACGAACCACTTAACTTCTGGGATGGCCCTGCAGACAATTATTGGGAAAACAAGACCAGACTGATGTTGGATCATAAGAGCGCATGGACGAACGCTTGGGGCGAACTGAAGGGTGTTTTGGTACCATACACCACAGAGGATGACATGGAACAGTGCAGCGATGATGTGCTTGCAGGTGGCTATGTCATTGTCAACTAACGGATGCGTCATCCTCAAGCTTCCTGTACAATATTTTCCTGTTCTTTCTTCAATCTTCCAGATATATTTCTCATTGCGTCAACCGTTTGTTTTTCCCTTCTTTGCCTGTGTTGAATGACTATCCTAGTTTGTCTTCATTGTTCTAACAGGCCTCGTGCGTGTGTAGTAGTGCAGTCGCATCTTCCCGCCCGTGGTTTTTATGCCCCTTGAAGGTGACGTGCGGTTGCTAGTGTTCTTTGTCCTGTATCCGGTTCGAATTTATTCTGAGCTTGGCGTCCTCTGGGATAAGGAAATGCATATATGATCAACTTTCGCACTTCATTCCTGGACTGGCCACACCTCAGTCTCTTCACAACCCTTCCTGTTTCGAAATATTGTCTTTTTTCGTCAAGGCTATCGCTATGGAACCGCCTCAGGCTCGCGCAACAGAGCTCGTGCTCCGGCAAAGCGACCAGCAATGCGAGGACGTTGATTCTCAGAAGTCATATGTCCTACCATCTCAGACGAAAGCCTCAATCACATGCTCCGAAGGGACGAACAGCGGAAGCAATAACGTTCAACTGGATCGTCATGATGCGGCAACATGGTGCCAGATAGGCCGGAAAGTGGCGGAGGGCTCATTTGGTGTTGTGTTCGCTGGTACTTGGTTATCCGACCAGAAAGAGGTGGCGATCAAGTTTGTAAGTATCTCATACACAGAGCACGATCCAGGCACTAATCTCCATTGCGATCCAGGAGCCTCGCAAATGCGACAGTCCACAAATCCGTGACGAGTACCGCGCATACAGGGCTCTCGCTGGCTGTGGTAAGCCCCCTCACCCCTTTCCCCCATAGTGAACCATAGCTCCTAATGAAGTTGAAGATGGTATCCCGAGCGTATACTTCTTTGGGCAGTTGCATCTACACAATGTCCTGGTTCTAGATCTCCTGGGACCATCTTTGGAGGACCTGTTTGATGGATGTGGGCGCAAGTTCACGTTCAAGACCGTCGCGATGGTTGCCGACCAGCTGGTTCGTGTGATTCACATCTTTTCTGGAGCAACGTTGACATATTCGGCAGTTAAAAATATTCCAGGAGTTTCATACAAAAGGTTGGATCTATCGCGATGTCAAGCCAGACAACTTCTTGCTTGGAAAGCCCGGCTCCAGCTCAGCCAACATGGTTCACGTTATTGATTTTGGTATGGCGAAGCTCTATCGAGATCCGAAAACCCTGCAACATATTCCACACCGACATGGCAGATCTCTTGCCAGAACACTTCGTTACATGAGTCTGAAAGCTCATGAAGGACACGAACAATCAAGACGAGACGACCTTGAAGCCCTCGGAAATGTTTTTATCTACTTCTTACGTGGTCAATTACCATGGCAAAATATCAAGGCAGCAACAAAACAGCAGAGGTCCGACGAAATCAGAAAGAAGAAGCAGACAACCTCGATCACTGACCTTTGCGAGGGATTCCCCTTGGTCGAGGAGTACTTCAACTATGTTCGCAACCTCGACTTTGAAGACACGCCAGACTATGACTACCTGCGAGGCCACTTCTCATCGGCTCTGCGAGACATGGACGACGCGAATGATGGAGCATACGACTGGAACATGCCCACGGCACCAGGACGTTAGAGACGAAGACAATTGATTCTAGGCGATTCGAATTTGTCTCAACTGAGAAGTTGCAACAGCTCTTCACCTCATTCGCAAAACCTCCCTGTCAATGCAATGACTTAGAAAATTATATCAAGGATCCTAATCCCCCCCAGCCGTTGATCCTTTCCCTCAGCTGTCGGAACGAAACGATCCAGGACCTTTATGCCGTGGAGTTGGGGTAAGGTTGAATTTTATACATGGATGTTTCTTTTTCGTAAAGCTCGGCTAAGACCGCCTGCCGCCTGCCACCTATAATGACGAGGAGGAATTATGCATACATAAATTCTCGGACAAGTTGAAACGGTCGTCCGAAATGGCATCATTCCTATCCCTGACCGACCAGGTCGAAATCAGCCAGTACGAAGGATGATTCCGGCCGTGCCACACCAGCCCGACTTTGCTTGCTCTATAAGATGCAGGTCGGCCTCTCTGTCCTCTCAACATAAATCGACCAGCCATATCGCAATGTCTGTAATAACATTCCTGATAGTCCTTCTCACACTGCCCCTTTCACAAGCTCATTCATGGGTTGAGCGACTAAGGGTAATTGACTGGAATGGTACTATGATCGGCGACCCTGGATACGTCCGCAAGTTCGTGTCTCGACTTGACCCTACCTATGATGATGATCGAATGCAACATCACCTCCCCCCGGACGGCAGGGCAGCAACTCTAGGTATTGTACCGTCTGATCCCATGTGCAGAGACACCCAGCGAGGCATGTACCAGAATGAGGGTTTCCCTAGGCTTAAGGCAAAGTCGAAAAGTTTCATTGCTCTTCAATACCAGGAGAATGGGCATGTGACACTTCCTGAGACGAGTCCGTTGAAGAAGGGTAATGGTACGGTATATATATACGGTACTCAATCCCCCCATGAAGATGATAAGCTACTTTCTATCCATGGGGTTTGGAATGTAGAAGGCACTGGCGGGGATAAGCGAGGCCGGCTCCTTGCTCAATGGCCATTCGATGATGGTCAGTGCTACCAAATTAACGATGGAGATATCTCGACTAGGCGCCAAATCGAATTCGAAAAGATACCTGCAGACCCACAAGGCGCTGACTTGTGGTGTCAGGCGGATATTCTTCTCCCTGCGATCAATTCTACTTCGTATAGTCTCTACTGGGTTTGGGAATGGCCCTTCCAAGATAGTAACCAGCCTAGTGATATTTATACAAGCTGCATGGATCTCGATATCTCTGCTGAAGGGAAGTTGGCTGCGATAGGTTATATTGAGGGGCGGGATCTGAACACAGCGGGTATTAGCGAGCAGATGTTTTCCTTTGTTCCAAACTGAATCTAGTTTGCATTTCTCGCTCTCTACTATAACTCTATCTTTTCCTTATAAAATATCCCGTCCTCTTCTTTAATTGGGTATCCATCGGAAGTCGAATTCAAGCAAACCACATCGTCACTGAGTCGCGGACAGTCGTCCAGAGCACTCCCACGCCCTGCCCTATTGCACAGGTATAGGGGTGGACCAGTATTATGTCGGTGAATTCTCTCTATGGCTTTAATAATGTGATCGCGATCACACGTTTCTGTTAACCAAGCGGTCCCTCTTCTCAACAAGATCCGTATAGGGCCAGAAAATGGTTCGACGACACGTGATGATATCTGCTGTACGGAATATTCCGGTCTTGATGGGGACGGGATAAAACTAGCGACCGAACTCCGAACCGTGTGTGCCCCGGCCATCGCGGCTGAAAGCCAAAATCCCTGTATTTCCATGTTTTGTGAATGCGAATCATCAGGATCTTGTGCACTCGCGACCTGGGTGTGTAATGAGGTCTCCGGCATCTGCATATCTTGACTGCCCTCATTAGTTACAGACGGTGGCATATAGGGTTGTTCGTCCGCCGTGCCTACCATGCTCTCGTTATGTTCGAAATCGCCCCAGAAGGCGATGAAAGCACACCTTCGTACGAATAAAGAGGTGACATCTGCGCTCTTCTCGATAACTGCGTCAAAACCGGCAGCTGTGATAGCGCGGCGGTCACGCGCATATTCTCCAGAGTATTGGCGGCCACAGCGTCGATTAAGCGGTTCTGGAGCAAGGATGAAGAGCTCAGGATCGGCCGGGCCGGTCGGCAATAGCCGTGCCTGTTGCAGAATCTGAAGTTGTTGATCTACTACTTGATCGAAGCTATATCCCCAGTCATAACGCGAAGGTGGCCGAGCACTCAATAGAATCCTTACTGCCACTTCTCGGTCAGGGTCTATAGAAATTAATCGAGATATTTCTTCCGAGTCGAACCCCCTATCTTTCGCTTTTTTTTAGCAATCTGCACCCAAGCCTGCTCATCATATTGCCTAGACTCTGCCTTCTCATCATGATCCTCCATTAGCGGATTCTCACCTGAAAGTTCGACAAGGTTCTGCATAATATCAAGGGAGAGAAGCTTTAGAGGGGATGGGAGGACGTCTTCTCGATCGGCCTGATCCATACGCTGGACAACCAATTCTGTGGAGTGCAACGCGGTTCTTGCAGCTGCCTTCAGGTCGTCCCACCTGGTTGGCGATGCCCACGTAAGATCATCAGAGACATCCAAAACCAGTGGTAGATTCTTACTGGGGGGCGTTGAGTACGACCTGATATTCGAGGAACGCGTAGCAGTCGAAGGCAGTTCTGGACAGTGGCAAGTGAGTCATCCTCTGGGGACGACCGACTGGGCTGCAGGGCGCGGTGCTCGGGAGACTGTCTTCAGCGGCCGCTGATAATGGGTTGAGTGAGAAGTGAGGCGCATCCTGGAAGGAATTGACCAAGCTCCATGGCTCATATGAGGGATGCACTTCAGTGTTGGAAGGAGTGTTGACTTCGGTTGATCCCCGTTCTGGAGTAAGCGAGAGCTGAGTCGAGTTGTCTGAGGAGCTGACTGGGCTTGATGGCTCAGGATCTGCGAGATCCTGGGAGCAGTGGTGATTCCGGAGCCGAAAGCTGAGAACAGCATCCCTTCCTGTAAGTGACGCACAGTGGCTGGGTGTGCTACTGGCATTATGTAGAACGGCACTTCCTATATTGACAATTTGGAGCTGCCATGGACATGGAGGACAAAGCTCGATCTCCTCTTTGGTCGTAGTGGCTCGCGATTGGGCCGCGGCCAGTGTCAAAAGCCATGGGCTAGACTTAACTCATCCCTGCCTCGGAACTGGCCTTATACAGACATTGACAGGCTCGGCGAATTGGATAGTTGAGAATGACTTCGGAGTAAGCTTGTCAAGCTCGTTGAAGCCTATCCCAAACATTTCCAGGATTCTTTGATAGATAAGATTATTAATATCATTATGGGGTCGATATAAAGAGGGTTACACGTACCTTGTCCGTCTACCGCTGATATTGTACACCATCTGCGGAATGAAGAACTTCTCAGATTCTTCTTGAACCAGGTTCTGTGGCGCCGGAGACAGCTTATCCGCGATATCCTCAATACCCCAGCCTTCACCTTCCAAGCTGTGTCGTAGAAGTCCCTTTAAGACAACCGCTTGTTTCATTAATATGTTTCTTGGAGCAGAGGTAAAGACACTCACGTTTATTATCCTTTCGAGAACAAGGAATCTCGTTTGTGCGGGAAGAAAGCTTTGGAGATATGCCGATTGAAAGGCTAAGCCATCTTGACACCTGCTCAAAGGGCCATGCGTTTTCTCTTGATTGAGTAGCAATCTCGAGTTTATCCTCTGGGTAGTCATCCAGTTTAGCTACGTGCAAAAGTGCTCCGTAGACCATGTCATAAATCTCGGGGGTGTCCCTGGAAGATGGGTACGATCTTCTCGCTTCGCGGAAAATTTGATCCCAGCCCTCAGGGTGTTCCTCCGCCAAAGTCAGCTTATTATACAAGACTTCCTTGTCTTTTGCAGAGAGCCTCCAGTTCCACTCGAAGTCATTGACCTTGTTGACGAAGGTTAGTGCAAGGCGGGTTTTCTCTCTTCCAGTACTCGGTGTTTGATTCCGTGGTGGCTTAGAGGGATCTACAATATGAAAATCCATGGCAATGCATGAACAACGCGAATGTTATGCTCTAGGCAAGTTCACAATTGGAGGAAAGGTTTGGGAGCTGACGGGATACGATTGTAAGTGTGGGGCGTGGGGCGTTGGGCTTGCAGCCTTAGGCAGGAAGACCGCGAACACTCTGAGCTCAGTACCACGAGGCACCCACCTTGCGACCCCTTCACCGATGATCTCAGACCTCAGCCAATATGCAGCCATCGTTCCGCCTAATCCCTCTCGATGAACATATGGTTCGGGAACAGCAAGATGCAATCGCTGAATTTCAAGTATTGCAACGAGTCCTGAGACCTGACGAAGTGAGCGAAGGTCGTGTGAAAGCATACAAACAACACACGTTGTTCAAGAGCTTACACGTACACTCACCACTTGTAAGATATCCTCTCACACTTGGCAGAAGCAAAAGCTAAGCCTACAGTTCTCCGCCGCTTCTCTTTTTGCCGCACCGCTTGTACTGAATAACCCATCGAATCTGCAGTACCTGCCTGACGTGTATGAGCTCATGGCCAATATGCGTATGGAACTTGAACACATGTTCAACGTTGTAATACCCTTGTTCCGTGGGACAATCATGACAACTGTCTCGACATCTCTAGGGAAAGGTCAACGTCACTTCACGTGGGAGTCGAACCAGGCGTTGTTACTCTACAGGATGGGTGTACAGGTTACTCGTACATGTCCCTTCTTTATCCATTATCTGGATATAGATGAGGCGGCGAGCGCAGAAGCTGAAGGAAAGGCGTATTGAAGTTTGATAACCTACAGTCCTCAAGAGTAGAGCATCAGCTCCCCGAATCACTCGCTCCGGCCGTGGATCCTATATTCAACCCATAAATTTTATCTGGCTATCGAGGTTTGGTGGTCCATCTAACCCATGCGTTGTCTGCTAGTCGGCTGGATAAGTCCTGCTTCCATGCTTGCTTGTTGTTTCAGTCTCATCGACTCCATCGCCTGGTGTCCCTTGTACGCTCCCAATGGTGCTGGTGGCCCGGAAGATGGACCTTGACCGGGAGAAGGTGCTCCTCCGTGGCCATAGGGCCCAACCCCAGTCGTTAACTCGGCGATCCCAGGGAGGTGATCTCCTGTTCGTTGCCTTGGTTGTGTTTGAATGATGCCAATCCCGGACCTAGAACAGGTGTTGTCTAGCCGTGTTTAGCACATTCTGACTTGATGATTGCTATAGGCGAAGCGGTAGAGGGGTCTGGAGGTGGTGCTGGTTGTTGATGAGGCGGAGGAGCTGGGGCGAGTGTTGGTGGCGGCGGAGGTGGTGCAGTGTATAGGTCTCGCCTCGGCGATCCTCCCTGAGCAGTGAATATGGAGTGCGCCCTCGCGTGAAGTTCTCGATAGTGTGTTGCAGGTGCTACTTTGCGGCCGTGCGGTGTTTGGCCTGGTGGTGGCATCTGGTGCGTTCGTTGCGGCGAATGTCGAGCTACCCCTTGCGCACCCTCTACGTTGACAGCTGCCAGCCTGAAGGGCACAACTCCTGGTTCATCCCTCCACTGCGAGAAACTCGGCTTGAGAGGAACCGACCCGCATGGACTTTTTCATCTGTAATTACCCGACAACATGCGGCTAGATAACAGTTCATTGAAGTCTTACTCCCCCTCCGGACTTCAACGAGTTGGAGCGAGGGACCGATGCGCGTTGGCTGGCTCGCGTCGTTCGCTTTTGTCTGCCTCGGTCTTTGGCTGATGATCTTTCACAGGCTTGAGCTTATTTGGGGCTCTCCAGGGATAACCCACATCCATGTTGCAGCAATGGCGAGCATAGGGTATAAAGGTCGACCAAAGATGATGAAAGAAAACCTTCGACGGCTTCAATTCTGGGTTCTTCTCACAGTCTCTGGATCGGTTCTCTGTGTTGTGTTTTGCTTTCTCGCCGTCTCTTGCTTGCCACCAGCTCTTCCCAATGCGCCGTTACCAGTATATTTCTGTTACCGAAGGTATATCTTCTCCTGAAAGTATTCCGAAGTGTAAGGTATACCTCTACAGCTACTGTTCCAGGCAACTAATCGTGTTCGCAGGACCCTATCCAAGCTCGGCTTGTATTAGGCATGTTAAGAGGGCATTCGACTTGTCGTTTCCTCTCTGTGCTTCGCCTCTGCGGGTTAACAAGCATTGAGGATGGCAGTAGCCTGGAGCCTAGATTTATCCCACTTAGTAAACTCAAGTCGTGGAGACGTGGGTATCAACCAGAGGTCTTTCCTGTAAGCAACAGCGAGGGAAACATTATTGTTGTGATTGACTCGCAGGGCATTAGTCGGATCAGCAGGAGCTCAACAGAAGCTCCATCCGTTCACTGTGTCTATGCGATTAATGAGCTCGAGGATATCTCACAGATACAAGTCGCGTTTAAGGTGCGACCTACTATAACGCACGGCTAAACTTGAGTTTCGCTAAGTACAGAGAAGATGGGTTTAGGAAGATTATTATTCCCTTCGAGCAGGCCAGCTTTCCGCATCTGGAATACGCCGAATCCACCGGTTTTACAAGAGTGCTCCTTCAGGCATACTCAGGCTATACTACAAGAACCACGATTTGCCGCAATCGACACTCGAGCTTGCTCAGGGCTTACGTTTTTTATCCGAGGGGGTTGTACGTTCGCTATACATGCTCATACAGTTCGGGCACCATGCGCCTTGCCGACCCTACAACGACAATAGAAAGCCACTAACGACCTCAGCATACCGATTCAGTGTTATAGGCGATCTGGAGACATATTTGGCCACGTTAAGAGGTACTCCTGCTGGCTCGATGCTAGTGCGAAGGTAGTTGTAGTACTGCCTATCTCGCTGTCCAATCAGAGAGACCCTATAAAGAATCCGATGGTTGTTAAGGCTACAACCTGATTGGTCCTGCACTGTCTTTTGATAAATACTGTAACTAATAGATACTAAACTTCTGCAAATCACTAAAGACTAAAAAAGGCAACAAATGCACACGTGCATACGCGTACAGCTAGACGATGGCCAAGAACGGTCGAGAAGAGCCTGTTACAAGTTTTTAGGACAGAAGTGGACGACTATGTTACGATTTATTTAAGAATACTGTAGGCTTATAAACTGACTCGCTTACTATCTTGTTAACCATAGGCTAGCAACAACAATCATGGACCGCCGCCAAACTAATCCTCGCACTAGAGCTCGCTCAGACTCTGCAGTTTGTCGACCGCTTCAAACTATGCATCCTAAATCAGCTAAGCTTGGCCGTGAGCTTACTTTCAAATTGAGGGAAATCCCAGAAGAGTTACACGATCAATACATGGCTGGAACCCTGCCGAGCAGAAGCCCGGAAGAGGGGCCGCAAGGCGAGCAGAAGGATTAAGTCAGCTTTCTTTCGGCTAGCTTAAGATGAATGCAAATCTTGTTCTGTGTCATGCCGTTTATCCTGATCCAAGTAGGCAGCGACCCATTCGTCTCAGGGGTTTACCTATTCTATGCTCTATTCGAGTAAGGCTAGCTACCTAGCCTACTCCTCACTCTTCAAGCAAGGAAGCTAAGGGAAGCCAATCAGTGACGTTAAGGATCGCTTTCTACTACTCAACCGAGGAGCCTAAGCTCCTTGAAAGACACTTAACAGCTATAAGGTGCGGAACTTGCGCTTGAGCTGCCGTTGTTCAGCCAGACAACAGCCTCTCAGTGTAGCTGTTATTCACTATAAAGAGGATCGTGAAACATTGGAGGCAGTGCAAATGGCCTCTCAACGTATCAGGTATCAGGATTTAGAGATCCTGGCACTGTCAGCAGCGTTGGCTCCTCTAATCAAGAAACCTTGTTGATGCCGTGCTGATAGTTGGTCCGACGATAGGCTTTAGGGGAAAGTATATAATGTGCCAGTAGCCTATCAGAAAGCAGAGGCGTGAAGCTGCTAAGTCGCGCTCACCATTACGCTTCAAGAGAGGAAATGAATGACAACCTCTGGTGCGTTGAGACCCATATTAACATGTTTACGGCATCCAAACATTCATTTGACTACATTTTGGATCATGCTACGCTACAAACCGCACTTCAAGTGGACACACCAGGGTACAACCTTACCAACCTACTGCCGCCAAAGTCATTGACTCCTCAAGTAAAGCTCTCAACGTCGCCTTTAGTCAGCCAACCAGAGCATAATGTACAAGGAGAGAGCTAAATTATATAGCTAACTTACTTACTACTAAAACCTTATCGAGATACATAAAGCACGTTTAGTATAAGCGCTCCCGAGAACGCTAGTCCTACTCTTTCTACTACTAGTAGGAGGCTTCCACTGGAGGGAGGCTCCAAATGCAATACCGAGTCCTCCAGTCGATTGCGCTATCTCCCCATGTGACCTGCTGCAACTGTCCTTCGGAGCCAGAATAGCTCGGACCATCTGCAGGCTAGTGCATCAGAGACCAGTCAGAGGACTCCCAGAGTGCCTCATAGTCTGTTGCTACGTACGGAGACGGGACAACCTCTAAAGTGCCTGTTGATACCAAGTCAGGATCTAGCAGGTCTAGGAAGAAAAGGGAACGGAATGCACGAGCGTCCAAACGATACCGAATGCGAAAGGCACTCACGATGAGGGAAAGAGAGGCTCCATCGGCTGAGCATTACGCTGCGTCTCTTTTGATATATCTTTCATCAGGTAGTCAGTCCTATATTGAGCCATCGAATAAGCAGGGGATTCCTAGCTTCTACAGCAGGAGTATAAAGGACTTGAAGGGCATCAAACCAGCCGCTTCCAGCAGGAAAGCAGTGTACATTATTACGACAATAGCAAAACTCAGACACGTCCCCTTATAGGTGGACTATCAGGGGTGAGCTGAACCTCGAGCTAGTCTACTTGTTTAAGAGAATGTTGGCGAATCTATAAGACCCTCCGTTCTCAACTCTTGCGACCTGAGAGCGTTTGAAGTGCTCTCTAATGAAAGTGTCCATGCCGTAGACTTCTAAATGACCAATACTTCCAGCGTCGCTTAGAACTTTTACCCGACTCCACCTTCCTGGTTCACTATATCGTAGGCAAAACGTCTTCTGCTGTTGCAACACTCTAGGAGCTGAAGCAACTTGAAGCTCCTGGCCAACCCAGGGTATTAGGCACTCCGGAGATGCACATGGATAGCAACGGAAAAGAGTTCTCAGTTGGGCACTGTGCCTTTCGGCCTGTCAGCCGCTGGCACTGGTTCCTAGCACAGTGCTTTCTGTATAAGGTTGGACGACGGAAGAGGTAGTGTTTGACCTAAACCTCTGGCAGAGCCAGCCTTGATTCGGATTGTGATTTTCATGTATGCTTGTAGAGATCAAACGCTATTGCGAGACCTGAGAGGCGTGAACACAGATAGAATGAACTATACAACTCTCAAGCGGTATTCCAATTCCATAGCATGCATAGGCTGATTTGGGTCGGCACTAGTCTGATCGAGATGATCCCGTACAATAAATTACGAGATAGTGGAAGGTTACTTAAACAAGCCCTCACTGGCCACGTCAGGCCTAAGGTGAATAGAGTGACACAGTAGCAGTGGCCTCAAGCTTTCTTTAAGCCTTGTCCTTAAAGATACGTGGAAGTAGTTTATCAGATATTTAGGCAAGGATCGTTGACGATAATATCGGAGCCATCTTGATATTGACTTAGATTACTAAAAGATCACCACCATGTCTAGTCTCTACCAGCTACCCCCACTTCGCAGAGCCCAGCTACCAGGTCTACAGCTAGGGCGAAGGTGCTCGTTCGATTGAAGTATATATAAATTCCACAATCCCCGGTATCAACCTGAGTTTCTCGAAATGAGCCTCTTATTCTTATCTTATATAAGTCCTCCGTTATGGATATCAATCATCCTTCTCTTATTCTCACGCTGGCTTTAGCCTTCCCTTTACGTGTCCACAGCGTCTATTATGTGTTCAAACAACCTGCCAAGCGTCACAAGACGAACAGATTGAACGTGCAATACCCTCGACTAACTTCATTGCTTGCTATGTTTCAGCTTTTGTCTTCACTCGGCACGAGTGTCCCTTTTATTATACTTGCTGGTGTACAGGGCGATGTTTGGCCGGCATTTGCTGCTGGATCGGTAGTACTTTGGAGCATGATAATGCAGGTGTGTGCAATACCCCATACGCTTCGATATATCTAACAAGGCTAGTGCTTTTGGAGGGGCAGCTTCTGGCATGAAACCCAACGAGCTTTCCAGCCAAGCATACTTATCTGTTTGCTGTTCGTCTGCTCTGCCAACTTCATATCTAGCATTTTCTTAGCCGAGACACGGCAGACCATTGGAGTTACCATGATTTTAGGCAGCGCCAGCTTGTTCCGCGTCTGGCTGGTTGGCGAATGGGTGGTAAATATACAAGCGTGTGGTTCCATACCACTCTTGAACCCGCAGCAAGGAACGCCTAAAATACGCCAGATGCTCGGCTATCTGGCAATCGAGGTAGCTACGTTACTGAGCATGATCATAGCGTATGCTGTCATTAATACCCGACTGAGCATATGGACAGTTGACCACTCGCCTAGGGCGATAATCTTATCGGCAAGTCACCCGATCCTTAAGGTGGTCTAAGCTAACCTGACTAGATTGTTTCAGTTATTTTCGGGGTTCACGATCTCATTACAGAGGTATGGAGTTCAGTAAACTTATTAATAGAGATCCGGTGGATGAGACTAGATGCTGGTACGGACTCTATAGAGCTTGTAGGCTCTCATCGTCTCGAGGAACGAGGTAATGGCTAGGACTAGGGTGGGCGATACGAACGAAGCCTTTGTGAAGCGGTCGTATAAATGCTTCCTAAGGTTCCTAGAGGAATTTGGATAGTTGACTGCAAAGTGGCTAGTTGAGTAACTTCAATCGATATGCTTATTAGAACAGAAATCCTTATCATACCCACTTCAGGCTCTTTTCTTTAACATCTTGAGCCAATCATATTACTAGGGTCAACAGTAAGTCATGATGCCTTCTTAACGTCCTGATTGGCCACTGCACTAGATAATAGCCAGGCGACGTTGAATAGGTTCCGTACAGCAGGGTACATATTCTCTAGGGGACATTTCTTAAGTTGGTCTATTTCTGAACGCTTACGTAGGAACTAATCTGTAAATCGAAAGTTCCACTATCAATAATGGATTTCCCTACATCCATGTATGATCCTAGCTTTGTGGAGAAGCAGTCACCGTTCAACTACAGTGATTAACTTAAAACCATTTCATTATCCGTCTTTTCTACTAGGTATATATAGAACGAAGGATCTACTGATCTATCTACTTTCTTTCAGCTTCATACTCTTACATCGCCTTATATGACACCCACTTCCCTTACTTCGTATTATGTCTTTCACTTCTCAAAGTGCAACTCCTCTATACCCTGATCAGTTACTACCCGACGATGGGGCTCCATCTCGTGGACGAGTTTTCAGCAACGACGATACACCGCAGTTCAAGAGATATGAGGTGGAGAAACTCGTCCGACAAGAGCGGCGTAACGGGCAAAATGGATATATAGTCCGATGGTTGGACTGGGCCGAAGAGTATGATGACTGGGTGCCAGAGAAGGAAGTGAGGGAGACAGCACCGTTATGCCTCAAAAAATATCAAGCTCACCGCGCAAAGAGAGAGGCTAAACGCGATGCTCTCAGACGTCGGAAGCCCAATCGGCAGAAGCGAAACTAAACGAGAGGGAGAAGCGCGCGGGTTGTCCAAGCACGGGTCTGCAGTGGGTGCAAACAACCATCTGCGCGCCATCGAAGCACATTTTCTAGTTTAGTCAGTACTAGAGCCTTGTTGTATAGTTTCTATACTGACATACCACCTCTAGCTCCTCTGTGAACCTTGCGCTGCAGAAAGCGTAGTAGATAAGACATGCCACATTGGGAATGAAGGAGAATGTGCAATATGCTGGGAAAGTCAGGGCAGCGAATTCGCGAAGGGTTAATGCGGACACGAGTTCCACGGGGAATGTATCAAGAAGTGGGAAAGATCTCGATGCGGCAAAAGCAGCACTCTGTGTCCCATGTGCCGTCGCGAATGGAAGCGTGTGGGTAATGATGATGATGATGATAACGATGCTGGTAAAGCCTTTCAATGAACACAGACTGCTTTTTCCGAGCTGCCCTATATCGCCGAGTGTAATTATTCACCATGTCTATTATGAGATACAGCAAATTCGATGAATAGAAAGATGATAAATCTTACAAGGAATGTTCTTACTGACCAATAAGACTCTAATTGAACCCTGCCTCAAGACACGCTTCTCTTCGTGATAGGCTCTGCCCCACGGCCCCAAGGAGATGAATTTGTCGAGTTCTTACGGGATGTGCTTACGAAGGCGGCATCTACGACCTAATCCTAATCCGACTCATGTTCTCTCACCCACTTGTGGATAAAGTCCAACGCTAAGCGAAAGCCATTTCAGTAGAGATGAGTTCAGCGTACTCCACTTCAGCACTTTATGCCTTACAGCTGTAACAGTAAACTTCCTCAAACGTAGCCAGTAGTTAGAATTGAGAAAATTAACGCTATTGTAAAATATATGATACAATACGTAAGCGTACTCTATAGATAGCGTTGTATTGTTGTTCGATAGCAGGCAGGCAGCCTAGGCTAACCATGTATGTACATGTCCTAATTTATGTTAGGCCCCCCCCCCCCCCCCGAGACTTACAGACTATACCGTCTCGAATTAGAGCACGATAGTGGTGCTTGGTCACTAGGTATAAAAGTCAAAGGTTTCCTGGTAGACTATATATTGCCGGGAAGGTTTATCATCATATATATAAGCTCTGATGCCCTCTGTGAGCGTTTATATCAGTTATACCTCTTTGATCCTAACGCAGCAATGGAGATGGCTATTAAATACGCAATCAAGCGCATCTCTAAGCACAGGACTTTAACCCTAATGCAGCAATAGAGACAGCTATTAAACACGCTAATAAATACGCAATAAAACTTATCTCTAAGCATAAATGTTTCGATCCCAATACATCAATCTATCTCGCTATGGAAGATAGCGTGATCCTAGATATTGTGATTAAAACCGAACCTTATACTTGCGTCTATTACTCCCAGCCCAACTCGCGCTCTCGGGATCAAGCACAGCTCGCCCCCCAGCGGCCGACTATTCGTGAAGACGTTCCGTTTTCGTGAGTGACCACTCGACAACTCATCCATTTTTATCGAGACCCTGACATTTCCTACCAATAGCACTTTGCTACAGCCAAATGAATCAGTCCGACGTCGGACAACAAGTGCTCATGGCATCGCTTTAAGCCATATCTCTCAAAAAGGGAGGCTTAGTTGGTTCGAAGCTTATTATATAATGGCCCAGATTTAGAGGCAGTTGTTCCTGTTAGTAGCTAAGATCCGTTGTATCAAATTAATCACTCTTGGAACCTTGTAGCCTCTGGCTCATTTTGACAAGTGGATGAGAGTCTATGCTTGCCCGGTTGTGCACCAGAAAGCTCGCTCGGGTATCGATGGTCTTGAGCTGTGGCTTTCGTTAGCACTACTTCAGAACCCTGGTCGCATCGTAAATTCCTTAGACAAAAGGCGCTTGTACAATGGGGCATTAGGTCCCTCCGGTCCGTGCTTAAAGAACTATACCAGATCCAATCGGTTTAATAATCAACACAGCCCGGAATTCCAATCCTTTGCGTTGATGCCCTCGGCCTCTGGCCGGGGTCAGAGCCTCTTGACTAACTCGTCTTGCTGGCAACAGCTCGAGTATATAAATGTGCTGCTGCCCGCTTTTCTTTAAGCTACTCTTCTCCTCTCCTGACGTATGTCGGCTTACTAAACGAGAAATCATTCCTCCTATACCTCCCTCCTTTCGAGACCGTCGCTATGGTCCTTCGTCCCCTTCAAGACCTTGACCGTCAGGCAGAACTACGACAGCCCAAGCAAGGTTCCAAAGCGCAGTTTGACATCATCGAGATTGACCCAGCCGATACCGATCAGTGTCCTTGTTGTATTGAGAACGCTGCAGTTGATTGCATATACAGCTGCGATATAGACAACACTCATGTAAGATACAGAATACCATAGATGCGGCGAGATCTAACATGCTATAGTCTATCTGTGCCAAGTGCATCCGCCGTTATGCTGCCGCTGAGGTTGGAATGTCAAGATATGTTCTCAAGTGCGTATTCTCGAGGCACTGTAACGGTGTCTTGAGTTACACAACTCTCAGCAAATGCCTCCCGCCATCATTAATGAAGGCTCTGGATCGGCTTGAGGCCAATCATGCACTTGAACGTGCAGACCTCCGTGGGCTTGCAAAGTGTCCCTTCTGTGAATACGCAGAGGTATATCCCTCGGAGATTATCTCTTTCTTCTGCAAAAACCCTGAATGCGAGAAGGTAAGCTGTCGGCAGTGCAAGAAGAAAGACCATTGGCCGAGATCTTGTCGAGAAACTGCTCAGGAGGCTGGCCTCGATGTGAGACGAAGAATTGAGGAAGCGATGACAGAGGCATTGGTCAGGACGTGTAACGAATGTGAGTAATAACCTAAAATAGCGATGGTTGGTGATCTGACAGTCATAGGCTCCACACCATTCATTAAGAGCGCTGGTTGCAACAAGATGAAGTGCACTAAGTGCAATCATACGCAATGTTATATTTGCTCGAAACCTGGCAACTATGAACACTTTAGTGCGCCGGAAGCTAAATGCCCTTTGTGGACCATTGCTGAAGATCAACATCAGGAAGAGGTTCTACGTGCTCAAAGAGCCGCGGAGATAGCAGTGCTCAAGGAGCATCCCAAGCTCGGACTCAAAGCTCTTGGAGATCAATATGTGCGCACGTGTTAGGAAGGACGATAGGAAACGTAAAGCAGTTGATCCTGTATAGGCAAGCCTGGAGCCAGGGATCATTCGACACCAGTGAGCGAAGATCCAGCAAGCGACTGCGATTGTTCCCTAGGTCCGCCATAAGATGATTGGCGAAGCGGACACGAGCGACTTGCAGTGCTTTTCTTTCATCTTCCTTTTCGAGCTCCTGAGGTGTCGGTGATGAATGCTTTGGCTTATGCCCGATAATGCGTGAACTGGAGTTGTTAGGCGGCCTCATGTATTCGTTTGAGGTACTCACAATGTGACGACAACTCATTCGGCCTTCTTGAGATCATCTTGAATGTTATAACAAGAGAGATCTTGTATGTTTTGCGCTACCCATTTCAGGGCCCAATTGATGCATTGGCTCGCCGTAATCCTTTTTAACTTCCATCTCAGAGAATTCCATGCCACTTAATACAATATCATTCGCGGCAGCAGTCCTCATCATAGCAGTTGTACGCGACATTGCCCCCCACAGATCGTCTTCGTCTAGACTCTCGAAGTGACAATGTCCAACAATAAGCTGCCCTCCGATATTCAATACACGAAACGTCTCTGAATATATAGCATTTCGATTCAGCCGCGGATTATTAAGTCCCTGAGCGTATATAAACTCAATAGAGGCACACCCGTATAACGAGATCTCATCAATGTGGATGTTATCACACCGATATAAAGGGGAGAACATCTCCAACGGAGCACAAGCATGTTTCCTATATAGAATCAGCTTATTTTTATGACAAAAAAGAATGATAGTACCTAAAGTCATCCTCAGGGGTGAGGCATAGGACTCTCGGAAGGCCGAGTAATTGTGATAGAGCCTTTTTTGTGGTATCTCCGCCGACTGCGCTCAGCAGAGGGCTTGTTCCACCTTCACCATATCGCTCATGCAGGCGAAGTTGACCAAGCTTTCCGCAGATGTCATCGTGAGGTTCTGGTATACTCGCAGCCGCCGGACTGGGGTGTCTCTCCATGATGTGGCTTTAGTGTAGGGTCGCTTCAAGTTCTAAACTTTCGTACGTGATGGTTCCACCTAGGCGAAAGAAGGCCTTAAGTAACTTAGCGTCCAGAGAAGGAGGGGAACGTCTTTATTTTATACTTATGCCTTCATATATTAAGTATTATCTATACTTATGCGGTAAGAAGGTGCCGAAATTCCGCAAACATATACTTAGAACCATTTATCCCTCTCTATTATTATACCGCTACTAAAGCCTAGGGCAATAGCTAGTTAGACTATTTGTATAATCTAAGCATATAGTATTAGGAAACATAGTATATAGCTAAACATAGCTAAACGTAGGCAAAGATTAATATGCCCTATTCTCTCAGATATATACTACCCTCCCTCTGCCCCTCCGTTATGCGCCTATAGCCCTAGTGTCCCTGCCTTATATAATAGTCTAGTTTAATAAAGCCTTAGTGGATCTTAAATCAGGTCTTAAGCAAACTGACACCTAAGAATAACGGGCAGGATATTTACGAGATTGCATGTCTTGATCTCTTTTTCAACCTGTCGGCGCTGCATTGTCTAGATGCTCCGTACACCACACCCACTTATATCAGCCCCTGGCTAATAAGAGGAACGCGCGACGAAACAAGAATGAACAGAAATGCCGGCTCCAAAGAAAGCAGAATAGAAAAAATGTACAAAAAAATGAATGTACTGGGGCTTCGCCGGGGATCGAACCCGGGACCTCTCGCAAATTGAGCGTAGGGTGTCACCCTAAGCGAGAATTATACCACTAAACCACGAAGCCGGAGAGGAGGTCCCAATTTGTTGAAGGGAGGAGCTCAATTTATGATTATAGATTCCTCAGGATGGGAGAGCTTACATCAAATGCCGGTGACTTCTCCAGTCAGACAAGTTGCCCCGAGTGGATTCATAACAAGCTCGGTGCAAAGCGTTGTGTCAAACTGTTAAGCCACATTTTCCATAACTGAACTCGCCTGCCTTCGTGCTGCAGTGGCTCTTGCCCTGTGCCATAAGTCCATGAGTCCACGACTGACTTCAACGGTTTGTTGATGAGCCTTCCTGCTCGACCGCGTTATCCCACACACACACAACCTGCTGTCCATGTCTTTCAGATAATGCTACCAGTGGGCCCTGTGCGACGTGGCTTCTCTGCAGTCTCGCCATGCGCTTTACGTGCCGAACGGTCAGGTCATTGTAGTGGGTGGCCAAGGAACAAGACAGCCGGCATCTCACTGAATACACTCGTGTCGCGGAAATGGACTCATTCACAAAGGACTTTACGCATCTTGGAGCATTTCCATCTCAGAGGGCGAGGCCCATCCGGCTTAGTGCCTTACGGCCAAGCTGAAGACGCCCAGGAGGAGCATCGCTCCAAATTCTTATCATGGAAGGCTCTGTCAAACAAGGAGAATGAATCGGGCTCTGTACTTGACGCGCCCAAACCGCGACTACTATCGTTTGAAGCCGAGCCCACGTTTACCCTGGGTCGTCGGCAGGAAGATCTCACCGCAGAGCAAACTTCTTGTTTGCAAAGTCCACTGCAGGTCGGGCTCACGCATCGCCGATCACCTCTCACGCAGAGCTTCAGACCGCAGGTACTGAAAACGAATCGCGGAGGGCTCACGACGTATCATGGTCCGGGCCAAATAGTCCTCTGGCCTATTATCAACATGCACTCACACTTGTATCCCAAGTTCGGCGTTGCTTCGTACGCTAATCATCTCGAGACAACGACACAGCGCTTACTGTCCGAGTTATTCGGCATCCAGACCTACATTGCTCGGGACGAGCCGGGCGTGTGGGTTTCAGCGTCCACTGGACAGCCACGCAAGATTGCTGCGTTAGGAGTTCACCATCGCAGGTATGTGACTGCGCTGGGAATCGCGGTCAACGTTGACATTCCCGTTACTGGGAACGCAAGTGTGAACCCGTGGGCGCGGTTCGTTCCTTGCGGCCTGGATGGGAAATTGGTGACCTCCGTGGTTGCTGAGGTCGGGACCGATTCGTCAATTGGTTGGGATCTGGAAGACCTGGCGGGTCGGTGGGCAGCTCTGTTTGAAGAAGGGATGTTGGATGAAAGTAAAAGGAGTTGTGGGAGCGGCGAGGCAGAAGACCGGTTGCGACGGTGATGCTGCGGTTTGGCGCCCTCGCAGCTGTTCCAGTCACAAGTAGCATCGCTATTGACTTCGCACAGTCTGATATATTGGTTCGAATGCACTGCCACATGTATAACCCAGGTTCCCGGAACACTGAGGCTTCATAACCTGCAGACTGGTATGTGAAAAGGTTCTCAGACATCTTGCGACCTTGGCCATGTGTATCCTGGAGACTTTGCCTCGCAAAGCTGCGAAGCTCCCTTCTTCATCCGACCATCTCAGCGACTCGGTCGAAGGCCATTACCCGCCAACTTCATCGTCGCCCGCGGATCAGCATCAGCATCGGGGTCGACAAGCTTCGAGGCTTCTTCATGCTGTTTTTAGCCATGTGCGGGAGTCTCTTTCTTGTATCAGCAAGAGTAATACACTATTGTTACTGACATGCATTCACACGGTTTCCGATTCTGCCAGGCAGTCACTGCAGTACATTCTGCAATATGTCTCGGCCCGGTATCAGGTCAGCCTCAAAGAGGCAATTGTCCATCCGCAGAAACGAGGAAACAGTAGTTGACTGTTGGGCGCTCGTGTGTGTGCAAAGTGAATCCCCGACTTCTACTGACGTAATTTTTCCAGGCAAATTATCTTTTATCATGGAGAGCCGCGGCAGCGATTTCTTGAACACCCTTATTTTACCCCCGGCAGATGACTTCCTGGGAGGCACAGTAGCAATGCATGTTTGTTCCAAAGACATGACGTTGGCGCGTGTGTGAGCATTACTTTTCTCACACTGGGATTTGCTGTGCTGGCAGTAGCTCCGGGGTTATGGATGATCATCATTGGTAAGCTTTTAGTCCGTACGGAGCAGAGTAATAGTCTAGTAGACAAGGAAAGCTTATCCGCCAGCAAGTCATGCTCATTACTAATTAGGTGTTTCAGGAATTACTCTCAACACACTGGGTAGCTGTGGCGTTCCAGCGCTGTTACTGCTCAAGCTTGAAGTACCGGTTCCTCATTATCCTCGGTGGCAAGGTTGAAGGCAGTGAGGCACGGACTCCACGGCTCCGAACCTTGAATCTGATAGCGGGCAGGTGGCAGGTGGCAGGTGGCAGGTAGGCAGGGAAAGATAAGTGAAGCAAATCGTGAGATCCAATTGGTGCATGGCACAATCACAATCATGGTTCGAACATCTTATCTGGGTGGAAGTGGGGCAATGCAAGGATAGCAAGGATAGCAAGGATATCACGTCACGATTCACGATTTCTCCTTATCAACAAACGCGCCGCATCAAAACTTTTGTTCAAAACTCAATATTTGCTCCAATGAGGCCAGAGAAATCCGTACGCGATTCTAGCTTTCGAACAGGCAAGCCATGGTTTGATTCCTCAAACTTAAAGACATGTGCATATCCGAACGTGTCGAACATGTCTGACACAGGTTCATTTGCAATACCAACATCTCGAATAAGTATCCGTTCTCGGAATCTCGCTGACAAGTTCGCAACTGCTCAGGTCAGGTCCCGCGGTAGATAAGCTTATCTTCCCATCTTCCCATCGTCCCAACGCCAACCCATGTCATTCCCTCCATGTCATGAAGGGGGCGGGACGCTCCGATGCTCGCCGCACGACATGGTGTATACACAAGTGCACACGATTGGCTTTTCGAGCTTTGGTGTTGAATACAATACCTGCTTAGCCCCATGAGGTTGCACTCTTTCTTGTTTTACTTGATTGCGGTTCTAGATGCCGTCCAGCTGAAAATCGTCCTGGCATGTTCAAGACACCATATCAAATTCTCATCGTCCACGAACACACACGTCCCTCACCAGTGTCACCACATGATGTCGTCTCCCGGCCCAGCCCTCAGCCAGGGCTTTGGCTACGGAATCGTCCTCGGCGTAGGTTTCGGCTTCGCTCTCTTCATGATCTTCCTCGTCCATATCCTCAAACGCTTCAACAATGAAGTCCAGACCTCCGAGATGTTCAACACGGCGGGCCGGACCATGAAATCCGGCATCGTCGCCGCCGCCGTCGTTTCCTCCTGGACATGGGCTGCCACCCTCCTCCAATCCTCAGGTGTCTGTTACCGGTACGGCGTCTCCGGTCCCTTCTGGTATGCCTCTGGTGCGACGGTGCAAATCTTGTTGTTCGCCACGCTGGCCATCACCCTGAAGAAGAGGGCGCCCAATGCGCATACCTTTCTAGAGGCCATCAGGGCGAGATACGGCGCCCCCGCCCATTTCACCTTCATTACGTTTGGGCTGATTACGAATGTTCTCGTGTCGCTGATGCTCATCGCCGGTGGCGCGGCGACCATCAACGCCCTGACGGGAATGCATGCCGTGGCGGCCATCTTCCTCATGCCTATCCCCGTGGTGGCGTATACTTTTATCGGAGGGCTCAAAGCCACCTTCATCACCGACTACATTCATGGCTTTGTGCTCTTCATCATCATCATCACTTTTGCGCTGACCGCGTACGCAACCTCGGATGTGCTCGGGAGCCCGTCAGTAGTATACGACTTGCTCGTTGAAGCGGCAAAGGCTCACCCCGTGGACGGCAACCAGGATGGGAGCTACCTCACGATGAGATCGCAAGGAGGCGTCATCTTCTTCGTCATCAACATCGTGGGTAACTTTGGCACCGTTTTTCTCGACAATGGCTACTACAACAAGGCCATCGCGGCGCACCCCGTCCACGCCTTGCCCGGCTACATCATGGGCGGTCTGGCCTGGTTTGCGATTCCCTGGCTCACAGCGACGACACTCGGCCTGGCTGCCCTCGCGCTCGAATCGAATCCTCGCTTTCCCACCTTCCCGAACCGCATGACGAAAGCCGAAGTCTCTGCTGGTCTGGCGCTCCCCTACGCAGCCGTCGCGCTCCTCGGCAAAGGAGGTGCCGCCGCCACTCTCGTCCTCATCTTCCTTGCCGTCACGTCCTCGTTCAACTCGGAGCTCGTTGCCACGTCTTCCATCTTCACGTACGATGTGTACAGAACCTACTTCAACCCCAACGCCAGTGGGAAACGTCTCATCTACATGTCGCACGTCTGCATGCTTGCCTACGCCACCGCCATCTGCTGTATCTCCATCGGCCTCTGGTACAACGGCGTCTCCATGGGCTACCTGTACCTCCTCATGGGCGTTCTCATCTCCGCAGCCGTCATCCCGGCGACCCTCACTCTTCTCTGGAACGGACAAAATCGGTGGGCCGCCACCCTCTCGCCCATACTGGGCGCATCCTGCGCCATCATCGCCTGGCTTGTGACGGCGAAGAGGACGTGCGGCAAACTCGACGTCGAGTGTACGGGCTCCAATGACGCCATGTTGGCCGGAAATGTGACGGCACTGCTGTCGCCAGTGTTGCTTGTCCCCCTGTTTTGCCTGATCTTTGGCCTGGACAAGTACGACTGGAAGTCCATGATGGAGATCCGAAAAGCCGACGACCATGATGTGCTGGAGGGCTCGGGCCTTGATGCAGAAGCACAGCGGGAGATGGAGAGGGCAAGCCAGGAGAGTTTCGAGGAAGAGCAGCGCAAGCTGAACAAGGCTTTCAAAATTGCCTGTGTTATCACCATTACCATGTGAGTATTACTTCTTTCTGCCTCTCGACATCTGAACACGATTTTATATATATAGGCTAACACATTCGCACAGGGCTCTGTCATTCTTGGTTCTTTGGCCCATGCCATTATACGGATCCGGGTACATCTTCTCCAAGCAATTCTTCACAGGCTGGGTCACAGTCGGAATTATCTGGATCTTTTGCTCATTCATCGCGGTTGGTCTGTACCCCGCGTGGGAAAGCAGAGTGACCCTGGTCAAGGTCGTGAAGCTCATCGTCACTGGCAAGAAGCCACGGCCTGTTCTTGTTGGCGAGCAAACGTTGATTTCGGAGAACTCGAGTGGCTCTGCGACGCCGATCAAGTCAGATTTTGTGTCAAAAGTTGGATGATGAATTGTATGTTTTGCCATGATGCACGTCTAGTTTTTGATACCGTGAAGAAATGCAATTCCAAAGCATCAATATTCCTTTGCCTAAATGCCCCATAGTTATTCGCATTTGTCAGTTTTGCATCTCCCAATCTAAACCCAAAGCAATCGATCTCGTTGAATGTCCCAGATCGTCCCCCGTCCCCAGTGATGAAACGAAGCAAGCCAACTAGCCCTCGTCCTCCTGTCCCTCGTCCTCCTGTCCGTCATTCCCATCGTCTTCTCCAGAATCCGCCAAAGCATCGTGAAAATCTTGCATCAATAGAGCCATACTCGCTAGAAGCCTTTCATTTCACGGCATTTGCTGTTAGAATCTATCCCGCCACCCCAAGAAGGAGAAAAAAAAAGGGCAAGAACCACACATCACAGTCTGTACGTACTCAGTCCATATCTCGACCTATCCAACCAAGCTAGTCCGCATCGTCTCCGCGCTTCGCGTCACCGTCCTGAGAAGTATGATAAAACATCTGACAGCCTCTCGCGCTTGTCGCTGCGCCCCGGGGATGATAACGGGACTACTTGACAGTGTTGGTCATTGATTATCCGAGACAGGAGTTAGATGACGATTCACGGGACGTACCGCGCAGGGAGGGGGGGGGGGGGGGGTTCTTGACGCATGATTGTCAAATTCCTTTTCTGTGATTGGGAATATGTGAATTCAGGCAATAAGCATGTTCTTGGCTTGATAAGTCAAAGAGTGGGAATAGATATGGTGGACAAGGTTGGTGAGGATGGCGCTTGGTTGGGTTGATGTTGTATGTGCGAAATTTACCGCCATATATGTGTTTTTTTTTTAAAAAAAAAAAAAAGAAGAAGAAATGGCAGAACATAGTTTCTTTGCGATGTTTGGCAATTTTTTGGGGAGAAATCAGGGCTGGCGCTCGATGAATGTGTATTGTTTCTTGGTCAGAAAGATGAAGTAGAAGTGATTAGCAAACGGCTCTATTATGAACAAATGAAACGCGACTGGCCTATTGTTTCACTACGAGAGCAACAATGATGATTGATCAACTCATGAGGGCCATCAATTTGAGCTGCAGTGCAGGGTCGTCCACGTTCATCAAGCGTATCTCGAAACGGTTTTAGGTGCGGGTCGTTGGTTTAATCGCGATAGTTTGGTTCCTAGTTGTTTGTTTATGACTGCCTCACATTCGTCGTTCCTTCCAGAACCTGATGAGATGAAAAAAAATATTGCTACAAAGTACATGAGTTTGAATACATGAGTGTGTTGGCGGTGACAATAAGTAAAGACCAAAATAGGAACATCTGCCCCGTACTGGAATCGAACCAGTGATCTTGTCATTACTAGTGACACGCTTTACCACTGAGCCAACGGGGCTTTTGATGTTGAGATGGCTGCTCTTTATGCATATTATCAAATATAGTAAACGGGTGATTGTGGACTGGGGATCCGCAAGCCAATCGCGTCTTTTTTCAGTTCCGTTTTGGATGGATGCCAAATGGTTGAAAGTAGAGCAAGCAGTGAGTGGCAGGAGCATGATTACACTCATCATCCAAGCTGCCGAGCATATATGCTCGTAATATCACGGCAGACAGATTACATATATTCCCAAGGACTGCGCACTCCGTTTTTGGCCTTGGCGTAGCTGATTGTCACAAGCCACAAGTCGTGACTCGTCATCGTCATGGCGCCGACGATGCTGGGCGAGAGTCATGGTGGCCCCCATCGCCAATAAATAGGGAGGAATCCCGAGATCGCCGCTGCATGCTGCACCACACGCAAGTTTGGACGGCCCCTCCATGTCGCCATTTTTTTTTTATTCCCTCGCGAATCGGGTGCCTTGGGTACCTTGGCATTATGACAAATCCAGGCCAGTATTATCTTGTCTTGCCCAATTTTGAAGGCAAAAAGGTTCATGCATGCTCTTATTTTTTCTGCCTGGCACATTAAGGAGTTACACACGCAAGTCAGTCCCCCATCATCTGCCCATGATGGACGACCTTGGCCCGCTTCGTCTTTTCATCCATGTGGAATTTATTCTTTTCCCTCTGACCACTTCCCCTTCCTCCTCCGTTGCAGCTCACCACCTTGCTTCTCTGTAGAGTAGAGTCGCGAGTGATTCCAGAGCGACTCGGTTCGCCGGTCCAAGGAGAGAGAGCACTTGGCACTTTCTTTGTGCCGACAGTGATTTTGCGCAATGCATCCCATCGCGGAAGCCGAGCTGCAGGGCCAAAACGCCGACGGTATTCCGTTTCGCGCGAAACCTCACCATGTCCATCGAACGTGGGCAAGAACATTCTCCTCGATACCCGAGCTCTACATTCAGCCCGAGTCATTGGCCGAAGTTGAAAAAACAGTGTCGCTGGCCCAGAAATGTCGCCGGCGCATAGTGACCACGGGCTGCGGCCACTCGCCGTCGAACATCACCTGCACCTCGAGCTGGATGGTCAATCTCGACCGATTCAACCAGATCCTTTCGGTCGATCCAGAAACCGGCATTGTGGTCATGGAAAGTGGCATACGGCTTTACACGCTGTGCGAAGCCCTCGAGAAACATGGTCTGGCAATGCCGAATTTGGGCAGCATCAACCAACAGTCCATTGCCGGCGCCATCTCGACAGGTACCCACGGAAGTAGCGCGCAGCATGGCCTCATGTCGGAAGACGTACTGTCGCTCAAGATCACGTTGGCCAGCGGGGAGACCCAGGCATGCTCCGCCGAGTCCAATCCACAGCTGTTTCGAGCTGCCTTGCTCTCCCTCGGCGCTCTGGGAATCATCACTCAAGTCACACTCCGCGCCGTCCCTGCCTTCACCCTCCGGTGGACACAGACCATTGATGCCGACCGCAAGCTGTTCGAGTCGTGGCCGCTCGACTTGTGGACTCGAAGCGAGTTTGTGAGAGTCTGGTGGCTTCCATACACGAGAAGGGCCGTGGTGTGGCAGGGGGACAAAACCACAGAACCAGAGCGAGACCCTCCCGTGAGCTACTACGACAAGAGTTTAGGTTATTTCGTCTATCACAACCTCCTTTACGCCGCCCAATTCGTTCCACGCCTCCTGCCTTGGATCGAGTGGTTCGTCTTCGGCATGCAGTACGGTTTTGCCGACGGCTCAAGCAGCTCGGCCGTCCAGCCTAGTCGCAAAGCACTGTTGATGAACTGTCTTTACTCACAATTCGTCAATGAGTGGGCAATTCCGCTGCACAGGGGGCCCGAGGCTTTGCGAAGACTTGGCTCATGGCTCAACCGCCTCACTCCCGACGACCCGGACTATGTGCTTCACAATATCCCATTCTCGGCAGAGGGATTGTATGTCCATGCTCCCGTGGAAGTGCGAGTGAGCGATACGACCCGAACATCCAACCTTCGGCCCTATCTGGACCCTACTGTCGAGGACGGCCCGACATTGTATCTCAACGCGACCTTGTATCGTCCGTACTGGCGCGATCCGCCTTGTCGTGACCGTTACTACGAGGCGTTTGAATGGTTGATGAAGGACATGGACGGCCGACCTCACTGGGCCAAGAATTTCGAGACGTACCGGCCAGACATCGAATCAATGTATGGAGAGAGCCTGCAAAAGTATCGAAGGATTCGCGATCATCTTGACCCCGAGGGCATGTTTGTTGGTCCCTGGCACAGAGATCGTATCCTTGCAGATTCAAAAGGAACCAAGCTCGAGCTGGAGGAGGTCGAGGTTTCCAGAAAGAAGGCCGCGAGCGGAGGTTTAATAACACTGGGTCTTGTTTAACAAACGCGCCAAGAACTCGGGTTATCATTTTGGGCCTGACGAACAATTTTCTCAACCAACTTACGTTGTTCCTCCCACCCTTGTCATTCTTTCACGTATAAATTCGCGGTTTGCTTGCTTCCGTCTGCATCGGCGCCGCGAAAAGGGGGGGGGGGCTCTTACGACTCGGATAAACGACTTGATACGATATAGACAGGCAGGTTCAATTTCAAGGCTTCTCCAAGACATGCGCTGTACGAGAATTGATTTTTTTTTTTCCCTCGCCACGCTGTATGCGCGCAGTGGTGCGAAGGGAACGCGGCCACATTTCTTCAGGGGAACGGGATCATCTCGCCTGACTGAAGCTGCCCCGAGACGCCGTCGATCCGCAGTCCGCCATCCAGGCCGGCGAGCCGCTCATCGGCATTCGGCATTCTTCGCAAAGCAGCCATTTTGGACACCACTCTTTTGAGGTAGGGGATCCGGAGGAGTTGTTGGCGAGGGGATCCAACCTGAAGATATCCAGACATTCGTCACCGTTTCAGATCTACAGATATGAGCCGCATGCACCGTAGACCATATCAATACACAGTCATAATCATATCCGGATTATAATCTGTCCATCATATATACTACACACAAGATTCAAACAAAAAAAATCAGCCAGTTCCAACTCCGTTCCCACAACTCCTGCAACAGCAAACAAGACGTTTCCCCCTTTCGTCCACATCATGCCACTTCCACCGAGCCGCAAAGGTAGCAGCAGACAAAATATTATGCGAGGACCACTTATGCTGTCCGGTTGATCATCCATGCTTCGGACGCAGAGCAATTGCCAGAAAAGTAGGTGCTGAGTGGAGAAAAACAAAAAAAAAGGAGCCAAATGGGAAAGTTGGAGAAAAAGAAACAACAATAAGAAAACAAAAGAAGAGCGGTGAATGGTGTTGTTGCATGCCTCGTCGTTGGCCAGGAGTGAAAAATGTCATGGGTAGTAACCAGATGAGCAATTATAAGAAACACTCGCACATCGATTTCATATCTCCCATGTTCCGCAACATACGCCATAGCTATTTTGTTTGGTATGCCGTAGTTCCCAAAAAAGGAACTTGTCAGTGAAGTGGCGCTTTGCTAAAAACGGTGCATGCAGCGCATGGTCATGGCTGCATAAGTGTCTTGCTTCCTTGTAAACTCGTATTGGAGCAAGTGTCCGAGTTTCCAGTCCTTATTCGGTTTTCAGCAAGCGAATTTATTGCTCCTTAATCCGCACGACTGTGTGTCGCACTAGTACGACTCCGTTCATCCTCTTCCTCAATCACGTCGCTCAATCTCGTCGGGTGATGATGCCGTGGCACGGTCTCCCATCCGGGCGTCCCATACCCCTGCCCACTGTAGTCCTGAGGCTCAGAGTACGCCCCCGTCCACTTGCTGTCGTCTGCAGACGTAGTAGATGTGTGTTCATGTCCTCCGCTGGGTGGGTTTGTTGTCGCCGGCGTATCGTAGTCGTCTGCGTCCACATCAGAAACCGATGGCCCAGAGGGCGGTGCGGCAACGGCAGGAATCCTCTGCCCTCGAGAGTCGAGAACGAAGTTGCCCGCAGCATCCATTATGTGTGCACCTTCGCTGAAACCGCCCTCTGACCCACCGGCTCTGCCCGGCCGTGGATGCTCAAATTCCTGGGATCGGTAATGTGTACCGCTGGGACCGGCTGTAGGTGGTGGTGTGGTGGCAACGTGTGCTTGTGAGTGGTCTGAGCCGTAGCCTTGTTGCGCGTAGTCGTCCCCCGCCGTACCTTGTTGGCTGACACCGCCTCGTATCATGGGGACAACTTGAACTCCGCCCACAATGGTTGGATGGCCAGACTGCAGAGAAAAGGTTCGATCTCGTTCTTCTTGCGCTCTGCGCCCAAGTTCCTCCCAGGCCCGCCGTGCTTCTTCCTTGGAGATGGCAAGCTCCTTGCGCATCTCCGCAAGCTGCTTCTGAGCTTTGGATGAGCCCTTCTCGTGGTCGACGGCATCTCGAATAGCATCGGCACGATCGCGTCGTTCTCTTTCCAAGGCCTTTTCCAGCATAGCGTTGACTTCTTGGGCTCGTTCCAGTTCCGCCCGAGTCTCGAAGAACCATCGCTGGAATTTTCTCTCCGAGCTGGCTCGCAGCCGCTGAAGCTCCACCACGGCGTGAAACAGATTAGCTCCTGCCGCTGAAAGATCCGTCACTTGTCGCGCTAATTGCTGGCTCAAAGGGTCACGATTGATGTCATCTTTATTCTGCTCCAGCTTTCGAATCCAGTAACTGGTAAGACCCTCCCAATGGGCTGACAAAGTTTCCCAACGCTCAAAGGCATGAGGGAATGAGCTTCGAGGTTTCGATGGTTCTGTGGGTTGCGTTGTGGTTTCCAACGGAGGGTAAGGAGCGGATTGTTGCTGTTGCTGTTGCTGCTGTTGGGGTCGCGGCCGGCCGGCCGAGAGAACATAGGTAGGTGACGGTGGTAGCTGCTGCTGGGTCGTATCGGAAGCAAATTGCTGTGGCATTTGGTGCTGTGATTGTTGTTGTTGTTGTTGTTGTTGTTGTTGTTGTTGTTGTTGTTGTTGTTGTTGTTGTTGTTGTTGTTGTGCTGGTAGTGGTGATTGTTGTGTGGACGGCTTCGCTGTCGACCCGGTATTTGGGTTTCGCGAAGATTGTACTGTTTCTTGGGCAACCTGGCTGTGACCTCGGGAATCTGGCTGCAGGTGCTGTTGATGCGCTTCCGCGCCGCAGCCCTGTCCGGCAGCAACGCCAGCAGATCGACGCTCGGCATTTCTTCTTCGTGCTTCTTCTAGCAAACGGGCTTCTTGTTCTGCTCTGCTTCGTTCTAAAGCAAGTTGCTCAGCTTCCGCTCTCTGCCTTGCCTCTCTTGCTGCTCGTTCCTGCATGATCATTCTTGGGCCTCGAATTCCAGACGGTGAGCTTGTGGCAGCGGGTCCTGCCGAGGGACGACGAGGGGCTGCTGCGCCATTGCTATTGGCAGCAGCAGGAATTCCGCTGGTGGCAGCCATGAGGTCAGCCATATCGGCGGATTCCTCAACGATGTCGGGAGTGAAGGGCTCTGGGTGCCGGAGGGCTTCTTCAAGAGTAAAAAGGATAGCACTGTGGGTGTTCCTGGATACTCGTACCGCCCGATGCGGCTCAGGTCGATTTCGAAGGGAAGACGAGTAAGATGTGAGGCGAGCACCGTCTTGGAAAAGGGAGGAGCTCAAGCCAGTGATGGAGGAGTCAGGGCGAGTCCGAGCAAAGGGAGTTCGAGTTGCTGCTGGACTAGGAGTGAATCCAATCGAGGCAGCGGCAATGTGAACTTGGCGCGGGTCTGGACTGGGAGTTGAGGCGCCTTCAAATTTCGGGGTCTGGCGAAGGGATTGTTGGACAGAGGAAGCTGGGGTGGAAAATCTCTCGACAGGATTCGAATGCTGCTGGCGTTGCCTGGGGCAGGGCGCGATAGGGCCGTGGTCGTGGTCGTGGTCGTGGGTCTCGTCAGGGTCGTGAAGAAGAGACTCGGGTGGCTGGGACACAAAGACTCCTGAAGCCACTGGGGTCGGGCGTGAAGAAGACAAGATGACAGGCTCACCACCAACGCGTGGTGGCAGCGAGCGAGCGAACTAGGTCCTGGTAGAAGGTATACCTCGTGCAAGGCCGGACTTCATCAAGGCAAACTCGCTAACAGTTTGTCGCGGCAAGGCACGGTGCAGAGCTGCGTCTGGTTCTGCTGAATGCGGCCACAGCTGGCTCTGAACCCGAGAAAAAATTGTGAGTGATCCAAAGCATTGAGGGTGAGCGAGGGCGAGGATCAAAGTCCAAGGTTGGGTGGTTGATGGGCGTCGCAAGAAAAGGCGAAGAGACGAGAGCGGTCACGTCAAAATGGTGGTGGCGGGAAAAAGCGAGCTTGAGCTGGAGCAGGACCAGCTGGCACCAGCACCACCAGCACCAAGCACCACTGGTGCACAGGGGTCTGGATGGGAAAATGGGGGGGCTGGCAGGGGCGGGCAGGGGCTGGCAGGGGCGGGCAAAGCACCTGACTGCGCTCCAACGCTCCCCAACTTGGTTCGCAACGTCAGTGCGCAGTCTAGATCGTCTACTAGATCGTCTAGATCTCAATGCTCTGCGTCTATGTAGTCCGTAGTCCGAAGTCCGTAGTCCGTAGTCGAGCAATATTTGACGCTCTATCCGTACTATTTTAGTTAATTATTACCAGCCGAACCGTCATTCATTCCAAAGACTCCATCCTGGGGTCCAGAACAGGAGACACTCTTTTAAAATACGCTTGGGTAGGTTGCGGCTTGTTCGAGGCAAATATTCTGCTGCAAGAGCTAGGTATGGGAATGTGTGCAAGTGCAATTGCATGTGCATGTGCATGTGCATGTGCACGTATCCAATTATATTGTCTGAATTCAATTTAAACCAAGACTGCCTGATTTGAAAATAAAATACCATATCGAATGGGGTTCAGCGTGCTTGGTCACAATTCAATTGAGCAGAACAAACCTTCCATTACGTCACTTCTGAGGCAGGCTCCTTCCTACTACTGACTTTGATGGATGAGACCACACACTGTCATGAGTGAAACTGCTTCAATTCACATATTTTATCCAAGCATATCTTGCGCACTAGTTCCTAGCGTTCCATCCACTTGTGTTTCCCCGCCTAGGCAGTGTCCAGCACGATAACTTCGGCCCCGGCAGAACCTCTACTCTCAACCGACAATTTATCGCCAGAGAAAACACCCTCGACAAATGCACCGTCGCCCTCGGAAAGCTCAGCTTCCTCCCTTCCATCCAAGCGAATCTTTGCTTTGCCGCCCTTGCACATGGGTACATGCACAAAAACCTTTCTCTTTTTCTGCTGCGTAGCGTTTGCGCCAACAACCCATTCGAATTTGCTCTCTGGGGCAATGATGCCTGCCCCCATGACAAAGTCGGCGTGAATAGGGATGGTGCCGGGAATGACGGCCTCGGCATCTTTCTCTTGCTCGGCAGTAGCGTCCTCACCGCCCTTTAGCGGACTGAGGATCTTGACAAACTCTCTGCGCTTATCCTCGTCCTTGAAGTTACGTGTATGGTAACGAGGCTGGAGCCCCTTTTTCCAGGGCACAGCCCAAATCTGCAAAAAGTGCACCGTATCAGACTTGTGCTCGTTGAATTCCGAGTGCGCGATGCCGGTGCCACCGGTGGTGAACTGCACATCCCCCCTGTGCATCTTGTAAAACTTGTCCGATTGACCACCCTCTTGGCCCTTTGTCAACATCGAGTCCCGATGCGTCAGCTCCCCGGACAGAATGTAGCTGAAGATCTCAAAGTCGCGATGTGGATGCGTGGGAAATCCAGAGTCGGCCTTGACGCGGTCTTCATTCAAGACTCGCAGTGAGCCGAACTGGGTGAATTTGGGGTTGAACCAGTCCGCGAAGGAGAAGCTGTGATACGTGTCCAACCAGCCATGGTCGCTGTGGCCGCGGGTGGTAGACTGGTGCGGGGTGATCCTGGCCTGACGAACAGACTTGGACATGTTCTTGATCATAGACGGTGCTGGGGCACTTGATGAAGTAATCTTGCTGGATATGAAAAAGTTGCTGATCCTGGCAAATTCTTGACTGACGAACGTGAACTTGTTGATGCTTGGTGTGACAATGATCAATATGGAAAATAAAACAACTAAGATTGAAACCCAGAGAGTGAAGCGCGACATATATACTTGAAATGAACGATGTGCGGGAGCGATAAGGTCCAAGGAACTTGGAAGAGAATCGGGAATCGCTGGATTTGCTAATTGTTATTCACTATTACTCTAGCATCCATTTAGCGATGCGATAGAAGCTGACGAGATGGCTATAAACGTCTGTTTGAACACGCAGACTTGCAATTTACTCTTTCTTACCCAATGATTCTTAATCATAGCGTAATAGCCCGCTTTACCTAAAACGGCTAGATCTACTCCCCACGATCGTGCTTCGTAGTAATAACATGGTACGGATTACCTGATGCTGACTGACCCGAGGCATGGAGTGGTCGGTAGCGGTACGTACTCCTTCAGAAGCGGGTCCCGCCCCAGGGATCCTTTTCATACATATATAATATAGTATGTAGAGTCGTACATGTAGTTTGTTGCAAAAGATTGGGCGTGGCTACGCCACAGATGAGGTGCTCTTATCCCCGGATAACTAATAAAACGCGCATCCGTCAAAAAATTGAATGTGCATCCGCCGCTCGTCACCGTGCAAACAGGGTGTCACTATCACGTGATGCTTTGACTCCCCACATGCGCCATTGAGGCTATTACCAGTCATTTCAACGGATGTCGTTGGAAATTCTCCATTTAGTGCATGATACTCTTATGGTTGGGTAATAGGCAGGCGGGTAGTGACATCCATTTCCGACCCGACCAAGGTACATTGTGGCTTGATTTCAAGAGACCTGACACAGCTGCATTGGTCAGCACATCTTATCGTAATGAATGTACTTCAGTGCCCACTAGCGAGGTAGTTGGGCTACAGGTGGTGTAAGACAAGTGTTGTGAGGCGGTGGATGGGGAGTGGCGGTAGCCTTCTGAACTTATCGCTAAGTTGTGGTGGTTGTGACGTTTGACTTACTTATTAGCGTGAAGTTTGGCAACGTCCAGGTCCAGCGTTGGGCACGCAAGAGTAGCAGCATGCCGCTAGTAATCCGTAGATGAATAAACACCAAAGGTGATGACGGAAGTGAGTGTCGCAACGCAAGATGGAAGGTTTTTTTTTTTTTTTCAAAGCTAAGCCGATCTTAAATGGGCCCCGTCACCCTCCGGCAACGCAAAAGATAGGAATAAAGACCTGATAGGTGGTGGATTCATCGCGATTCATCGCATGCACACCTGACTCTGTCTAGTCATGAATTGATGAGGCGCAACTCCCAACCTCTTGTTGGTGCCAGATGGTAAAGTGGGGCCGACTTGCGCCGCCACCGCCAAAATCCAGTTGGCACTCTCATCAGCTGTCAGCCCGTCTGCCAGAGCTCCTTCCCCAGCAGCAACACCACGAAAAGATTTTTCAACACACACGCACGCGATACAAACTTTCAACTTTACACGAACCCACTTGTCTTGTCTGTATTCGAATACTCTGACTTGATTTTGTCTCTTGTTTCATATGAGTTGTTCCAAAATTTTCTTCAAAACTTCAAGATTGTCTTTGTTCCATCGCGGGAGCATCCGCCTAGCGGCCGCCGGGCGTGGGGCCGGTGGCTGGATGCCAAAACGTCGAGACCAGCTTGGACCAGTCGCCGTTGCCATCGTCCCAACCTCGTCTGAAGAAAGACGTTGAAAGCCCAACCATATCTCGTTATTTTCTCTCTCTTGCATGATGCATCTTCTCCTGCATTACATTTCTACTCCTCAATTGGCCCAGTAAACCCAAGTGGATCTAGCGTGCAGAGAACGGCATGAATTTGCAAAATCTCAACTTTGAATATGTGGAAGCACCTCGTACGTCAAGCCTGAAACTCTGATTTTTCCTGTGTGATCTCGTTTCTATCTTTCTTGTTCTCCTCTCCAATGAAAACTTGGATCTGGTGAGCTTGTCAATTAATATTCGGGTGCAGATAAGTGGCCACCACAAGTTGTACTACCATTCACTCACGCACCTGAGGACGATTTGCAATCTGCTCATAGCCTACGACCTTCTCATGAAGGTCATGGTCGTTTAGATTACCAAGTATCACCACCGTCTTCGCTTTCGCCGCAGGCGACTGATGCTCCTAGAGCACCTTCACCATCTTCACTCACCCAATCTACACCCGAACTGTATGGTACAGACAGGGTGCGCGGATACTCGGGTGCATTCCAGTCGACACCACAGCCTCCAACTCACAAAAATTACAGAGCATTGAGCTTGAGTCCGGCGGCACGATTTGACGAGTCTCAGCTAGCCATGTTCGCGGCCGATAATAATACGGCGCGGATGAACAGCTTCAAAGACGAGTTGACCCTTGCTGCGGGCAAGGTTACTCCTGGTATTGACGATTCTCCATACATTCAATATGCCCTCGATGCATTAACTCGGGAGCGAGAAAGTTTATTAAACTGCCATCCGCCTGTTCTTCCGCCTCCTTCGAAGGGATACAGCGAGAGACTTCCGCCAGCGCAGAATCCCAAATTTATGGTCAAGGGTTTTGCACCAGTCCAATCGTCGCGGACAGAGCCTGTATCAAACAAACGGTTCACCTCATCAATCACTCACAATCGACCTTCTGCTCGTTATGAGTCTCCGAAGATCCAAAGCTTGCCATTTGAGCAGGAGCAACCACTGCTACAGCCTACAAAACATCAGATTTCCACAACAGCAGGCAAGGGTCAGTGGATACCTGTAGACAAAGACATGCTACAGACCGTCGACCCAAGAGGACGTATATATCAGCCTTTGACATTCAAACCACGAATTTTACGACCTTTTTCAATTATGATGTTAATGACACTTTGCATACTGATGATCGCGGGCCTTGTCTTCTCCGCAGTTCACTCACAGAAGCATCATGGACTGACGCCATACCCAGGCAGCATATATTCTGGGCAATATTTCGTCTTTCGCGTTCTACCGCAGCTTCTGGCAAGCATTATTTTGATATATGCCCAAAATGTTGTCACTGCATCACTCAGGATCATACCATTTGCCACATTGGCCAGGGAAGACCCTCAACAACGATATCTTGCATTGTTTCAAAGTCTATACCCCAAGACATTTTTGCTGCCGCAGTTCCATGGTCCTTGGCAGCTCAAAGCATTTGGGTTCGCGACATGGCTCATGAACTTTACGGTGCCCTTGCAAAGTGCTTCATTTACCGTAATATATGCCGATAACGAAGCAAAATGGATCTGGGCCACCACTCAAGGCGTCATTTGGACCCTGGTGGCACTCTATGTAATCCTTCTTTTCGCAACCGCCATCCTTATGACCTTTTGGTTCGGTCACTGGACGGGCCTCATCTGGGATGTCCGATCAATCGCGGACTTGATTCCTCTTCTCCACCGGACCAACACCATGAGTAGCTATCGACGCAAGGGTCTCTACGGGCGCGACTGTGACTTCAGAACCGAACTGCGAGAAAGATGGTTTGACAGACTTGGGTACTGGCAGATGGAGGACATGACCACCGGGGGAATTTGGTACACCATCGGCACCTCAGCAATGCCTGTCGACCACCATCAGCAACAGCAGCAAGGCGCTAGTAGCGGCGGCAACTGGGTAGATCGCTACCCAGAACGCCAAAGCAACGAGCTCTCACTCAACTCACGCCAGACGGAATCATCGGGACTTTTAGACTTCGAGGGGGGAAGCTACTTGCCATGGAGCCTTAGAAGCTTGCCACTGGTCACATATGTCCTTGTGGCAGGCAGCTTGCTTCTAGCGCTGATCATAGTGTCTTTCCTGCCTCAGACGAGACTCGAAGCGGGATTCGCACCGCTTCTTGTCGCAAAGCCCAATGATTCGGCCTTCTCTGCCGCCAACTTCCTCTACGGCTTCCTGCCAGCCACTCTGGGCATGGTCCTCTTCCTCCTGTTTCAAAGCCCAGACAGGGCGCTGCGAATTCTACAACCGTGGAGTGACATGGGCGAAGTTGACGGTGCCCTCGCCAGCAGGTCCATCCTCGCCGACTACGCAGCCTGTCTGCCCTTCCAAGTGTCATGGAAGGCCCTGCGCAACGGCCACTGGCGCGTCGCCGTCATCTCACTCATGTCCACGCTCTTCATCTTCATCCCCATCCTCGCAGGCGGTCTCTTCATGGCGCTCACCGCGCCCAATCAGCAAGTCCGGATGTTCGCAAACATGCCAGTCTTTGGCGTCCTCCTCGCCTTCCTCGTCCTCTACGTGGGCTGCCTCTTCATTCTCATCCCGTACCGCCAGCAGTTCCGCCTCCCTCACTCCGTAGAGACAATCGCCTCTCTCATCAGCTTTTGCACCGCCAAAGACCTCTGCGAAGACGCCGCCTTTCGCTCCGTCCGCTCCCGAACCGACCTCATGGACAGACTAGGTGTCGGCCACCAGGACCACCGCGAAGAAAGCGTCTGGTACTTCGGCCTCTTGGCCGGCCGTGATGAGAAACGTATCAGTGTTCGGCGCATGAAACGATATACTGAGAAAATGACTATGACGACATCTATGAATGCAATGGTCTAGTCACGGGGAAAACAAAAAAGTTGTATGTGTTTTTATTCTTTCCAACATACATGCGGGTCCGCCACACTTTGGGTCAGGTTTTTATGATTCACGCGGCGACCATGTATGCGATGTGCATGGATGGCATCGGAGTTTGGTGTTGGGGATTTTTGTTCTTATGTTTTGCCCCCCCCATTTTGGTAGTTCTCCTGCACATGATTGTCTTGGAATTTTCTGCTTTTCTTTGTGTGCAGTTGGCGGTTCGTCATGGAGGGTGTTACATCATGTGGTGTCTGGCTTGTTTAATTGACTGGAATGTTTTGATGCAGCTAGATGGTATAGACGAGTCACTCGGGTGGGTGGGTGTAAACATGTGTGGAGTCTGGACAAAAGTGATAGTTGCTTGGTGCCCGCGAGACATATTATACAGCTTCGTAAATACTGCATTTTAACAAAAGCACTTTAGCGGGACAGAAAAGTTTCTTTTTTCTTCCCCGGCCGTTGAAGCGGAAGATAGATGAATAATTCATTTTAATCTTGACCACCATATCATACTTGACCACGTTATTCTCTACAACACGCGGGTCACAAAAAAACGGGGACTGGTAGTGCTACTAGTGTAGTACGAGCAGTAACGCATAATAAGGCGCAGCTTTGTCTTGCATTAACTATTCAAGCCTGATTTATCCCAAAATCCGCCTGTCCTGTCCTGTCCTGTCCTGTTATGCTCGCCTTCTCAACCAGCTCCTCTGTGGAATGCACTCCACCCACCACGCCTTGCATTGTCATAGTAACTCGTAGGCTATTTTGTTTTCCCTCCCAGCCACCGCAGTAGTAAGCGCCTTCGTAAGCCTGTCCGTTGTCCATGCTGCGCCACTGGTTCCAGTTTGAGGTGGAAAGAAAAAAAATCAAGACAAAAATTGCCCCATTGTCACAAGACCCGGTTGAACGGAACGCCTTGTTGTTCCCGCCGCTCGCTGAGATCGCACGCCCGTCATAAGAAAAATTAAAAGAGATTTGGGTATCATTTAGAGAAGGAAAAAGAAAACTTGAAAATATGACGTCAAGGAAAATTTTCAAAGACTCCTTCGGTCTTTGCAAAGTCGCTTCGCTGTCCGGAAAATGCGGTGCATATTGTATTGTAGAAATGTAGGAGAAGAGAGTTAGGGGACAAAGGGGACTAGGAATTATCGACTTCTCCGACCAATTAGTCGCCCAAAAACATCGTGTCCATGTCGTTTTGTCGGGGACAAAGGCGGGCGAAACCCATCTTCAGTGGGTGTCGGCGGCGTGGTGTTGGAGCGGTTCCTCCTGCGCTTGTGATCGCTCTCGGAGCGTTTATGATGGAAGCTGAAGAACTTTTTGCCGTGGTCTTCTTCCACCTCATCGTCGGAGTCGTCCTCGAAGACGGAAACGGGCTCCTGTTCAACACGGCATGGCGACAGGGCGGCAATGGACTTGAAGTGTCTTGGTGCCCTGATCGGGGACGGCCGGATCTCAGGAGCGGGTAGATGGGTGGCGGAGTGGGATACGACAGAGTAGATGGTACATGTTGATGGCCGATTGAACGACGGTTCATCGCAGGACTCCCTGGCGCTGTTTTGACAATGGGACGTCGTGAGTCGGCGACATTTTGTAGGTGCCGTGGGACTTAGGTCGTCGTCCTTCTGGATGATGTAGTCTGACATGGCGAAGCTGACAGGTACAAATGCAGGTTGTTGTATACATGGCGTCAACAGATTTTCAGCAGGTCGTGGAGGCCTGAGAGGTTTCTTGTCCTTCTGTGAAGACCAAGGCCTGAGCTGGCGCTTGCTAGCCGTACGTGATGGGACAAGCGGTAGTTCTCTTGTTGGAGGAGGAGGAGGAGCAGTAGTAGTCTTTGGGAACGCGGAGTAGGTTGCCGCCGCTTTTCTGGACTGCTGTTGCTGGGGCGGTGGTGAGGAGGCGTCGCGCAAAGGCCATGCGAGAGGTTCTCGTCCACCTCGTCCGAGTGACTGCTTCTTCCTACGCGGTGAGGGGATCAATGCTGGATATTGCTTGCTTGGCATCGCGATGCATTCATCCGGCTTGGACACAGATCTGAGCGGCCAGAAGCTGTCCCAAAGCTCGGTCATGTGTGTGTGGTACTGGTAGTCGTCATCGAGAGAAACTTCCGAGTCTGCACGATCTTCGATCAATCCTGGCGCTGATGCTTCCGAGTCAAGAGACTCTCTGCCACGAGAAGATGTTGTGTTCGATGAGCATCGCGAGTAGCTTCGAGGTGCTTTTGGGGCCGTTGTGCAAACGGAACTCTTGCGAGGATATGAGTAGTTGGCGACTGGATAATGCTTTGACACGAGAGCCAGATCTACCAGGTTGCCAGAGGGTTGCTCCATGGCTGGCGGCTGGAGGCTACTGTCCTGGTTTCGATGCTGTATGGTGCTTACTTTGGAATCGATGGCGAAGTTGAGTACCCCCGTCTGGATCTCTCCTTATTTTAGTCGAGTAAATCAGTGTCTTTAATGTTGACCAGCTTATACGAATATAAGAGTCGTGTCACGGACGTGGACAAGTCGAGGCTGCAGGCGGAAACCAGGGCGACGGTGGCTTGAAGATGGATAAATAATACAACCGTACACAGCTTCCTTACACAACCCGCCACCATTTCTTGATAAACATTGGCGGGTGCTCACTTTTTCTTTGAAGGTCTCACGTCTGCGCGGGTAAGACAGCCCGTGGGGCGAAACCTCCCACAGCACTCACTATTTTAGCGTTGATCTCGTAGGTTGTTGTAGCTGGGCAGCTGGGCATTCCTTCGAGGAGGGGAAGCTTGGTGCGTTCCAAGGCCCAAATTCTGACTTGCTGTATGCGCATCGATGGGAAAACAAGAGGCGCTGGCCTCGCCTTGTGGGTAATATCTGCTAGGCTCTCACAGAAAAGATGGCCGGGGGGGGATGGGGGGCAAGACAAGCTGGGCCAGGAGTGGACTGGTGGTGATGATGATGATGATGACGATGTTCACTCTTGTACTCATCACTTTGGGGTGTTTCTTTCCTTCCTTCCTTCCCCTCACAAAGCAGCCGGTGGCTATTCGAGTTCTGGTGCTTCTAGGGCACATTGGAGCCAAGGCTTGCTTGGTATGTGGCTCTCTGCCTCGCAGCTCATCTATTGCATCATGCCATCATGAGACCACTGAGCTGAGGAACAACAAGCCGGCCGCGGCGGGCTCTATCCTGCCTGCACTATATGGTTCTTACACGGCTTGATGACGATGTACCAGTTCATGTCGGTGGCTGTTGTGTTTGCCACATTGTAGGTCTTTGCTAGCAGTCTGTAAACACTTGGCGCAGCAGCTCGAGTCCGCGATTTCTCGCCGAGGGGTTGCGTGTGAGGCTGTGAGACTGTGGTAAAGTATGTCGAATATGATAGTTCATTTTCCATGGCAGCTGAAGCTGGATGCCGGCGCCGGTGCATTTGCAAAGCGAAGACAAACGGCGTTGCCGGCGTCGCCGACGGAAGGGTTCGCCATGCACAAAAACCGGGAGTATTATTGCATGCATGCATGCACAGAGGGGTTCTGTTCTGCACGACATGCAAATGAAGCGGTCCAATGACAGCCCAGGGGAGCTGGGAGGCCGCTGTGCATACATACATACATACATACATAAGGAGGTGTCCGGGGCGTGATGCAGATGCAATGTGTTCAAAACAGGCAATCTATTTTTATGCAGGGCCTGCCTTCGACGGCTGTCTGCAACTGTCATGGCAATGACAACATGTAGCTGTCGTGGATGGACCAGGCCCTCGAGGCGTCCTCGTCCTCGTCATCCGTCGCGGGGTTCAAGGTGAGCAAATTCTCTTGGAATCGAATCGGCCGAACAAGGCATGGAGCGAGCTGCTCGCCTGTCACCTGCGACTCTCACACAAATCGTAGGTCAGCCAGCATTTGGTTGCGATCCATCGCAGTATCGGCCGATCGGTACGACGTGAGAGTACATGTGGGTGCGTCTTCCCGCCCAGCGCAACTAGGGCCCGCGAATGACGCCGAAGTGTCCAATCACGTGCTGCGAGAAGACGTCGACAAATGTAGGATTCGGCATTTTCGATATCCACCACGTCCGTTTCCCAGCCCTGCCGCTGCCGTCGCCTAGGAAGCCGGCTCCGTCGTCTCGGGACGGAAATTCTGCATTGCAATGTTGTCCTGGGTGCCGCCGAAATTACGAAAACACACAAGACAGGAAAAGCTGGAGTCGGGAGCCCTCGCCTGCAACTTGTTCGAATGCACCGAGTGGAGTGAGACTTTGTCTGTAATGCATGATAGGCGCCAGCAAAACCAAGGACCCCTGTCCCAGAAAGTCTCTTTCGTGGCTGCAGCAACTCTTTGCGCATTTTTTTTTTTTTTTTGCATGATGGAGGGGAAATTTTGTTTTTCTCCATCGGATGCTCCATCTTGACGCTCTCCCGCAATCAGGCGTGGGTCCTGATCTCTTGATGATCAGAATTTTGTAATGTAATGCCACTGATTGCAGATCGCATCTTCATCTGATATGCTGTCTAACTGGCTCAGCCCTCCGCAATGCGTGTCATTGACTAGGTGACCGCGAGTTCTCGTCTTGGGCCTCATGTTGCTTTTTTTAATAAAACCCGAGGATGCAGGTTCGAGATGTTAATTCCACGTGCCTAGGTAGACGTACTAAATATATGCCCTCTGACGTCTCTCTACGAAAATACTCGGTAGTTGCTACATAGTTAATGAATGGGACAGCGTGCCGCCAACCGAGAGCGTCGATGCGCCTTGCACCGGCCTTCCTCAATCTGATATCAATTCAACGATCGGCAAAACAAGATTCTTTCTGAATGACAATGGCATCTTGCGCCTACCGAGCTGTGTTGTCTCCGGATGGCATGTACTAAAATACGTGAAAGTCTAGGGTAAGATGAAGAGTCTACGTGAAAGATCGGATTCCCACACGAGGAGGGTACTGAGAACTCAAGATACCGTGGTTTTCAGGGCTTACAAATACATAGGAGAACATGGTTCCCGTACGTGAATCCATTGGCAAGCGAGCTTGCGCCAGGACGAAAAAAAATCTACGGTTCCAAACGAGATTCGTTGGCTGTCCCTAGCACGCGATTGAATTGCAACATTGCCCATGAAGGCCGAAAATATGGAGAGCAACTCAGTCGCGGTAAGTTTCGAATACATGGAATAATGTCGATTCGATTGGTCAGATAGTAGAAATGGCCTACTGGTGAAACTTCTCGCCAACTTCCGTGACGGATCGCGTTCAAGTCGGAGGCCATGATATCGCTGGCAATGCGGCTCTGCTCTGGTCAAAGGGGTTTTGCCAAGATCCTGCACTAACCACGGCCCCACCGGTGGAGTGGCAAGCGATGATGCCTACAAATAATACATGTAATGTACAGCCCCTGAATGATTTTGCAAAGATGATTAAATGGGCCTGCAGTCTGCAGGGAGGCAGGGAGTCAGAAGAGCGCGAGCAGACAGAGCTGGTACGACATGCATGTTGTTGGTTAGCACCGAGGCTTGTGGCCAAGACGTCGGTCACCTTGGTTTGTTTTATTATTACAGGGCACAGAGCCGAGCGCGCTGAGCTGAAGTAAGCAGTAGATGGCCATGTCTGGTGCTTTTTGGTCTGGCATCTCGTTGTATTACAATATAACCCTGGTTTTATTATATCTACATGCAGGGGGGAATCGCGCTAATTAGCAGCTAAAGCGGGAAATAAGCGTGAGATAGAGGTACCTAAATAAAGTTAGCTATAATTTACACTAAAGAAAAGATACCTATAGGTAGCACTTATTCCCCTGCATATTACTCTAATAAGCTTAGCCTTATTCGCTGCGCCGCAGCTGATAAACGCTGCCACAAGTAGCTCATGTAGATTCTTACAATAAAACCATGGTTATTGTACGTATTTTCTCAGGCCCAACGCCCATGTAGCGCGGCCGCGGTGGGGTGGGAGAGAAAAAGCCCGAATGTCAGTCAACACACAAATCCACATCGATCCAGATCATTCCAACCCATCTTCTCCATGGGAATCCTTGAGCGCCTGCCTCCCCATCCACCCACGCTCACCACGCTCTCTTGACCAATGAACGAATGCATCAAAGGCGACCGAGAGGGACTCCAAAGCTCCCCTGTCCCCTTACGCGCGGGCCACGTTGCTGACAACTTCGGCGACTGCCCGATTTGCACTGGTGCTTTCCAAATTTTCCGTCAAAATCTTGTCTCTGCTCATCGATGGCCCGATGGCCCGTCCTTGCGCTTGGCCTTGGGCGACTTGCTATCGAATCTCCATCCCCCCACAGTCCGACGACAAGGATGAGCAAGCAATGTTGGCTCTCGCTCTCCGGAAACGTGATGATACTGTGTGTGGTGAGAACTCAAGGTGGGTGACTGATGAGCAAACATGAAAGGGGCTATTCAGACATGCCATTCATTGCTGACAACCAAAATGATGATAGCTCGCCATTCGTCCAAGAGTTGGCTCAAGCCGTCCGAAATCCCCAATTCTCACCAAGGATGGCCGTTATCATGCGCCGAGGGCGTCGCATCTCCACCGTCTTATATGACCCATCCCGCTTGACTCGAACATCCCTGGTCGCGGTAATGCTGTCGAGCATGAGTACCTTACTCAGTAAGACCTTTACATAACCTTCGTCAGTCAGGACCTCTATTAATAATCGGGGACTTTGTCAGGATCTCCATCTCATCTTGACCCTTGTCAAAGACTCCAATGCCGTTCCATTTTTAGGCTTAGTTGCTACTGCATGATCAAGAAATTGTTGCTGCATTTTACGCAGTCGTCGAGCATTGCTGAACGACAAGCCTTAAACTATTACACGTTGCAGACAGACGAGTTTCTGGCCAAAAGAGGATCGGTACCTGAAATTCTCTGCGTGGGCTAGCAATGCGGGCTGCATTGGCGTGGCCCATGATGTCCTTTTTGTCCAATGACCGTGAAGATGCTACCACACTTCACCACTTCAGCTACGCCTTGTTCCTGAAATGATTTCAAGCGATGTTGGCTGGCCCTTGACGTATTCTATGTACCTCTCCCGCCTATCGTCATGGTGGTATGTTCTAGGAAATGAGTTCCGTCCTCTCTTCCCTGTCTATATGAAAATCCACCAACCAGTGCCGCGAGGTGCCTGTTACCATGGGTTCCGTCTCCTGCGCAAGCTCAAATGCGAGGCCAAGGGCCTCCTCATCCCTTCGAGCAGGCTGTTATCACCGGTCACCCTAATTGGGAAGTGGCCGAGTGCACAACGTCTGCGGCGAGCATTCAGTCAAACAAAACCGGACTGATGCCTCCTCTGTCGTGATCATGTTCTCCTTCCTTCTCTTAGTCCCAGAGAACGGCTTGGTACCTGGCCACGTTGCAAGATTTTCGTTTTGTGTCCTTTCTTTGATCACAGTATCATCACACTCATTTTGAAACCCGATTTAGGCCAACTTACAGTCTTTCTTTACTCAATTCTCACTCCTCATTTCACCGAGTAATATCATGTCTCTGTCTCTCTCACTTGGAAGCGCCCCCGCGTTTGGGTCCTTGAATGCCTACTGGGTATGCGCGTTGATTTCTGATAATGAACATGGCGACGTCGAAGGTACTGATAATCATTATAGGGTCAGCACGGGGGTTATCGTCTCCGTGACGTCTGTGACTCTGGTGTGCAATATGCCACCGTTTCTTTCGTGACCAAGTCCCCTGAGCAAGCCAACGGCTATCCTGGCACCAATTTCGGTGCCAACTGCAATTACCCAGTCTACATTAAGGACGGCAAGAACACGGAGCTTCTCAGCAGCTGTGACCAGATAAAGGAGGACATTCCCTATTGCCAAAAAAAGGGTGTTAAGGTGTTGTTGTCTATCGGTGGTCAGCCTGGTCCCGAAACCAACTACAAGGTGTCGGATTCGGCCAAGGGCATTGAATTCGCCGACTTCCTTTACAAGGCTTTCGGGCCCTACAAGAGCAGCTGGAATGGTCCTCGCCCATTTGACATCAGTGCTACTGAGCACGTCGCCGTTGATGGTTTCGACTTAGACCTTGAGGACCACTCAATGGGTAAGTAAAACTATGCTTGCGTCTCCTCCTTGTGCTTTCCTTATTAACTAATTGTACGCTGCAGAAATGGGCCCCTACGTCGCCATGGTGGACTACTGGCGCCAGCAGAGCAACGATCTGTTCATTACTGCTGCTCCCCAATGCGTCACCAGTTCCAACGACCTCGACGATTTGATCAACGCGACCAAACTTGACGCTCTCTTTATCCAGTTCTACAACAACCCAGTTTGTGACGCCATTCCTGGAAACACACCTGGCGATGCTTTCTCCTATGACAAGTGGGTTTCTCGAATTTCAGGGGGCAAGAGCAAGAACGCCAAAATCTTCATCGGTCTACCAGCCAGCACCGAGGCTGCTGGTTCGGGGTACATTACTCCTGCTCAACTCGAGGAGCTTGTTTGCAAGACCAAGGGTAAAGCAAACTTTGGTGGTATTTCCCTGTGGGACGCTGCTTTTGGTCTGAGTAACAAGGACTCGAAAAACAAGTCGTATGTCCAAGCCGCTGTTGACGCGCTCGAGTATGGCTGCAACAAGGTGCCTACTACCACGTCTACCACGTCTACCTCGATAAAGACCACGTCCACTACAAGCAGCACACCGATCAAGGCTACGACCACGACCACTTCTACTACGCTCGAGAAGCCCACCGCCGTGTCTACCACTTCTGAGAAGCCCACTTCAACGACGACATCAACTAATGAGTCTACTACCGCTACCGCCGACGTGACTGGCACCGCTTCTGCCTCCCAAAATGATATCATTTCCTCTATCACTTTCCATTGGCCCAACTCAACTACCACCAGCGCTTCTTCAACCGCTACTATTGGCACCGTCACTTCCACCACTCCCCACTGGTCCAACTCAACTACGACCAGCAAGCCTGTTTACCTGACCACGAGCACCGTCTTCACTACCAAAGCGTACACCGTTACGTCGTGTGCCCCTGCCGTAACCGATTGCTCCAAAGGCGACGTCACGACTGAGACGATTCCTCTGTATACCACGGTGTGCCCTGTGACCGAAACTGCTCACGTTCCCAAGCCTACCACCACCAAGGCTCCTCTCTTGACCACCAGCACTGTTTACACCATCAAGATCTACACACTCACCTCTTGTCCCCCATACGTGGTCGACTGCCCCAAGGGTGAGGTCACCACTGAGGTGATCCCTGTGTACACGACCGTTTGCCCTGTCAAGGAGACTAAGACTGGCAAGGTTCACCCTCCTGCTGAGAAGACCAGCGTCGCCACTGTCTACAGCAACTCCAAACTTGAGCAATATAGCTCCCTGGAGACGTCAATCCGTCCTACTGCCATTGTTCCTAAGCCATCTAGCGAAGGATGCTCGGGCCCCGACTGTCCCGCTGCTACCAGCACTCCCGGCTCTGGTTGCACTGGTCCCGAATGCCCTGGTGTGGCCGTTCCAACCAACAGCTGGACCAGCTCTCCCGTTGGTCCTTTTGCTATCCCGACTACCCCCGGAAAAGCTGGTGCTTCTGCCCTGGCTCTTAGCTCGACTGGTCTGGTCGCCGTGGTTGTTGCTCATATTATCGCCATGTAAAGTGGACTTGCGGATGATTAGGACCTTTTTTTTTTTTTTTTGTGAATAGTTGGGCCCAAAAACATTTATTTGTTTCTTACATGTACACACTTTTATACCTTAATTTCGTTGTTTTGGACCATTTTCGCTGTCATCTTCGGGAGGGACATTTGCTACTCTTTTTACAGTAGAAAATGATCCTTTGCCTCGGAGGATTTTCACCTCATTTGATCGACAGGCCCTGTGTGATGATTCCCTCTCGCCAATTTGATCTCTCCTCTCTCGTATTAAACTGAGCATATGCTGCGCAAGAGGCCGAACGTTTGACATGTCTAGCCTAGCGTGATGGATTTTGTTGAAAAGTGCTGCGGGCATCGTTCGTTCGCTAGTTCCTGGGTGCAGTGAGTGGATCGAACGAGATAATAGGTCACTGACCACTGACGGGCCGACAGACGGGGCGGAGCATCTGCATCCATGTTACTCCCGTGTTGCTGTTTCCCCCACCCAACATCATCAATCACCTCATATTGGCGACGTCGCTGGCCATTTTGCTACTGCTCAACTCAACCTCAACCATTCCCATTCGCAACCGCGACGTGCATTTAGCTGTGTATGCAGCGTCAAATCGCACAAGCAATCCCTTGCATCCGTGTTCTTTTCCTCACTTGAATGCCCCGAGTCGCACCGCTGAACCGGTCAGCCCCTCTACGGATTACGTACATACTAATCACCCACCCTCCCTTCTTGTACCTGGGGACGGTTGTTGTTTCCCCCAGAACGTCGTGTTGCCATCATGTCGGACGCAGGAGACAGGTGAGCAGACTGAAATTTTTGCTCCAATTCCTAGGCCATCTACCTCTTCTACCTCTTCTCTCACCCGCACGGACTTGGCTTCCTCTGTCGCAGCAGGAATAGCAGAAGCCGGTGTTGTTTTGGCTGCCATCACATGTGGATTGCAACGTATTGCAACGTGCCACACAGCCTGGCCGCCCCCTTTTTGTTGCTCACATGAATGAAAGCCACGACCCCTCATTGCACCTGCCTATCTGATGTCCTCCCACTGCTACAAGCCCAAGACATTGTTCATATTTTCTGCATGGCTAACCTGTCGTCTTTCCCGCCGGATAGTACCCATAAGCGGTCCAAGTCTTCCGCGGCACTTTCTCTGCTTCGTCGCAGAGAAACCCGTGAGGAAGAGTCCTGCTCCGAAGGCGGTCGATCGGCCGCTGGTAGTGTCTCGTCCAAAGTGGCGAACAATCCACCGGGCACGGCATTGTCGCACCAGACGAGCACTCGAGGCCACGGCCCCAAGCTTTCGACCACGTCCACCATGCTCAACAGAGTTCCCTCGGCACAGCCTCCCGCCGCAGCAACAAAACCTGCCTCAGTGCCAAATCAAGCCATGAGCTTGGAGCAGTCTGTTCGAAAATTCAGGGTCGTTGAGGCTTTGAGAAGCGGTGATACTGCCTCCATCTCCAAGGCTATTCGCGACACCGCCGATAATGCCCCTCGACCGAGCACCTCCTCCATTGCAACAATCAGTACAGGACCTTTGGAAGATACCACGATCCTGCACCTGGCCATCCAGTGCGCCGAATTTCCCGTTATCGAATATGTCGTGTCAGATGGTGGTAGTGGCGTGGGTGTCAACGCCAGGGACAAAGATGGTAACACGCCGCTTCATGTTGCGGCCATTCAAGGACGCACTCCAGTTGTGAAGCTGCTGCTGGACCAAGCCGACATCAACGATGCTGTTGCCAATCTTCAGGGCAAGCTGCCCCTGGATCTCGCGCGGAACCCAGAGATTTTTCAGCTTCTCCAGCTCTCGCGCTCCCTCTTCACCGAAGCCAAAGTGAAGCAGGTACAGGAGCTCATAACGCAAGGCGATTACGATGCCCTTGCGCAAGTCCTAGAGGAGCCTCGACTGAAGACCGTTATTGATATCAACAGCCCCGAATTTGCGTCGGATCCTGTCACAGTGCAAACGGGAGGTTCTCTACTTCACGAAGCAGCACGAAAGAAGAATACTCAACTGATCCAAGTTCTTCTCCTTCATGGAGGCGATCCTTTCCGTCGAGACCGTAAGGGCAAGTTGCCGCAGTCCGTCACGAACGATGACAATGTCAAGACCATTTTGAAGAAATCGCCTGCAGCGGTAGCAGCTCAAAGAGGTATTCAAGAAAAGGCGGTTCTTGGCCACGCAGCTTCCCAGGGTGTTTCATCCGCCGCCGGCCCGTTAGATTCGATGGCTGGTCGCGAAGCTCGGGAGATGAAGGGCTATCTGAAGAAGTGGACGAACTATCGCAAGGGGTACCAGCTGAGATGGTTCGTTCTTGAAGACGGCGTGCTTAGCTATTACAAGAACCAGGACGATGCCGGGTCGGCCTGCCGTGGCGCAATCAACATGAAGATTGCCAAGCTGCACATGACTGCCGACGAGAAGACAAAGTTTGAGATCATTGGCAAATCTTCTGTCAAGTACACCCTCAAAGCCAACCACGAAGTCGAAGCCAAACGCTGGTTCTGGGCTCTGAATAATTCCATCCAATGGACAAAGGATCAGGCAAAGGAGGAGGAGCGACAAGCTGCTAGGAGTGCGGAGATGCTGAAGCTCGCCAAGGCCGAGCAAGGTTCACTGTCGCGGCAGGAGTCTCACAGTGAGAATGCCAGCTTGTCAGATCTACAGCGCAGTACCTCTCAGCTTCCAAGTCGTACCACATCAAACAAGATGTCACCTCCAAAGGCCGATATTACTGGGGCTAGCACCGTCGGAAGCATTGATGACGACGATGAGTTTGCCGATGCTGCCACTGATGGGGACTTCTCCCGAGCTCACGGTCATGAAAGAGCCCTGACCGTTCTTGGAGAAGACGACGACGACGACGACGATTACGCCGATGACAGAAGTGTCCTTGAGGAGCCCCGAGCCACCAAGGACGCGCTTAACATTACGGCGCAGTCTGCAAAACTTCAGCTTGAAACCATGGCGGGCGTACACAATGCACTGATGGGGCAACTTACACAAGGCCCCGCCACGCCACTTTCCGATACTAACGTTACCCGGGCCCTGTCCACCTACGATGCTGCTATCCGTAGCCTGACTGGTCTTGTCGGCGACCTGCTCCGAATTTCAAAGGACCGAGACGCCTACTGGCAATATCGACTGGACCGCGAGGCAGACTTGCGCCGAATGTGGGAGGAGAGCATGCAACAGGTGGCACGTGAACATGAAGAGCTCGAGGCACGCATGGGTGAGGCTGAGGAAAAACGACGCTTGACCAAGAAGGCCCTTCGTGAGGTGATTGAAGCTGGCGGCGGCGTATCTGGCGCCGGCACGCCAATTGCTGAGAAGAACAAAGAGGACAATGAGGTTACGGCCGCGTCCCCAACACGACCACCGAGACGGCGACCCACTGCTTTGGATCAGCTGGGTGAACTTTCAGAAAGCGAATCTGGAGACGAGGAGGAGTTCTTTGATGCAGTCGATGCTGGTGAGGTAGAAGTGGCTGAAATACCCCACCAAGACAGCATTCAGACCCAAAAGGAGGTTGTCGTCTCCGGTGGCGTGGACATCAGCAGCTCGTTCAAGGGATATGAAAATGGCATACGACACCGACTCAAGATGGATGCGGATGATCGTCCCAAGGTTTCCCTTTGGGTAGGCACTTTCCCTCATCCCATCACCCCTTTGCTGGGGAACCCCAACCCCCCCCCCCCCTCCCCCCCTTTTTTTTTTTTTGGCAATCACAAGAAGCTAACACAATTTCTTTTCTTACCTCCTCATTGTAGGGCATCTTGAAATCCATGATAGGAAAGGACATGACCAAGATGACATTGCCAGTATCCTTCAACGAGCCGACTTCTTTACTGTATCGATGCGGAGAGGACATGGAGTACGCCGACCTGCTGGATCTTGCGGCGGAGCGCACTGACTCGATCGAACGGTTGGTCTATGTTGCTGCATTTGCCGCCAGTGAGTATGCATCGACGATTGGACGTGTTGCGAAACCTTTCAACCCTCTACTTGGAGAAACATTTGAGTATGTGAGACCCGATAAGAACTACCGCTTCTTCATCGAACAAGTCAGCCACCATCCACCAATTGGCGCTGCTTGGGCCGAGTCTCCCAATTGGGAGTACTGGGGTGAGTCTGCGGTCAAGTCCAAGTTCTATGGCAAGTCGTTTGACATCAACCCGCTTGGCACGTGGTTCCTGAAGCTCCGACCGACAGCCGGTGGCAGGGAGGAGCTGTATACCTGGAAAAAGGTCACATCGTCCGTCATTGGTATCATCACCGGCAACCCCACGATTGACAATTACGGTCCCATGGAAATCAAAAACTGGACGACGGGCGAGGTGGCTATCCTGGACTTCAAGGCTCGGGGATGGAAGGCATCGAGCGCGTACCAGATCTCTGGCAAGGCCTTGGACGCGGACGGCAACGTACGGGTCAGCTTGGGTGGACGTTGGAACTCGAAACTGTACGCGCGTCTGACGCCTGGCTATGAAGCAGCTGTGGACGATTCTAAGGATGCCGGCCCGCTGCGCAAGGGAGCCATGACGGATCCAAACCGGGCGTACTTGATTTGGGAGGCCAATCCTCGACCCGCTGGCATTCCGTTCAACCTGACGCCGTTTGTCTTGACATTCAACCACATTGACGACAAACTGAAACCTTGGATCGCGCCCACTGACTCACGTCTGAGACCTGATCAGCGGGCCATGGAAGATGGTGAATACGACTTTGCAGCGACTGAGAAGAACCGATTGGAAGAGGCACAACGAGCCCGGCGCAAGGAACGCGAGGCCAAGGGTGAGGAGTTCACGCCCGCCTGGTTCACCAAGGAGCGATGCGAAATCACCGGCGAGCCATACTGGAAATTCAACGGCAAATATTGGAAGCAGCGAGAGATGGCCGGCCCCAACGGAGACCCCAAGGCTTGGGAGGGACTGGAGCCTGTGTTTGATAATGTTGACGTGGAGCAATAGTCCCGGAAGGAGGACCGAAAAGAGGAGGTAAGCACACGTGTGGCACGAGGAGGGAACTTTGTTTTGGAGGAATAATCCCGGAGGTTCCACATGAGTACACGTTTACATGCAGTAGAGCGTGAATGGGAGAGGAGGATTTGCAGTCGGAGGTGCCACTTATTCGCTTAAACGGTGACGCCGAAGTTGAGGATGGATGGGATTGCCTGTTGACGTGTACTTTGAAGTGCAGAAAGGGCAGTTGCCAAGTTTTCTCTGCCTGACTTATACCAACTGATGAATATGAATTGACTTTGAATGATGGTAGCATCTTGCTGCACGCAGAGGTCGAGTTGTCTTTGACTAATAATTGACGTCAAATAGAACAAGCATAAGAGGAAAGCAGCGCAAGGACCTGTTGTCGTAAGACGAATCAAGGCCTAGTATCAAGGTGACTGGTGACGTGGGGGATTTCTCTTCCTCTGCGACAACTGCAACACATGGGAACAGCGACACGATCAATCATCATGGGCATTTCTTTTGCATTTCTTCAGCTGGAACCCTGCAAACGCCAAAGAAAGTAAAGCGGGGAAATCGGAAAAATGGGAAATGGGAGAATATGAGTGGCTGGCCAATCGGGTGACGCGATTGGGGGAGGGAGGGGCATTGCCGAGGTTGCATTTTACTGGCGGAGGCCTGGCCCGAGGCAGGAGGGAGCTGGCTGGTCCTTGACCTGGACATGACTTGGAGCAGAGCTTGACATGAGAGCCTCATGGTAACATTATTTTTTACATGTATATTCTGGAGTACGCTTCCCGTTGCGACTGGCATTAAGAGGTGCGATCAGATGCTGATAGATTGCGACAGATGCTGAATTTTCCATTTCTGGTGCAGACACAACTCGCTTGCGAAACGGCGTGATCGAGCTCGGCGATTGGTTGATTCCCCTATTCCTCCGCATCACTCAACGCGGCCGTCCCGACTCCGGCGTCGCAAACACCGGTCATCGATATACACACAGGGTAGAGACCTACTAGAGAGAGAATATGGCTCGCGGGGAACGGTCCACGCTTTTGCAGCCGCCGCCAGCGGATCCCGACAAGGCGCCGATTGAGAATGTGCTGGAAGTGACGGAAGTAGGGGTCCTAGGCACGGTAAGTCTGTCCAGACCAGACGTCGAGAGTAGAGAAGACGCCCCCCAAAAATAAAGAAAAAATAAAGAAAAAGAAGAAAAGAAAGAAAGAAAGAAAGAAAGGAAAAAAAATTCACAGCGGCAAACCAACAGGACATCTTCACAAACACGCGCAAGGCATGGGTGTCCCCCGGCGCGAGAGGCGTGTACGGCGGCACCGTCATCGCGCAGTGTCTCGCGTCGGCGCAGAAGACGGTATCCGACGACTTCTACCCGCACTCGTGCCACTGCTACTTCATCCTCGCCGGGTCGGGAAGCATTCCGATCCTGTACCACGTAGAGCGCGTGCGGGACGGGCGCTCGTTTGCGACGAGGACGGTACAGGCGCGGCAGCAAGGCCGCTGCATCTTCACCACGACCATCAGCTTCGTGCGCGAGGCGGCAGGCGGGGAGAAGACGGTCCGGCACGCGGCGCCGATGCCCAAGGAGGCGGACTCGCCTCCGCCCGAGGACTGGAACGACGAGTCGGAGTGGGCGAGGGGCGGGCCGTTCCAGATGTACAGCATGCCGGCGGTGCGAGGGGACGACGAGGCCGGCCGGCCGGACCAGATGCGCTGCCAGCAGTGGGTGAGGTGCCGCGGGAGCATCTCCCGCGCGGGCGGGCGGCAGGCTCACCTCAACGCGCTGGCGTACGTCTCGGACAGCAACTTCATCGGCACGGTGGCGCGCGTCCACCGGCTGTGGCGGCTGCCGTTCGCGCCCGACGACTACGAGGCCATGGCCGACGAGTACCGCAAGCCCGTCAGGGACTTTGCGCGGCACGACGGCCTCGGGTCCACGGTCGACGAGTGGAGGCAGAGGGACAAGGTGGGCATGATGGTCAGCCTGGACCACAGCATCTACTTCCACGAGCCGGCGAGGGTCAAGGCGGACGAATGGACCTTTGTCGACATGGACAGTCCGTGGTCAGGCGATGGGAGGGGGTTCGTCACGCAGCGCATCTTTGCGCGGGATGGCACCTTGCTGGCCACGTGTGTGCAGGAGGTGAGTATCCGTATCCGGGCACGTTCCTATCGCCTTGCTTTGAGTATTCATGCGTACTTTCATCGCAGCTTTCATCTCTACTAGTTCTGTGCTAATCAAAACCTCCCCCAGGGCGTCGTCCGACTCGGACCTCCTGAAAAGGCAAAGTTGTAAATGGCGTCAGGGGAAGAGGGACTTTGATTCGTATTCCGTGCACAGAATACGTATGGCCCTACCCGCGGAACGGCACCGCCGGCGTGACTTGAGCGGGGGGTTGTGGCCGCTGTTGCTTTTTATGCATCCTGATTTTGATTTCGTACCCTCTTTACTCCTTAGAACACATGGCACTTGTAAATGACATTGGTTGATCGGCCAATATCGGCATTGTTATATAATCGTTATATAAAAGGGCTTTTGTCTAGCGTCGAGACGGGGAAAAAAATTAATGTATATACCTTCTCTGCATCCCGTTCCGAAATCTACATCAACCTCTGACAGATACACACACACACACACACACACACACACACACGTTCCCCAATGCCGCAAACTCCCATTTCCTCAGGCACATATGGCCAATGGTAATGCCAGGTATCATCCATCTACCAACTTCAGTTGAGCTGATTATATCGCTCTCTAGCCTTGTCCTGCACCGTGTTCAGGTAGTCAGAGTACTTGTTTGTAGTCTTCTTCTCGGCCAGCTCCACAGCGTCGCCCAAGTTGCCGCCCACGGCGCCCAACCCAACGCCCTCCTGGTAGGCATTCGTGGCAATGACTTCTGTGCGTCCATCGCCATTTGCACCGAGCCCTGCACCAGCCGTCCAGCCCATCCTGGCAAGCATGTCGGCGCCTTTCGACGGCGCAGCCTTGGCAGCAGCAGCCTTGGGGGCTTCCTGATCTGCAGGCTTCTTTGCAGCCTCGCCCTTGGGTTTTGAGGACTGTGCTGCGGGCTTATCGGGCTGGTTGTAGATGTCGCGACGCTCCTTGGCTCTGTCACGATACTGGGACGTTTGGGACTCTTCGGCCTGCTTTTCAAGTCGTTTGTCTCGCGCCGCGATCCGGGGCAGTGCCGCCGTGACCTTTTCGGAATCGTCCATGGCAATTTTGTGGTTGCGGGATCTTTCGTGAATGTTGACTTCGTCTGTGGATTTGTACTTGCGCATGCAGATGAGACACATGAGCCTTTCTCTGTCCATGTATGTTTCCTCCTTGGCTAGAGAATTACCGTGCGATTCGTTTTTATGATTGCTTGTCGATGAAGTGGTCGGCGCTGCGGTGGCTGATTCCTTTTCGGGAGAGCTTTCCGTTGTGGCAGACTGAGATTCGGCCGGAGCCCCCAGCTTGGACGCGTTTGATAACGAGATCTTGATGGGTGCTTTGTTGGCATTGGACCTGGGTATGAACTCAGGCGGGCCGCTGGAAAGGTCGCTTTTGTCTCGGCGAAGCTCGTCATGCTTTCGCTGCCACACAGCCATTTGGCCAGCCATCACGACCGGTTTCTTAGAAGAGGACGCCGCTAAGCTACCATCTGCCTTGCGCTTCTTCTGTTTCTTCCCGTCCGTGTCTAGATCCTCTGCAGACTTGGCATTGCCGAGATTTGCATTCGCCGGTGGCTCCGACGTGACTGTTCGTTGACTTGGGAATACGTGCAGATCCCGATACCTCACCCTCAATGATGGGTTAAAGAGCGGGTTGAAGGACATGTGCTCGTTTGCCGGCGTCATTTCTCGATCTTCAGGGAGGAACACGCCCATGTGAGTCAGCGCAACTGTCACAGCGCATCCGGCCACTGTAAAGGAGCGCGACATGCGAAACTTGGTCACTGCGGCTGCGGCATCCTCGAGCGTCCAGAATTCAGCGAAGCCATATTTGAAGCTCTCCCCCGAAGTGACCTCGCGAATCAGGAACACCCGATGTAGTGAGTTTGGCTTGGCTCCATATCTTGACGTGTCAGTGCCTGGTGCTGTCGACTTTAGCTTGGTCGCTCCGTTTGCCGAGCTCTTCGGTTCTTCAGTCTTTTCAAGAAGCTTCAGGTCTTTCGCAAGCATGTCCTCGGTGACAAAGGATGCCAGCGGGTACACTACCAGAATCTGGGATACCGCATCCGCACCATCAGCCACGTCAGCAGCACCTGTCAGGCTCTGTTCCCAGCTCGGGGCCGCTTTTTACATGTCAGTGACCTGTCTTGCATGACAATGATAATAATAAAAACGGGACTCTTACCTGATTGCGCAGCACCACAAACTTTGCATTTCAGCCTTGAAGAAAAGTTCAAGAAATCGCACTGTTGGGGGGTCAGGTCCGCCACGTCCTCAATCTTACATGAGAAATAGGGGCACTTACCTGCGGACATGTCCAGTCAGCCGCACGAAGAGGGCGAGTGTCGCCTTCATCTCCTCGGCTGCGTGCGAAATGCACATATGCGTCAAACTTGCCGTCTGGTGCGTCATCAGTGGACTGCTGGAGCTCAAGATGGAGTTTTGGGAAATGTTCTTTGACAAAAGTCGTAGCTTGATAAACATCATCGAACTGAACAAACGCCCGCCGGTTGCCTATTTTGCGTTAGAAGTGTGGTTTTTTTTATGAAGAAAAAAAAAAAACCGACAGCCTCATAACGAACCTCTTGAAGACGATATCCTCACATCGATTGACGGAAAATCGGCAGCAACAGAGTTGGCGAGTATGCTTTCTCGAAGCTGTCACACGACATCAGTATGAAGCTTCACGCGATAACTAACAAATGGGGGCAAATTTTGCCCACCTCGACAGTCGAAATACTATATGGCAAGCCCTCCAGTATAACAGTATCTGTAGGCTTTCCCGCCTCGCGCGTCCGACTGCGTGACCGGCTTCTATATCGGCCACGAGGGCTGCGTGATCTCCCGGTACGATCCGAGTGAGCAAAATCGGCACCACGCGGCGCATAGTCATCAGACCGTCCGTGAGATCCGCTGTCATTGTGCTGCCCATCATCGTACATGTTGTCGTAGGAGGGTTGTCGTTCATCCCAGTCGTGCTTTGAGCGGTCACGGTGACGACGATGGGGGCTACGGCCACGCCTCCTGTATCCATCATCCGACCCGCCATTTCGGTCAAGATGGTCCCTTCCATCGAATGCGTCTTGCCGGTGCCGACGGGTTGGCTTCTCCCGTTGATCGTCGTAGTAGCTTTGCCTTGGAGGAGGAGACCTGGAATCGTCCCGTTGCCCCGTAGGTAAGTTAGCTAACAAAACTCCACAGTCCAAAAGAGAGCTTCGTGACAAGAGGCCTTGAAGCTCCACCATCAGCGTCCAAGAAAGGCGCGGATCATGTCTTTACCATGACGCGATCGAGAATGGTCGTCGTGCTGGTCCTGGCCGTCCCTGCCTCTAGAGGCTCCTATGTTGTTGTTGTAGTCGATTCGGTTCCTTCCCCGATCGGAGGATCTTGCACGGTACTCGTCGCGCATGATGATGTTTTGTGCGCGATTCGTGGGTGTTGGCGAGAACTTTGCTGACAGACTGCCTGCCTGTCAGGTTGGAGTGGGTGTTGTTGTGTTGCAGGGATTATTTGTGGTGGTTTTGTGGTTCTTAGTCATCCAGATTCGAAACGCAGGGACGGGGTCACTTGCAGCAGAAAGCAGAAAGCAGAAAGCACTTGTTTGTTGAGGTCCTCGCTCGTATTATTTGTTTCCGAAATTCATCAAAAAGAGTTTGAACTTGTGACTGCGAGCTGTAGGAATCTAGTTTAAAATGTCTGCCACCGCAACCTTTCCAAGTAGTATTCAACAAGGCCCTTCCATGACTTCCCGTCCCCCCCGCCGCCCGCCGCCCGCTGGATTCCCACCTCGCCTTCATCACCAATTCATCACCAATTCATCACCAGACTTGACGAGAAAATAACTGCCATGATGATTTCTCCAGGGGAGGAAATATGCGAGCTCCTAGATGACGGCTGCTACGTGGCCTTGACCAGAGACCAGCTTGATTCTCGGGCGATAATGGACAGAGTGCGTAGTCCAGCTGCCGGCGCAATCGTCCTCTTTGCGGGTAAGCGTCGCGCATTTGGCCACTTCGTGAGACAAGACCTCACTCACTCTTCCCGCCCAGGAACCACGAGAGACAGCTTCGAGGGGAAGCCCGTGAAGGAGCTCCAATATACAGCATACAACAAACTAGCTTTGAGGACGATGCTGGCCATCGCCAAAGTCATCCTGGCCAAGCACGGATTGAAGGGCATAGCCATGATTCATCGTCTAGGGACGGTCCCGATCGGCGAGGAGAGCATTCTCATTGCCGTCTCATCGCCACATCGGGCGGCGGCGTGGAGGGCGGGAGAGGAGGCGCTTGAGGAATGCAAAGCCAAGGTGGAAGTGTGGAAGAGGGAAGAATTCGAGGGGGGAGACGGTGCTTGGAGGGCAAATAGGGACGGTGCCATGGGTGAGAAAGTGAGCTGAGCGTCGGTCGCATATCAAAACCACATACATGATTTACATAGCTTAGTAGTCAGGATCTTGCCCAAATCACCTTGGTCATCGGTGAAGCTCACCTGAGAGTAGGAGTCAGTCCCCCTTGTCATGGGACGTGAAGTAATCACGACCATGGATACACACGATTCTTCTGTGGAATCAGGTTCCATGCAATGTGTGTCGCATTTTCATAGAGAACCTTCACTCTTGGGATACGCTTCTTATACATCAAATCCGTCCCTATTATGATAATGGTGCTATGATAGGTGCTCCAAGCCACAATGTTTCCAATAGCACATCACTCGCTCAACGTGACATCTTTTCAAATCGTTCCTCTTTTTTTTTCTTTTTTTTTATCATCATTTTTCCACTTCTTAAAAACATACAAACATTACTCATTTCGTGTAGACTGGCGGCGGTTCTCGAAGGAATTGCATCGGGCACGGCGGCGGATCAGAGCCACAACATCTTCCGTACATGACTGTTTTCTCGTCAGCAATTGCTTGCGCAACTATGCAGAATGTCTCGAGAACAAAGAACTCACCAATGTGTCCGCAATAAGCGTCTGTAAAAGTAATGTCGACGCCCAACCCCTGTACATCAATGTCCTCTGTCATCGCGGAAGGATACACGACAATGCCGTACTCTGCATGAAGCACTCGCCAAAACTCGTGCGGCATTCTAGATCACACTAAGCGCTATCCCAAGAGCTTGATGCCCGGCAAGGTGTGAGATTGCACATACTGGTACTGTCCATGCTTGACGCAAGCGTGCACGAACAAACACACTGTTTCCAAAACAAGTTTGCCTTCCCTGACGGCTCTGTCTAATTGATCGTTTTCCCAGTCATTGACTCGTTTTAGGCGATCTTTGGAGTAAAGCATGGCTATTGTCCAGCCCTTGGCGATCTTGTCGATGTCTCGTTCGGGGCACATTGTCAATGGGAGTCGTGGATTTAGAGATGGGTTTAACAAGAACCAAAGGAGATTGAAATTGGTACAGAGGAGAATGAACGAAATAATGAAGAAAAAAAAAAACAAGAAAACAAGAATAAAGAAAATGCCTGGAACCAAGACGCCCGCGCGCCTCGAGTCATCTGTCGATAAAGGTCCCCACGGCCCACGATGATGTGCTGACCATCAGGGTGCCCATGTGTGCCGCAAAACTACCCATTACTCCGAAGCTCCTGGAGCAGGTGGTGGCGTGGCGTGGCGTGAGCTCACGGTGTGACGCCGTTTTTCTTTGTTCATTTAAACAAGCGCGTGTTTCACCGTTGAAAGAACCAGACACGTGGGAGAAAGAACGTCATCTTGAGAATATAGTGTCAAAAGTTGAAAACCCCGAATTTCGAATCATAATAGCCGGTAAAAAAAAACTCCCCTTTAAGAATCTCTCCATGATATCAGGAACCACAAGTCTCCTAACCCAGCCATGTTGCATAAATAAAAACTTGAAAGAGTCGCACCAGCCCCTCCATCTGACCAATGGATTTAACATACTGCATGAAGAGGCAGTGGTGGTCTGAGTACGTACTCCTCGCCGAGATCAAGGTGCATGAAAGTCAAGACGTCAATGTTGGAGAATTCCCCGAGTGGTAGAGGATGTCGGAAGGGACAAACGAAAGCTACGCCGCCAAAGCTCTGTTTCCCATTCGTCATCTGCGAAGCAACATGCACGTATGGATCGATGCCGTATCCACGAGAGCAAATAGTTTTATCGGTCCGGTGAGCCTCGACGACCTTGGCGAACTGACTCTATTTTGCGAGATCCGGATGCTTGAAGTAGACGTGGCTAATGCGCGTCAGTTGGACCTTGGACGGGTCATTCGAGATTGGGGGGGATCAACGTGTCCATTGTCTGGCATGATAGCCTCGCATAGGGATCGTGGTAGCTTCGAATTTACGGCGAACGCAAAGGTTGCAAGAAACCGCATGTTCATCAAAGAATATAGATACAAAGAATTGTGTTTATGCGCATGGCACGGGAGAGAGAGCTCAACAAAAAAAAATTGGTTTATCCGGGTCGGAGCATCTTTACCAGCTTGACTGGATTTGTTTCGGATGTGAAAAACGGATTTATATCGTCTACCTGGATAACATACTGATATATACAGCAGCGACGTAGCTGAGCATGAACGCCATGTGAAACTACTATATATCAGTTCCAGGCAGACGATGCAGATCGTATCAACAAGGCCTTTTAGGGCGTTGTTGATATATTCTTGAAAGGTGATGGGTGCATTGACGAGCCCGAACGGCATCACGAGATATTCAAAGTGTCCGTATCTGCATCGGAACGCCGTTTTCCATTCATCTCCCTCGCGGATACGTAGCCGGTGCTACGCATCTTTGAGGTCAGATTTGGTATAAACCTTCGCACCTCTCAATTTATCCGGGTTTAGAGCTTTAGAGACGCTCGATGTTCCTTGATGTTTCACGAGGAGGCGCGGCACCAATGGCATGTCCAACACTTGTCTTATGGTCCCCCCAGCTGCGCACATACGAGTTCAAGAAGGCTCATGCCAGAACCTCAATCGTCTCATCAAGCTGAAAGTTTCTGTAGTAAGGCGTTCAAATATCTCTGGTCAATCATTCGTCATTCGTCAGTGTGGCCGCTAAAAGAACGACATGTTCTGAATGACGTACTGTTTCCGCGCCCCTACCGATCGGATTTTCGGATGCGAGCCATCCCGGCACCGGTCCGGGTTCGGCGTCAAATCTTGCATCTTTTATCGCCAACATCCCCATGGAGGACTATCTCTTTCTTTTTACAGTGTTGGAATCGCACTCGGCGGGCGTACAATCAGCGCTGTTGAGTTTGACTCCGACGCAGAAAGATGAGGAGGGAACGGATTGTCGAATCACCCGTACGATGCGAGGAAGTTCCGCTCGTTCACCAGGGTGATCCACCGAACTCATCTCCCCCGCTTGTTGCTGGCAGAAGACAAGAATTGACAGATCTCCGGGGCATGTTGGAGCGCCGAGGCTTTACTGCTGTCAAGGGGATACTTCGTTGAAGAGCTCGGTGGAGGAGCTCGCTTGATAGGGCTTCCTACGTGGTGGTTTTTGTTTTCCCCAAGGACCCTGCGTGGAATTCGAGCGTGGAATTCGAACGTGAGAGTTTCAGGTCTATAGTAAACCTCCCAGGCTTTTATAACTCTTGCTAGTGATGCAGTGAAAAGAAAGCCCCCTAATTGGTAGATACAAAGTTCTTTTTGCGCTCACGCATTCCGAGCTTCCGCAACGTGGAAAGACAACAATCACTCAGAGGCTCGCTCTCTCCTGACGACATTCAGACCACACTGGCTCGGTTCGAAGCGCCGATGCCCCGATGCGCCCGCGGTGGATAAAGGGTCTCGTCCACTTCAAAAGGATAACGCGGCGGCGGCATCCAGGTTAGGGATGGATGGATGAAGCGGCGAACCACGTATGTCAGATTGTCCTGCACGCCACAAGAGTTGATATACGATGAGTTGAGATGTAGAAAATATTGGATTGTGCAAGTCCTACTTGTGATTTTATTTCGTGCAGTATGACTGACGGGATCTGACAAATTAAATCATGGCTTTTCGTGTCGTCACTCTCGTGACGTGATACCCTTTATCCGACCGCATACACTATTGCAAATATGAGCACAAACAGCAGATGCAAGGCATATAATTAAGAACTAAAGAAAATGAAAATAAAATAAAATAAAATAAAAATAAAAATAAAAATAAAAATCGGAGCCTATCAATCGGCTGAGGTATAAACCACCCAAAACACCAAAAGCACATCATAAAGTCCAGCTTTGCTATGGGGAGAAAAGCCTTATGTACAGATCCTCTGTGGCCCAAGGGTAATAGTAGTCATTCAGTTTCTCTCGTCTCTCACAGAGCATAATTCTCCGTGTGCAAGAAAATCTCTTCCAGCTCATCGTCTCCCCAGATTTCAGCCTGCAACCTCGCTACCGTGGTTGCTACGCCGACTCTCATGGACGGAGGACCGCACACAAATACGGCTGTTCTTCTGCCAAGGATACCTCTGCCGTCTGAACCGCCGGTCGCCCACTCCTTAAGCATGTAGCCTAGATCGGGACGACCGTATTCCACGCTCCAGCCGCCGTCGATTTCGTGGGGTATAGGAAATGCAGATCGCATGAGGTTCTTTTGGAATTCTGTGGGTGTCTCGGGGAAGCCAAAGTCGAAGCCGACGGGAGGGCCGATGGTCGATATTGGTCTCTCTTTGCCGCCCGTCGCGTCCGGGATGGTAGAGTTGCGGAGGTGGGCGAGTTCGGGGGCCCGTACAGGATTTTCGACGTCTTCGGGCTGGGTGATATCAAAGGGGGGTTTGTTGGGGTTGGGAGGGGCATAGTTGAAATGAGGGGGGTTCTCCTTGTGAAGAGGGGGGAAATGAAACTCATCAGGTTGTTGAGGGGTGTCTTGGTCGTCTACTTTCTTATCCTCCGGGAAGCCGTTGGGTCCGAGTCGGTTCGAGGGGGGGGCAGGAGGAGGTGGAGGTGGAGGGTACTGATGAGGTAGCAGGTATTTCTGCTGTGGCAAAGCCGTAATGCGGTCTTCATTTTCTTCACGAAGCTGGCGCTCTCGTTCTGGGTCACCTAGTGCTTCGGCGTGAATGAGTGCCGAGTTACGTTTCGAGGCGATCCCAGCCACAAACCCATCAAGTTTGTCGTGAAGCATGTGATTGAGAGCTCTGGGGCTATGGTCATTGATGGGAGCTGTCATTACACCTCCCAGGCGGTGACGCACGGCTCCAGTGATGAAGAACTTGCAGGTGACACTCTCAGGAGGCGCCGATTCGCGACAAATGCGCAGCTCTTCGCGGAACCAGTCCATGGCCTCGAACCTCTTGAAAGACCAGACGACAACGACCTTTCGGGTGATGGCCTTGCCATCGCGCATTCGCTTGATGAGGTTGAGCAGCTGCGACATTAGCGACGTAATGCCGCTTCCTCCTGCCACGAGAATACAGGTATCGAAAGCGGCTAGTTCTCTGCGCATGCCACCATAAGGTCCATCCAAGAATGCTCGATAGGTGTGAAAGGGTCCCTTGGCGATGGCTGTGTCCAGAACTTTGCGAGTGAATCCCTTGTAGGGCTTGAAAACGAGCACGCAGTCACGATAGTTCTCACCGTATTCTGAAGGGAAGCCCTCGCTGCAGAGGGAGGAAATGGTGAATGGATGGTTGTCGAGCAGCGAAATCCCAGGCATTCGGAGGTAGACGTATTGGCCTGGCTTCCAGCGCATCTGTGTGGGAATGGTGATCTTGATGGCGTTTTCGGACATGAGCGTGACTGCAGCTTCATCACCCACCATGAATGCGGGACGCCAAGGCTTAGTCCAGTTAAGCTTGAAGAATCTCAAAAAGTATGCGAATGCCCAAATGGCAATCGTTGCGTAAAGGTAATCCCAGGTCAGGAGCGCATTCTTCGTGTGCCAAAACAAGAGCCCCACGTAGGCGATTCCAGCCGGGATGTGAAGAATGACAAACACTTCGTACATCACTCTTCTGATCCAAGGCAAGGACGCCACGCAGAGCCAGATCAGGGGCACCATACAGGCAATTCCAGTTCCGTAAATCATACCGCTGCCGTCCGGGAAGATGCGGTTGAAGACCGTCATACCGCCATCTTCCCAGACTGGCTGGATATAAAAGGGTATCATATGCACCAGGGAAAGGAAGAGACAAATGTACCCCAACCAACGATGGAACACATTCAGACGCTCTGGTCCGATGCCGATCACCATGGTGAGAATGTTCGCCTTCATACTAGTGACGACGATCCACGGTGTCATGGCAACTGCAAGCATGCCCGATCGTATAGCAACAGGCGGCGATCCAAAGCGAATGCTCTCCCAGTACAATGGCTGTTGCAAAAAGCAGTACATGGTGACAAAGACGAGGGCGATGAAACCGCATGCCAAGACTGCCAAAGATGAGAAAGTGAATCGATGTGTATTCCACACAATGTCAGGTATAGGTCGGTAGAAGACCCATCGAAACAAAGCCAGGGTATCATTGACGACGCCAACAGAAGAAAAGTGCGCCTTGGGACGGAAGCTATTGTTCCCCAGACCGGGGCCATTCGGGAAGAACTGCTGTGATTGACCACTTTGCATGGCGGAATGGTAGTCGGCCTCGATGCTGTACATGTCCCGGTAGTGATCCTCGACGTCTTGTTTGTATATGGCTTGACGAATCTTGTCTTGCCAGTAGTGCCATACGCGCACCAGCAGAACACAGCCCATCAGGCCGAGGCCAAAGTATGTCCATCCCAATCCGTATTTACCAGACTGGGTCCAGGGGTCAACAATGTTTGCTTCAACAAGTCCCGGTGGGCTGGTGGCTGTTGCAGGGACCTTGATGCGCTTCGTAAGATCTGATAAGGAGCGGCCGATTTGGGCGGCCGCGTCGCGGATCGAGGCAATTTGGAAACTCGGAGCCATTTCGACCAGCGAATTGTGAGCTCCAAGGTAGAACTTGTCGGGTGAGAGACGGGCCAGAGATGAATCTAAGTCAGCCAGCGACGACGCGCAGATTTGAGCCGGACTCAGTCAAACATGAAAGGCAACAAAAAGGCTCGCGCCCTTGCCTCCAGTAAGCGCGGTCTGCGATTTGCAGGTCTTGCGATAGGATGCGGCGCTGTCGGGTTGGGTTGGGCAAAAGGCGTATTGCGCTCACAGTTGCGACGATGGATTGAACAACTGTACGTCGTACATTCCACATCAGAAGTATGGATGAAAAGTGAAGTCGAACGCAAGGAGGCGTCGCATTAACGCCACGGTCAAGGAGCCAGGATATATTATATTGCCGGGCGGGGTGATTTCGGCTAGTCGGCTGGCTGCCACCATGCTAAACAGGGATGGGAGCAGAGGAGCCAGGCCAAGAGAATACATTTTACTCCGTATAATAACCCGACTTATTAGCATATGAGTTCCTAAAGAGAAAGTGGGGAGAGCAATAGGATGCAAAAGGATGCCATGCAAGGTGTGCTCATGCCATGCCGACCCGGTTTGCTGCGTGGAGGTGAATTGCGGAGAGCTGCGGGACCCCGAACATGGGAACAAGCTGACTACTCCGTACTCCGTAGACGAAAGGCCTGCGCGCCTGTGCTGTATGTACAGTGGCGAGCACGAGTTCAGCGGTTGATTGTGTTTCAAGATTGGCTGGGGTGGGAGATGCGAGCTGCAGATGGCACCAACTGGTCACACACTAGTCAAGTGGACAGGGACTCATCAATCGGATGACACGATGGTCGGCGCGATGTAAGTGAGACGTGTGTGGGTGACAACGGGTGACACGCATCGTCAGTTATCACGCCCCGATAGTACTCCGTACAGTTTGCTCCCTGATCGATTGCGAAGGAGAGAAGATTTGGCATCTGATCGAGAGAAACTTGCTGTCCTGTTCTGTGCTTCATCAGCGCTCGAGATCCCGGGCCCCGAAGAAAGAGAAGGATGATGCTAATCGATGCTAATTACGGAGTACTCCGTATAGAGAAAGCGAAACGTCGACGACCAGTGACCACGCTGCCTGCGGTATTATCAAGGCACTCGACCCGTTGTTGGCGGCATACCGAGTTTGGCTAGCAAATGGCTGGCAAATGGCTGGGGAGATGAAGAGACTGGATTTTTGGCCACTGAGAAGATGCAGAAAGGTTGAGCGTGACGTCTGTTGGCTGCAGCCTCGCCCATCCCCACTTCACGGGCGCTAACAGACGGTGTGTGATTCGCTCTATGGCTCAATAGCGGTGGGGTCCGCAGAAAAAAAAAGGCCTCCACCTTCTTCTTTTTCTTCTTCTTCTTCTTCCTTCAACACCCGCAGATTCAGGCTGGGAGACACTCAGGAAGACGCCGATGGATTGGCCGGACCAGCCAAGCAGATGTGATACTACAATTCATGTTAGCCGTGAACAACCGGAGTTGATAAATACATGTATCTCCGTACTCCGTACGGACAGTCACGTCAAAAGTTCTGCCCCTCACACAAGGTGGGTCTGTTGCCTAAAGCTGTCTAGAATAGCAGAGATAAATTAAAATACACTATAATAATAATGCTAGAATTAACCTAAGTACCTTTAATATGTAATTTATATATAAAAGTGACTTATCTTCATTATTATTAGATACTTTAACTATATTATCCTTATAATTAGAAGCTAAGGTATCTAAGGCATTAAGGACCTTCTAAACGTTATTAAGGACCTTCTAAATATTATTAATTTCCTTATTAATCTACCTCTCTTTATCTTCTACTTTAAAATTTAATATCCTTAATAAATTTAATAAATTTAAGACCTTTAAGTGTACCTTCTTACTATTAAGCTAGCCCTTATAACCCTTATAATAGTTATTTCCCCCCTTTAATTAAATTATCTCCTTAATATAATAAGGGATTTATTTAATCTAAGCTTAGATTATTAATTATAATAAGTCCTTCTAAGCGGTTTACTAAGCCTTAATAGCTTTTTTCTAATTTCTTAGCCCTCCTTTCTTTATTATAATTCTCTTTAAATACTACTAAGCTAGCTTAATCTATAACTATTAATAGCATAGTTATTATAGTAATAATTAAGCTATTTAAGGGACTAGCTAATTAAGGGATAGCTAGATAATTAAAAGAGGGGAATCTATAGAAGAGGTAAGCCCCTTATACATTTTATTATGGTTAGGCCACCCCTCTACTAGCTAATTAGGCAGCAGACCCACCTTGTGTGAGGGGCAGAACTTTTGACGTGACTCTCCGTACTTGGTCCATCAACTGGGTCTCGCTCCAAGCAGCTTTGTGCCCCACCCTCATTCCCGCTGCCCTTCTATTGGCCACGCAGCTGGCTGTCGTTGGTTTGCTGTGGCAAGGCTGTGGCGAACTTTTCCTAGCTCCAAACACATCACAACCGCGGCTTCAGCTCAGATTGATAGTCAACACCAGTACGCACAGCCCGCCATGGCGTCTAACGCAGGATTGTCCCGAGCGACCTTTGCAAAACTCTCACCTCATCCATATTTACTCGCCAATCTCGACCCCTCAGACGATAACGTACAGCCTGCACGAAGCAATGGCCGAGCACCGGACGAAGTCCGCCCGACGAATATCAACTTGTCAAGCTTGTCACATCCGCACGGCAGTTCTCTGGTCCGAATGGGAGATACGACAGTCATATGTGGTATTCGTGGCGAGACTATACTGACCCGGGAAATTCCCAACTATCGCGCCTCAAATACTGAATCGGAACTTAAAGATTATGATCTCTTAGTACCCAATATTGAGCTAGCTACTGGGTCTGCGCCGCAATTCCTACCCGGCGGACCTCCCACCACACTGGCTCAGACACTCAGCACCAGAATTTACTCGCTTCTTCACGGATCCCAACTCGTCCAGCCCGAGGACTTGAGGATCTGGCATAGCCGGCCTTCGGAACGCTTGGTTGCCGACGATGACAAGATGGATGAGGACATCGAAGATGCTGGCGTTCAAGACGGCGAGGCATACGTCGCCGCTTATTGGGTTCTCTACATTGACATATTCTTCATATCCTTTGATGGAAATCCATTCGATGCAGCTTGGGCAGCCACGCTGGCTGCACTGCGGGACACGAAAATTCCCAAAGCACGCTACGATGCAGACCGCGAGATGGTTTTATGCACAAGAAAAGACCCCAAGCCCCTCTCGATCACGTCCATGCCTGTGGCATGCACTGCTGTGGTGTTTACGGGCAAAGAAACTGATCGACCTTCGGACGGGAAATTTTGGCTTCTCGTCGACCCTGATAGATTAGAGGAATCGCTCTGTGATGAAAGCATTACTATTGTCGTCGATTGTCAAGAAGGGGACACAAGGATCTTGTCAATATCCAAGCACGGAGGTGTTGTCCTATCACCCAAACTACTGAAGTCGAAGGGATTCATTGAGTGGGCTAATGTACGCTGGAAAGGTGTAGCATCAGCCATAACAGGCAATCAGGTGTAAAAAAAAAAATAGAACAAAAACAAGAAAGTGGTTAATACCCCCGATCAATAAGCTTAGGTTCATGCAGTGACGAAAGTTGCTTCGAACTGTGATGTCACGTACGGAAAAGCGGAATCAAATGTCCATGATTTCTACTCAAGCCATTTGAAATAGCTTGCTTGGCAGGCATGTGTCAACCATTCGAACCACCCTTTCAGACTTTATTCTAGGGCAGTAGATACCGGCCGACAAATCAATCTACCGCTCTCCTAAAAGTAAATTACAATGAAGAATTTACAAATCGCAATGCCACAAACACAAAATGTGTTCACAATGCATCGCGCATGGAGAAAAGAGCGGGTGAATGAAAGGAGAGGAAAAAGGAGGAGGAAAAAAAGGTGCTTCCGCCAAATGTGATAGACCCAATGACCAAGCTCATCCACATGAGGGCCGCTAAACCTAAAAAGCAGCAGAGCTATCCCCACCAAAAAGATGCTCACACTTCGGGCTGCAAAAACTGTTCATCCGGTCCACCTGACACAGACACAAAGGAAAAGCTTCCAGCCTTCCTCATCCCACACAAGCCCTTTCTTTTCCTGCCTTCTTCCGCACCATGGAATCCCTCTCAGACACAAAGTGGGATGTAGTGATCAGCGGCACAGGGCTCCAGCAGTCCCTTCTCGCCCTGTAAGCTTCTTGGATTCCATTGGCTTTGCTATTGTTCCAATCTTGACGGGTGAAAAACTGACTTCTGGGTCTCTTTTGCTGACCATCTCGGAAAGAGCTCTGTCGCGCTCGGGCAAGAATGTCCTGCATGTCGATCCAAACGAGTATTATGGCGGCACTGAAGCTGCGTTAAGTCTCCAGGATGCGACTGACTGGGTTCAAAAACATGCCGTCGTCGACGGCAATGATTCGTTTTCCGCTGCTCAGTTGTTCCAGGACGGTGAAGGCCTCGCCGCGCCACGGTCGTACAGCATTGCTCTGGCACCGCAGCTCATTCATGCTCGTTCCAAACTTCTCAGCCAGCTCGTGTCCTCAAGGGCGTTTCGACAGATTGAGTTTCAGGCCGTTGGTCCATTCTTCATCTTTCGGTCGGGCACTGAAACGTCAGCGCCGATGCTGAGTCGGATTCCCTCGACAAGAGAAGATGTGTTCTCCAACCGAGCTATCCCTGCTCGCGCGAAGCGTTGGTTGATGAAATTTCTGAAGTTTGTTCTCGAATATGATGTCGAGCCACAAACCGAGCTGTGGAAGTCACAACAATCAGAACCACTGGCTGATTTTCTGGAAAAGGAATTCAACCTTGATTCGGATTTACAGTCATATGTCGTTACTTTGACTCTTTCTCTCCATGGGAATATCTCTGTTGGTGAAGGACTGGCTTCAATCAATCGACATCTCAAGTCAATGGGAGTGTTCGGTGCTGGGTTCGCCGCCGTCTATCCCAAATGGGGTGGCCTATCAGAAGTGGCTCAGGTAGGTTGTCGCGCTGGTGCTGTTGGTGGTGCCATCTACATGCTTGGAGTTGGTGTATCTGCTACACAGCGCGTATCCAGAGATGGTCGAGATCTGGTCGAGATCACGCTCACAAATGACTTGACGATCGAGTCCAAGACGTTGATCAGAAGCGATGCGAAGGCACCAGACCGTCACATTCGACTTAGCAGACTAGTTGCCATTGTCGGCGCTCCTCTCACAGAATTGTTTGAGGTGGTTGCCGACGGTGCCCCGACACCCTGTGCCGCTGTCGTAGCTTTCCCACCAGGATCAGTCTCGGGTGAGGATGGCACTCCCTCTCAATATCCGATCTACGCCTTGGTTCACTCCAGCGATTCCGGAGAGTGCCCAACTGGACAATGTGAGTATTACTTCCTGGTCTTTTTTTTTCTTTACCAAACTCTGTTCGGATGAATTATCTTTACGAATACTTATCTACATTGTCTGAATTACAATGACGATTCTTATCTCTGACAACCTGATGCACAAACCTTACGTTACTTGTCTTGTTTCCGTTCGCTGTGGAAATCACCTCGCTAATAAAGCTTTTGAACAGGTGTCATATACCTGAGCACGCTATCCAGCTCCGGTTCCAAAGCTCTTTTAGATAGTGCCCTCTCCAAGCTGTTGAGCGCAGCATCACAAAGCACCCACCCAGTCCAGTCTCTGTGGCGACTGCACTATGAACAGACCTGTGGAGCCGGCTCCTTGATCGTAGAAGACAATGTTGTTTCATTTGACAGATTTGCTCCTGATCTTGCCTTTAATGACACTGTTCTAGAGTCCGTACAGCAGGCATGGCGGGTGGTTGTTGGCCCAGATGCTGATAACGACAGCTACATGAAATTTGAAGACAGAGAAGGTGTCCAGGAAGACGAGGACGCATTTGATAGTTGAAAGCATTTCTAATATTCCCACTACTATGTGCCAATGATTGAATGGGACAACCACCTGGAATACTGTATCATTCATATTGTATTTGATCCCCGTATAAGCAAAGGTGAAAACGTTTCCTGTCAAATTTGTCCGATGCCTCGTATGAAACCACTCCAATGTTAAGCGCTTCCCTCTCGAGCACCAGACCCTGCCATGTGTCCCAATTGTCTCCTTCAGAAAGTAAATGGCAGGCTCCGCAGCCCAATGCTTTACAAGTAAAATAAAATGCATTCCATGCCCATTCTTTCGACCCAAAAATCGAAACCATTCCCAGCCTCAATTTGCACTTCTTCCCGTTTTGTGCAAATCCCTCCCAATCCGACCTTACTCATGATGATACCTGGACCACGAGGTACTTGTTTGCAAATCGGAACGCGAGACTAATAAATATGAAAACGATAGACAGTCTGATGGTCATTGATGATGATGATGATGATACTGGCGAGAATGATGGCAAAAAAGAAAGAGAGAAAAGAAGAAATAAAAGGAAAAAATCACGAACGCCAGCAAACCAATTGTAGATACTGAGCAGTCACTTAGCTCCCCAAGAGATTATTATTCAGGCGCCACGGCCGAATTTTCCGAGTCATGCTTGGAAGCGCAAACAGCCAGTTCACAGACCCCGATTCGAAGAGTACCGAATGGCTCATTGTCCTCTATGCCATCCTGCTCAACAGAAATGACATTCTTGGTCACGAGCGAAAGTATGTGCAAGAAGGCCTGGGCGGCAACGACCTTACTGTGGACTGCCGGACTGGCAAGCCGTTCGAAATTGATCCAGCGTTGTCCTTCATGGCTGTTTGAGCGGGAGATCCCGTGATCGTGAACTTGCCCTGTGACATAGTCTAGGAAGTCTTGACTTGAGACATCGAGCCCGGTGACGGAGGCCTGCGTGTTGTTGCCGGGGTCAACATTGCCAATGTTTTCTGGGTTCTGTCCGAATAGGATGGACGAGGGCTGGGGGACGAAGGCAATGTCCTTATAAGGCTCTTCTACGGGGTCGCTATGTCGCTCGATGGAGCCGACGATGCTTCCGCGGCCGTGAAGAGGACTTGGCGCAAGAATGGGTTTCTGCGCGCTTCCAGGGGCGCGAGTAGCTGACCCAGGAACTGCAGAGCCATGTCGGCTCCATGGCATGAGAGATGAAGAGTTTCTGTCTTCCAGTGCGGGTGCTGCTTCCATTCCGATCTCTGGGATCGAGTCATCGCCGAATTCGAGCCCGTCTCCGAACCCCATGGTTTCTCCGCGTCGGCCCAACTCATCGTCGTGATCTAGCCGTTGTTTGATGTTTCTGGTGTCACCTTGCTCTTCCACAAATGCTTCCTCTGATTTCCTTCTTCTCCCCCTCGGTGCATTGATATCCTCAACTTCATCGATTGTGAGTCCCAACACGTGAGCTCTCAACGCTGTGCCCGCAAAATCAGCTGCTAGGGGATGCTCGAGGCCAAAACCGTGCTGTAGAGTGCCAATACCAGATATTCCGTTATTATACATCAATGCAAGTGCGTTTCGCTTGGCTTTGGCGAGGGTCGTGCCCTTCACTCGCTTCCGCGCGGCTTCCATGTTTGCCGCATAGTTTTCAGACCAGCCACGGAACTCATCTCGTGATACCCGGAGTCCTTGGTCAACCATTGTTCTGATTTTGCGATGACGAGTAACATGCATTGCAGCGGATGCTTTCTCAGTTTCAGTGGTTTCAGTGATGAGCGTGAGGACGCCGGTGAGAACATGCCCGCCAGCTGGCTGCACTGCGAATGGCTCTGCGTCAGGAAGAGCAGCTTCGCCGAAGTCGAGAACGTTCTCGTCGTTCATGCCTGGATCTTCAGCCTGCTGGTTCACTTTCCTTACTCTTGAGAGCGTTAAGTCTGCACCATGGAGCGGATCTGGGCTGGTTCCGCGCAGAGGTGGTAATTCGGGTTCAGCGTCCATGATGCTGACCAAGTTGCCGTCCGCATCAAATTCAAGACCCATGCCGCACATGGGATCAAGATCAGCCTCATGATCCGCGAATGGCCTGAAGTCCTGCATTGCTTCGGGATCATTGAACGTTTTGTTGAACGGAGAACTGTGGTATAGATTCCCAGGCAGTTGGTAGCTTCCGACGGAGAGCGACGAAGGGGGAAGGTCGAAGCCAATTATGCTCGACCGCCGACTCGTGCACGCACTTGTCACAGCAGACAGATCAAGTGGCGACATCTGCGAGAACTTATGCGTCGACTCCTGTGTCGACATCAAGTTGGACCTGGTCTCGTAGCCAAGCATTTCATCCAGCCGAGGGAGCATGGCCAGGGGATCAAACTGTGGATCGTCTTGGAGCATGATCTGGTGTCGCCTGGCATTTTTTTCTTTCCGTTAGGTTGATGCTCCAGGTAATTATAGTTCAAATTTGGGGAGGAAGAAGAGTGGCTGTCACGTACTTGGCTTTTCCAGCCTTTGGGTCAGTCTCACTCGTGTTCATAGACCGAAAGAAAGTCATCATGTCAGATTGTGTCTTCTCGGCGTCGGTCAGGACATAATTGCACTGGTGTGAAAAGACACGAGAGACTCCATAGAGCAGATTTCCTTGAAGTCGGAGGGCCAGGGGGGCGCCAGGGTCAATAATCTTCTCGCAAGCTTTGGGAACGTTGACTCCCTGGATCGTCTTTCGGTTCAACTTCCGCTGGCTTCCTTTGTCAACAGTTGCGACGAGCCTTGGGATGAATTAGCAACAGGTAAGGAACTGTGATTCAACCACGGAGAGTAGTACCATATCGTAGAGACACCATACTGGCTGTTGCTTAGTACTTTGCTGCTGGTTAGCACTCTGTAAGTCGACAAGTGCCTGAGCTTGTACCTACTATCGTGGCTGTAGAACATGTTTGCTCAGCCTGGAACGGTTGCGACTGGGAGCCAGTCGAGAATATATATATGGGCTTGAGTGTCATGAATAAGATGACCTTCATCCAACAGTCGTATACTTTGCTTGGCCTGATATTAACACTTTAGATAGTGATATAGCCGGCGTTTCTGCAAAAGGCAGAGATATGAATGCGGTGGTCTTCGGGGATGGAGGACTGGACGCGTGGAGACACGACGTGGTAGTGAATTCACGCATCATTGGTTTTTTCTTCGTTTGAGGCCAGGTTGTGGGTGACTGATTGATGCTTGACAGCTGACGAGACGGATGCGCAGCTGCCAGCTGTCAATAGACTTGGCACTGAAGAGACATGAACAAACTCCGCATCATTGTTCGTAGGACGATGCGTGTGGTCTATGAGCATCTATCCCATTGTCTTTCGACACTCGAGAAGGACATTCTCGATCTTGGCAAGATCTGGGGCTGGTGGTACACGGCAAGTTTTTGCAGGCATTTTCGAACGAATCCACGCCTCTTGTCATACATCTTTACGAATTGGCCTGTCAGGATGAGCGTATATCGGCGAATTTAAACGGCACATGGTCTTGGCACTTCTCCGTCGGCGGACACAGCGATGGCCATGGATCAGGTTCAGGGCAAGGTTCAGGGAAAGAGTGAAGTAGTCGACCTTTGAAGTGACCAGTGACCTGGCAAGTTCAGTGGCAGGTTTCAACTTCTGCGTCAAATGATGTCGTGCAGACGCTGAGAATGCCAACAGTGAGTGACCGACTGCGGCCCAGACAGTCGCTCGGGCTCTCTTTCATATTGCTCAAGCATCCCATCCCATCCCCATCCCCATCCCCATCCCCATCCCGTCTGATCTTGCCGTCGGTTTCACGCAACCTTACTCCACACGATGAGTCATCAAAACTACCGGTGTGCGCACTGTGGACTGCACCAGGTAATTCGGCAGGCATCTGTGAGTCCTCCGAACGTGTGAGACGGGCTTCTACTATTACTCCGTATTCCCATGCCAAATGATGTGGATCTGCGTGAACATGAGCGCACGTTTTTCGTGCCCCTCCTGCCCTCTTATGATCTTGATGACACTTAACAAATGGGAATTCGTGTCTTATTCCCCAATTTCACTTTTTCACTATTTGAATCGTTCATTCCGTCTTGTTTCGTCGTCGACGGATTTGAAAAAGAAAAAAGAAACAAGAAACCCCGACGCACTGCACTACAAACGCATTGCTTGGGCCAGCAGCATGGAATCCGTATTTCTGCGGTCGGCCGCTTGGACTGCAGAAGCAAAACCTACCCTGGAGATTCGCCCCTTCCCAGACGTACGATGCCGACCGAGTCCAACCCAGACGGTCTCATCTCATTCGACACGGCCGAAAATGTTTGTGTATGCTGAATAAGTTCCCAGCCGAGAACAAGAATCTGATCATGGTCAATAGAAACGCATGACCAGAACAGTGGAAGACTTTGTCAACAGCGCTGTATGAACTCATCCATCGCCATATTGTCACCCGTCCAGCCACACACACAAAAAGGGGACGACGCAGCACAAGCTAAGAAAGCATACACAACTCTTTGAAACAAGATAGGTCAATTTTGAGCTGCGGAAATTTTACAAATGGCCTCAGCGGTGCCGGCGGAACCCGATTCCCAGCCGTCCTGTGTACGGTAGATTCGAGCTCGATTTTGGCAACAGGGCGGACGTGGAAATTGTGTATGCGGACACGGATGCGACCGACTTGTTTCGACGAGGACGTCGTGGATTAAGTTTGAAAAAGCGCTGGTCAGATCGGACGCCGAAGAGGTGAAAATCAGGGCCATCTTGATAGTCAATCTCCGCAATCCCCTTGGTGAGTCTTGCATGTTTTCACAGACTCTTCTTTTCTGGTTTTTTTCAATCAAAAATCCTGACGAAGCCACGTCCTGTACCAAGTAGAGAAACTTGCTACCCACAAAACACCCTCATCACAGTAATGAAATTCTGCCCAAAAACACCGAGTCCGTCTCGTCAGCGACGAAATCTACGCTTGCTCAACATTTGGCTCCGGCCAAGCCGCCACGCCAATTCTCATCTGCGCTCGCGATCAACCGGGGTGGTCTCATCGACACGGAGTGTCTCCACGTCACCTACGGCTTCAGCAAGGACTTTGGCTCGACTGGGCTCCGGATCGGCGCCATCATTACGCGCAGCAAGGCCGTCGAAGTCGCCATCCGCTTCCACAACCCCGCAGGGCCGAGCCTGGCCGTCGGCGCAGCGATGCTGGAAGACCGCAGGTGATGCTAGGACTTTGTGGCGCCGAATCGCTCCAAGCTCGCCGAGGCATATGGCATTGTTACCTGGGGTCTCGCCGACACTGGCGTGGGCTACTTGCCCGGGAGCAGTGCGGGATTTTCCCCCCGGATCGACTTGTCGCCGTAATACCTGCCGAGAGACTTTGAGGGCGAGCCGAATGCTGAGATTGCGTTAGCGGGAAAGATGTTGAAGAAAGGCGTGATTTTGCATCCGAGGGAGGAGCATTCATTGAAGCCAGGCTCGTTTGGGGTGCTGTATTGTACGCAAGATGTGGGTATCATCCGAGAGGGCATTAAGACGTACGTACGTTGCTCGGTGAGTTGTTGCCGTGAAACTTGACGACGAGTGGGGTTGGGGGTTTACATCAGCATTACGAATCAACAAAATACTGACCAATGCAGGTCGACGACTTTCCATTACATTGACTTGTATTGGTTGGTTTTTCTTCTTCTACTATTTTTTTTGGCATTAGTCAGGGGTTCGCATGCATTGCTATACAGACTTCTCGTGTGTACGAAAGACACCATAGGTTAGATGAAGCAGCAGGGGGTGCCAGAGGTTACGAGTTCATGGACGTACGGAGTAAGTAGACAGACATGAATTGATTTCAAAATACACCAGACGGCGTGCATAACGATTGAAGTACTTCGTATTCTTCTCTCTCATCGTTCATGTACGAAATACTCCCTAGCTTTGAGCTGCAGCCGTCTCAAACGTCTCCCCTGTCAACTTGTAAAATGCATCCTTGTACTTGTCCGACGTAGCCTGTACTATGTCCTCCGGGATAGCCACGCCCTCCTTTGCCTTGAGGCCTTCCTTGATGAGCCAATTCCGCACATACTGCTTATCAAAGCTATCCTGCTCCTTGCCCAGCTCGTACCCATCCTTGGGCCAGAACCGCGAGGAATCAGGCGTCAACACCTCGTCTGCCAGGTAGATGTTGCCCTCCTGGTCCTTGGCGAATTCGAATTTCGTGTCGGCGATGATGATGCCTCTCTCCTCTGCGTACGCCGCAGCCGCGTTGTAAATCGTCAGCGCCAACGCCTCCACCTTGTTGGCAGTCTCCTTGTCGCCAATCTCCCTCCACGCATCATCGGGGTGGATGTTTTCGTCGTGAGCGCCTCCGTCGGCCTTTGTGCTAGGAGTGTAGATGGCCTCGGGGAACTTTTGGCTCAGCTGCATGCCCTCGGGCATGGCGAGCCCGTGAACAGTCCCCTTGGCCTGGTACTCCTTCCACGCACTGCCAGCGATGTAGCCCCTCACGATGGCCTCAATCTTGAGCACCTCCAGCTTGCGGACCTGCATGCTGCGGTTCCTGATGGCGCGAGCCTCGGCAGGGCTCACGCCGGCGGGGACGTCTAAGCTGATGAAGTGAGTCCTCAGGTTGGGGATGCGCTCGGGAAGAAGGCGGAACCAGTGTGCCGAGATGAGGGTCAAGATGGCGCCCTTGTTGGGGATTCCATTCGTCATGACGACGTCGAATGCCGAGAGACGATCTGATGCCACAAAGAGGAGGGTGTTGGGGTCGGGAAGGCTGAAAAGATCACGAACCTTGCCGGACGCCATCTTTTGTAGCGACGGCAGGTCGATGGTTGTGAGAGCCGCCATTGTGACGAACACCGGGGTGCCTGGCAAAACTGAGCAGTCAGTCAGTTTGTCGAGTGGGAGGCTGAGTGGAGGAATCGGGATGAGGTTTCTCAATTTCTCAACGACCCGCCGTCGTTGGTAGGTACATGGGTGACTTTTCCAAATGTGGATTTTTTTTTTTTTTTGGCGTCTACATACATACATACAACATTAACCTTGAACCGACCTGGGTCCTTGGCGATGAGTCGTTCGTGAGGCGCTGCGGGCCAATGAGTGAAATTTTCGCCAATCACTGCAGCACTCCATGTTACGATTGTACATACAATACGGAGTATAATACGGAGTGTAACCTGAATGATTTTACAAAGATACCTACAGGGGTTAAAAGTGGATATAAATACACAAGCGCCTATCAAAATTAGCGAGATGCTTCAATGTAATGGAATTCCGCGGGCAATAATACATCTACCCTAATCGTTAGTGCTAAACCCACGCTACTTTAATGTACGGAATACTCCGTATTCTTATACACATGTAATCTTCACCTGATAGTAGAAGTATCCTATACATACATAGGTCTGAGAACTTATGTAGCCTCTTGATGGGTTAGACCTCCTGCCCCTAAGAGTCCCGCAAGTAGATTTGTAATCATTAAGGGGTTCTCCGTATTGTAGTACATGTACTCCGTATTAATAATAATGGATTGACAAGCTTATATAGCATTGTAAAGTACAAGCTACATGTATGCAGGTCGTGGGCAGTACTCGTCCCAATGTACACTCTACATCCCACCGCGCAATCCAGCCAAAGTGACTCTGATTGGCTGAAGGAAAATCAGACAAACTCGAGGCTGTTGTTTTCCTCACCAGCCGTGCAGACTCCAGAGCCAGACTGGACACGCGCCTGTCTTTCTCTTTATCATCAAGCGCCGAGTTCCCGCATGGTGTGCTTGGACAAGAGCAGCGAAGTGCGTGCAGTGCCAGTCGCACCAATGGAAACCAGCCAGATTCGAATTCAACTTGTCATTATTACGGCTATCCTCGGACTATAAGGATTACGAGTTTACGATCATGTCTGAAAGCCAGGCAGAGAGGCAGGCAGGCCTTGCCAATTGATGTGGCGACGCCCGATACTACATACTACCAACTATTCGATCTGTACAGCGCCGCCGGTTATTATGCCAGTTGTGAAACGAACCAGACATGTGGTTGCATATTATATCACTGATCAGCAGAAGCCTTTGCTCTCAGAGAGTCAAGAGAAGAGGACCCCGAAATAGATAACCGAGAGGCTGCAGCCAGATTGACAGTCGACAGTCGACAGTCGAAAATCTTGAGACCCTGACTCTCCTCTGCCAAAGCCTGACGGCCGAAGACTGCATCCCTAACATGTACATATGTACGGAGTACTCCGTATGCGTGGACCAGAAGTGCCGAGTGGCAAGGTGTCCGGCAAGATCTTGTGCCGGCGCGAGAGAAGAATGCACGCTTCGTTTACACCCCCCTGGCAAATTAGGGAGATGCGGAACGAACCCCGGTAATAGGACTCTCTCAGTTGGGTGTTGGCACGCGTGGCCATGGACGTCGCCGTCCAGATAGTTACAATCTCGGTTCGAACGGGTGATGTGACATTGCATCCGGGACGGGCCCGGTTATTTTTCAACAGCCGGTCGCTTCCACAGGGCTTTTTTGGCCCCCAACAAGAGAGCTTCATCACCTTGCTCGTGGAGTCGTGGATGGCGACTTAGCGTGGCGCGTGGTGGAGGAACCCCGTCGAAGACACAGAGCTCTGTTGACACAAGAACATGTTCAATAGAGTCTGATGGTTTTTTTTTCCTCCGCACGCAGAGTTCAAGGCTAGATCAGGAGGTGACCTCGCAACGATCAGCCTCTTATCTACGGAGTATGCCGCCACGATTAAGCTCCCCCAAGCCAAGCCGAGCCGACATGATGCGACATGGATACGATGAACGATCCGGGGCGGCGGCGGCGGCAGAGATGGGCAGAAGAAGTGAAGATGAGTGCCGGGGTCGATGCGGCTAGTATGGATATGTATTTGTTTCGGCTGCAGTCGCGGCGGGCGGGCTACCCCCTGTTTTGATGGGGGAGCAAGCAAGGGTTTACGACTTACTCCGTACTTGGCGGGCATCAAAATCGATTGAACTGGGTCTTGCTGGGTGGTGAGTCGGACTGGTGACACTGGTGAGAGAGCCATGGTGAGAGAGCACTGGTGACGAGTAATCCGGACACCAAGCCGGATGGCCCAGTCGGCAACGTGGGACTACTACCTGCATAGCCAATCCGGGATATTTATCCGGGATATTTATGGGGGAAACTAAAAGAGAAAGAGAAAAGATGGTGGCGGTTATGACCGCCGCTTCCGAAGAAGCACCTTGGATAATCTGGACAAGGCGGCTCGGCTCACTCCAGTAGCAGATTCGAGCCAATGTGGTACGCGGGTTTCTTTAGGTGCGGCAGTACGGAGTACGGAACACTCCGTAGTAGTACTGCAGACTGCAGTAAGCTATGTTATGCCATGTGCCATGTGCCGTGTGCCGTGTGCCGTGTCGAAGAAATACATCAATCTGGTAATCCGTCGCCCCCCCCGCGCATCTATGCAATATGCAATGCACCAGATGCATGGCTGGGACTTGTTGACTGACTGACTGACTGACTGTCACTCACTCACTCACTCACTCACTCATTTACTTGCCTGCCCTCGAGCTATAGCAGTCAGTCTGCTATTTTCGAAACGTTGAACCGTCGAGCTTATTACGGAAGGTGCATCCATACCGAGTATGCCTCGCCTCGCCTGGCCTCGCCTGGCCTCGCAGGTCCGGATCCCAAATGTGGCTTCTCGACCAAGATCAACGGTCAATTTGTTTGTTTGCTTGCTGTTGCGTTCGTTCCTTGTTGAACGTTGAAACTTGTCCTGTGGGTCCAAGAGGAAGGAAGGGGGGGGGGGTTGATGGATGATCATTGATGCCGAGTCCAGTTTGCGCATGATAAAGTTCGGCAGACCCTGCTCAAGCACTTTCACGGGCTGAATCAATTTCTTTCTTCTTTGATTTCTGCAGTGCAGGTTCCCCTTCAATATCAAGTCTCAAACAAACCAACACACACTCGTTGGTCTGGTCGATCTGACATCGCTCGGCTGGAGGCAATCTGGGCTGGAAGTCTGGCCATCACGTACTTTTGTCTCCCCAAGTAAGTACCTGCTACAACAGGCAAGTAACTCTGTCGAGAACGATGCGGCAGCCCCATCTCCAATTCCGAGACATCTAGCATGCCGCACAGCTCTTGCCAGTTCTTGCCAGTTCTTGCCAGCTCTTGCCAGCTCTTGCCAGCCAGTTTGTTCCACCTTCCTCGCATGCACCCGCACCCGCCGCACCTTTGCGCCGGCAGGCAGGCAGGCAAGCAAAGCAGGCAGGCAAGCAAAGCAGGCAGGCAAGCAAAGCAGGCAGGCAAGCAAAGCAGGCAGGCAAGCAAAGCAGGCAGGCAAGCAAAGCAGGCAGGCAAAGCAGGCAGGCAGGCAGGCGGCAGGCAGGGAGACAACCACCAGCTGTGTCTGAATCATTTCATGTTGACAGCTTCGAGGCCCAAGTCCTTGTGACTACATCGCCCGCCGAGTCCCCCGCGCCGCTCTCCCCGGCAGATGCGATGCGATGATGGATCTGGCTGGGGCGAACCCCAACTTCGGCGTCACCACCGCATCTGCGACTGCAACATCATCTCGTACCTCGACCAGCCCGTCGGCAACAGCCTCTGTGACAAGTCCGATGAGCATCGATACTCCCTGTAGTGCGAATGCTGCTGCAAATGCGCCCGCCGCCATCAAGCGTCGCTCTCCCATCGCCTGCCGAAGGTTGGTCCTTGGCCCTGATCTTTAAAGCTTCCATTTGGGGCTCCGTTGGGACCGTCCTTTTATATATATATATATATATATATAAAACAATTTACTGACTCCAATGTGCACTAGATGCCGCCGCATGAGAAGTAAATGTATTCACGAAAAGGGGACATCGCCGTGCAAGTCATGCTTCGAAGCCGGCATACCTGCCGAAAATTGGTCAGTTCGAGCTACGTGCATTACTCCTGCGTCATAAAGCAAACACGTCCGTACCATTTGGCATCTCACAGCTACTTGTCTGACCTCGACATCCTTTTCGTTTTGCAGCGTCTTCCCCATCAGAGGGCAACCTGACTTGGATCGGGACTATAGGCACCCTCGCACAAGATCCGACAAGGTCGACAAGAGTACCACTGGGAGTTCCACTGGATCCGCGGCTAAATCACGCCGCTCAACCACGAGTGGCCTATTGGCATCTCCTCGACACCTTGCCGACGATTGGGAATCTCTGCCTCCCACCGAAGAAATCATCGATGGGGTCAATCTCTTCACCAAACAATACTTTCAACTTGGATTTATACCCAAAGAACAGTATCCAGAACGCTTGCGGAAAAACCTGCGTGCAACCAGCCTGTTCTTATTAACGAGCATTCTCAGCATTTCGGCACGACTGAGTCCCGCGCTCAAGCTTCGCTACGGCAATGGTGTCAAGGCAGCCGAGTTCTTCATGGAGAGAGCTTCATCCATTGCCAATGAGGAATTGTACCAAGAGCCTACGCTGGAACGGTGTCAAGCGTTTTATTTGTTAAGCATCGCTCAGCAGGGAAGCGGAGAGCGCAATAGCAGCTATGTAAGTCGTTCTTTAATAGAACACATGATTCGGAAAGCAACAAGTCTCTGACAATGATGTATTCGGCAAAGATTAACATGGGCATTGCCATACGCATGGCTATCCTTATGCAACTCCACCGCGAGGAGACATATCACATTCCAAACCCAACGCCCGAACTCGTCATGCGTGCTGAATCGGCTCGTCGGACAATTGTAAGAAAGACTGCTCCTTTGGTCAAGAACCAGACACAAGTCGTTGTTGGACCCTTTTCTTCTTCTTCTTTTTCATCCCTGACTAATTCATCCATCTTGCACTAATTAGTGGATGTTACACAGCCAAGACAACCTGCATTGTGGCCCCCTGTCGCCTGTCTCCCTGGCAGCGAGCGACATCACTACTCTTCTGCCCTGCAACGAGGAGGATTTCGCGCATGGCCGAGAGCCACGATCACGAGCTGCCCTGGATGGCACGCCACCGGCCATTGATAACCCCAAATTGATTCGGGATCCCGGTCGATCACTATTTGCAACACTCATGCAGGTCCATGACTGGTGGGGTTATGTTGGACGTCGCGCCGCCCGCTACAGCAAGAGCCCCCGGCCGTGGGATCCAGCAAGCGAGTTTTCTCAAACGGCCAGAAAACTGCGAGAATGGGAGCAAGATCTACCTCACGAACACGTTTGGAGTACCTTTCTCCTCAAAGGGTACAAAGCGGAAGGACAGGAGTTGGCATACCTCTGTGTGACTATGATGACGCGCTTGTCCAACATTGTACTCCGGAGACCGTATTTGATAGAGTAGGTGACCACCTCGTTCTTTCGTCATCTCCCTCCTTCATCTCACTCCATTCGATTCCATGTCTAAAACGTGTTGCCTTGCAGCATCATCAAGCCTGATCAAAGGGACACCACGAAACAAGCCTTTTTCCAATCAATGTCTGATGAGATCTTCGCCAACGTACGCTACCTGTACGAACAAATAGACGCCCAATTCACCAATCGTTCACCAGATGAAAGCGTCGGCGCCCAAATTTCCGCCTTCTGTGTCTATAGCTGCGGCTTGTTCTCGACCTATCTCTGCAAATACCCAAACAGTTGGTCCCTCCTATTTTTCTCTTCGTCCCTCTTTATTGCGAAGAATCATCCATGCTTACCATAGCCGTCTCGTTGCATAGTCTGCCATGACAAAGCCCTGGTTCGCGATGGCCCCACGATGCTTCAACGAACCATTGGAATCCTCAAAGAATGTCGCGAAGTCTGGCCTCTTGCCGCGCGTTGGGTCGACGCCCTCGAAAAGTTCTCCCTTAATCCTCAATCCGCGATACTCAGCCACGAAGGCAGCATGGATGATGGCAAGGATCCCATCCCCCGCGCCATTCGACAATTACCTCCTTTATTTCCTACCAAGTCTTCTTCTCGACAACCGGGTCCACCCCATCCTCCTGTCAGCCTCCCTGAGCCGAATATCCTTCCCAGACCACCCGGTTCACAGCCCGAGCTCCCACCCGCCTCGTCCATAGAATCGCCTCGCCCTCACCACCCCTCCAATTCCATCTCGGGACTAAGCATGCACAGGATACATCACCTACCATCGCCTCCTCCGTACAACCCTCAACATCAACCACTCTCACAATACCCAACACCCCCTACGTCAATAAGAAGCGCCCTGATGCCCCCCTCAGCATCCTATCCTGCTCACCGCCCGCAGTCTCCCTCGCACACAATGCAACATGCTCACAATATGTATGTCCCGTCACAGCATACGCCCCCTCCTCCTCCTCCACCTTCATTAGCTCGCCAGAGCGCAGACGGCCTGGGCCTGCTCATCGATGCTTTTGATTCTCCTCGCCCACCACACCCACCACATGCGAACACGGGACTATTCAATTCTCAACTAGGGCCGGGAACAGATGGGTTCGAGGGCGAATTGCAGTTTTACATTGACGGTCCGCCAGCAACGTGGTGAACCTCAATGCCATGGCTGGATACGATGCAATGACGTCGTTCAGGAACAGTGTGATGAATGTCAAGGGCAGTGGGGAGCGATATCCTGATTTTCTCGCAAGATGAGAAGATGTGACATAAAGGACCAGTACCGTGACAATTTGTGCTCATCCCGAACAAAAGACTCGGTATCTTGACGGAAAAGGAACATGGTATACTAGGGTAGCAACATAGAGATGTAAGTGTATACATGTGTATATATTTACACACTAAAAGACGGCCGACCACAGACACACGACTAGGTTGTCTCTACCTACCCATGGTGACTGCATGTTTGAGACGATATCAAACGGACCCAAAGCAGAATGTACAAGTCACAGATAGTATCCAAAAAATAGAATGAGGACCAATGTAGTGTTTATTCCATTTACTATGTCCTGTATACGCTTCCATCTCCACGAGTAGCAGCACCACTTGATGCACTATCTAGTCTTGATGGCAATCCGCAACGCGGCACGCAGACGGGAGGCGCCCATCCACTGTACTGCAGTCCAGCTCATCACGTCATTCCCTTTTCATTCCCCGACACGCTCCAGTACGTTTCCTATCTTCAATACTTTGTTCCACAACACGTCAACCTCTGATCTCTCCCCTTTCCCCGTCAAGCTCTCATTGATAATGCCTGAAAGTTCTCGAAAGTCCTGCCTTGCAATATGGCGCTCTAGAAAGTCCCATTCACTTGAATGGAGCCTAGTGCAGAAATGATAGAAAAAAAAAAAGAAAAGGGGAAGAAATGCCAGGTAGAACGAGGCAAAATCGAAAATCAAGCAGACAGCTAACGTGTGGCGAAGAATAGAAAGAGCAGTCAATAAAAAAAAGTGATGACCAAAGAGTAGAATTCTGCCGCCTGTATTCCTTGTCCGCTCTACATGACTTTTAACGCGACGCTTCCCTTTTGTGTGGAATTCCATGCAGGGCTTTACATGACTTCTCTATTCCTTCATTGTAAGTTGAGATGATTAAACAAAAGATGTGCGTAATGTGCAAATGGTGTTGGGCGGTACGGAAAGGAAGACTGTGGGTGAAGTGGATGATAGGGGGTGACTGGACATATAAAATTGGAATGCCATCGTTGAGCGACACCAGGAGACGTGCTCGTGTTGGGGAAGAGGGGTATTTGGATTACTCGGGTGCTGTGAAAAGGGTAGTGTCTATGTACACGTGAAGAGAGTCGTAGGAATCGTTTGTGTGATCATGTGTTGTGACGTTGGGGAAATAATGGCGCCGGTGTCTTTTGCCATTTTGCTGGCATATAATAGTCAACTTTATCTGTAGTAGTTCGGACTGGGTGGTGACGTTTGGCAGGGGACACAGCGTGGTGAAACATTGCATTGTTGGTCCGCAATGCAAGAGTCGGGGTTTCGTTCATCAAGTCAGATCAGCTCGAAAACCTAGGACATGACAGTAGCGGTGCCGCCGACTTGACGCTTAACCTGCTCCCGTGCCCAGCGGGCAGTCTCAACGGTTCGCGACGAGAAGTCACGGTTGGTCTTGGTCTCCTTGATCATGGCGGTGAGCCAATCTTGTCGGAAAGCATCAACCAACTCGCCGTTGGGGTAAGCCTCAGCAAGGTCACTGTGGAAAACATTGTCAGTAACGTCAAAGCAAGCTGGATAGAGGCTAAAAAAAAAAATTGGCTTTTCACGTACCCAATGACACCCATGCTAGCACGCATGAGCGACTCGCTACGAAGAGTGTCGTTGGCAATCTGTCCGAGGACGTTGAAGATGGCTGGTACGTGTTGCTGAAGATTTTGGGCTATACAAAAATAAGGACAGCCAGTCAGTATCATGTGCTGCCTGGCCGAATAGTGTCTTGCGCTACGATTTCATGATCTTTCTTTTCTGGAACCACTTACTCTTGTTGCTTGCCTTCATGGCTCCGATAATGCCACCCCAGGCATCCATAATGCCTTCGCGAAGGGAGATGACGTAGTCAACCATCTCAAGGGGACCTTCGGGCGCTGTGGTCACGGTCGCGGCCTGCTCCAAGACTGTTGCCACGACGGACAGATACGGCTCAAAATGTCCAGTAATGGCACCCGCAATGTCACCAAAGCACTGCAAAATGGCAGGCTTGAACTGGTTCGACAAGGCAGTGCTCTGTTTGCGGTCAGTATTTAATTCCATTTCACGAGGCAAGGTCGGTATTTATCAGGGTGACATACTCTCAGATTGTTGAGCAGATAGTTCATAAAATTATCGCAGAACGGCTGGCTGCGCTCGCCCATGGAGCGAGTGATGTCGCTCACCAGGCCAATAGCCATTGAGCAGAGACTAGGTTCTTCCTGGTTTCCAAGAGCATTGTACAAGAAGGGAGAGAAGGCCTCCATGTATTTGCCAAAGTCTTCTTCCATGGCAGTAGACAAGGCAGAGATGGTGCCAAAGACAGCTTCGGGGACGCTCGACTTGCCACCGACGCTGTTGAGAATCTGAAGCAAGGTCTGCATGATGCGGTCTCCCTGAGGAACTACATCCTTGTCTAGTCTGGCGATGATGGCTTGCAGTACGGTGCACAAGCTATTTTGCATTTCTTCGAGGGTAATCTTGTCTTCGACGCTGACAACCTGGGTTTGGAGAGGAACCGTCTCTTCGAGGCGCTTAATGATGACATCGGATAGAGACGCGATAGCCTGCAAGCTCTCCGTGGCCGAGTTCTGCACGAAGACATTGAGCACCTCATAGGCAGCAGTGCGCACAGATGTTTCGGCATCTTGTCTAGCGGTGACATCGAGCAGAGTGCTGACGGCCTGATTGAAGTGAGGAGTGAGAGGGTTGGAAGCCGCACCAAATTCACCGGCGAATCGCTCAGCGAGGTTCATCAGAGCCCAACAGCATGAGGGAGCCATCTTGGCGTTGCTGAGAAGACCCTTGAACAATGACTCGATGAGGGTGGGAAGATGTTGAGTAGGATCAATAGCCTCGGCGCACGCATACGTAACACGGCCCAGTGTGAAGGCGGTCGAATCTTTGACCTGGAGATTCTCATCGTCCATCATGGTGATGAGGATAGGAAGAGCCTGCTTAACAATGGGGTCCAGAACCTTTTCATCAGGACCCTCCATAATGGCACCGAAGGCCGAGACGGCGGCGTCACGGTAGTGCCAATCCTCGGATCGCAAGTTCGCTTCAACGAATTGTAGCACGGGAGTGATGATGCTAGCGCCAACGGCCTGAGAATAGAGCTGTAGGCACTGGTAGGCAGCCCGAGAAATGTTGTACTCGTCGTCAGTGGCATCCTCATCCTGCTTCGTCAGAAGGGTTAATAGCACGGGAACAACCTCATTGGCCGCAACGCGTGCAAAATTGTAAAATGGGCGCATCTGATCTTGGCTCTCCACCTGGGCGTTGTCGTCTTCAATGGAGAACTCCTCTTCGCAGACGGTGCTCCAGAATTCGACAGCCAATTTGGCGACATCCTCATCCTCAGATTTCATGCCGAGAATGGTGAGGCCAAAGAGTGCCTTCTCCATGTAGAATCGCATGTTGTCATAGTACAGAGCCATGATTCTGTTCAGACAACCAAAGGCACCCTGCTGGATGCGTGAGTCGTCGGCCTGGGTGGCCTCGCAAACGACCTGCATGATATAGTTACGCTCTCCCTCATGCTTGAAGTTACTGCTAACAAACTCCAACGAATCGCCAAGAGCAGTAATGGCAGCCAGTCTGACTTCGCTGTTGGCCTCTTCCTTTCTCGCGCCTTGAACGACAGCCGTCAGGATGGCGTTGGAGTGAGAGATGAGGGCCATGCGTAGTTCCGGGTCGGAGCTCTCGCATATGTAACCAATGGCTGTTAAAGAAGCCTGCTTCTGATGGTCGGCACCGTCCGTAACGTTCTTGACCAAAAAGGGCATCAGGTCAGTCCACTGGTTGCGAGGCAGCTCGATGGCCGCAATGGATGAGATGACCTGAGCAGCAGCATTGCCAGCCTGTGTGTTGTTAGAAGACAAGGTCTGCAGAGTGAGCTGCTTGACGCGTGTCTTGGTCTCGTCGTCCGTTTGTTGTAGCCATTTGGTCTGAAGCTCTTGCAGACGGGCAAAGTCGCGGGCTGTGAAAGCGTTTTTCAGGGCCAAACCGGCCGCCACTCGGATGGAGGCATCTGCTTGTTCGTTGGCAAGCTCTTGCACCAAGGTTGCCAGGTAAAGCGGCTGTACCAGGGGTTGGGATCATGACAGGCGGTCAGTCAGCGCATGAGCAAAGAGCACAGAGCAAGTAGGTACTGAGCAAAACCTTGAAAGAAAGGAACAAAGGGGAAAGGGGAAAGGGGGGATAGGTAATTTGGGGCTGTTGGGAGCAACTTACGAAATTACTCTCCGCGGCCTGGTTAAGCTGCTGCTCGGCGGCGTTTCGCAGATTCGCGTCTATTCATGAAGCATTATCAGCAAAGTCGACAGGAATTTTCTTGGTTTCATCATTTTTGATATCCTTGTGCCTCAACTCGCTTCAACTCGCTTCAACTCGCTTCAACTCGCTTCAACTCGCTTTGGTCCAGATTGTAGAGCCCACGGAGGAGGGTGCATGACGAGGCCCTCGCAACTAGGGGGGGAAGCAAGCGAGGGGCTCACGAGCACCAAGGGGGCAAAGCTAACAAGAGAAGCTACTTACCCGGAGACAGCGAGTTGGCGAGCACCTGATTAATTTCTGAGCTCGACATGATTGTAGGTCGCAGAACGTCTTGTCATGCGGCTTTCGGTGATCGTGAGTAGTAGAATGTTTCGCAAGAAAAGCCAAAAGCTGGCAAGAGGCGCACGTGTAAACAGGCAAAGGCGGAGACCCCAAACACGGCGGGTGGTGGGGGGGGGATTTTTTTTCCTGTGGTGGTTGGTGGGTGGTGGACAGCGAGCAGGTGGGCAACGGGTCTGTCTGTTCTGTCCGGTCTGGTTCGCTTTTTTTTTTTTCGGTCGAGGCAACGCGAAACCGACGACAGGACAGAAGGAAAGACGGACGAGTGGTGGATCTCCTTATGTTGTTATGTTTGCAACGGGGCGGAATCGGACGTCCTCTTCGTGAAAGCTGAGTAGGCTGTGCTGCAGAATGAAGAGAGGTGGACGTAGAAATAGGAAGGGGGAAGAAGACGCCAGATGTTCTGGGTCGAAGAAAAAGACTGTGTCGAATGGGACGGCAGACGGAGAGATAATTTGGAGGTTCAAAGTTGTGGAAGGTGACGGAATTGTTCGTGCTGCGCAGGGGACCCAGGGGCGCTAATATTGACATAGACGCTGAAGCGAAAACAAGACAACCACTGACAGCGCCGTGCTAGTTAGTGCATGAAGCCGCGCAAGGAGCAATTATTATCATGTCTGGCGCGTCATGGTCAATCTTGTTGTTCTTGTTATCCGGGCCTTCCTTGTTCCTCCCGTCCCAACAACAACCCAGCATGCAGGGCTACAGTACAGACGAACCAAGACTTCACAGATGATGGATGAGGCGGTCGGTCAAGATCAGGCTGGAGGTGAGGCCCGGCATCTCATGGTCGGAGGCTTCTTCAGTTCAGAGCTGCCGAAAAGCGTCTGGTTCTTCAAACAAGTCAGTCCAGAGCAACGCAACCGACAAGTCTGCCGCTCAGGAGTAGATGCATGTCTCTCATCCCCTCGAAGCGGACGCCTTTGACGACTCAGTTGGCTTCTTCAACACGGCAATCGGGCATTACGTCTGGCGTGTGCTCTAAATTCGAGCTACCTACCACTCCATGTACGGAGTAGAATGTATGTATGTATTACTTCGACATGCAGCTCGCACACACCGGCAGTCTGTGCCTGCTTGCGCCTCTCCGCCGCCAGCCGCTGCATGCAGCAGAGAGCACGTCTACTAGCTATTAGCGCGCTTCCTCCTTTGTTTGTTCCCTTTGTTGGAGAGTTATTAGAGGGGACCCAATGCGGGTGGGGGTATCTGCATCACAGACTCCTTGCACAGATCCAGCTCTATTCCGAGCATGACGAGAACAAGATGGCATGAGCACTGAATTTCGTAATCCCATCGCCCAACTTCTTATATTTTCTTTATTTTTTTATTGTTATTGTCATTACGTTTCCAAGCATAGAGAACACATGTCCTGTCCTCGCACGCCAAGATAATGCTTTCGTCCACCACCCCCATTATGTACCATGAATGAGAACCCCGTGTGAGGAACACCCACCTCACACTGGTTCCGTCTTTGAGAAACCGGCCTCTCGCTAGCCAATGGCAGCTCGGGCCAATTGCCCACCAGGGGTGGGATGCTGTTTTTTCCCGCCCGGCCCACTCCACAAGGCGTGCCGCAGTGGACAAAAACGGCGACGTCGGTGCAAGTGTTACCCCTAATACGTCGGTTCTCGCGGGCACTGTGTCAATTAAACCCCCCGACAGACTTTTCAGTACGTATTTCCGGTGTGCCCTTTATTAATAAACAAACAGCCTATCCTTTCTACGCGATGCTGTGGTCCTCGACAAAGTCCCACTCCACACATGCAATGCAAGTCATGAGTTTTTCCCTGTTGTTTCGATTTGATTACTTTGACGGGGCTTCTGTGTTTTTGTTTTGGTAATTCAACTGCCCCCGCAACTTCCACGGCAACCAGGGGGGTTGCCAGAAGCGTTGACGCCGGTGACACGGATTCGTGGGAGAGTTTTTCGGCACGCCGGACAATGCCCAAATTAGCAAGGCACATTGATGTAATGAGCAAGAGGGCAGCCAGCCGGGCGAACATCGACCAGCTTTACAACATGCTCAGTAATGCACTGGCGTCGCGTCGTGTCGCGCGATGTGAGCTAAATAAAATACGATATTCTTGACGAAACGAGCCACATCTCGGTCGAGGTTCCTTTCTCATGGACTCCACTTTTCATTTCACAACACCCAACTTTCACATGGCGCTCGCCTGAGCTTCCAACGCACTGACAACGATTGAAGGACCATCTGACTCATCATTCCCTTCACCCATATTCATCTCCTCTACCTCGCAGACGGGAATAGGCGTGGGAGCAGATGGACTGCCGGGGCGGCTGGTGGCAAACTGGTAGAGAAACGATTAGCTGTTTCCCACCGACTTTGAATTCAGAATTGCGGAAAACAGGCCTTTTTTTGGAAATACTTACATTGCTGGCGGCGCTTAACAGGGCAATCAGAGAGCTTTGGACCACATCTTCGTGGATGCCGATGCCCCAGACGGGCACTTCGCTTCCTGCAGCCGTGCCTTCTATGTACGTTGCGGCCTTGACATCGCGACCCTTGCCGATGGCGTGTTCCTTGTAGTCCCGCACGTCCAGGTTGACGCCGACGTTCTTCAGCGCATTGGCCAGACTGGAGATGGGGCCGTTACCGCGTCCGCGCAGCTTGTACTCCTTGCCATCGCATGAAATAACTCCTTCAAATACACGCTTGAGGTGCTTGGTATCCTGGGTCTTGCCCTCCTCGGGGGGAGCGGGGGAGTTGGAGCGGTCGGGCATAATACTGTAGTCGACAATGTTGAAGCGCGGATTTGACTTGAGGAAGTAGGTTTCTTCAAACAGGTCAGTGATTTCCTGGGCACGCAACTCTCTACCAAGCTCGTCGGCTTTCTTTTGCACAACCTTGGAGAAGGCGATTTGCAGGCCACGAGGAAGGTCCAGAGAAAGCTGGCGCAGAATGATCCATGCCGAGCCGCCTTTTCCACTCTGCGAGTTGACGCGAATAACAGCTTCGTATGTACGGCCGATATCTTGAGGATCCAGGGGCAAGTAAGGGATTTGCCAACGATCGTCATAAGCAGTATTCTCGGCTGCGCGAACCTGGAACCCCTTTTTGATGGCGTCCTGATGTGAGCCGCTGAAGGCGCAGACGACCAGGGAACCACCGTACGGTGCACGCTCGTGAACGGGAATCTTGTTGCACATCTCTACAGTCTCAATGACGCTGTTCAGATCGGAGAAGTCGACATTGGGATGAATGCCTTGGGTGTACAGGTTCAGACCCAGGGTCACCAGGTCGACATTGCCTGTTCGTTCACCATTGCCAAACAAGCATCCTTCCACACGGTCCGCGCCGGCCATCTGAGCCAACTCGGCCGCGGCGACGGCACAACCACGGTCATTATGAGGGTGCAGCGAGACGCAAATCTTCTCGCGCTCGGTGATGTTGCGGCAGAAGTACTCGACTTGGTCGGCGTAGACGTTGGGGGTTGCCATTTCCACCGTAGCGGGCAAGTTGAAGATGATGGGGCTTTCCTCGGAAGGCTCCCAGGCGGCTTTGACAGCCTCGCAAATTTGAATGACGAACTCGGGCTCCGTGTCGGAGAAGGTCTCGGGGCTGAATTCGAACGCCCAGTCGGTGTCTTGTTGTGATTGATCGTCTTTTGTCAAGGCGCGAACGAGCTTTGTGCAGCGAACAGCGGTCTCCAGAGCGGCCTCTTTCGAGTGATTGAAGACAATGCGACGGAAGCACTCGCTGGTGGCAAGGTAGATGTGTATGATGGCCTTCTTGGCACCCTTCAGGGACTGGACAGTTCTTCTGATCAGATCCTCCCGGCAAGGGGACAGCACTTGCAAGTACACATCATCGGGCACAGCACCGGGTGTTTCGACCAGCTTGCGGGTGAAGTTGAAGTCGGTGTCGGAGGCGGAGGGGAACGAGACCTCGATCTCTTTGTAGCCGAGGTCGACGAGCATCTTGAAGTACTTCCACTTTTCGTCGCCATTCTGCACCAAAAAAAAAAAAAAAAAATTTACAATTAGCCTGGACAGCCCTCCGTAGGAAACAACTCGATCCCAAGTGCCAACATACCATTGGGTCGACCAGACTCTGGTTGCCATCTCGCAAGTCGGTAGCCAGCCAGCGGGGAGGCTTATCGAGAGTCTTGTTGGGCCATTGCCGATCCGGCAGGTCAATGGGCGGGAACTTTTTATATTTCTTCCACGGTTCCGAAAGCCTACATTTTGCACTGGATTAGATCTCCCCGTCCACTTTCGCGAGAGAGAATGCGTAGCGCCGGCTCATACTGACATGGGCATTTTGGCGAAAAGCTGGAGGGGGATGTTGTGTGCGTGTGTGTGAGGGGCAGACCAGAGGCAGAGAGCGCAGAGGTTCCAGTGTGGTTGGTTTCGTTCCCGTTCCGTCAGTCAGTCAATGAATGAGCTCGGGACGACTAAAAGTCCATTTGACAATACGGCAAGAATCGAGTCAAGTCTGTGCTAGACGTAGGTTCAAAGACGGAAATGAAGACTGCGTCGGGTTTGGTGGTGGTGGTCCTTGGAAGGATATTTATTTATTACTGGTACTCATGAGTCACTCACTGCGTCCATTGCTATTCACTCCAATTTCCGCGCCCAGGAAACACACGGAAAGATTTTTCCCCCCAGACCGCCCTACATCAATCAATGTCCATCCTGGCGCGCCCTAGCCATGCACGCCCTATCCATGCATGACCTGGATCAACAAGAAGTGAATGCCAACCGATCCTTTATCCTCGCGGCGTCAGTCGTCCAGGTAATAGGTGATTTTTCCGCAAGAATAGAAAGTGCAATGGCCTGACTTCTCTTCCAAGCCGGTTTTCGGCGGCTGCTGCCCCACGTTGGCAATCTGATCAGTGATGAGCGACCGCGGGGCGGGACCGGAACGGCAGATGCGCCGCTTATTAAGCAATCGTGTAGAACATGTGAAGAACAAAATTGCAATGAAGGAATACCTGGATTCTATTCGAGATTGCTAAAATGGCTCCTTTCAAGAGATAATCCGCCCGTACATACTTGATTTTGCTACCCCTGATGCTGCTATTTGCACTTCGTCATCATAAATGTCGTTATCCAAACGTAGCCGTTCCCTGATCTCATCACGGTTGTATTTCTTCCGACTCCTCGTGCTACCCACCTTGTACGAACGTTCGGTACGTTTTCGCGCGTGTATGATTTCCACAATACCTACACGCCAGCCAGCTAGCCAGCCACAGGACATGAGACAACTCAATTGTCCATTCACCGGATATAACCCCTTGCCGGCCCACGGCTATCATAGATGACCTCTCTCTCTCTGACCCTCTCGTCATCCCACTCACAGTCGTAATCGCGACGCTGTGGTCGGTGCTCGTGATGGTGTCGATGGGACCGTCGGTGCCAGTCATCCACGTAATCTCTTTCCCATTCGACCTCCCTGCATCGACGACGATGTCGTCGTATGCGGGAAGATAGCTCCGTGAGCTGAAGAACCTCGTCCTGTATCATTCCAAGATTGTTAGCTGCTGCTCATTTTGTCGCCATCTCTGTCCTCGGAGATGATTGACTTGGCTCGATGGCAAGGAGGATGATTTCCCTTTGGCAACTTACGTATTTCAGGTAGTCCATGATGTAGAAGAACCACTTCGTCTCCTCGTATCTATACCCCATCTCCTCGATGGCTTCTCTACAGACCAAGTCCTTTGTAATTTCTGTCCACATTTCCCTGCTTGGCGGGCAGGCAGGCGGGGCAAGAGGCCGGGTCATTCTGCGCTCAATATCAACGTCTACATCGATCTCTCTTTCGCGATCGTATACCGTCACGGAGGTATGATCTCGACCAGCACCTGAAGTGGGCATAGGTGAAGGTTGTCTAGCGGGCACGAGGGTCCCGTCCCTTTCCGGGATGAATTTTGTCCTTCTGACACCGCTGTACTTGGACCAGTTGGTCTCGGTGCTCGCACCGCCGACTCCGTCCATGCGAACCTTCTCTGTGCCTGGCGGCACGTCCACAATTGTCCAGTCCTTGGTGGCGCCATGGTACGCTTCGCCGATGCGGCCACGAGAGTCGATTTTTCCCGTAATATACTCTGCTTCTTCGTCGGTGGGCGAGGCAATAGGTGCGGCGGAGTGAGATCGCCGATGCGACGATCGGTGACGGTCGTCTACTCGGAGACGATCCATGTCTCTTCGGAGAATGATCTCGTCATCATGGTAGTGAGAACGGCGTTCGCACGATGGTGATCGGTGGCGAGAGGTTGATCGGTGAATGTCCACGTCTACTTCTGTGCGGTTCTTAGACAGGGAGATGTCAATGTCGGTCTCGCGCTGGCGGGTTTGAGTATGGGCGCGTGGCCTAGGCGGCGGCGGAGGAGACGGCGCCTTTGCTCGGATGACACCTGAGTGGCAAATAGGAATGTCATTAGCTCATGTTTTCGCGTGCCGTAGTATGCAACGTTTTGTATTCTGGTATCAAGATGACTTACCATGGTCAATGTCAGTATAATGCGTGATGACCTCCCTCTCAATCACCGGTCCCCGTGTCACCGGCGGCGGTGGCGGCGGCGATGGCGAAGGGGTGGGCTCCCTTTCCCTCTCCCTATCCCTCTCGATAATCCTCGTGTGAATATGTTCCCTCGCGGGCGAAGGACTTCTCCTCCGCCTCTCCACGAACCGAACCGATTGCGGAGATGGTGACCTCCTCCTCACCACCGACGGGCTTCTCATTCTGTCCCGTTCTCTTTCAAAAATTCTCGTGCGCGAGTGCTCGTGATCATGTTCATGGAACTGAGGCGGAGACTCGCTCCTCGGTCTGCGGATGAGACGCTCCTCGCGTACACGAACGGGACTGGGACTTCTCGCGTGTCGATCCCACGTTTCCACATCTCGCTTCCGGAGAACCATGGGCCCAGCTTCCGTTCGTCGAACATCTTCTCGTAGGAACGACGGCGCCGAGCCTCTCTCGCGTGTAGACGCAGGCGGACTTCTCGTCATGACTCTGGTAGTGCGAAACTCGCCATTGTCAAAGCGAGGGTCGGATCGTCGAGGAGCGGCGTAGTAATCCCGCTCCTCGAACTCTGTCATCCGAGCACCACGTTGCGACATGGTGGACGGTACAAAAGGGGCCAAGATTTGAATCTCTGTTGCGTCGAGGTCGTGTAACTATTTGTCTACTCCGTACGGATCCGTATTGTTGACCAAATGGAGAGGTTACAACTTATGACAGCCGCGGGGCTAAAGTTGGAGAATGTCACTTTGGTTGGTACTGGCCAGTGAGCGGATCTCGCGGCAAGCAGGTTCCCTCGTTCAAAGTCGCTCAAAAACCACACGTACAACGATTTCATGTGCTTGAAAAGATGGCTCGATGGCTCCTTGGAGAATGCAAAACCCAGGTGGTTGGCAAAGGAACCTGTCAAGACAAAGGAAAAGTCGAGTCGAGGAAGCCAGACACAGACAGGAGGACAAAGGCGCAGTAATAATAGCGGGGAGCCTGGCGGGCGGATCAAATGGGCCGCAAAGCGGATCGGGACGGCCCAACGCGGGCGCGCGCAACCCAAGCACCCAAACTTTGGAACGCCCAGCCTAGTGATGGCTAGTTAAGTTAGACGACGAGCCGGACGGAGATCAGCTCGCTTGAAATCGAGATTTTGGCAATATGGCGTTTATGCAAATGAATCGAGCTCGACGCGAGATGCGAGATGCGAGTTGCAAGGTTCAAGATGGGGGGAGAGGACGAGAGAAGGGCGAGCACAAGCAAAGGTGCCGGGCGAGTGAGTGAGCGAGCATGCACAAGCTGGGATCCAGAGTGGATGGATGGATGAATGGATGGATGGATGGATGGATGGATGGATGATACATGACACATGATACATATCATGTGTCATGTATACGCTTCTTATATACTCAAGAGGCTCTCAATATCGCATTCACATGACATTATTGAGGACTCATGATCCCTCTAGAACTCGACTCCAGAACGAACCATCGTCATCTTTATCTCCAACACTCGATATGAAACTGACCAAACGTCAGTCGAAGCTATGTCAGATCTCTACAGATCCATGAGGCAGATCTCATTGCTTCCTCTCGAGGATGTGGCCGTTGTTAGAGAGATTATATCATAAGTCGAACCCTACAAGTGATACTTGAAATTTTCCATCTTAAGCGATACATGTCAAGGCTTTTGGCTTGTGGGTGAATAACAGAGTGAAGGTTGGATTGAAGAGTCGTAGCTATTGAACTGCTAGTTAGGGGTAGGTGCTTAAAAGGTTCAATCTCTGGCCTTTCCCCTCCTAAGTAGGGAGGCCTCTCTTAATACCTCACGGTCCACACGTGACTAGCTCGCAGCTAGGTCGCGGCCCTGCTAGGCGCTACTAGACAATGTGATGCTATTGCCTCTCCGCTCCTGACAATTAACTATAAATAGCTAAGATAAAGAGAAAGAAAAACTAAACTATAGTGTTATTATATATAAGGGTAAGATATCCCCTTATACACGTGATATTGCCTTATACTGTAAATATGTCCTAAGCCTTACACGTGACATTGTCCTGCCTCATGTGGCTTCTCCACATCGCCTGTCACGGCTAACCGTGACATGCTCGGATTTGATCAGGGTTGGGCACAATCTCGGGGTCCATGGGTTGGTCCATGGCAGCAGGATGGCATGGGCAGAACCAGTATGCATTACGAGATGAGGTTTCATATTGTCAAGTCTATTCTACACCATCTACCAGGCCAGGGTGGTCTGTGTAGACAAAATTGTACCGTACACCAACCCATCGTTCCCATTCGAAAGAACGCCGGAGCAAAATAAATACGACCGAGAGCAAGAGGCCAAAAGGAAATAAAAGCAATTGTTCAACCTGTATCATCTCACATCATTCCTTTGTCTCATGATAGCCTCTAGGCAAGGCCTCTCTTGGTGTCCTTGGCAATCAGGCCCGCCAAGCTCTTCTCCGGCCTGGGATAATCAGGTCGTCCTCCCAAGATATCGACTACTTCACGCATGGCGAGCCAGTGGGCAATCTTGGGTCGCCTGTTTGGCCAGTCGGTACCTTCTTCTTCGAGAGTCTTCATTGGCGTAAACACAACTTCGGATTTCTGGATACCAATCACGCTCGTGCTGTTGGGGTCCTTCTTCACGCGGTTGTGGGCATTGCGGCCGTACTGTTCCAGATGCTGGATGCACTTGATGGCCAACCTGACGGCTCGGCATCTGTCCATGGGAGACGGGACGCCGCCCTGCTGGACGTGACCTGGGATGCTTTCGCGACTCTCGAATCGATCATGGGCCTCTTCTCGAATTATGCTGGCGATGAGCTTGGCATCGTACACTTTGCTCGCTTTCTCATTGACAAGGATAAGACGACCAGCGCGTGACTGCCCCCGATCCTTGTTGAAAACGTCCTTCAGGTGGTTGACATCCGCGTTGAGCATCTCCAAGCTGATGCCCTCTTCCGGAATGTAAATAGCCGAAGCGCCAACACTCAGCCCACTAAGCGTGGCAACGTAACCGCAGCGGCCACCTTGCGTCTCAATGACAAAGACCCGTCGGCGAGTAGCAGATGCAGACTGTTTGATCTTGTCGCAATAGTTGACCAACTCGTTGAGACAGGTGTCGGAGCCCAGCGAGTATTCTGTGCCGGGGACGTTGTTGGAGATGGTGGCAGGAAGAAGGCAGATGGGGATGCAGAGTGAGGGGTAGTTATCTCTCGCCTTTCGCAACTGCGATATGGAGTGGAAGGCCTCGAACCCACCTATAATGAACAGTGCGTCAAACTCGTACTGTTCAATCAAGTTGGCGATAAGTTCCATGCCAGACTCTTCAGGTAGCTCACGGTTCGTTCCAATCTCAGAGCCACCCTTGCTGGCCCAGCCATCTACCTCTAGCCAGTCAAAGGGTCTTACGGAACCAAGCGGTTTATCGTCGTGATGGCGGGCCAAACCTGCGAACCCGTTATGGATGGCAAGGGGCTCGTGCCCCCTCCTGATACAATAAGCAGCCGCTGCTCGGACAGCTGCGTTCATGCCGCCGGCTGGAGCACCGACGTTGATGAATCCAATCTTCATGCGCTATAGCTGGAGGTTAGCCCCTGCCCCTGAGAGCGGAGATGAAAAAAGAATACAGAAAGAAAGAAAAACATTGCATTTTACTCACATTCTTCTCTGGTAGTTTCTGGTCTTCCACCATGACATTGGTTGTTGTGAGGTAAGAGTTGTACTGGTCGGCAAATTCGGTATCGCGAAGCGACATGGCCTTTTCGAAATCTTTGCTTTCGACCGCCTTGGCCACTTCTTTCGTCTCCTGCACGGCCTTCATCAAGGGCTTCCGCACAAGCTTGTTCTCGTTGATGGCGATGAAGCAAGTTTCTGTTTCTGGAGTCGCCTCGAGTACTGCCTTGACCGCCTCTACACCTTGAAGGGTAGAGAGCAGTCGGTCGTATGCAACCGCAGTGCCTCCTCGCTGCACGTGGCCCAGGGTGGTTATGCGTGTATCTAAGCCAAGGCCTCCTTCCGTCTTATCGGAGAGAAGAGCCCTGATCTCTTCGGGGCTAATTTTGTTACCATCCTTGTCGCGGGCACCCTCGGCGACAATGACGATGGTCTTCCGCTTGCCCATCTGCCGATGCTCATTGACGACCACGGACATGTCTTCTCTCCAGTCGTGCTCCTGAGGACGCTCGGGGATGAAGACGAAGTCTGCGCCGGTGGCCACACCCGCGAGTAGTGCCAGCCAACCGCAATGCCGTCCCATGACTTCGATGACAAAGGCACGTGAATGAGATGAGGCAGTTGCCTCAATATAATCGACCATTTCACAAATTCGAGAGAGGGCGGAGTAGCAACCGACAGTAGCGTCGGTACCGGAAAGGTCATTATCGATGGAGCCGACAATACCGACAATGTTGAGGTGCTTGTATGGGGCTATTTGGTCCTTGGAAAGCTCGCCGCTTGCGACCAAATCGTTCAACAAAGACGGCCACTCCCCACGGAACTTGTCAGCACCAGTAAGGGATCCATCTCCTCCACAAATGATCAGGGCATCAATTCCATGGAGAACCATGTTTTTCGCGGCTGTTAGTCGCCCAGGCCGTTCGTAGAAAGCCATGCATCGAGCAGTGCCAATCAGGGTACCGCCTTCGGAGAGCCATCCTCGAACTTCGTGCCAGTCCATCTTCTTGATGAAGTCACCCCCACGGACCAAGCCCTCGTAACCTTCGTATACGGCGAACGCGTCGCAGCCCATGTGAATAGCCATCCGCACGACGGCGCGAACCACTCCGTTCATTCCTGGGGAGTCACCCCCAGAGGTCATGACGGCGACTTTCTTTTTAGGAGCCATGACTGGAGAGCGAGCTCGTTGTGGGAACAGTGAGGTCGACGACGCAGCAGAAACAGTCAGCCCTGAAAAGAGAGCTTGCCAGATGGATGTAAAGATGTTTCGGAACGGCGTGAGGAGGGAGGGTATCGACAGGTCGGGAGAAGAGTTGTAGGTAGGGTGCCGTAAGCATTCACGAAAGCATTCACGAGAACATCAAGTACCTAATGCTCGATGAAATGCTCGATGATTGTGTCTCGGTATCAAGAACAAGAGAAAAACCAAGGAGAGGTTGGGCGCTTGATGGCCGGCGGCAAGAAGAAAGCAGCAGCGAGGTGCCGGTTTGGGAGTCTGGAGTGTTGGAGGGGTGAGGTGAGGGGTGAGTGACGTGACGTCGGGTGCACCGGAAGCAATCTCGGCCTGATCCTTATCACGACAACGACAGGCACGACACGACACGACACATATGGCACGACGGCACGCATGGCTGCCTGCAATGGACCCCAAAGCCGAGCCTTTCACATATGTACATAATATTCTTTGCTCTACTTTTTTTCGCGATGCGGGCGGGGCAAGCCAAGCCAGTCAGTCAACCCCTCCATCGACGCACATCTGCATATTCGCAGACAGGCAGACCGCAGACCGGTCGGCCCGGTACTCGCTTCGCGTCTAGTCTGCCAGACTTGTACTCCGTACACACAGAGAATTGCATATTGGTAGTAGCTGTTCCCGAAGCCCGAAGGGTCCAGAATGCAGCGGACTGCTAGCACACAGTCGGACACCGAGATGCATGCCGTTAATACTCAAGTTGGTCTGATAATGCGTTTCCTTGCTTGGCTTCCCTGTTGACTGTTGACTGTTGACATTTTGACATTTGGACTCCTGGTCTGGCTTGGTGGCTGCCCTCCCTGCTGGTTATTTTTACAGGCCTTTCCATGCACCTACAGACTAGTAGACCCACTGTACATGTCACTGGTCACTGTAAGACAGGGCGACGGAGTGTGGGCCAGGTGATCAGGCTATGGGCCACCCTAATCGGGTATAGTGCGGTGGGTTTTAGGTAAATCCTTATGTCTTGCTAATAAACGCTAATTAGCTAAAATCTACCCTAAAAAGCAAATCCCACTTATAATTAACCTAAACTAGTATTTTTTTAACCTTACTAATATAAATAACGCGCTAAACACAGAATTAGCTAATTAGAGGGGGCTAAATGTAACCACGCTAGACTAATTTAGGCATATAGGTTTTAGCGTTTTTCCTAGCAAATTAGCGCCTAGTATAAATATAGGCCTTATAGCTAATGCCAGAGCTTTAAACTAATCAAAGCTCGCTAAGTAATTAATAGGAACACGTGCCATGCCCCGCGCTAAACCCAATTAGGTGGCCCACAGCCTGATCACCTGGCCCACACTCCGCCGCCCTGTCTTACATGTCACTGGTCTTCGCTGCTGACCCCCACGACTCCACGAGGCTGAACTTTTGGCCTTCCTTCCCACATGCAGCATTGGTAGCAAATCAAGACAATATCCTGTTGGCATCTGTGCCGACACTTGTCTTTTTCAAGCTATTTGGTGAACATAGCCAGCCCATTTGCAGATGCGACAGCTGCATGTAATTGCTCGATTGAGGTGACATCAGCCATGGCTTTCCCGGAAGGCCCGCCATTGTCCCTGCGACCTTTCCCAGTCGCCGACAAGGCGCCAAAGAACCTGGCCGATTTCATCGCGCGCGTCAACACACAACCAGGAGGTTTCAGGGACGTCACCGAGGCGAAGCTGCGAGATGAAATCAAGTCGAGAGAGATACTCGGTGCGGGAGACTCCGACACAGAGGATGTGGACATGTCGGACGCCGTCAATGATGACGACCAGGCCAAAGACCCCAGCCTCGCGCGGATGGAGGTCTTGAGAAACATCGAGTGCGTGCTCATCCGAAAAAAAGAGAAAAAAAACCCCCAATCCTTCACAAACTAACACTCCTCTTTGCAGAATCGCTAGCAATACTGCCATGTTGACACTCGATTCTCTGTCCCTGCTTCTTTCCAAACAAAGTCCCACGCAAGCCAGCTTAACCCTCTCTCAGCAATTACGAGACATGGTGGGTATTGGCACCCTTGGCGCTGATAAACTAGACGAACCGACTATTAATCCGAGCAAAGCCAAAGATGAAGAAGAAGTGGCTCTTGGCTGGACACTCATGCAAATTAACCAAGCACGAGATGCCGCCGAGGAGGCCGGCAAGCTTTTGCAAAAGGAGGTGGAAGCAGAGAATAAATACTGGGAAGATGTCGTCGCTGTAAAAACGTCTGGATGGGCTATCTGCAGAGTTCCCAATGCACGACATACTCTGGGTGTCAAATTCGGGTTTTCGGAGGGTAAGTGTGGGCCGGTGTTGAAATCGGGTTGATTGATGATGCGACTCGGCTAACGGTATTCAAGCTGCTGCTGAGTTCAAAAACAACGGCCTTGCCCCGATGAAGAGAGGCGATGGTGGTTCTGTAGAACTAGATCTCGGGAGATTAGGCGGCGTATCTGAAGGCCTCGTAGTCACGTATGAGAAGGATGGCAAAATTGTCGGCCGATCGATACCTCGTCGAAGGTCGAACGACGTCTCCTCGCTCGAGTCCCGTGTCCTTGAAACTCGGAATACGATTTTCTCTCAGGAACTTTGGCATGAGTTGACGCGCGAGGCTCGCACCCTGGCCGCATACGACGTCAAGCCCGAAGGCTCAAAACTGACCTGCCGTGTCGATGAAACATCTAAAATCACACTGGAATTAAAACCGCTCGAATCCTGTCCCACCGTTGACGATTCACTACCGGACAATAGCATCGCAGAGACGATATCTCTCTCGCTGCACATACTGCTCAGCTATGCCCATCGATACAACGAGCTGATGAGAACACGCCCCGTCCCTCCACACATCTCCCGGACCCGAGGCCAACAAGTGTATGCTCTGCTCCGGCCTGTCATCGCGCGCATGGCGTCTGTCCGCAGCGTCCATTCATGCACCGAATTCGTCGGCAACATTACAAAGGCCCTCCAAAAAGCCGGTCTACCTTCATCGTTCGTCCTCAAAACGGCACCGTACTCTGTCGCCGATGCCACAACCCAGGGGCCCAACCAGCTAGCCGGGTCGCAATCGCTCATCCGCAACACCCTCCAACCCATAGAGTACGCCATCAACTTCGCCATCCTCCCCGGTACATCTTTTACTATTCGTGGGCGAACGTTCCTCTTCCCCGTGACCGCCACATTTCACCACATCGGTTTGCCGCCGTCCTCTGTCCTGCAGGGCCTTTGCGCCCCGTACGCAGACGGATACACCGATACCAAAGGACTATTCGACTACATTCGCACAGCCACCTCCCGCGTCCTAACCCTCCACTTCCTCAACAAGCTGACCGACTTGGACGCACCCAAGGAATGGATTCGAACAGTGCAAAACGATTCCATTCGCCATGTCACCGACGACCAACACGCGATTCAGTTCTCCGTTCTTGACGCGCCCGTGTCCATCGTCGTCTCCAGCGTGGCCCTCGGATGCGACAACCACGCCATCAAGTCATGGTCATGGACAACTCGGGAAGACAGCGAGTCGCAGACCATGGAGGCCATCGTTGCGCAGGAAGCTGCTCGGCGGCGGGACTAGAAGAAACATAGACTGGACATGCGTGCCGAAGTGCTCCACGAATTGCACAACGGAGATGCCGCGGTCGAGGCGTGGCTTTTCAACTACCAGTGGTCGAAGGGCTTAGACGAGGAACTTGAAGATTTGTTAGACTTTATTAGGACTTGGTAGGATTTGGTAGGAGTTAGTAGGAGTTGCTACAAGAGTGCGAACGTAGAAACTAGCGTGGAAACTCAATGCCTAATATGATGATGATGATGATGAAAGATGCCTTTCTTTTATTCCATGTTCATGTTCATGACCACGATCGTAGGTTCCGTGTCAAATGTAGTATTTCTTCGCAATGAGCTCATATGTCCAGTACCTAGTTTCTATCATTCCATTTCTGCCGAGACCCCCAAAAGCGATGTGTATCCCCCCCCCCCCGCAGCATCCCTAAGCAATCAACCCGACGCCAATGCCGATCCTGTCGCTATGGCATCTGTGCTTGCCTGCCAAGGCCACGTGTCTCGCCTCGTACACTTCTTTATATAAAAAAAAAAAAAAAGTTAACGGACCCTTTCTCATCGCAGGGTAGCGGTCCTAAATTGACTACCGTGGGAAAAAAAGAAACCCTTCCCAAGTACCACTCATAGCCAGAGGAGAGGAAATGGGAGAATAAACCGCCCATTTTAATTCGTGTTGAACAGAAACTTGAGCTCATTGACATTCAGCCGCCCAATCTTCATGCTCTCCGTCTCATCAAGCGCCGCCTCCACAATCTCCTTCTTCTTATCCTGCAGCTGCACGATTCGATCCTCGACCGTCTCCGTCGTCAGGATCCGGTAGACTTGCACTTCCCGCTGCTGTCCGATGCGGTAGGTCCGATCAATGGCCTGCATCTCAATGTACGGGTTCCAGAACGGGTCCATGATGATGACGCGGCTCGCGACAGTGAGGTTGAGCCCTGCGTTGCCGGCCCGCAGGGAGACGAGCATCACTTTGACCTTGGGGTCGTCGCGGAAGGTTTGGGCCGCGCCGCTGCGCTGGTCGCCCGTCATGCTGCCGTCGTAGCGGAGTGGCTTGTGTTCAAACTTTTCGTGCCACATGGCTACTTCTAGGAGATCGAGGAGGAGCGTCCACTGGGAGAAGACGATGGTCTTTTCCCCTGTTTTGCCAATCTCGGTGAGGAGGTTCATGCACTCGGTGACTTTTGCGGCGGGCATCCACGTTTTTCGGAGATATTGCATGTATTTCTTGTAGGCCACTCGGTTTTTGGCCGCTTCTAGTCGGAGACTTTTGAGCATGCAAGGTTTTACGTCCGTCTTCTTTTCTTTGCCCTTTCCCTTGATCCTATTCTTTTTCTTCTTGTTCTGCTTCTTCTTTCGCTCCTTTTGTTTAAGTGACGACGCTTCCCTCGTTGCAACTTCAGGATCGATGAGGTCATCGTCGTCGTCATCGTCATCAATGGCATCGTCCTTGACGTCGTCGTCGTCTACAATGAACCCCTTTAGATTTCCCTTTTCGTCGACATCGTCCCCACTTTCCTCTTCCTCTTCTTCGTCCTCGGAATCCTCACAGTCCGATTCACTATCCATATCGCTGAGATCGGTGCCGACAGGCTCCGTTTTCACTACATTCTCGGGCATGTGTATCTTCTTGAATAAGTCGTACGTGAAGCAGTTCCGTGGGTCAAATGTTCCTCGGCATACAGGGCACTTAGCCTTGTCGCTTTCATGGCCCTCGTGTAGATTCTGCGAGATGGCATTGTCCGCAATGCGGATTAAGCAATCCTTGCAACTGTCGTGACCGCAGGGTACGAAGAAACAAGGGGACTGAACCACATCGTAGCAGATGGGACACTCAAAATACTCAAGTGACCTGATTCTCTCCACACTCGCCTTGTCCAGGTCCTTGACGAGCTGCTCCACGTTGTCGTCGCTCCCCACGACCCTGCTGGTCGCATCGTCAACATCCATGTTAAGATGCGGATGGCAGCATGCCTGACGAAGTCGAAGAAGTAGCACGAGAATGCCGGAATAGTTCTTTCCAATGGAGCCTTCTCGCAGATATTTGCTGAACATGACCTGGGCCTTTTCCTCAAGCTGTTTGTAGAAATCTCGCTCGTCCGAAGACAGCTTGGCATACACAATGTGCTCCGTCTTGGGTGGCAGTACCAGAATAGGTTTTCCATCAAGCTTTGAATCTTTCTTTCGGCGCAGCATCACGGCTTTCAGCAACGCTCGCAGTCTGTCCATGGCCTGACTTTTTGGATCGCCTTTCTGGCCAAATAGCACACCAAATGCCTACAGTCCATGTCAGTATTCAATGTCGCAGATCAGGATCCTTCGCAGAAGGAAAGGACTTCCTTACCTGTCGAAAGTGTTCCCAGGAGTTATACGGTTTGATTTGGAGAAACTTCACTAGCGAGTAAAGCTCTGGGATTCCATTCATCATTGGGGTACCAGTGAGACACCATCTATAAGTCGATTTCAGATGGTGGCATGCTTTCGCTGTCCTGGTGTTTCTGTTCTTGATACATTGTGCCTCATCCAATATGACTCGATGGAAGACGGCCATTCCTGGATTCAACAAGGGGAACTTGACAGTACATGATCTATCTTTGAAGTCAATGTTCCTATCCTTGTTGTCCTCGATGAATTGATCAAGCCTTTTGAGTTCTTGCGCAATGGTGCCATAGGTGGTGAGCACGACATCATACTTTAGCAGCTCTTCGGTTGTCGTTTTCTTGCCATGGTATACAAAAACGCTCAATTTATGTTCCGACTTCGTCTTCATAGCAATTTCTTCCTCCCATTGGCGAATGAGTGAGAGCGGTCCAATTATCAAGTTCGTCTAATAGTCAGGTCAGCAAATCGAATAGCGTCTACGCCATAGTAACCTTTTGTAACCTACTTTTGTACGCGACGTGGCTGGGTTGGCCAGTATGAGAGCGAGTGTAGAAATGGTTTTCCCCAGGCCCATGTCGTCGGCCAAGATGCCACCCTTGTTGGTCCCTTCTTCCATATTCTTCATCCATGCAAGTGCAACTCCTTGGTGGCGGTAAAGAGGATATTTAAGCCCTTCCGGTCCAACTTCTCGATTGTGCTCGGGAATGTCTATGTCTGGCCGAATATTTTTTAGTAGGTCATCAAGCTCTTTATCTGTCGCTGGTGACTCATCAATAGAATGGAATAGATTTGTGAGTCGGCTATTTAGCGGGTTCCCCAAGACATCTATACCATAGGTGAAGTCAAACATGCTGGTTTTGTCTATGACGCGCGACATGCTGCTTCCGCTGAAACCGGCGAAACTCGGGTGCCGGAAATATCTTGATCCGTTGTACATGGCCTTTTGAGAACTACTTGCCAACATGGAGTTTGATGAGGGTGATCGCGGGCTAAACTGGCTGTTCAAGGGCTGTGCCCCTGATCCTGGACTTTGCGCGTGTCCCCGGGCGCCAAGTGAGTTTCTGCCTGATATATGTACGCCAGGAGCGTGAAGACTATGCATAGATGTTCCGGCGTTCCCTTGAATGATTGCATCCGATCGCTGCAACGATTCGGTCTTGGAAGAAGATGGCAGAATCGAAGAGGAAGGCATTGTCGACTGTTGGCTGGACAGTTGCATTGCCATCTGTCCATCTTCTGCCTCCTGTTTTTGTAGCTTATCTTGAACAAGCTGTTGCGAAACACACCAAGCATCGACATCGACATCGAAATCGTCCCTGCATCTGTTAGAAAAATCATGGCGTCAGAGGAAGCCCAACGAACATACCCAGTAAGGTCGATTACGTCGATATTTTTCGGGCTCGGCCTTCCACTATGTCCAGAAGATCCAGAGACATGACCAACGCCATGTGTTGGGGTGGTGCGTCTGGATTTCATCCGGTCATCTGTTGAGTATGAGTTAATCTCATGGAATTCCCGCTTTCTGCTGCGCACAGTCAAAGAATTGCCCCAGGCGTCCTCATCGCCTCGGGGTGTCCCCATTTTGAACGAGTGGCCACGTGTGGAGGGAGTTCTGGGCTCAGGATTGGAGCGTTCTGCCAGGATGTCAGCTCGAGGTACTGTGGTTGGGATGAAAATAGAAGAGGATTAGAAAAAAGTGACGGGGTTGAAATATGCGTTCGTTTGCAAAATGAACTCGTTTCTGTTTCGCTTTGTAGAGCGCCCAGGTGCCGCCAGGTGCCGCGACATGGCAAGCCGCCGTAGTCCCTTGTGCATCAAGATTGGACTTGTGAAGAGGATCTGTCTTCTGTTCTGCACGCAGGGCACCAGAAGCTTTGCAGTACACGTGTGAAACTTCACAGAGATCTGATCGGTCCCACATGGGGGCCCGTGAATAATATCACGGGCGTCGTGTTTGTCTTGGGGGTGGCTTCAACCGTGTAATTTGCGAGGCGTAACACTTACCAAATGATGGCCCAGACAGTGAGGGATTGTCTGCGTGTGGGCTCGCAACGTCTAACGCAATTGTAGGGTCAGTATCTTTTGCTATTCCAGGCAGCCGTGCCGCAGTACAAGGCTTCAAGCGGCATTTGACAAGGTGTGAACGAGGCAGAGTGAACAAACAAACCATTATCCCTGGTTGGTAGACGGCCCTGTCTTACCTCCCTGACTTGAAGCTTCAATCGCTCGATATGGTCTGCAATCTCCTGCCTTTCAAGCTCGATCCCCGACCAGGACTCAGCTTGCATGGATTCGAGTAAGACCTGTTGAATGGTCAACTCCTCTAGGAGCTTCTCCATGATGAAGAACCGCAATCAATCACGCACGTAGTCGATGCGCTGACTTTGATGCACACTGTTTGCGGCAACCAGCGCTAGCGCATGATATTTCGTGCGGGCTGATGGGTCAATAGTCCGGTATATTGAGACAGAAAGGCCAGAACGCAAATGTCTTAATAAGACTCAGCAGCGTCGAACCATTCGTCATCGGGAAGAAGTTTGTTGGTGTCGATAATGTTGCCACTGGACTTGATGTGAATGGACGATTACGATCCGATGTCGTTATCGATAAGACATCGATTAGTTCGGCATCGATAAGATATCGATTAGTTCGGCATCCAGGCCGCGACGCGTCTGGCCACACGACAACAGACAGACATGGGTCCTCGGAATTCCCAGACTAACTCTATCTCTTTGCTGCCCATAAGGCTACACTTCCGTACCGATAAGGGTCTTAGACCAATGAAATCATCGCTATAAGAGCTACATTACCTTACATACTAATCTCTACTATAATACAAGTACTAACAATAGTCCGAGTTACAAAGAGTAACGTTACATATCTTATACCACACGCTTCTAACCCTAATTAAGGGCATCATAGCTGCTACAGCTATTATTAACGATAAATTCGTGGTTAACAGCCTTAATTATCGCAGGCCTTTAAGGCCTCTATAGGGCTTAGGCTCTGATCCACGAGCCGGTGCAAACTTTGCGCGAGAAAATGCATGTAAACGGACGCGCTAGCCATTTTCGTCAGCCAGATTGCATAGAAATTTATGGAACTTTGTCCTAATTGCATAAGCACCGCCTCCCCCCCTGTTCATAATGTATCTTTTTAACCAGGGTTACGCAGATGCCTATGATTAGTTACTAAGCCCCTCTTTTCCACTTTTTTGCTAATTTCTAGGCACAAAATTTGCACTTTGCGTAGTACGCTCACAAACTCTGCATAGGTATAAAAGAGACGGTATAAAGTAGCCGCCCCATACAAATCCACATACAACTTGTACCGTGCAAAGTCGGTGCATACTTTGCACCGGCTCGTGGATCAGAGCCTTAAGGCTAATCTATTATCTCCAGTACTAGCTAGAACGCGTTATACACTATAACTCCTGAATTATTTTACAAAGATATATAATAGGGGATAATAAGCTAATTAGGCGTTAAATAGGGGTAGGGTAGATAAGGGGCTAGGTACCTTGAATTATAGGTAATTTACTAGGAAAAAGATATACTATCTAGTACCCTATATATCCCCCTTATAACGCGCTAATAGCATACCTTACCCTAGGCAGAACATAACTATAGGTAGCTGTTATTAGGTAACCTAATATAGGGTATATATTATTTACGCTAGATGGCAATTTATGCTCTTTACTAGTACCTCTGCGGTGATAAACGCTTTGTTATAGGAAAACCGTACTAGGTTACTAGTTATCTAGATAGATAACTAGTTAGTTACCTAGTTGGGTGAAAAACCTATAACGATTTGTTACGCTACTTACATGGTTCTAACTCGTAGGTGTTTGATTCCTAAAATACCCTTTATAACGATATTTCCCCTCTAACTATCCCCGTCTTCTTCAATCTGATTCCCAAATCCCTTAGTTATGCAATATAGTTGTAAACCCTAGCTCAAAATTAGACCCTAGAGCTCTAGGTATCCTAGCTAATTTATATAGTGAAGTAGCTTGTTTAATTCGCTTGCAATATAAGGAAAAGTGGGGGCCGCGGACCCACTTTTCATTATACTGCGATTGGTTCAATTTTTAGAGGTGTGACCAAGACCTCTAAAAACTGTGCCCCGTGTGAGATTCGAACCCATAACCTGCGACCCGGAACAGGTCTCCACAGCGTGTAACCACCACGCCACGGGGTCCTAATATAGGGTAAGTAGAGTTATAAAATAATTCAGGGGTTGTAGTGTATAGGGATCTAGCGTGGAGGGTTTTTAGGCTGTGATCCACGAGCCGGTGCAAACTTTGCGCGAGTGCAAAATGCATGTAAACGGACGCGCTAGCCATTTTCGTCACCCAGATTGCATAGAAATTTATAGAACTTTATCTAAATTGCATAAACACTACCTCCCCCCCTATTTATAATATATCTTTTTAACTAGGGCCGCGTAAATGCTTATAATAGGATTAGATGCTAAGAATAAAGCAAATTCTACTAATTTTTAGGAATAAACCATACACTTTACGTAGTCCCCTTATAAAGTTTACGCTAGCATAAAGTTTATACCTAGGCATAAGCTATAATAACGTTTCTTAGGGTTAATAGCCTTATAATTAACTAATTTATTGTGAATAAAGACGCTAAGGATAACCTTTAGCTTGTAATATTGATTTTATAGTGTTACTAAAGGCTAGGATTGCTGTAAAGAGCCCTATATAGGCTATATTAGCGCCTCTATAAGCATATTAATTATAACACTCTTATTAATACCCTCCTAGGCCTTAAAGGTGCCTGTATATTACTAATAGCATCATAAGATTACTATAAAGAGCTTCTTTAATAATCATTAGATAAGCAATTTACATACCTCTTTTAGATGCTAAAGAAGACCTTCTTTAAGCTTTATAACTAGCTTTGTATTAATGCCTTAGTGGGCTCTTTGCGATATTAATTAATTAAGCAGAAGCTAATTGTTTTCTTATAGATTTATGTATATAATAAGCTATAGAGGAATATAGGGTATTGATTTTTACTATCCTAATTATTAGTATCTCGAATTTTTTATAAGCTTATTAATCTAATAAGGTATTTATATATAATCTTTATTTGCTAGCTAAAGCTAGAGTTAGTCTTGCTATTTATAGAGCTAAACAAGAAGTTCCTTTAATTTAATAGTACTATTAGCGCTATTAATAGCATATATATTCTAGCTTATATTCCACTAAATTGGCAGCAGAGATACTAGTTAAGGAAGAATAATATTTCATAAAATATGCTAGTAGCTATAAGCTTTAAGGGATTGTTCCTTTATATACTAGCAGGCACTAAAGGTTTTATTAATAATAGCACCTTAATATAGATAGCGTTTATAAAGTCTTTTGTAATCCCTAAAGGCTGATTTTATCTTAGTAACGTGGGATTTAGCATATATTATGGCCTAATTACGCCTTTCTTAAGGGTTTAATATTATTTGTAAGACTAGAAAGATGCTTATAAGCACCTAAATAATAAGAAGGAGCTCTTTAACTTCTAGCATGTATAATTACAAATGGTTATAAAGCGTGTTTTTAGGTAATGCAAGCGAAAGTGGAAGATAATTCGCTATAGCACTGCTAAATATAACTTTCTTATATAGATTAAGATTATTTATGCTATTACTAGCCTCTTTAACTTTATTAAATTAGGTAGGAAGGAGCTATATAACTTTAAAGCGGAAGAGATAGAATTATTACCTAGAGATAAGCGTAAAGCGCTTAAATTAGCTGCTATATAGGTATCTTTGCTTATTATAGGCCTTATAGGCCGTTAGGTTTGAAAAAGGATAGCGTAGTGGCTTTAGATAGATTGTTAAAGTAGTAATTTTAATAAAAAGATATGCATTTAATGAATTTAATAGCGTTAATAATAAAATTCTAGCTAATATAATAATAATGTTATGGGTTAAAAGGTGATAATATGCATGTGCCTATAGACCTTCTTAAAAGCCTTACTTTTATGTATATACTAGATAGTATTAATACTGAAATTTAACTTAATCTACGCTTGCTTTGCCTTCTTTAATAATAATAAGTTCTAAATTAGAGGATTTAGTTAATCTTACTTTAACCATAATATAACCCTAATAATTATGCTTATTCTAAAGTCTTTACTATATAATTAATAGTCCTTAACTACCCTCTTAATGTTATTAGCCCCTATAGCTCTTTAAGTAATAATATGCCTCTTTAAGCCCTATATTTAAGGCCTAAGGACATTAGATACTATGTCTAAGAGCTCTTTTGCCTATGCTATAGCCTTACGCTTCTATAAACTTTATAGTAATAAATTTAGCTATGCTCTATTAGGTATAGCCCTAGCAGAGCTTAGTTACAAGTGCTATGGGTTTAGCGTTAAGGAAATAGCTGTATTATTAGTGCTCTGCTCTGTGATATTACTTAGAGGCTAACTTTAAGGCTATTAATTATTCTTAACTTTAAAGGAATCTTTATTATTAAGAAGCTTAATAATACTATAAGCCTTATTATTAGGGTGTTATATATTAGTAATCCCTCTTTAAGAATTAATTTTATTATCTTTAGACTTATTAGAGCTCTTTTCTAATATCTTTGCTTATTCCCTTATAGTAGTAGTAAAGCCTTTAATATCTTAAGCTTTAATAACTATATTACTAGCTTTATAGTCTCCTAAGAAGATCTCTGCTTACTCCTCTCTTTTAATAGCTTAACTTATAATAAGAGGCTTTATTATAATAAATTTACTAAACCTTCTGTAAGTCTTAATAATATATTTAGCGGTTTGCTTGCTTATTTAAAGCTACCTAGTCTTTTTATTATATATTATACTAGACCTCTTCTCTATAGCGTAAAAAGCATGCTAAACGCCCTTTAGCCACTTATATTGGTTCTTAATAGTATTTAAAGACTACTAACGTAGTAGGAATTTCCTTAATATTATAGGAATAAAGCTTTTAAGGATATCTTAAATAATATTAGCCTTATTACTATTAAGCTATTACTTACGGTAAGCTTTAAGTAGTAATTTAAGTAAGTAAAGGGTTTTATTATTAGACTAACGAATTTAGGGGGGGAAGGATGCCTATAATTAGGTACTCTAGGACATAGTTGTAATAGGTATTTGAATTATATAATATTTGCTAGTAAATTATAATAGGACTATAATATTAAAGCTATAGAGGGAAAGAGCTGCTATCGCGATGGCTCCCTTGTGCAAAGGCGGTGAAAAAACGCCTCTAAAGCGGGCCACGATGGTACAAAGTAGCCGCCCTATATAAATCCACATATAACTTATACCGCGAAAAGTCGGTGCAAAGTTTGCACCGGCTCGTGGATCACAGCCTTAGGCTATACTAAAGGTCACTCGAGGTCTCCCCCTCTATCCAGCCAGGAAAAGTGGGTCGGTACGGAAGTGTAGCCTTATGGGCAGCAAAGAGATATATCATATCATGTATGGAGTACTCCGTACTCCTCCCGTGAACCTCGGACACGTTTTGGTCCCTGCATTTTCTCGCAGCCACAACCCGCCGACCCGACAAACCAACGCAACAAGCTTCAGCCCTAAAACATTATTACACGAGACATCAGCGCGGGGTGACGATCCATCAGCAAGGCTTCTCCTCGGCATGAAGACTGATGGGAAAGGCTTCTATCTGAGCTTTTCTTGACAACATGTTTGAAAGACCTGTTAGGGTTCTCTAGGTAGCTGACGGCCGTTGAGGGCCAGGGCAACCGATACATGGGCCTTCTTACTCAAGAAACAGCTCTGATCGGTAAAGATTTTCCCATTGAGAGTGATTGTCGGTAATTTGAACGGATGGACTGGACGGGACCTGATTCTATCTTTTCGTTGCTCCACCGCATTCATGTTAATCATCCCGTCTGGCACGATACCCTAGAGCACTTTTGAATCCAAGCAACGCAATGTGAATACTATAGATTTGTTGAATTCCCCGCTTCGTCTCTTCTGTTGACAACACCATGAATACTGTAACCAATGTGCTTGTACAATAAATGAATTAGTCACATGTCATTGTGTGACAGCCGCCGCACAAGCAAGGAAACGACTACCAGAGGCAAGTGCAGTTTTCTGGGACTGGAGAATCTAGCGATTCTGACACACCGGGCTTGGAATATCTTAGTCATCAACAGCACACCATCTACATAGACTTGTGCTAATAGCTATACACTCTAAAATTAACTTACATGTAAGGATTATGTACATACATAGAGTGTACAGTATACCCCCTGACGACGGCAGTTGAGCCTATGTGGTTAATGAGTTTAGTACCTGGAAAAGGCCATTTAGCCTACATAGTTTAAGTTTGCGATGATGATATTGTTACATCACTGGTCTTGACATATTCGATGGAGCACTTGTCCGTATATGGCTAGCTATTTAAAGACAGAATAGAGCAACAGAGACCAAATCTATCTAATCGGGCCTTTGATAATTGCAGCACGATGCAGATTTCATGGTCTACATGTATATAATATGAATGAGTGGTTATATGTATTAAGCACCTGAATGTGTGTCGACTCGAAACCTTGGACGCGATTAAAATTCTAAACGTTTTTTTCCCTCATACGAGGTTGGCCGTTGAGTCACGTTATGTCTTGGATTTCTACCTTGATTAATTGAACAGCGAGTAATAATCCGTGCTCATCACGCTCGACGCCGTGATTTGAGGAGCGTGTCTACATACTGCGTTGAGCTGAATGGCGGACCAGGCATCCCCCGGATAAAACAGAAACACCCATGGGCTACCACGGACAAAAATAGAAATCAAAAAGTGGTAATTGTTTGGAAGAGGGAATAGATCGAGGCCCGCCAAACCAGGACCAGGTCTCATGAGTTGTCAACATCAAATTTTCCCCTCACCCTTGCAATCTTGTCGACTCCAATAATAGCCCGGCACTCTTGGTGAGGGTTTACTCCGTGCATATGTATGTACTCCGTACAGCAGCAGCATCCCCAGGCCTTTGCCGAGGATCCTTGACCCGCTGGGTAGAGTTGTCCAGTACCATGGAGTCATATTTTGCCGGATAAAAGTAGGGAGCTTGCGAGTGAGGCTTGCTGCGAGAACGGAATACGAACCATATTATTATGTAATGTATTATAGGTGTGAGGGCAGGCAACGGACAGCATGCTCAACAGTCAAGACAAGTTGAGAGTTTTTTTTTTTTTTTTTTTTCGTTTGGTGCCGAAAGAATGATAGCGCCGAATCATGTTTCTAATGCGGTGCACTCCGAACTCCGCGGAAAAGAGAAAAAAAAAAAAAGAAAAGAAAAGGAAAAGAAAGGGAGCACTTGATTGTGGTGTCGCTTTGTCATGCACGCATGCTAATACTTGGCCCAATGAGCAATGAGCAGCAAGAAGACAGGAACAACAGGAGTCAGGAAGCCGGCATGTTGACTCTACCAGTGACGGGGGGCATGGGCTTGCCACGGCTTCTCAGTGCGATATTTGCGTGCCCATGCGGGAGACGTAGGAGACACGTAATAGGATAGGAGATGCATGATGCTTTGCAAGTTACTCCGTATTACGGGACAGTCACGCCCAGAGTGGCTTCATGGCGCGGAAAGCTTGAGATTGCTTTTTTTCGTCAAAGGCCATATGCATCCAACGACTCGTCTTTCAGCTTCCGGCGCATCCCCTGACAAAATGGATATGTACATAGAGCCAATTCCTACTCCGTACAAACGCCATTCGGAATACATTGGGATTGTCTGTCTTGCGCGCTTTTGGAGGTGGCGGCATTTGCAAATTGATCACAGAGCAACATCGAAGCAAAATGGAGCTAGTCCCCATCTGGCCCAATATGCATGCATGTCAGGTACGGATTGCTTATTAATGCCGAACAGATTGGGATTGCAACCCTCTCTCACATTGCACACAAACAACAAGTTCGTTCTCCTTGTTGGCCGGTTCCACTCTGCCACGAACAAAGATGACCTATTTTAAACGCAATTTGGGCGACAATTCGACATCACACTCATCACTCGGCACCACTGAATCTTGCTTGCTTAATTGCTGGCGGGAAAAGAAGAACAGCAAATTGGCTTGCCTCCAAAAGCACGCAGTAAAGCCATGGAGGAGCGATAACATGATTGGCAAAGCGCCCTACGCAACCGAGTATACTCCGTACATACTGCTGAGGCATTGACTGAAAAGGCAACCAGATGATTATTATCCTTCGCACTTCGTCTGTTGCATGGCAAGCCACCCGCAAAACGCGGTCAGGCCATTGCCAACACGAGATTTCTGGATCCAGGTAATATATCCATGGTTGTCGCCGAGGGCCGGCCAGTCAAGGACTCAGGCAATCCGGGTGAAAGGATATCCTTCCAAGTCTGCAAGGGTACTCTGTGTTCTGGCAAATTTTGCAACACCTACATCTACATGTAGAACAACCACTTGACGAACTGGACATTATTGAAAAAGAACTGCCATCGGCCAAAGGTTGACTCCTTCTATTCATTCGGCTGAATCGCCACCAGCATCACGAGTTTCCAGAGGTGTGGACCAGCAGCAAAACACAACATCGTCTTTCTCAGCCTCAGAGCCTCGATTGCCTTGCCATTGTTTCCACTTTGCGTGGCTTGCAAGTCGGCATTATGTATGTACATAGTGCACTGGACGGACCATGCTCGCACAGTTGCACTCCATGTAAGTAAGTACATGGTCCGTGATATCAGCGTCGTATACATACGTGGAGCAGAGCAAACGTCTGTTATTAGACTTGAATGCAAATACCCCGGTCAAAAACATGCGTCTGGCATCGTCCTCCCCGTCGCCTCCAATTTGGTGTGCAATGAAGTATTACGGAGTATAACAATGAACTGACTTCCCGCACCCGCCGGTATAATATGTATAGACTGTCTCACCCGTTTCCGCAATAGAAACTGGACCTGGGCTGCTCAAACCATTTGAAGTTCTTCAAATTCTACTCATTCGTTTATTTCTTGTAATACGCCCGTCACAGCACCGAGATTTGCCGTCAAGATGAAGCTCCTTGCGGCTGCCTGTCTGGCGTCCAGTGTTACTGCTGGTGCTTTCGACCCTACAATTGCCGCGCGTGATATCAATGCTATCGCAGATGTCAAAGCTATCGCCGATGTCGAAGCTATCGCTGATGTCAAAGCTATCGCTGATGTCAAAGCTATCGCGAATGTCAATGCCATCACTGATATCGTTGCTATCACTGATGTCATGACAAAAGTTTGTCATGGTCTTGATGCATTGGATGGCAAAGTGAAGAGCTTCACTACCGACCCTCAGCCGGTCGAGTATGCTGCTGGTGCTGTCATTCAGACCCTGAAGACTGGAAAGTTAACTGTTGAAGCCCGGGCGCTATTGCAGCTGTCCGAAGCCGCCGCTCTATCGACTCCTCTCAGTGAACTGAAGATCAAGGGTGAGGCTCTATTGAACGATCTCAAGGCCAAAAAAGATATCATCCAGAACGGCAACTACTGCGGGTTTATTCGCAAGTATACCATGGACATCAATGCCCACTCAAATCTTTTTATTGCTGCCACCGTTGCCAAAGTGCCCAGCGATGGTCAGGGTTTTGCCCATAAACTCACCGCCGGCCTCATCGACGTTTTGAACGAAGCTCAAACTGAGTTCAATGAGGTCAATTGCATTGACAAAGGAAAAGCCGGCTCTACCACCAAGAAGCCTCAAACCACAACTCCTGAGGAGCCTTGCGAGCCCTGCGAGAGCAAGACCACCACGACCAAGACTCCCGAGGAGCCTTGTGAGACCGAGACCACCACGACCAAGACTTCCGAGGAGCCCTGCGAGACTGAGACCACTACTACTAGAACCACTTTTCCTTGCACTGAGACGGAAACCACCACTACTACCGATACGGCCACTAGAAAGACGGGAACTAATCCTGGCCCTAGCCGTACAACCACAACTAGCACTATCTCCAATACTACATGTACGAACGAGGGAGCCTCAGCCTCTTCCACTGGAACCAATACTTCTGTTCCTAGTGGCACTGCCACAAAAAAGGCTCCTACCTCGACTCCTTGCGAGACGGAGGGTGGTCTCAAGCCCATTGGCAGCCAAACTACCCCAAGCGGCACTTCCATGCATTCCGGCACTCAACCCGGTATCGTTACCCCTACCAACAAGCCTACTGGTGGCCATGCATGCACTCCCGGCGCTACGTCTACTTGCGAGACCACTTTCGTAACTATTCCCGTCCAGTCACAGCCAACCGGCGGCAATCTTCCTCCTGGCGAAAATCCTCCTGGCAGCAACCCACAGCCCACTGGCGGGAATGGTGGCAGCCCTCCTTGTAGCGACAACCCACGACCAACTAGCGGAAATGGTGGCAGTCCTCCTGGCAATAACACACAACCAACCAGTGGAAATGGTGGCAGTCCTCCTGGCAATAACCCACAACCAACTAGCGCAAATGGTGGCAGTCCTCCCGGCAATAATCCACAACCAACTGGCGGGAATGGTGGCAGCTCTCTTCCTTCTAGCGAGAACCCATACCTAACTAGCGGAAATGGTGGCAGTCCTGGCAATAACCCACAACCAACCAGTGGAAATGGTGTCAGCCCTTGTTCTTCTGGCCAGAACCCATACTCAACTGGCGGAAGCGGTGGAAACCCTCGGCCAACCAGCTCACTTCCCCCAATTCCCACTGCAGGAGCTGCTTTCGTCGGACCTACCAGTGCTTTCGTCATCGCTGTTGCGGCCCTGGTTGTTGTTGCTGTGTAAAGAGTGTCCAACGATTAACAAACGGCAAGGTCATGCCCAAACTTTTCTTTCTCTTCTCGTGTTTGACCCTTTCGGTCCATAATCCTGTCCGTCTCATTTGTTTCCCTTCTGGAGCAGGGTTTGTAAATAATTTTAACCCACGCCAAATGGCTACATGTTGCCTGTAATGAATGTTACGGGAAGATCAACGGCCTCGCGTATATACAATATATAGTGATAATCGCCAACTTTGCTCCAACCTCGTAGCCTCCCCGTGTTCGTAACGAAGCTTCCCACCTACATCAGGTCACGTCCCGCGTCAGACCGGGAATCTATCACTGCGGCCCCTTGTATCTTAATTGCTGCACTGGCTGGGTATTGCTAGTGATCCCGATTTCCATAGATCAAATGCATTGGCCACAACCAATGAGCAAATAATAATAACAATTATAATTATAAACTTCAATATAATCATAATAAAAAGGGACTTCTTTCCACGTTCAGAATACGCTCGACTGTCTGCAATGATGTAATTTCCGACGAATGCCAAGGTATATACATGTACAGTATGTACGTCGTGCCCAAAATAACGATACAAGAAAACCTTTCAAAGCACCTGCTTATGAACACAACGCGTTGAACACCATGATCACCGCCCACTAGACCAGTTGGATGACAGAAAGTAACAAAACACCCGCCAAGATGAAAAAGAAAAAGACAAGGCATATATTCAAAAGCAACGCTAACCTGACCCCGTTATCGTATCCCACACACCTCCCACCTTGTGGGTAAGCCAATCCCACCACCCCTTCACCTGGGCCGCTATAATAGACCCATCTTCTTTCTCCCCATTCTCCCCCGCAGTGGTCCCAGTCTGCGCGGGTGTCGCGACAGGAGGACCACTTGCTTTGACGGGCCGCTCAGGGCCATCCTCACGTGATGTGGTGTTTGAGGCGATAGGTATCACAGGACGAGTGGGGGGGACGATGAATTCCGTGGGACGAATGGTACTCGAGGGTGGAGGATCCGCGGGTTCTTGTTGGTTTCCGGACCCGTGACTACCTATGGGTTTGAAAGGGAGTCGAAGCGTGCCGTTGTTGGGCTGGGGCTGGATGCCCAGAGAGTCACAGAGGATGTTGTACACGTTTATGTTTTCTGGAAGCATGTCAGTTGAAGTGGGAGAATGTTTAAAAAAAAAAAAAAAAAAAAAAAAAAAAAGCTTGCTAGAGTGAACGTACGGAACGGCTCAATCATGCTGTTGGCGGGGTGGGGGAACGCCGGCCCTCTGGCGATGAAAATGGCCCGCATGAGGGGGTGTTGGTGATCGTAGCCGTGGAGGCCACGGGGATGATATACCTGGCCCTTGGCTTTAGCCTCGTCGACTACAAAGTCGTGCTTCTTGACAATGGCCCAGCCTGTCTTGGGGATGATCCAGAGCGGCGCGATGCGGTGGTTCTTGGAGAAGTGGTATTTCGCGGGCATGTCCACGTCCCGGAGGTAGACGTCAAAGTTGGGATTTGACTTGGCCTTTTCTTTGAGTTGGTCGTATAGCATCTGTGTGTCCTTGTCGTCTTTTGGGCGCAGCCCATAGAGGGGCAATCCATCAGTGTGTTCTATCTTGGATGTGTCAACCAGGTCTTCTAGCTGCAGGAGTCGCGAGGTATCGGTGGTTGCCATGCCGTGGTCGGACACGACGATGATGTTGACAATGCCGGTGAGGTTACGGGCTTCGAGGCCCTCGAATAGGTTGTCGAGCATGGTGTCGACGCTTTGAATCGTCGACCTGATTTCCGTGCTGTTTGGTCCGTATTTGTGCCCATCGGAATCCACGTTGGGCACATAGGCTGCTATCAACTGCGGCCGGGTCTCCTTTTTCTCGAGAGAGGACGTCGTGGAAGAAGGGCCCGGCATGTCGAGCAGCCCCAGGATCCGGGACACCTTGTTATCGAGGGCCTCTTTCCCATTGAACTTGTCGACAATGCTGGCAAACATGCCCTGGATGGGGGCCTCGCTGCCTGGCCACATGTGTACGGCGGTGCGGACGCCCTGCTTCTCGGCCGACAGCCAAAAGGGCTCTCCTCCCCACCATTTCGCGTCCAGACTTCGAGCAGGGTCTGTGTAGTAGAACTCGGCCCGCAGGTCGGGGTCCCAGAACGAGTTGCCTACGATGCCATGTGCTTCTGGGTACAGTCCCGTGGCCAAAGTATAGTGATTGGGGAACGTCAACGATGGAAAAGAAGGGTTCATGTACTGCGGTGACACGCCTTCTTTGACAAGGGCACTGAGTCTTGGCGTCAACCCTCGATTTAGAAAATCAGCCCGGAACCCGTCTAGGCTGAGAATGATTGTGGTTGGCGCGAATAGGGTCGTGCCGTTGCTGACGAGGTGTTGCTTGGTGGCTGCACTCTTCCGATTCCGCGACAGCTTCCATGAGATGAGGACTAGAATGGTGAATCCGATGGCGATGAGAGCATGTATGAAGATCCATCTTCGCCAGCTGCGGCCCCGTTTGCCTCGTGCCTGGGCTACCAAATCGAGGCGGCGTCGGTCGGCCTCCTCGCTGTCCTCGCGCTCCGTGCTTTCGCCGGTTGAGCTTCCGTCCTTTATGCCGCCCTCTTCCATCTCGTACATGAGCTCGCCGTCTTCGCCATGGCGGGCGTTGTCTAGTAATCTGTTTCGCTTCTGTTTACGTCTCGCCCGCCGTGCTTGTTTCTTTTCGGCCACCAGGTCCTCCGTGGATGCATTGGGTGAAGTCAGTTGCGATGAGCTCGGTCGGCGGCCGAACATCTTCAACGGATTGGGAACAGAGAGTCCGGAGCCGCGGCGTTGTCGCTCCTGTTTCCGTCTCGTCGTCGTCACCAATCGGTCGAGTTCCTCCTCCTCCATCAAGACGATGCTGTCGGCGGCGCGCAGTTCGCGGCTATTCCGCGCACGGAGCTGCAACTGGTCATCGTCGCTGTCTGTGTCTTGGTCGCTTCGGGAATGGATGGAGGATGCGTCGTCGTCGTAGGCCATGGGCGACAGCAAGCCGGCGCTGTGTCTGCGGTCGACCATGGAGTGGTGGTTCGTGTCGAGTCTGTTTCGCGACATGTTGTCTGGACTCTGGACTCTGGACTCTGGACTCTGGAAGAGTGTCTATGAGTCGTGCGAGAGTACCATTGATGGAAGTCCAGGCAAGCCAAGTGCAGGCTGTCGAGTTTCGATGGAATGTGAAGAGGAGATTCAAGCGATTGAAACAAAGTGTGTATGTACATAGGCGCTCGCTCTGGGGTGACGGACGGTAAGTGACTGGATCGAACCCCTTTTAGTGGGTCTTCTCGCATTGTCAAAGATGCGACCGACTGACTACTTGTGTTTGTTTCGATTAATAAGATGTAGTAAAATTATTACTTTCGTATTTTTTTTTTTTTTTTTTCAAAAAGCAAGGTAGTTGTGCTAATTAAAGTACCTAGATTTTAGGGGATTGCCCCTTATGTAAATCTATATAGAAAGGTACCTCTTCCGTTTCAAGCTCAGTTACTGCTGCGCGTTTACGTACCCTTGGGTTATCTTTCGCGGCATCTCATGAATCAAGAGCCCACTGCCCATTGCTGAAACCATTGCCTGGCGAGGACAGCGCGGGGGTGGGTGGGGTCGGTCGGTCATTGGGCCTTGCGTTGTGCGTTGTGCGGCTACTTCGGAACTTGGAAAGGCTGAGACGCGTCGAATGCACTGTGTATGTATGCACTTGGCCCAGGGAACCAGAGGAGCCAGCGAGGACAGCGCACGTGCAACTGCCTGCTGCCATTTTGTCAGTGCCTGCATCAATGCAAATACCATTCACCGAGCACGTCCTGACGTTTTGTAAACATCCATATTCTTCGCGGACATGTTCAATTTTGGCCCTCATTCTGCACCAATCGCCTGACACGAATGAACCACAAGGTAATAACATCAACGAGTGCTATCATTATCGGACTCGTCACCTTCGCAAGTCCCGGCGTAGGATCGGCCGAGTCCCTCCCAGCCCCCACTATTCCCGGCGCCGCACCTCCGCCAACAGAGCGACCCATCCGGACGCATTCCCGGCGCACCGTTCAAGCCATTCATCTGGTCTCATAATTCTTGAAAAAGTCAGAATCTCTGCGACGAAGAGGAAGCAAATGAAGAGTACTCCGCGGTTTTCTAACCTCGCCGCGCCTCAGACACTGAGCATTTCTTGACCGAGTTCGCAATCCTTCCTTCCAACTCTACACTCTACACTGTAATCCACAAACATCCAACTTCAACCTCCAAAAAAAAAAACAAAGAGACGGAGAACTACAACAAGCAGAAAGCTAACAGAGTGTTGAGAGTGACTTAAATGGCAGATGAGGACATAAGTTTCGCAGAAGGGCACTGACTCCTTTCTGACTGAGGGGGATGCTCATGATGAGAGACTAATTGTCGCTGTTCATTGAGCTAGACAGAGTGAGAGAGTGAGGGCTTCCGCCGCCTTCGATGGACAAGTTCATTCAAATGGGGAAAGATTTTTTTGCACGTTGAAAACCCACCACCAGTCAGAGTAGCTAGGTTTCAAATGATTGGCACAATTGCTTTGTTGCAAGTCTCGTAGCCCGCTCATTCATAGTGGTTACAGTCGCCAAACTATCGCACGCAAGCGGCGCTGGATTGTTACAGTTGAGTACTCTCTTCAAACCACTCTTTTCTTGTACAGTTCATCTACATTATGTACGTCAAGCATATAGTAACTTGAGCTCCTGAGTGAGAGATATTGTACCGGTCAGTCAGTGCTAACGCAAAGCATTCGTAAAAAAACCCCTCCCAACGCCACATACAATGTGCTGTTTCCTGGGCAGACCATGAAACCAAGAATGCATTCCAATACGAGAATTGGGACAAAAACGCTGACCCACCAAACTCGTTTCTCAATGCTTCATATGTTCAAATCAACCCCTTGCTAACTTGTTCTTGAAGGCGCCGACTCAATTGGCATCTCTTCCAACAGAGCGTTGCTACGTGTATTTGTGCTTTGGCGTGGCCAGCCAATTGGCATATTAGACATCCTTTTTGGGGTGCCAACACTCTCACTGCGAACACGGCCCATCTTGACAGCCGAGGCTTCAATTGCTCGGTTCTTTTCCACTACCATAGACGTGGAAGTTCGCTTACTGGCGGTGCTGATTCCTCCGGCCATTCCATCGAGCGATGACCCAGACCGTGTTCCCAGCTTGCCGCTGGCAGCAGCAAGAATGGCCGCCGAGGAGGGCTTTTGGAGTCCTTTGCATTGTTGCACAGCCGACTTTTCTGAACGCTCATCTACAAGCATCCATCCAATCGTGGTTGCCATAGCTAAGAGCACAGCGGCGGTCAAGATTGCTGCTCCCGCTCGATCACCAGCTGTAAGGGGTTTGTAACTAGGTGGCCTCGGTTCGTTCCTGCCTATATCGTTTCCGCCCGAGCCTGGGTTGCCTTTGCTGGTGCCACCAGTCTCGAACGTAACTGGTGCTGGGCGATCTTTCACCATACATGCCAATGTGACCTCCATGGCAGCCATTTGTTGACCAACGCCGGTAGACCCATCGTATTTGTCCTGATTCCATTTCAAGCCACACATACGCTTGTTGTCTCCCCCAACGCATTGCTTAGCGGCAGCCACAGCCGAAGCTCGGAGGTAGGGCATGACGAAATCATAAGTATGCGGCGCCCATTTGGTGATTGCAGCTAACCAGCGACTGACGTAGGCCTTGAAGGATTGCTGGTCCGTACTGCAGAGATTCACAGGTTCACAAGCGACTTCGGTCATGATATTGTTCTCAGGCCCAGTGAAGAATACTTTGCTCCCGGTCAGTAGGTTGTCTAGCCTCTCTTTCCAAATTGGCTTTTCGGTGTAGTTGTACATGGCTGCGGCGCCGAGGATAAAACCTCCGGCATTGTATGAGAATTGGTAAGGCACATGATCGGTGCAGTTAGCATCAATATGTCCCCCGTCAATAACCCGCCAGTATTGGTCGATGTAGCCCACACCAACCATCCAGTCCCAAGTTCTGTCCGCCCATTCTGCGTAGGAGCTGTTGCCGGTGTAGAGTGCCAATCGGGCGCCAAGGGCGAAGAAGCAAGCTTGTGAAATGGAATTTTTATAGTCGTACCCCCGATTCCATCTGAAAATTTGCCATCGTAGTCCACCATTGCAGTGTTGGGTGTCCCATCGAGCGGCCTGTGTATTAAAGACTGCCTGGGCAAGTGCCAACCATTGTGGCTGGTCATCGGGTGGGTCAGGGAACTTGAGTTCGGCAGCAGTCATGACTGCGAGGCCCCAAAACCCTTGATCATCGTTTCCTTCCGTCAAAGTCTGATTTCGGGGCATGTAATCGTTGTCGTCGCCAACTTGAAACAGGAGACCTTGCTCCACAAGTTTGTTGTACTGGTCATCACCCGTATAGTACCAGTAATCAATTAATGATCCTAGAAAGGCACCCGCCTCCCACCCTTCAATACTTGGTTAGACAATATGACCAACTAGGAAACAGCCGTTCAGAAATGTTCCATGGCTGAAAGGGGGAATCTGCCACGTACAATAATACGGTGATGGAAGAAGACCTGGTGTGCCTCCTGGTTTGTCGCCGTTGTAATATGTCACGAGATCCGCGGTCATTTGCTTGGCGATTGATACAATGGATGCTGCCGAGGTGGAGGTCAGTTTTTGAAACAGAGACAAACATTACAGCGCGGCAAGAACCGAAAAACTGACCAACAAACGTCGTGAAGAGACAAACATACAAGTTGAATTAGGATCCAGATCATAAGCCGCAGCAAAGGGGTTTGTCAGCGTCAGTAAAGCTGCAAGCATCAACTTGGTGAAGCCAATCCCATGTCGTGAGTGTGCCATTGTCGACTAGTAGCGGCACCTAAGGTCTCCGAAGTTGTCAACGACATTCGGGTATTCATTGGCCCATGAGCGTCAAGCAATCAAGCCGTACCAAGTGGGAAATTGGCCGCAATAAGAGATGAGAGAACGCAAAATAACAAGAAAGCCGTTCGAAGAAAGTGTAATAAAAAAGGAAAATTGACCGGAGCGCCGGATGAAGATTCCTCAGACTCGATGGGGACGAATATGCAGCAGGCTGGCAGCTCGTGACTCAATCTGGATCTAGAGCGAGCGAGTCGGACCAAAGACAACGTGCGTGATGGAGTAGAATCGAAATGGTACACGGCGATGGCGATGGTGCGTGGAAGATCAAAGCTACGTCATTGACGTGGAGGTTCACGATGGGAGACGGGCAGAGGCGAGACTGAGTAAAAAAGCCGGCGGCAGTAGGATGAATAGAAGGTCCCCGATGTACTTGGTAGCGATTTGTGTTTGATCGAGAAGACCAAGGCTCTTGATGAATGCATACAATCGTTGAAGTTGTCTACTCAGGAGATGCCGCGAGGCCGCGAGGCGGGGTGGAAGCGATCTTCAGCAATCTTCAGCAATGAAGGAAGGAGAGACCCAGTGATGTATGGATCAATGGCCAGACCAGCGTGACCAGACGATTTTTCAATCCAGTCCACGCACTTCACCACTTCACTTTGTCTTGTTCTTTGGGGGCATCCAATATCATTTGATTGGCGAAAATCCAGGACATGACGCCAAGTGAACTCCACTTGCCGGCGGCCAACCTTTATTGCGGCCGCTTTGGTGCTGACATGATGACATGGACTCAAGTGCTTCCATGTCGGTTTCAAGCCAAGGGAAGTAGGTAGGTAGGTAGGCAGGCAACTATTGTTTCCGTAGGCGAAGTGTGTGAAAATGGCAAATGTTCTATCATTGATGCAGTTGAGATAGCGGGGTGCGTTCAGCCCTGATGAGGCTGCAATGTTTTTTTGTGTTGGCTCTTTGTGGGACCAGTCGGGTCCATTTGTTGTCATCCAATCACAGAAACCTCGGATTCAGTCTAGTAATGCCTTCTCGATTCGCTGTCGGGGAACCACTTCCTGTACGCACTACGCAGTGCCGTCGATTGGTTTTGAAGTCGCAGCAGCAAGTCTTTCCGCCTGGTCCCGCCGGGTGTTTTGTTTTCTCTGCCAGGGAGGAGGCCTGCGGCAGGTGAGAAATGAGTTGGGGTCGATCAGACACCGACAAAGTGAAGTCCCTTTCTGACAAATATGATTGACAACCACGACAAGCCCGTCTTTTCACCGACAGCCACAGTATGCTTATGTAAAAATTCCCCTCACAAGAACGCTGCAATTGTGGCGAATGTACGGAGTAGGTGGCTAATGCACGGAGTAGGTGGCTAGTGCTTCGTTCCACGTGATAAGAAATATAAGAAATATGGATACGGAGTCCAGACTCAACATAGCACGGCACTCAAGTTATTAGAATGAACGACCAATCTCCTTTTAGGTTGGTCTGTTCTCTAGGCCTTACGGCCATACTTCCAAGCGAAGCAAGCATCTTCACATTACTCTTTATAATAGTCGTGGTTGTGGCACCATTCGCACTTTGAAGCCAACCTCAGACAATGACGTGTATCAGCATTACGGGTCTGGCAAGTCACCCATCGCCTAGGTGCGGCGAGGAAATACATGCAGAGATGCCTGGGCCGAGTGGTCCGTTTTATCCGTTGCCTCCGTGCCAGCGCTTCGCCTCGCTGGCCCAGACCCTGGGCGTCTGGGCCAATGGGATCTGGACAGTAGGAGCATACTGGAGCCTACTGTAACCTACTTTCGGAAGGGGCTGGCGCTGCGTTGCCTCCCCCAGCAACGCAAGCAAGCTGTCAAGTCTAACCTCCCTTTCTCACCACTCCGAAATACCCTCTGGCCATCAACGCATCACTTCACTCCATCAAAAGAAAATCCTCAGCGCCTTCACTCAGTCGCGCCGACACCGCATCTCGCCGACCGTAATTCATTTCGTCGCTCCTCCACGTCTACGCCAGAATGTCCCACCAAGGCCCTTATGACCCCCATCCTGCCGATGCAGGCCAGCATGCTGCGCAACCTGGCGCCGATCGGGTCAAGAAGATTCAGGAGGTGGGTTCTTGCTTCAAGATATCACGCCTTGGTTGAACCACTACAATCTTCACGCTCGAGTATTTCGCTGTACCCGAACGCCCAGAGACCTAAAGCGTGAGAGGCTTCTGTTGCTGCCAGGCTTGCGTTCGATCTGAATATCCTGTCACCACTGCCTGCTTCTCTGGTAGCTGCTGCGTTTCATGCTGCCGCGTTGTCAGTGATGATGCGATCGCAGCAAGCGATGCAGCTGAATGTGACGGCACCATGGAGAAGCCTCTACTCCCCATGCTTGCGCACGTTACGCGAAATCTGGAAATTTCCCTCTTTTCAGTACCCCTTGCTCATACGCAGTGCTGACTTGCTTGTGTTTCCAGGACATTAACGACACCGTGGGAATCTTGCGAGACAACATCAACAAAGCCAACGATCGAGGTCAACGCCTGGATGCCCTTCAGGATAAGACGGACAACCTGGCTGTTTCTGCCCAAGGCTTTCGCCGCGGTGCAAACAGAGTTCGAAAGCAGATGTGGTGGAAAGACATGAAGATGCGGATTTGCATCATCGTCGGAATTTTGGTTCTCCTGCTCATTATCATCATTCCCTCAGGCATGTGACCCCATATTCCTCCTTTCTGCGGTGTTGACTGCGCACAATGTCTAACTGTTTCAATAGTCCTTGCTACTCGCTAAGATTTGATAAATGTAGACAAAATTGTCAGGTGAAGTGTGATGATGATTGCCAGGCATGGCAGCGCAGAGCTTTGCAAAGGCAGCGATGGGAAGATGGTCGGCAACCTAGACGGCATCTTGCTGTCACTACGAGTTTGCTCGTTCAATGCGACGGAGTTGGTTCACCGTTGGAACGCGATTTGGAAGCCTTGGGTTTATTGTATTTTGCTTTGGGTCGGGGTCCTCTAAACCTCCCTAAGAACAGGTACATTATAATGTCCTGCTCAGTGTGCGAGGTCTGTGTGTCAATTGTCGAATCAAAGGCAGACCGAGCAAACTACGATTATGTATGATCGAGGTTGAGGCGTTTATATCACACAATTGCGATGCTTTTCAATTGAACCCGATGGATGCTTGCCCAATTCATGCGGAGTACTCAATATCGACGAAGACACGATTCTTAGGTTGAGTGCACCCTCATTCATCGTAGCCTAGTCCTGGTCACTGCGCCTCTTGATGTCTATAAATACGAGCAGTTTGCTGATAGGCTATTAGGTTCTGAATGGGAATGCTGTGATCAAGGCCTAACGATAATATCTCTACTGAGGAGTAAACTACGTCAAGCTCCTCTTTGGTCGTGAAACACGCAACTTTGCCCGGCACCTGTGGAAAGCTCGGGTCGTTTCAATCAATCCAAGGCCAAACCCACTGTCAGTCTAGTACCATATTCGATGCTTGCGGGCTACGTCACTTATCGAGATGAGTGACAGCATCTTCTAAGATGTCATGACGGCTGCAGCACATATTGGAATTCTAAAGTAAACTAATCATCGCCAACTTTGCTCTAATAACCTCGCAGCCCCCCGTATTCGTAACCTCGAAGCTCGTTCCTACATGGGGCCGCTTATTCATCACTGCGGTTCTTATTATTAAAATGTTAAATTATTGCACTAGCTAGGTATTGCCAGTAATCCTAATATTGAATGACATTTAGATGCATTGGCCACTGCTAATGAACAAAAAAAAAATCAATCAAAATCAATCAAAATCAATCAAATTCAATAAAGTAAACTAAGTGAGTGGACGCTAATAGTAAAAGCTTCCTAGTTAAGCCAAGACAGATGAGAATCATGAGATAGCTAGCGGGTACGAGATGCTACAATACAGTAGTTCGTAGCTCTAGCCTATGAATCTGATTGAATCAACCTTGCCTTCTAGGAAGACTATCAGCACAAAACCCTCAAAACAAGCACACATCTTTCCTCTGCAAGGCATCACCCGCGCCAATGGTGGAACTTGTTAGACTGGAACGCTCGGTGGGTCTCTGATGTTACTAATCCCAGTGTCATTGATGAATCTTTCGACCTCAGCGTGCAAGGATTTCCACGTGGTCTCATTGAAGGAATAGTCGACTTGGTCAAATTTCCAGCCGACATTAATCGAAGTCATGGAGCTTTTGCCTCGAGAGACCGTGTACATGTCCTCAGTCAAGGCATAGGAAATATTCCGCAAGGCTTTTCATCCAGTTAGTAAACTGCCTGCCGTTGGCGTCGCCAGGATATGCGTGTACTTACATGCACGTAGGTTGTCTCGCACTTCATCATACGTGTATACTTGCAGCAGATTCCAGAAAGACCGATCATTAGATGAGTAATGCGACTCATTGATGGTCTTTGCAACTGCCTTGAAGAGGGCCTCAAGTTTCTTTGCGATTGGCCGGGGAAGCAGGATCCCTTCCAGCATGTTGGAGAGAAGTTCCCAGTGGAATTTACTCTTTTCGACGTTGATCCTTTTGGAAACTTCATTGTGCTGAGGGCTGTACATCCTGACCACAACAACACCTGTTTAGCCTTGCGTGGCATCGATTTTGAGCTGCAGCAAATGGGACAACAAACATACCACGGATAAATACCATCCTTGAAATAGGAATCCAAGACCCTGGTCCGGTACTGGGAGCGTCTCCATCTAGAATTCTCGCTGTCGTCGGTTGGCAGCTTACCTTCCTCTTTCCGCCGCATCACCTGAATGCCAGCATGAATGGTCGCCAGCTGGTGAGTCAACTGGAGCATTTGCTCAAGCTCATTTATGCGATCCTTGAACCTTTCCCCCAGGTCAGGGCCACTCATGTTGACGTACAGGACGTTTTCGGGATCATTGAACCCCATGTCATCGTCACTAGGTATCTCACTCCCATCGCGAGGGGTCCTATTAGTGGGAGGAGGCTCGTCAATGGGAAGGTCCGCCACGTCAGGCCATTTAGATGTCGAAGCCATGGTTCTAAATGAAGTCACTGAAAAAAAAAAATCCAGTTGAGTTGGGACGGGTGATGAAGCTATGGGTAGTTGCCAAGAAAAAAAAAAACACCCCAATAAAACTGAGGATGTGGCAAGTTTCTTGGTGTTCCTCCCCTTGGTCAGTGAGGTAGGTATACGCCCTTTTATATCCTTTGTCTTCGAATTCGATTTCTGTGACCAAGGAAGTCTTGGACTTCCCCCTCCCATTCCATTCGTAGTCTCATCTCACAAAACATCATGTAGTATTTCTCTCTGCACGCGTTTAGACAGAAAATGTCTCATGCAAGCCAGAGACGACGGTGCAACACCTTGACGCCATCACATCATACACATGTACTTTTTTTTTGGAGAGAAGAAGCCTTGGGCATTCCTACATTCTCCGTTCTGATTGCTTCGTGCACAAGGATAGCATTTGAATCAACATGCGTTTCCAAGGACTGACGTGACACGCCTCTGGATGATGGTGTGCCAGCAAATGATACCCAACCATCATATGGCTGTAGAAGTAGTTATTCTTGGTCCAGCGAGCGAGTTGAACAGTTGCGTTGTACCATGTTGTACGTACGAAATATACTTTTATGGGCATCTACTAGGTAGAAGTAGACATGGTCTGCCGTTTCATCATTCCGCATATATTACAGATGATGAAAGTTTCTAAAAAAAAAAAAAAGAAGAAGAAATCGATATATAATAAAACAACACATCCACCAGCCCCACTAAAAATATCAACAAATCGTATCGTAGTATCTTTTTTCAAAAGTTGTGCATGAACGTTAACACGAGCGGCAGACGGCTGAAATTGCACAACGACCTTCACAGATGTTGCCCAAAGTGAAATGAACTGCATAGTGATATGCAGAAAGCGCGCCACACCGAGAATTCAATCAAGGTGGTCCCTTTTGTTCGCATGCGAATTGTCACACTTTCACACTGGCTGGTGGCTGGGTATCGCCAGCAATCTCGATGTGTTCGCAAATCCGATGCATTGGCCACAACCAATGAGGGGAAAAAATATCAGAACTCAGTAATTATGCGTAAACACGACAATATATTGGATTGACCATCCATGCATCTGCAGAGACAGGTCAGGCCATACAGGTATACGTGAGGGGACATCGGGTGATAATGCGACTGACGACATGCCAAAGTTCCGCGTTCCTGTAGTAACATGATTTAAAAACAGGATATTATTGTCTTGGCTACTGCGTAGACCACCTGGAATACACAGAAACAAGAGGTACAGATTCAACCGAGGGGGGTTTCTTAGCGGTAACATACGCAACACCCACCTACATCCGTAGAGACACGGATAAGCTGCATCGTGCTGTCGGAGCACCTTTTGGGATGTTCGGTGTCTTACATTGGCCGCCTTCGGCATAATGCCCGTTATTGTCGGCTTGGATGAGGGGTTTTCCTAGCGGCAATTCACCTCAAGAAACATGAATTGGACGATTCTGTGTGTTGAACGATGCACACCAGTGAGTCTGTGGTATATATAAGACGGCCGAGAAAGTATGCCGTAGGCAAAGATGGCGATTCCAATTCAACTTAAAATCATATCCATCTTCTATATTATCCAAACATGACTGTGAGCCTACCTGAGGTGGAGGCGGTGGCTCTCAAGCTGAAACACGAGTCGGACCTTATTCTTAACAGGTCTGCGGAAACAGACGTGTCCAATGACTACGGCACCCCCAATCTTCTTTTTCTGTACTACATACCGTTCCTTCCGGATGACAAGAAACTAGAACTTGACGCTATACAAGCCGAGTTCCAGACCTGGAACGCGTGGGAACTTGGACAGGCAGAGACTCAACTGAACAAACATGTCGAAGCCGGCAAGCTCCCATCCGACGACTCAATCGCCTCTCGTGTAGCCAGGAACAATTATCGATCCAAGGCCATTGACATTTTCAGAGCAGGGAGTGAAGTATGGTACGTTTCCCCCAACCCGATGGCTCAAGACTCAAGACTCAAGACTCTAATTTGGGGGGGGGGGACGACTGCCAAGGCTTTCCCTCGCGAGTAACGATAGAAGGGAAAAATGCTTTGAAACAACTCAAGAAGGGGTCAATGGTGCCATCCTGCAAGCACTGCGGGCCCTTGCCACAGAGCAGCATCAACTTCAGAGCCAGTTCGGGGTCGTTCTCAATGCCATCAGCGGCAGTATCAACGCAGAACAAGAGAACAAGTTTTACTTTACCCACGTCTACTACAAGTACGACAGTGATTCCAGAAGATTTCTCCCAGGTATGTAATCCCCAGCTCATGGCCGCATAATAGTTGCCACCAGTAATTGACTGAGTCTTCTAGTTGTTCTCGATACCACGTTCACTGTCATGAGAAAAGGTGGGGGAAGCGAGGGAAGCGAGGCTAGCGAGGATAAATTCTCAGTAGAAATCATTCTCTCTACTGATACTTACAACTTTGATCGGAAGTTCTGGAGGGACAATCGACATGAAGGAGAGGAGGCTATTCACATGGGAGAGCCCATCCGTGAGCAAATGGCCATCGACTTTTACGTCGATGGCTAGTTCAAGTACCCTTGCGGGCAGAGAGTTTAGAAGTTGACTCTGAGCTATCGGAATCATGATATTACATAGTGTACAGTAACATGAGTGAAACCGAGGAAGATTGCGAACCAATTCGAAAGCACAAAAGCTCTGTACTACGAAGATATAGTGCTTTGGATTGTCCAAGATCCCCTAATGGATGGTGGCCATCATGTTCTAGCAATGGACAGAGACTCTTCCCGGGTGTGGGATCACGCAGTCTGCCCTGGCCTTGGCGGGCCGAAGAAGATGCACTGAGGGGGGCCGAAGAAGAATGTGTATGACTTCTTGATGCGCAAGACGCCAGCGTATCTACATTGTATAGGCCTTGCCCTAATACATAAAAGTCTAGTCTAGTCCTGTGAGCGTGTTGGAAGGGGGTGTGACTTATTAGTAATAAAAGGTGCAGAAGATGAAAGATAATCCACAGAGCGGGGTTGATGGTTGATCGTCAAAGTTAAAGCAAGTTCTCCGTCATGCATGTGCCCGACTCGCAACTTGGACCTATTACCAAACCCCCTCATCAAAATCCCTCCCCGCCCAGCCTTTTCCTTTTCTCTTCAATCACAAAATTCATTCCATCGCGGACCCCCCTCGCCCTCGCTCACCATGTCCGTCATCGACATCACATCCAAAGCTCAGTTCGACGAGCTCCTCAAAGAGAAGCCCGCCGTCGCCCTCCAAGCCCACGCCGTCTGGTGCGGCCCCTGCAAAGCCATCTCGCCCGTCTTCGAAAAGATTGCGTCGGAAGCAGACAATAATGCAAAGGTGACTTTTGCCCGTTTCGACACGGACGAGGTATCCGGAGCATCCCCGCCTTCTTCGCCTTCAAGCACGGTGAAAAGGTCGAGAACCTGGCGGGGGCGAACCCGCCGGCCTTGCAGAAGCTGGTCAAGGATCTGGCTTCGTCGGGCGAGTAAAGTGCGGAGCGGGGGAATTGATTGAGTTGATGGAACTGAACTGTTGGCAAAGCAAGCAACTCTATTTTAGGGTGATATTCAAATGTGACTCATGCCATCTTCACCATTCATTTGACAAAAAAACTTGACCAAATGCGAGGCTGTTTCACATCGTAAGCAAATCGGGCGAGTTTCGTCACATTTGATTCTTCGAAGCTATCTCCTTCGGCCGAATTTGTGGAGTTCAAACGCAATAGGGCATCGAAAGGCATATATTATTGCCCTTGGAACCCAGCTCAGATGCATCGTTTCAACTGCATTAGACATTTAGTTCTTACTGTCATTATTCCATTGAGAATTGACAGCCGGTAGATTTCCGTTATCTAATATCTATACTTGGGCCGGTCGTCCGACGTAGAACTTGGTAAAGACTGGCGTCGGACCAAAAAATGATAATTCCGTGAAAAAAACCTTGTGCGAGGGAAAATCCTTTTCTTTTGCCCCCCCGGTGGCAAGAGACCACGAGAACTGCTTTGGGGTGTTGATGCTTGGTTGCTGTGCCATGCATGGAACCATGGCAAATCCAATCACAAATCACGTGAGCTCACCGACTTGCAAACGCTGTCGCACCTTGTATTACGGTCGGTCACTTGCCCAACGCGAGCGTGCAGCCAGCCAAAAGCTGTGCATGTAACGGCAGAAGCTCCACCACCTTCACCACCACAAAGCTGCGACTTTTCGCCTCGCCAACCAAAAAGAGTGAGTTCTGCATAACTTTTCAGCTTGGTTGAAAGTTCGCATCGCGCGCCCGAAAATGCCGAGCATGACATCGCGCTCCTTCTCCCCATCACGGGGTCGCCCTCGATCCCCGACACGCTCCATGTCACCTCGCTCAGACCTTTCGCGCTCTCCCGTGCGCCAGCGACGACACGACTCTCGCAGCCTTTCGCGGTCGATAACGCCGCCTCCTCGTCGCAACGGACGGAACCGGAGCAACAGTCGTCGCAGTGGGAGCCGAGGTCGGGGCAGAGACAGCCGGGATGCGAGTGAGTCTCCGGTATCCAGAAGCACAAAGGTCAGTACTATGATGTTCTCCTCGAAAAAATAAATTGCGGGAAAAAAAAAAAAAAAAAAAAAGAGAGAGGGGCTCAGCATCATTGACGCGATATTCCTAGATTGTTGTTGAGCGATTGTCCAAGAATATCAACCAAGATCACCTTCATGAGATATTTGGCCAATTTGGCCCCATCAAAGATCTTGATCTGCCCATGAACAGAACCTGTAAGTCGACCTTGCTTTGTTCCTGTTGTGTTTTCATTTTTTGCCTGGACCCTTTTTCTGGCAATTCCCCTGGGACCCTGCCGCACCGGACCTTGGGCTTACCGAAAAGCTATTTGCAGTCGGCACAAACAGAGGAACCGCATACATTCTCTATGACCACGAAGCCGATGCTGAATCTGCCATCTCGCACATGCACGAAGCCCAAGTCGACGGCGCCGTCATAAACGTGTCTATTGTTTTGCCGCGGAGGAAGCTGTCCCCACCGCCTCCCACGGCTCGCCGCGGAGCCAACATCGATCCTCGAGTTCCCATGTCAGGTCCGCGAGGCGGCGGTGGCCCCTCAGGGCGTGGCGGCGGCTTTCACCCAGGCGGCAGCGGCGGCCGTCGTCGACAATCACCACCTCCGAGTCGGTACGGTCCCAGATCTGACGTCTACAGACCATGGTCAAGATCCCCTTCAAGGTCACCGGGTGGTGCGCCGCCGCCCTCACGCGGCGGCGGCGGCGGTGGTGGTGCCGGCGGCAGATACCGCAGCCGATCCATGGATTCCTATTCCTCTCGGTCAAGGTGGTCCAGATCACCCGCTCCCCGAAGGAGAGGCGGCGGCAGGCACGACGACGCCCAAGACAGACGACGCACCCGTAGTCGCAGCTTCGGAAGCCACGGTGGCCGGAGCCGATCGCGAAGTCCCCCAGGTGGTCGGTGATGGGTGCCAGCCAAAAGTGTATTTAATGCGAAATTTGTCGTGTCAACATGTGGGGATTTAAATTGGTGGCGTTTAGGGGTCCAAATAAGACCATGTCCATGTTTACTACTGAAAACATATCCCTTTGGATGTGCTAAGGGAGCAAGCTGGTCACTCGCAGGGATGTGGGCCAATCAGGACAAAGGTGGATACAAGCTACCTAATCCTGCTCCTTATTTAGCCTATAATAGAAGTACCAACAATCTGGCCGGGTACAAATCGCTACATTGCACACATTGCAGCCACGCCTGTTGTTTCGGCTGGGGCAAGGTATCTCTTGCGTACCCAGAGAAAGTGGGACTTCTACCTGCTTGCTCCCTTAGCACATCCAAAGGGATGCTCTGTAGAATCTGTCCGAGCTTAGGAATACGGGATTTTTTCTTCATTTAAAAAGAAGAGGACGGAAAAAAAAAAAACAAAAGGCGATGCCCAGTTATCGCGGCGATCGGAAAATACGTCGCATCGAGCTTTGTAGATGCAGCTAGTCTGCTGAACTTGGCCGGACACCACGCCGTGCAATGAATGGTATCAATGCCTGTATCGCCACAAGGAGATGGAGCTTCCAGATTGATTCCCATCACAAGCTGAGTACGACGTGTCTACGCTACGAGCAAGTAGTTCCCATCCCCCTCCGTTTGTGGACATAGTCAAGAGTGATTTGTCAATTCTTTCAACCCGGTACACCAAATACTCCGATGACGCAACAAGACATGGCAATGACACGTATTCTGTATTATTGGGAATTATATCTACAGGAGCCAGTCTTGTTTCTTCAGCCCCGGACACGGAGGTCCATCAGTGCCAACCCATTATTATGTCTACTTGTTTCAGCCATGCCGTTCATTCAAACCTGCCCCTGCCCCTTTTCCACTGATTACAAAAAGGCCATGCCAGCACCTAGTCCAAGCATCCCCATCGCTGCACCGGCCACATGCGCCGTACACCTAGGGCCAATGCCCTTTGAAGTGCTATGGAACAGGGAGCTCGTCGTCGCGTTCCCCGTAGCAGACGGGACGTCGCCGCTCGTTGCTGTGACGGGACAGTCTGTCGTGCATGGCAATGCCTTGGTGAAGGCACCAGGGGCAGTCGATACGGCGTACACGGGAGGTTGCGTGGCAGCGCTCGGATTGGGCACCACATACTCTACATCCGGGTTGAGGACGTTGGCGATGACGTGCATGACACCATTGGCAAGCAAGATGTCCGGCTGGACAATCTGAGCCGAGTTGGCGAACTTGTTGTTTCCGTTTTGATGAATCGTGAGGTGGGCGGCGTTGAGACCCGATGCGTCCTTGGCGAGAGTGATGTAGTTTGTTCCGTTGGTGAGGGTATTTGAATGAAGCACCTGGTTGGGGATGATGTGGTAGTTCATGATTCTGGCGAGTTTGGTGGCATTCAAGCCCTGAAGGGTGCCGCCAACAGACTTGAATGCCTCATTCGATGGGGCGAAAATGGTTACATTCTTGCGATAAGCAATATCCGGCATCAAACCGGCAGCGTACAGGCTCCCCAGGAAGGACTTGGCTCTGAACGCCTCAGCGGTCTGGTCGACTCGAGTAGGGGGAACAAGCAAGTTATCCACAACCTGGATCAGACCACCGGTGAAGGCGATGTCCGAGTCGGTGACTGTGCAGCGTGAGCCTTGACCACTGGTGAAGATGACCGAATCGCTTTGCTTGTTGACGAGAACGCCCTGGCCGGTAGTGACGTTTGTGTAAGCCGAGTTGGTGAGGCTCGTGGTCTCAAAGTAAGTCGGACCTTCCTGAAGACTACCGATGGCAACGGTGCCTTTGAGAATGTGATACTGGAGAATGGGGACCGTCTTGTCCTTGTTCTCCGGGTCCCAGAGACTGTTGAGGGCTGTGAAGGGAATATTGTCTATGGCCTTGTTGGAAGGAGCGACGATCTATTCTTTGTGTTAGTACTCCGTCCGTATCTTGGAGCACTGTATTACTAGTATTACTAGTATTGCTAGTAGGTTTGGTCTGGATCAAGACTTACCGTCACACCGCTGTAGTTGGGCAACTGCAACAGAACATCGGGGAATTTCTACTCCGTACATGGACCAAATCGTCAGTGACGGCTCATGATACCATTTCATCTCTTCTGATGCCAGCCATCTCGGCAGATGGCGTGGAGGACGATATCTACCTTGATCAGGTCGTAGAATTTGCTCAGGTCCTTGTTGCCGGCAAGTACGGAGCCCAGGTCCCCCTTGTCGTCGGCCCAAACGCCCGCCGCGAAAAGTATCAAGCGCAGCGCAGCCTTGAACATGATGATGGTGTAGGGAGTAAATATGTACACTGTGCTTACGGAGTGTACGCGCCCCAGCACTCCCGGGTATAACGTACTAAGTACGGAGTAGTCCTAGATATGTATGTATCTTGACACCGAGGAAGAGGAGCAGGATGCGCGCCTGTTTCGCAGCGACGACGACGAAGAAACTGGACTGATAAGTAGCTGGCGATTGATTACCTTGATAAGTTGGCACCTTTACTCCTTTCTGGCCGCAAGCAGCAAGATGGATAAAGGATGGATGGGTGGGTCTTGGGTTCGCAGTGCCTGGCACTAATAATCCATTGTCTAGTCTATTTCTGGTATTTCTGTGCTACTTCTCCGTGCCCAGGCACTGGAAAGAGCACTAATGAGTACGGAGTACGATGAGTACGATGAGTACGATGAGTCCATATGTACATGTACAGAGTACTTGTGGGGCGGGGCACGAGTAGCACACACAAGTACCGCGTTGCCAAGCCGCTTTGCCAAGCCGCTTTGAACGGAGAGACCAGGCAATTTCCCCGAGCTTTCCAGAATACGAAGGCATCGACAGCGTCGCCCAACTGACGAGTATGTACATGTACGTACTCCGTATGTATGTGATGTTCGTCGTCGTCTCGCTCCGGCGACAGTCAGTCGACCCACCGTTGCGCTTTGAGCTGTGGAACGAACGACAATACGGGACGCGAAACAAGGGCGGCCCAGGCTCCGTTGCACCTTGTCGCGGCAAGGCATTTGAGACATTGTCATGGCCGGGTGTGACTCCTCCTTTACGATGGGTGCCCGGCTCGTGAGTCGTAAGCCGCAGATTGCCATGCAGCGGCAGCTTAACATTGTACAGAGTTGTACAGAGTTGCACAGAGTTGTACAGAGTACGGAGTAGTTGTGGTGGATTTGTAAAAGTGACCCTAATAGAGGGGGAACAAGAAAAGAGAAGTGAAAGAATCAAAATCATGCGGGCAGGCTGTCAGATTCTGATAAAGTATGGACTATGGTCTACATACGGAGCATCAGGCGGTATATCCATCGCGTTCCCATAAGTCGGCGGACCTTGCCAAAATTTGCTGACTGCAGCATGTGTGTGCCCCGTGAGTTGTTATCTTTGTTGTCTTGCATATGTAGGTCACACATTGAGCGACAGGTGCAGTCTGGAGGCAGATGTTATTGGCATGCTCCGTACATACAATGGACTTTGTTCGCGGACTTGTCCATCTTGACTACCTACATATGTACCTGCCTAAGCAAGTACGCGAGAAGCATTACGCGAACTGACTGCGGAGGAAAAAAAAAAAAAAAAAAAAGTCTAGTCAGGACAGACCCGACGTTATGGAAAGAGGGACCGTATTTTGCAAAGCTGCGTGAACGGCATTGACCCATCCATCCTCTGGAAAGACAAACCACATTGCTTATTGGTTCAAGGGTCTCAGCTTTCATAGACACCGCCCCGTTGCTAGAAGTCTAAATTCTGTTACCCGTGCGTGAAGTATAATTGCTCCAGAACAATCCGTACATCATCATGATCGTTGTGAATGCGACCGTCTATTTGAGGCCTCGACGTCGGCACTGTCGCACGACGAGATCATTCATCAAGATCACATTGATATATTGGTGAACCCTGATGAGGTCCATCTCCCGCAATGTGACCGCTAAAGTCTTTTTTTCGTGTTGTACCCGCAATCACCCCCATCATCCTCATTCTCTGGACCTGGGGGTTTTTTTGAAAAAGGGGGGGCGTCTATATAGCGAGCGCATGCACGAACCGGGGTCAGGCTTGAGCCACAGATCACTCTAATCAGCCACAAACGCTGCCGCTTTTGCCAGGTGGTCTGTTGTGGTGGAATCCAGAAGCCGACGGGGATTGATTGCCTTCGAGGGCCCAAGCTGTCAATCATGAGGTACCTCGTATTAAAGCTGGCGCACTCTAGGTATGTACAAGTTTAGCTATGGACATTATGTATGTAGGTGGAGAGTTTACTTTGTACTGCTACAATGTGTGTGAATGATTTACAAATCTACATGTCCCACTTTTTTGTTCCTCCCTAACAGCTGCGATTAGCTGTACATAAGTAATTATAACATGTAGAAAGCTATAAGGAAAATGCATAGGGTATATAGCACTACTAGAAATACGTTATTTCCTATGTAAAGTACATATTAGGAATCAAGGTACGTATTAATCCTAGCCCCTGTCTCCCTCATTTCCCTGCTAACACCTGATTCGCTCAATTCCCCCGGTGCAAAATCATTCAAGAGGTTACGGAGTACTGTACATATTCCTACCCGATGTCTCTATACGGGTAGATCCGCCGGGCGAGCTTACGGCGCCCATTGACGACTATTGAATGTAACCAAGAAAATAGAAGATGCCTTCACCACGCTTGCATTTCGACCACCAAGGGTGTGATCCAAGTCGGCGCAGTCTCGGATAAAACCCCTATTTACGATGTACATACCAAGCTAATAGGGGCTATTCGGATACCTACAATGTAAAAGAGGGAAGCCATACTGTATGTGCAAATAGAAACAAGTGGATCTGGATATCCGGGCGGCTGGGTCCTGTTCAAAGTCAAGGGTTGTGCACCAGACACACCGCCCGTGGTGGCCCGTGCTACGTACATACATTGTATGTACATGTACGGCTGGGACGGTGGGCACCTGTGCCGGCCAGGGGATTGCCCTCCCCACGCAAGGTTCCTTTCGAGCAATCCCATCCACCTTCCACCATCCCCACCTTCCACCTTCCACCTTCCACCTTCCCACCTTCTTCCAACCATGGCCATACTTACTAATTACTTACCCAAGATCGTCCGTCTGGTTTGGTCTAGTTCACCCACATGTCTTCCAACTTTTTGCAACCTCCAACGCTCATTATCAACAGCATAATACTTACCTACCAGTTTCAGGATTCAACAAACCCTTCAATACATTACTAAGTGTTGTGATCGAGTTTTTGGAATATTTTGGACCTCTGTAGTCAGCAAACGACTACTGCGACAATCAGTCCCTGGTTGGGCAGAGGTTGTTTGCGCGGCACGCTGCTCGTCCACACCCGCGCTCACAGCCGATTGGCAATCCGACAGTCAATTAGCTTGCTGTTTACAAAACCCAATCTTTGCTGTTCACAGTTTGTTCCCAGTATTCTTGGTGTAGCACTCGCACCTATATCCACAATCTTTTCAGTCAGCCCACGGACATGGATCAGAATGCACACAACCATGGCTATTATGGCCACGCAGTCCCTTCTGCTGCTACCACAGTCAACGCAACTCCAGTTCGCTCGGGGTCCCCAGACACAGATGCCAGCCGAATTCCTTTCGATTTCAACGACGCTGCATCCTCACATCGACCTGGCAGGAGCACAAATCCATTCTCCAGCCCAGATGCCTCGCGGCCAGCTTCTAGCCATGGATCCTCAAGCGCCCTGGGGCCGCGTTACGATGTCAACTCTCAGCGATACTTTCACTCAAGGCGCGTAATGAAGGGGAACATCGAGAAACCCTGGTTGGAAAAGACAAACCCAAAAGAGAAGTGGGTTACGATTATGCCTCTTGTCGGTATTTTCATAGGCCTGGCTCTCTCGGCCCTCATGGTGTGGGATGGCATTCGCCACGTGGTCCACCACAAGTACTGCCCTGTCCTCGATGATAATTTCCACGACGGCCTCAACACCGACGTCTGGAGTAAAGAAGTCCAGGTTGGAGGTTTTGGGTAAGTCGCTGCCTTGTTAACAACAAATCACCAATACCAACTAGAGGCACAAGCTAATGTGTGTCCATTCTATAGCAATGGGGAATTCGAACAGACCACTGGTGGAGATGAAAATGTCTTTATTGAGAATGGAAACCTGGTCATCAAAGCCACTCTTCAGGATGCTGACAAGGTTGAAAAGAACACTGTCATCAATCTTCTAAAGGATGGGACGTGCACGTCCAAGGACTGGTACAGCTGTGTGGCTGCCACCAATACTACTAACGGTAACTCGAGTATCGTTCCTCCGACCAAATCAGGTCGAATCAACACGTTGAAAGGCGCCAAAATCAAGTATGGTCGTGTCGAGGTAACCGCGAAGCTCCCAGAGGGCGATTGGCTCTGGCCAGCCATATGGATGATGCCTGCAAAAGACACTTACGGACCCTGGCCGGCATCTGGAGAAATCGATATTGTGGAGTCTCGAGGGAACAACTGGACCTATGGCCAAGGCGGCAACAACATCATATCATCCGCTCTCCACTGGGGCCCGGATCCTGCCAACGATGCCTGGTGGAAAACAAACAACAAGCTCCAGGCGCTCCACACGACGTACAGCAGCGGTTTCAACACGTTTGGCCTCGAGTGGTCGCAGAAATACCTCTTTACATACGTCAACAACCGGCTTCTCCAAGTGCTCTATACCAATTTTGATCGGCCCATGTGGCAACGGGGTGGCTTCCCTGAATTCAGTGCCAATGGCACGCGCGTGACGAATGTCTGGAGCCAGACGGGCAATAAGAACACACCATTCGACCAGGAATTCTATCTCATCATCAACCTTGCCGTTGGCGGCATAAATGGCTGGTTCGAAGATGGCCAGTCAGGCAAGCCATGGAATGATAAGTCACCCAACACCCGCAAAGACTTCTGGAAGGCCAGAGACAAGTGGTACCCAACTTGGAAACAGCCTCAATTGGAGGTAAGCCGGGTGGTGATGCTGCAGCAATGCGACGGTGACGAAGGACTGTAAAACGACCCCACAACAAATTGTATGTGTATGGCAGGGGCAGGAGGATCCGTGTTTGACGTTGGCAGCTTTGAATATTTCTTGTTTCATCATCATCATCATCATCATCACCGGCGTGCTTCACAACAAGCCTACTTTGGAGCTCAAGTACTATTCATAGATGGAGGAGGCTACGGCATTGACCTGAATTTTTTCTGAATATCAGGGGATACTTATTGCAAACAGATATACGGAGTATATTATGGCTTATGAGATGTTTATGCGTGGATTGGGTTGGATATCAGGGAGCGAATCATCACACATTGTCTTCATTCGACTTGGAGATTTCGACCAGGGGACAAATCGTAGTGCTCCCATGTAATACAATTTGGAACAAGTTGAGATACATATAATACCCGACTACTTTTGGCGAGGTACTTGGTCATACATGTACAAGCACGTAGCGCGGCAATAGTGCAAACTCTTGAATGCGACAAGGTCCTTGACGATTGTGAAAGCAACATGCGTAAACGTGTAAATACCGCTCCAGCCTACATGTAAAGCGCTTGTTGTCGCAGAGCCAGTCACTGGCAGCCTCAGGCAGGAACCCGTATCCTCCTCAACCTCAACTGCACTGCACCGTATGTACATACATACAACACTTGACAGCAAGGGGGTCGTCGTCTCACCCGCATCCAACGGGTAAACGGGGGCCGCGGCAGCCACGTTACCATGTCAGCCAGCCCAACACGTTTTGTCGCCCGCCGAAAACGACACGACAGCGGCGACAGACGCCGGACAAATCAGCACCACGCAATCTTGATTTGCGCCATTTCAAAACCGCCCCCCATGTCTGCCGTCTTATCTCGGCGACGATACGTTCCAGGTTCCGGTCGAGATGTTGTGGAACGCGGTATTTCCTTTTCTCTGTCCCATGGGACGTCCGGTTGCTCACCAGGCCAGGTGTCCCCTCCGTTGTCTGACGCGCGGATCGACCGGCGGCAGGAAATGCCATGACGGGAATTCACCTGGTGATTCAATGAGCCGAGATCATGGTCATTCCTTGTAGATATTGTGATAGGGGATATTTGACTAATTGGCTGTTATATGGGATAAGGCAGATAGGGGCTGGGATTAGGTACCGTGAATACATAGATAATTTACGGACTACATAATAACTTTGGTCCCCTATTTTCTCCCTATATCTCTCTAATAATAGCCTACACTACGGAGTACATCCCCTGAATTATTTTACAAGTCTACTTGCCCCACGTGGGGCAGTAAATATATCAGTTTCCTCGTATGTAAATCACGAACATTTCAAGGTACCTTTTAATTCTAGCCCCTGGAAGCCCTATCTTCTATTAAACGCCGAATTAGCTCGCTATCACCCTGTCTTGTATGTAGATTTGTAAAATAATTCAAGGGTTGTAGCGTATGTAGTCTGCGTAACTCGAATGCCTGTTAGTTAGGGACTTCACCTGGTTGGTAATATACTCCGTAGATTTATATATTAAAACAGGGGGTAGACTGTACGTGAACGGACGGGGTGTTACTGCTTGGACGACGTATCACTCAGCAAGTCAAGGCCCTGAGCCAGGATATGATGCGTGATCCACCAGGTCTGGAAGAAAAATTGCAATGTGATTATGGATTCGAAGCGATGTCTGATGACAGCGGCTAGTTTTCTATCACAATGGATCTAACAGGGAGGGTGTTGTGTTCTCGGCGGGTATTGCCGCCACGGACGGAGCAAATCCACTCGGGAGAAGATGGCAAATCGCCGGATGATATTGGAGAAAGCCAAGCCAAAAAAAAAGTAGCCAGCATCATCACTTACAAGTGACTCGTGAGTCAGGAAACTGTTCACTAGGAACGGCACCTCGTTATGTTATGACGCTGGTCCTTGGTGACCCCTGCCTCTTGATTAGCAATTCGCACTGAAAAAAAAAAAAAAAAAGCCCCAGTCCATCATCCATCATCGATTGACGGCGCTTGGCGTCCAGCATGAGCCGTGGTAGGCACGGCGGCTCTGTCTTTGCAACGTTTCGTGCACAAGCGTCACCTCACCCGAGTCGCAACGCGAAATTGGCTAAAGCGGTTGCCGTCGATAGATTGCGGTCACAATCGAACCGGGTTTCTGGTCGCGACATGCCGGCCTTGGCGTGTGCGAGGCGAGGCACTTGAACCCATCCATCGACGGTGAATAGGTTCAAGCAAGTTGCTGCCGTATAACAAGGCGTCGTCGGTCCGGCCGATTCTATGTACTTCGAGTATTCTCGCGTCGGGTGACGCTGATGAGATAAACTAACAAGCGTCCCAGGTTTAGTAACATGACTTCATCGGACACTCCAAAGTCCGCTTCTTCTAGACGCATAGCTTGTCGTGGGCCTGGCCTGACACCTGAGAAGGCAGATGGCCGTGCGGAACTCCAGCCAGCCGCTTAATCATGGTTTGGTTGCTTTGCTTCAACCTTGGAGAAGCAAAAAACGCCATGCGGCTTCGAGGTGACCGTGCTCTTCTGACTTGGTGGTAATATCAGGCTGTTTGTGCCCAGGTACTCCGTAATACTACATGGACACGAGTTCTTGTTGCATCCATAGATGCACCCCATGGCTCATGTCACATCCTCAACACGGCAGGAAAAGTGAGAGGTGAAGACGGGAAATCACTGGTTATCGGTTTCAGGTATGAAATGCAAGTTGAGCATGGGTACGGCAGGCTGCATTGCATGCCGCCGGGGGAATACGAGACCCAACAGACAGCCAGTTGCCCATGCGGAGCACTCCGTGTGTACGGAGTACATGTACATATATAGATGAGAAATGGACACCAGGTCAATGATGATGGATTGATTCAATGTCACGGATGTGTCGGCTGGACTTGCCAGCTTAGGAGGCAGGGAGGGCAATAGTAAGCTTCCCTGCTGCTGCTGCTGCTCGCGACCTTGGCTATGACAAATTTTGTCGTAGAACATGTAGAAAAACATACCCCGTCCACCCATTGTACATACTTGTGCCGGACGGACTCATCTGGGCAGTCAGTGCGAATTCGTACGTGCACGTGCATGCACGAAGGGGCCGAGCTGAGCTGAGCTGAGTCCCTGTCACTGTGATGTGATGGCGACTAGGGAGTATGCAGAGTTGGCTGTCTCACTTGTACGGGCCTGTAACGACGGTGAAAAGCTTCGTGACCGACCAATGACCATGAATGGCATTGTTTCCCCCGAGTTCTCATTGCCTGTACATAGTCTATCGGTGGTGGTGGCGGCGGCGGCGCGGCGGACTCGCTATCGGCTTCAGAAGCCGGATCTGCTGTCGACGACAAAAGAGGGTGTATTCACTGGTCCATCTGTTCTGCGGAGTAATAAAAGTAATATTATGGCGAGTTGGAGAGAGCGACTGCTAATTCTGCAGCGTCGTGGATCCGTCATGAGTGTCGGCGTGACGCTGGCAGATGGTGGCAGATGACACCGTGTGCGTGGGTGCGCCCAGTTTCCAGGCAGGGTGCAGGGGTACCAAGCGGCCGAGAGAAGCTGGCAGGGAAGGAGCACATTGCCGCTTTTACCATTTTTACCATTGGTTCTGATCAGACCAGACCAGACTTGTCATCGCAGCCTGCCACGACTCGGTGTTGCTAAATCGGGATGCATGATACGGTAAATCAATTACTCCGTATGTATGAATTTTGTAGAGTACCGTTTCCCACTCAGCCCGGGCTCAATGAAATCATAGAATTGGAAACGTTACGGAGTACTGCCGCAATTTTGCTTTGTCAAATGTTCCATTGTCTGGTTCTTTGCCTGGCCCTTTTCTCCGCCCCACACTGATGGAGGCGTTCACCTCTTTCTTGCATGGGCGCGTGCGAAGCGCTGAACAAAAAAAAAAAAAAAAAAAAAAAAAGAAAGAAAGAAAAAATCCACCGTGGACGGGATGGCTGGCTCGCTGTGCGGAGTAGCAACAACAACGCAACCAACCCCCCCATCACCATCACCGCCCTTGGCTTCGTGCTACCACTACGCGCTGGCTTTCGCCATTGTGATTGCGATTGCAACTCCCATGACAGAGTCTGCCGACCAAAAAAAAAAAAAAAAAAAAAAAAAAAAAAAAAAAAAAAAAGTCTCCGCAGCGGGCGGCAACTCCTCTCTCGGTGCTTCTCGGAAGCCGTCCCCATCAGCGAGCCCACCCAACCACCGTAGGTTGGTGCCACGGGCGACAAAGACACCAACCAGCCAGACATTGTTACGGATACGGACCGGATGGATCAGATGAATCAGATGTTCGAGGCGGGCGGTCAGCGAACAAAGCCACCCAGTCCCAGTCCTTCTTCAACTAGTCAGGGGTGCGGGCGGGGGCGGGTGCGGGTGCGGTTGCGGTTGCGGGCCAGCCAAACCACGACAGCAAAAAAAAAAAAAAAAAAAAAAAAAAAAAACGCGGACGAACTGGGGGGCTCATTCATTCAACGGCCGACCGTCGGGACCTCCACGCACGCCCCCCTTTGTTCAGTTCAAAGCACCGAAAACTAGGCACGAGCGAACCCAAGTGGGCATTTGTCACGAACTCGCTACAACAGAGGCACGAGTACTCCGTATGTATTCCGTATTGCGGAATAGATTCATGGTCTTGTGCAAAAGGCTACATCTGCCATGTCACTCCGGAGGCGGGTACGCGACCTGCCCGAGGTGTTGGGGTCTTCGGACACCCAAAAAAGGGAAAAGGGATCCCAATATCTCGTCGACAGGGCCATGTTCACTCACGGCTGGCTCGTATCCTAGAATATAATATTCCTGCTGTTCGTCTATCTGGCCTCCCTCACCTCGTCGTCCTGCAGAGGAAGAGGACCCAAGCTCGGGATAAAACGCGTCCCACTCGTACTCGCTGCTCTCCGGCCTTTCCGTCCGATATCAGGCCTGAAACAGAGAAAGGATTCGCAGGCAGAAAAAAGCAGTCACCAATTGCCAGTACCAGTACCGCTCCTCCGGCGAGCCTGAAGCAACCACCGGCGAGAGCAGGCATTGCACCCACACCCCCCCAAATATTCCCTGTCGATTCTTCCTGTCCAGCCTTGGCTTCCTGCTGGCAAGCAAGCGGTTGGGGAAAAGACGGAAAAGATCGAACTGATGCCAGAGATCTTGTAAGTCTTTACCCACCCTTGGCGCTACAATATTACGACCTGCATGGTTATTCCTCGCCCACCATCCATATCATCAATGCTTTGCCTCTCTCTTTCTCCTCTTCTGCTTCTCGCATACCTTCTTTTTGAATATCTTTCCCCCAATTCTCAATCATCTGGCTGTCCGCGAATGGCCTGCTGAGTATTCCGTCGTTATACACGCCGAGCGGACTGGAGGAATGGTTCGAGGAGATTGCCTTCGTTTCGTCGTTTCACTTTCATCATTCTAAACAAAGACCTAGTTGCTTCCATCTGCTGCCGAATTGACGCCCCTCGCTTTCTGTCCATTAATAAAAGCGGCAGCTTATACAATCCACAACAACGCCATCATTCCAGACGCTTCAGATACCAACTGCAAAAAACAGCGCAACGGTGCGCATTTTCTACGTCTCTTTCCCCAACTCGGCGACTTGAAAAACTGTGTAGTCGCATTGACCGAGCTACAATATACCTCCCAAGTTGAGAACATACTGGAGACTTCCTATGCGCTCAGATCGAATTCATGGTTCCATAGTCCACCATGGGTATCTCCAATTACTTCAAGGCCAGCAGCAAGTCTGAGCCTGTTCCTCAACCCCAGACAGACAACGCATCATGGCGGCCGAATCGAACCCAACAGCCCTCGGCTCTTTCAGAGAAGCCTCCTTCGACCAAGAGTAATGGTAATGACATGGAACTACAGCCGCCAACACCTCGATTCCACTCGCGACCACAGTCCATTTCTGGCCGGTCTGGCCGGTCCACACCATCCACTGTAGGCAGTTCCATGTTTCTAGACGACATCAAGCATGAAGTCATGGTCAACTACCTGTACCAGCAGCAATGTTCCCAGCTCTGGGTGAGTGATGGCTCTGGCGAGATCGAGGGTGTACTGCTTCGCAAAGTTCGCGGGCAATACATGGCCTGCCCTCCTCAGCTGGGCAATTCACCGTTTGCCATGGCTTGCACGGCAATGAACGTGCAGTGCGCAATGACCGTCAACTCCCGTGTCATCAAGACTTTTCTTCAGTGGTCTCCCGATGCCGTCGACGTTCCTCTGATGAATGGCTTGAGAGTCCAAATTCTGCCCACCGTTGAAGATCTTCCGAGGGCACGCAAACATCAGTTTGCCGCTTTTGTCGCCTCCGAGGGCCTCCTAGTTGTGTGGGATGATGACCCAGTGCACATTGTGCAGCGTGCCAAGGCCATCGAGTCGGAGCTTATGGAACTCGTCTGGAAAGCTGGCAACACGGATGACGAAGAGGAGGAAAAGAAGGGTCCCAACGTCATTGAGGCCGAGATAGACGAGGAGAGCGGCGAGGTCAAGCCCGAGAAGCGACCTATTCACTTGCAAAATGCTGTGCTCGTTTCGCTGACGCTCATTCTGGTCACGGTTTCTCTTGGTGCTGCTTGGCGTGAGCTGGCTATCCAAATATCTGTCGATGGCGCCTACCTTCGATTGGCGCTCATCGCCTTATTCCCGATCCAAGTCTTCTTCGCTCTCTTCTTTGCCCAAGTCATCATCGGTTGTCTGGCTCAGGTTTTTGGCCCCATTCGTCAGCTCACAATCAACTCCAAGTTCTATTCTGCTAGACCGCCAGCCCGACTGCAGAGCTCAGTCCTGCCTCACGTCACCATTCAATGTCCTGTATACAAGGAGGGTCTGCAGGGTGTCATCGTTCCCACCGTCAAGTCCATCAAGCAGGCCATGTCGACGTACGAACTTCAGGGTGGTTCCGCCAACATGTTTGTCAACGACGATGGTCTGCAGCTTCTCCCGGAAGAGGATCGCCGTGCTCGAATCGAATTTTATGCTGATAACAGCATCGGCTGGGTCGCTCGTCCCAAGCATGGTGAGAACGGATTCAAGCGAAAGGGAAAGTTCAAGAAGGCATCCAACATGAACTTCGCCCTCATGATTTCGTGCAAGGTTGAGGAGAAGCTTCAAGCCATCAACCGCCCTCCGGAGTGGAGCCAGCATGATGAAGCTCACGCTTACGAGCAGGCTCTAAAGGAGATCCTCGAGGAAGATGGTCGAGCTTGGGCCGACGGCAACATTCGCGTCGGCGACTATATCCTCTTGATTGACTCCGATACTCGTGTTCCTGTTGACTGCTTCCTCGATGCCGTCTCCGAAATGGAGCAGTCTCCCGACGTTGGTATCCTGCAATTCTCTTCTGGCGTCATGCAAGTTGTGCACACTTATTTTGAGAACGGCATCACGTTCTTCACCAACATCATTTACTCGGCTATTCGATACACTGTATCCAATGGCGATGTGGCCCCTTTTGTCGGCCACAATGCCATACTTCGTTGGTCTGCTGTCCAGCAAGTGTCATACCAGGATGAGGATGGCTATGACAAATTCTGGTCCGAAAGCCACGTTTCGGAGGATTTCGACATGTCGCTCCGTCTCCAGTGCTGCGGCTATATCATTCGACTTGCCGCTTGGGCTGGCGAGGGTTTCAAGGAAGGTGTGTCTCTGACTGTGTATGACGAGCTTGCGCGATGGGAAAAGTACGCCTTCGGCTGCAATGAACTGTTGTTCCATCCCATCCGCACTTGGCTCTGGCGTGGTCCCTTTACGCCCCTCTTCCGACGTTTCTTGTTCTCCAACATCCGCCTCACCTCCAAGATCACCATTATATCATATATCGGCACATATTATGCCATCGGCGCCGCCTGGATCATGACCATCGTGAATTATTTCCTGATGGGGTGGTTCAATGGGTACCTCGATAAGTACTATGTCGACTCGTGGAAGGTTTGGTTCTCCATCATCATTGTCTTCAATGGGCTCGGTAATGTTGCTCTCGCTGTGATGCGGTATCGCCTTGGCGAGCGAGGTCTGCTGCATTCGCTTTTTGAGAATTTCAAGTGGACCATCATGCTGGCAATCTTCTTGGGTGGACTGTCGCTTCATGTCAGTCAAGCGCTGTTGGCTCACATGTTCGAGATCGACATGACCTGGGGCTCAACCAGCAAGGAAGCCGAGTTCTCCAACTTCTTCATTGAGATCCCCAGGGTTATTAAAAAGGTGAGTTTTGGCTTCCCCTAGTTTTGAAGTTTCGGCTGAGAACCACAACTAGTAAAAGAAAGGGGGGGGGAATGCTGACCATGATGGGATTCTAGTTCAAATTCTCCATGCTCTTCTCACTGATTTTCACTGCTGCCATGATCATATTAGCCATTGCACCGTTCGTTCCCCACGACTGGCGCATCACAGACTTTGTCGCCATTCTTCCCATGGCGACGGTGGTTGCCAGTCACTTCCTGCTGCCACTAGTGCTGAACCCTGCCCTCATGACATTCTCATGGTAAGGGAAGCGGTCAAAGAAAACAACCCACAAGACGTATTTACGACTATATACATGCACATACTCTACACACCCGCATACTCGCACTCTAACGCGCCCCGAATCGCGTTTCACATCTATATCTACAGCAATCCGACACTCGTTGCTTGAATCATTTCTTTCGCATATCATATTTGGGAGAGTCTATATTAGACGGGAAAGGATTTCTTTCTTTTTTTTCCTTTTACCATTTACGTGTCATGACTTGGTTCGGGCAATCTGGCTACGGCCTGATTCCGTTCCACTAATAGATTTCAGGGAACATTGCAGGGTATTGGCGTGACAGCCATCCGTGGGGGACGAAAGGAATCGACAGAGAAGCCACGTGATGCGTCTGTCGCCTTTGATTGTTCATATTCAAGGATAGTAGGAGCGGACGGGAGGAGTAGTTACGGGTGGTAGGCGAAATATATAGACACGGTCCAGACTCATGTCGCAGACATGCTCGCGCGTAAATATACCTGTAATGTTGCATTTTGCGCTCATCATGACACGTAGTATTTTCATGGCACAGCACGGAACATGACAAAAATGATGTCTCGAGAATATAGTCGATTCAAACAAGAGCCTAGTCTCTTATCTATCCCATCACTTTTTTAAGACCCCTCGCGACGTGAGAAGAAGAAACAAGAACAAAAGCGAGCACGAAAAAAACAGAACGAAACGCCTCTATGCCAAATCTACTCTATCAATCTATCGTCAATCACAGCCTGCATGCAGTGCAAGCCATGCCCTCAGGAGATGGTGGTATGTGTTTAAAAAAAGACCCCCCCCCCGAAAAACCAAATGTATACGTTCATTCCTCTACTCCTCGTCATCCGTATCAGGAGGATGAGGCGTACCCTTTGGACTATTCAACCACTCGATATGGCGAAGACGTCTCCTGACCTCACGCTCCTTGACTTCCTTCTTGGTCATCTTCTTCTTCTTCTTTGCCCTAAACTTCATCTCCGAGTTGTCTTCGACGCCGGAGTTGACGGCGCTGCTGACGACGGAGCTGGCGGCGGTGCTGGTGACGCCGCTCCCGGGACGGGAGTCCTCGAAGCGGTCCAGGGAGACGGCGGCGGTGCCGCGGTGGGCGACGCGGCCGTCGTTGACGAGCCACTGCTCGGAGCAGAGGGCGCCGACGAACTCTTCGTTGTGGGAGATGAGGATGACGCCGCCTTTGAATTCGCGGATGGCGACGGCGAGACCGCCCAGGGAGTCGCGGTCCAGGAAGTTGGTCGGTTCGTCGAGGACGAGCAGGTGGGGGTTGTTCCACATGGCGCCGGCAATGACCACCTTTACTTTCTGTCCGCCCGAGAGGGAGCCGATTTCGTTGTGGTTGGCGATTTCGGGGTCCAGGCCGAGGTCCTCGAAGTGCTTGGAGATGACCGAGGGTTGGAGCTCGCGGTACCCGAGACCTTCGCGGGAGGCCTCGTGGTCGTCGAATTCTTGGACGAGCTTGTCGAAGCCGAGCTCGAGGAGGGTCTCGCGCGAGATTTGGGTGTTGTACTTGGGGAGGAGGTTTCGCCATTTTCTGGTTTTGGGTGGAGGGGAGGAGGGAGGTTACGGTGTTAGTTTGGTACGACGATGCAGTTTATAGTTTTGAAGAAGAAGAAGAGAGGCGCGAGGGAAGGAAAATAACGTACACTTCGTATTGGAACGTCTTCTTGTATTTTTGACGACCGACCAGGGCTTCCACCTGCCTGGCGGCCTTGCCGTCCTTGAGGTCAACCCACTTGTCCATTTGCTCGCGGTCATTGTCGGATAAGATACGAGTCTGCTTCATGTGGACTTCGCGGTCGTCGCCGTTGGCATATCGCCATTGGAGGTACTGGTTCGGGGTCTTCTCAAGGTGCATCTCCACGTGCTCCAGAGCGTGCTGCTTGATGTAACCGATACGCAGGTTGGGATGCTTCTCGACTTTGCCTGTGGTGGGGATGCTCTCACCGGTGAGCAACTTGATGAGGGTGGACTTGCCCGCACCGTTGGGCCCAATGATGGCCACGCGTGAGGACAGAGACAGCTGACAGGAGACTTCGGACAGCGAGGGCTTTGGGGCCTTGGGGTACGTGTACGACACGTTGCTCATGCGAATGATGGCTCGCGTCTGTGACTTGACGCCTGTGAGAATTCCCGGAGGAGGGAACTTGAACTGGACGTTGGAGGCAGACAGGGTGTAGTAGGACTTGGCTTCGGGACGGACCTCCACAAAGGCGGCCAGGTTGCCCTTGTAGCAGGCCAGCTTCTTGTTGGGCTCGTAGTGGTAGATGTCCGTGGTGACATTGTCCAGGAAGCCGGAGTCGTGAGAAACAATGAGACTGGTGATGTCTGGATGAGTCTTGAGGTAGTTCTCCAGCCAGGCGATGTTGCTGACGTCGAGATGATTGGTGGGTTCGTCGAGGAGAAGCACGTCGGCTTTTCTGAGCATGGCACGAGCCAAGGCGAGCTTCATCTTCCAACCACCGGACAGCGAGCCGACCTTGTGGGATTGACGACCCTCGGGCCCAGCAGTGAAGCCGAACTCGGTCAGGACCTCGGAGATGTGTTCGATGCCCTGGGGGCCGATTTCGGGGTCCTTGGCGACAAACTCGAGAATGGAAATGTCGGCATCTTCGCCCTGGTTGTGTTCGACGTAACAGGTGCGCAGGACATCCTGGGGAGGGAAACCTTCCAGCTTGCCATTGGCAATCGATCGCATGAGAGTAGATTTGCCAGCACCGTTGCGGCCGCAGAGACCATAGCGATGGCCCTTGAGCAGCCGCAGGTTTGTGTGCGACAGGAGCAGCATACCACCGTAAGCCAGTGAGAAATCGGCATTGACAATCTCGACCTCTCCATCGCCTTCCTTCTCGGGAACGCCATACCGGCGTTGATCCTCTTCAACATAGTGTTGCTGGATGGCATCGGCAACCTTGTGGGCAGCCTCGGGGTTCTGCATGAGGGGCTGCAGATAAGGACCGACGCGTTCGCCAATACGGTTCACGAATCGATAGTTGGCATCGGCTGCGACCATGCCGCCGATGTAAGAGCGAGCGGACGTGAAGATGTCCGGCTGGCCAGCAAGACCACCATTCTTCTTGATCTGCTCGTCCAACAGCTTGGCGACGTCGTCGGCCGTCGTTCGACCAGCGACCTCTTTGTCGTTGGCCATGGCCTTTTCCATGACGTCTAGGGCTCGGTTGGCGATCTCGCGGACTTCGGGGAGCGAAGCGCGGTCGGCCACAGACTTGATGCCGGGAGATAGCTTGGGCAAGAACGTCCTGGCTTCGATGGGGTCGTGCACAAGCTTGGTCAAGTTCTCGGTAATGACGCAAGTCTGTCGTAAGACTTCTTGGGCGGTATTGGGCGAGTTCAGCGATCGCTCGAGAAAGGGCGTCAGCAGAGCCAAGACTGGCGAGGTGACAATGGCCACAAAGGTGGTCTGGGACAGGGCGTGGATGGCCTTCTGCGTGGACTGAGCAGAAGGGTGCTGCATCGTCTCCACGAGGAGTGGGATACGAGGCGCAACATCGTCGTTGGACAGCAGCGAGGTCAAAGAGTTCATGGTCTGGACGGCCTGCTTCTCAACCTCGGCCTTCAGATCGTGCATGCCACCTTCGACAACGGGGATCAAGCCGGCAAGTTTGGCACCCATGGCCTCGCGAAGAACGTCCTTCTCAACGGCCTCTTCTTTGCTGCCGCCGATGGCCGGCTTGGCCTTGTCCGCCATTTTTTGGAGCAACTTGTAAGCGCCCACGGTTCCCTGCCATTTGCCCGTCTTCTTGGCCAAGTAGGTCGACAGGACGGGCAGCAAGCCGGTGACCAGCGCCTCGGCGCTCAGGTTGTTCAAGAGGGCATCGAGGCCGTACTGCGCAGCCTCGCGCACGACGGCGCCCTTGTCGGCCAGGGCGTCCAGCGCACAAGCCACGAGACCGTCGTCCTGGCAGAGGAAAACGACTTCGGAGATGCGTTGTTTCGGTGGGAATCGCTCGAAAATGGCACCCAAGAGGTTCTGGCTGCTCTCTCTTCGCAGGCCGTTCTTCTTGTCGGCGGCGGCCTTCTTCAGCTCGGCCAGCACGCCGTACTGTTGCAGACCGACATAGCCGACCGAGTTGAGGAAGAGTTCACAAAGGCCGTAGCTGGCGTCGACTGAGGCCGCCGAAGTCTGGGCAGTGAAGATGGTCTTGACGAGGCCAGCGACGTCCTCCTGCGATGGCGGGGGAGGGGCATCCTTGGACACCATGGTCGGCGGTGACACGGGATGAGGCATTGCGTACTGGAGGAGAAAAAAGAATCGCGGGAACGAGAATGAGACAAGCGAGAAAGGGAGTGAGTGCAAAGAAGGAGTGGAAGCGTGTTCTCGACACTGTAAGCCCGAAAGACCACACACACCTCAGCCGACTAGACCAATCCAAGTGGGCTTGTGAGGCGTCGCTGACCGATGATGGGCTCTGATGATGTGTCTCGAAATTCTGTTTTTTTTTTTTTTTTTTTTGTAATCCCTCCCCCCTCCCCCCTTATCGACCCCGACGGTGCTGCCGCCACTAGGAATCTCTCATCACCCCCACCATGGACGGGATGGGTACATACATCAGTACCTTGGTACGTACCTTTGGTGGTGCGACAGGCAACTTGGAATCTAGCAACTTCAAGGCGCAATATTATATTATGTATGTGCGTGCACCGATCGTTTCTCACTGATGAACTCTGACATTGTTGCGACGCACCTACATGTAATACTCGCGCCCCGCCCCACCCTACTAGGTGGTTGAGCCCGGGCTGGGGCCGCGTGGCTGGGAGTCTGTGGGAGGTGAAGTCAACGACTATTATGTATGTATTTACGCACCACCATCCATCTCAAACGCGCAAGCAGACACAGGCAGCATTCGTACGATAGCCATGCCACCGCTTCAAACTCTACCAAACTTGCTTGAAATAGACCGGAGAAATTAACAGAGAGAGAGAGAGAGAAAAAGCCCAGGGCGCTGAGGGTATATAATAAACAAAAACACATTATAGAATAGCCTCGCTGGATTCACAGTGCGTACAATATTATGTTGATCGGCCCATCAATCCGATCCACTCTTATGTTGCTCCTTGCCTGAAAATACAGTATGAAAAGAAGAAAAAACAGCTGGGGTATAGTATTAGCTTATAGCGTGATGCTGATACGCGGTGTAAATGACCGAGAGAAAAGTGCCATGCACGGAAATGTACATGCTCCGAAATACATGATACGAGAAGAGTTCTAGGAATAGCGAGTCAGAGGAGAAAATGGAAAAGACAGGGCAGGGAAGGTGTAGGTGTAGGTGTAGATGGCTGGTGTGTCGCCATCATTTATCCACGACTCTGGCCTCGTAGTGCCACTGGCCCTTGGAAATTTGTTGAAGATCCCGGAGGCACATTATCCAGCTCGAGTCCTTGAGAGTTCTGCCGCGACCGTTGACGGTAGTGGTTGCCGAGGCGCTGATCGCCAGCCTTGTATCTGCTCTTGAACCTATAGTATGCTGGTGGTCTTGGACGACAAAGGACAGTAATCAGGTTCTTGAGCCAGTTGCCCTGGCTAAAAGCCCTGAACCGTTCGTGCTTGGCAAACTTGTGCGAATTGATATACTCGCGCGTGGTCTCTCCACGAGCCATGAGGAATAGATGATAGCCCATTAGACCACCGGGGTATACGAAGCAAAGAACTCCGAGAATGACAAGGGCGAACGGCACTCGAAAGTGGTCGATTGACTCGCCAAAGGATATATCCTCACGGTGCATGTGAACGAGAATCTGCGTCAAACCTGTGCCAATCAGGTACGCTGACAAGATGGTGGCAGATGTGACGAATGTGAAGAAGTATCGATAATTACGTTTACCAACACAGTTGTTGAGCCATACACAGTGGTGGTCATGGCCTTCGATGCAGTTGTCACATAAGCGGCAATGATGAGCACGCGGCGGACGCCAGATGTTGCAAGTCCGGCAGTGCTTGACTGGAACCTCCATCGCTGCTGCTGTGGACTCGGCCGATTTGACCAATGTCCAGTCGTTAGTAGGAGGGCCCAAACGAAGGGGGTCATCCTGGTGCTCTGCTTGTGGAAACTGGTGGAGATTTCGTGGAAGAATCTGTACATGAATGAATGGTCAGCTTCCTTGTTGCCTGAACAAGCAGTGTAGAAATAGGATCGCGCAGCTTACCCCAGGGTCTGACACGGAGGCATGAAGAAAAGAGGACAGGCAAATATAAGTCAAGTACGCAAAAGTGATGGGGATCGCAGGAGAGATGTTGTTCCACAGCCACGGCGCCTCGAATCCGTAAAAGAGGGCGCATGGCACGACTAGGAACAATCCAGTCGCAATGTTGATTGGCGTATGCTTGGTGTTCTGCCATCTTCCGCCGAGGCAGAACACGGTGTTGCCTTCGAAGTATTGATGGACTCTGCCAGTACTCTTCCCTTTGGGATCGACAGTCAGGGATCTTGGGCCAGGTTGTGATTCGATCCGAGCGAACCGGGGTGATGATGCCGTAGATGAGAGCTTTTCAGCGCCATCAGTGCTCCTGTTCCGACTACTTTGCGCCTGCTCCACTTTGCCGGGCAAGAGGAAACTCGATCGAAATGATCTGGTTGACTTGACTGGACTGGGAAGCCCGGCAAGGTCTCGGTAACTCTTGTCTACTTTGATATGCAAGTTCTCATTCTGGTCGGACTTATTTTGCAGCGGTCGGACGCTATCAGACGTGCTGCGGGTCTGATAATGGCCTGTAGTCGGGCTTGCGTTAGCGGTGATGCGACCATATGTTTCCTGATCCGTCATTTCAGTGCCGCGAGATGGCGGAGGCCGCATACTGCTGCTACCAGCTCCGCTCAATTTGCGATTGAGACAGGCTATACTCTGAGCGTTGTCGCCTGGTGCACCGTCAATGACACTACCACCTATATCCGTCTGATCATCGTCAATGTTGGCCTGTGGGGCTTGCAGCTGTTGATTCATCGGAACCGGTCTCGGGCCAGCTCCTCGCTGAGCTTGTAGCTTCTGCGAACTCATGGGTCGGAAAAATGCACCCGATGTCAGAGAAGGAACATGACTCCGCGTTGTGAAACTCGGGGCTCGTCCTGATGCCGTCGTGCTTGCGATGCTCCCCCTCTTCAGCTGCAGTCCGGCAGCAAACCCTTTCCGCCCTGCTTGTCCGCGCCTGGTGGCCTTGGATGAGGCAGCGGTTTGAGCCGTCACTGGACGCGAATCCGTGTCTAACGTTCGTGTTTGGGTAGTTGGTTCCACTTCACGTCCATCGCCGTTCGCAATGTCGCTTGCATGAGAAGAAACAACACTCGTTGGCCGCTGATTACTACTTCCATGTTGCCTTGCATGCAAGCTGGAGGCGTCCCCTGGTGACACTGGCTTGTCGGCCGAGCCTTGTGAATCCATGAAATCTAGCGGTCTATGGTCGATACAGTTGTCTAATCGACGTTACAACATAATCGAGCGTTGTGTGTTTGTCCAACGAGAAACGGGTCTTTCGACTCTCCCGAACCGGATGACGCGAAAAAAAAAAAAATTGTTGTACAACGCCCGAAAAGTCTGCACTCTGTGAAAATAGGCAATATGTCGTAACCCCACGGGATCTCGTGGTACATCAAATCCGTCAAAGAAATAGATTTCCGAGGTAGGCTTGTCACGGGTGAGGTATCGATCAAGTGCGCTTTATCAATCAAGTATCGCAATCGGATTTGACGGTTGGATGAGGAGACGAAAGACGGCAAATTGTTAGGGAAGAGTCGAATCGAGTCGGTAGGGAATTCGAGCGAGCTCAGGCGACGAGGACGAGATGTCGGATAAAGGGAAAAGGAGCGAGATGGGGGTTGTGGTGGGCCAACGGGGATGGAAGTCGAATGAGGCGAAGAACACAAGTGTGGTGTGCTCGTTACGCAGCGGGAAGGAAGGAAAAGGAACGCGGCGGCACAGAAGGAAGCAACAGCAACAAGGAAACGCCTGCACAAGGCGACAACGATATGTGTGTCAGGGAGCGAGTGTGTGTGTGTGCATGAGGGAAGGAAAACGAGGCGAAATGTGATGCTTGTTCCTTTTTGCGGGCCAAGACAAACGGCGGCCATAGGCTAGCGGATTGTATTAAACTGGGGGTGAATCGGTGATTGATGGTGATGGACGTGGACGTGGACGTGGACGTGGATGGATGCTTTGCTGCTTGTACTCCGCAACTTGATAATCTGTATGTAGGTACTTGCAGCCACAGACAGGTGACAGTCCCCATGTAAGGGGCTTTGGAAACCGACGCACTAGCTGAATAGGCCTGGGAGCTCGACAGGACAGCACAGGGCTGGCCGGGCTGGCCGGGCTGGCCGGGCTGGCTGGTGGGCTCTTCCAACAACAACAAATAAAGCAAGATTAAAAAATCATGGACGGTAAATTAGCAGGTCAAAGCCGGGTGGTTAGGCAGGCTGGCAGATGCTGGACCGACCAACCGGGCAGCCAGCCACCCTTCCTTCCCCTCCCTTATCAACATAGTAAACACTATTATTACTCCGTAATCAATCAAGTAAACTATATGTATGTGACTATATCGCACGTGCAGTCTCCCACGTCGCTCCCTGCTTCTCCTCCATTTCTGCCATTCACCCAAGCCTGCTCACTAGACAGCCAGTCGTCAAATCCAAGTACCAGCCATAGCAAACCCCCATCACGCCTTATTTAGATTCAGACAGTAAAAACAAAAACCCATAACATGACGTCTTGGCTGCCCGCAACAGAGCAGGCAAATCACCATCTCCCACTTCACGTGATGCCTTCAGCCCCCCCCCCCCCTTCTCTTTTGACCAATCACATGCCCGGACCTGGGCAAGGGAGCTTCTGACCTCACAGCTTTTTTGCTCTCCTCGACACACTCGTACCAAACAATCGTCATCAACGTCCCCCCTTCCCGAGCGCTCAAACGAACACGACCTGCCCCACGAGAAACAATGGCTTCCCAAGTCGCCCGCCGCTGCTTCACCACATCTGCTCGCCTGCAGAATGAGAGCCTCAAGGCCCAGAGCAGGCGCAACCCCGAGACAATGGTGCGTCATATAAATCCTCGCTCCTCATCCCCTCCCGTCAGCTCAACTCGCTTCGATGTGGCCTACGAACTCCTGCCGCTGGACTCAACAACCGATTGCGGACGGAGTCGGGCAATTCCGCGTCTTTTTTTTTTTTTTTTTTTTTTTTTTTGCTCAAACATGCTGTTGCGGTGTTTCAAGAATAGAGATTGACAGAATTGGCAGATCCTCGGTGCCGTAATGGTTGCTGCACTCGGCGGCGCAGGCTTCTACTTTGGTACGGACGAGCCCCCTCGCGACAAAGGATATTGAGCAACGAAAACGAAAAGAAAAACTGACAACTCTTCTTTCTCATCTGCAGGCCGCACCCCCACCAAGTCCACCTCCGAAATCCCGGTGTCCATTGCCCAAGGCGGCATGCCCTGGGAGGGCGACGCTCAAGGCAAATACAAGTACCACCCCGGTGGTGATCTCAGCGCCGAGCCCAAGGATGCGCCCAGTGCTTTGAACGTCGTTGTTGTCCCCAACGTCACTTTGCCCAAGGAGTTGCATGATAAGTACAACAAGTGGGGCAAGGACGGATATCCTTGAATGTCTTGTTTCTTCTTGGAGGGGACAATGCGTTGCGTATTGACGAGGATACCGTATTGCGGTGATACGGGGGGCTTGTTGTATTGGTAGTGGGTGGGAATAGTCGCAGGGAGCAAAGAAGACAAGAACACGAGTGTAAAGTTATTGCGAGCTGGGGTCTCGGGCATTAGAGTGGACCAGTCTGCTACTGTTATACACTAAAAACATATTTCTCATGTTTGGGACATCATATGGGAAAATCACCTGAGCATGAAGGAAGATTGTTGAGAGACCTAAATGGGATAAATGCATCATGTCATGCGGTATTGTATTATTACTGCCAACATATAAGATATCCTGATAACACTTCCCCATCAGACTAAAACACCCGCTATGAAAGACCGTCTTTCTTTCTATGGCGTTGGCCGCACAATGAGAAGGAAAAAAAAGAACGAAAAGGAAAAATAGCCAACGTATGCCCGTCCCACGTAGGCATATGCAACAAATCCCCCCCAAAACACCTCAGAGCACATCATGCCGTCAACATGTGAATCTCCTCGGCTGTGAATCCAAACAAGTACAGCAAATCCAACAAGCTGCCCGAATTCAGCCTCGCGTCCGCTTCCATCTGCACCATAGGCTTCGCATTCCATGCCACTCCCAAGCCAGCCTTACCGAGCATCAGCAAATCATTGGCCCCGTCACCAACCGCCACAGCTTGCGCCAAGTCAATCTTCTCCTTGGCCGCAATCTCCACCAGGAGATCTCGCTTCTGCTCTTTGCCCACGATCTTGCCCTTCGTCTCTCCCGTCAGCTTGCCATCCTCTATGACAACTTCATTGGCAAAAGCGTAGTCGATTCCTAGCTTCTCGGCCAGCCAGCCGGTGAGAGGCTGGAACCCTCCCGACAGCACGGCAGTCTTGACGCCGAGGCGTTTCAGCGCAATGATCAGCTCAGGAACGCCAGGCGTGACTTGAACGATCTGGCGCAAGTCGTCAAATACCGACGCCCTCACACCTTTGAGGAGGGCAACCCTCTCGCGGAACGAAGCATCGAATTCCAGCTCGCCCATCATGGCTCGGTGCGTGATGTCTGCAACGCGGGCAGCCAGATCCGGGGGGTCTTTGATTGTCTTGGCCATGAGCTCAATCACCTCTTGGGTGATGAGCGTGCTGTCCATGTCGAAGGCAACGAGGCGAGGGTTTCTTCTCCAAACCACATCCCGTTGAAGGATAACGTCGACATTCCATTCTTGTTCGAAGCGATAAATCATTTCATGCTTGCGTAGGTCGGACAAGCTCAGGTAGTCGGAGGAGGGAGCGGGTGAGAGAGTGAGCTCGACAATGCGAGGAGTGTCCGGGTTGTCAAGACACCTGTGGGAGGAGTGCGGCTCGTCCGCTCCATGGGGCAGGGGGAAAGTGGACATGAGATGCAGGAACGAAGTGATGCATAGAGGAGAGATGTAGGAGCCATAGATATGATCCAACTGTTCTGACTCCTGCGTAGGCGGCTCCAGAGGGAAATCGTCCATGTTTGTAGTCGGTGCCATGTTTGAAGGTAGGGCTTCGTGACTATCTGACGGTCTGGCCAGACGAGTTTGACTCGGCGCAGAGCTAGAAGACGGGCTTTTGTAGAACAAAGTGGCCACAAGTCGATCAGACCTCAGACCTGGTGGAGGTGCACAATTCGGATGCGAGAGGCTGTGGTTGACGCCGCTGTCTACTATGGTTGCGGGCATATCATCGCTGGGGACACCTCGAAATGGCAAAATGGGCTTTGGCGATGTCGATTTGGGCGCAGGACTTCTCTCCACCACCTCGTCGATACCGTGATATTGCTCCGTCACCTTTGGGGCTCTGTACTGCTGGTGATCGCGCAGATAGGAGCTTGTGCGCATGCCCTCTGTCATCTGAGGGCGAGTGGCATTTTGCTTGCGAGCACCCGCGGTATCAGCCATATCGTCAGACTGCGCAGGGACAAGGTCGAGCGAGGGCGCAGGCGCAGCGGTATTTTGCGAATGGAGCTTTCAGGAGAAAAAAAAAAAAAAAAAAAAAAAAAGGTCGGAATGTCAGGAAAAGTCAATGTTGCAAGTTGGTGCGGCGGGCATGGGCTTCCGGGGTGGGGGTCAGTCACCACGAGACACGAGAGACGAGAGACGAGAGATGGCTTGTACGATGTGAAGGTGCAATCAACACTCGAGACCACAGAGGCCGTCGGCGGTGGTGTAAAGTTGGATCTTAGGGGCGACAACAGTGGAAGTTGGAGAAGTCAATCCCAAGTCCATCCAGGGCGAGCGCGAGGAGATGTTTTTCTGTAGCTTCTGTGGCTTCTGTGACAGAACGCGGCCCGGCTGGCTGGCAGGAGGATTCGGCCGGAGGATCCAGCAGGATGGACTGACCAACGGGTGGTTGACAGCTGTGGAGAAATGTATCTGACGAGTCGTGTCGATTGACGAGAAAAGAAACATTCATCAAACGCCCCGCTGCCGATCAAGCACATGTCTGGGAATTGCTGACGGGCGTCAGCGCCTTCCTAAAACACCAGACTTTACTAATTATTATTATTAGTACTGAGCTCGTGCCATTCATTCTTCACTCGACAGCTACAGTCAGGCAGACTTTAATGTGGCGGTGTTCTCGCATTCTTTGGATCGCAAACTATTTTCCCAGACAAGAAATCAAGACCTGCGCAGTGTTGGCTTCAATGGTTGGTTGGCAAAGTTGGTTGCTATTCGTTGTCCTTTTCATAACTTTTGCGAAGTCCAACCCCTCATCAGAAAGCTTTCCTAATAATTCGCGACACCATCTTCACTAGGGTATATATGGTACCTCTACCTAGGTTGACGCAAGCACAGGCCGACATGGCCCATGTGCCCTTCCCACGCGCACAAGAGAATATTACCACGAAACAGGCCATCGTCGGTCGGCCTTCTCCTCGCGACTAGCAATTTTTCTTAAGTGCTCGCAGCGGCAGTCGGGCGGGTCCTCCGACTCCCGCACTGCGCCGACGAGCCGATGCTTGAAGTTTGCGTCCGACATCCCACTTACCTACACCAACCATTTTTTCATTCATGTGCATGGTTGATGAACTGGTGATGCTCTATCGCTGCCCTGACCAGTACATTCATCATTCTGTTCAGCTTACGCCAGCTTTCCGCGAGGCTGTCCGCGCATTGGCCGATGCCCGGAAATGGCGGCACTTTCTTTGATGCTACCGGCTACTTTGCCGTTTCCAGATGCCGGTCTGAAGCTATTTCGTTATCCAGCCGGCTGAGTGAAAGAAGCGTCATGGCTTCAGGAGTTGTATTTCCATTTGGTGGCCGCCGCTGTTCGTCGGCGAACACTGCATCAGCAAGACGCTGATTTCATTCTTGGCTCGTAATTACGCCCTATTGGATCTCGAGACAACCCGCATCCGTATCAGCATGGACTTGACTCATCCTTATTAATCCTAGCGATGAGATCATCAACAATTCCAAGTACATCACTCAAGGCACACGCACGTTTGTAATGTGCCCCAGAAAATCCCTCTCCAGCCCCAGTAAATAAAAATGGATACAGCGTGAGTACCGGATACTCGAATAGTATGAAGACGAGGGAGGACAACCAAGTAGCTGCTACGAAATCGCATTATCCCGATGGCCATCGACCAATCACACCCCACTATCCAACATCGCGGAAGCAATGGCGTCGATGTCGTGATCGGTCCTTGACGACAGAGTGCGCCTTGGGTATTACTGCTCTGCTGAGCAATGGTGAAATCACAGAGAGAATTGGCCTCGGACGAAGTGTAAATGATGTGCTTTGTACTTGTCCGCTTAGTCCAAACTAGTCCGGACGAACACCCCCTCCTCGCCCTTGCCAGTCTCTTTCTTTAAAAAAATTGCACCAGACTCAAAATCTCCATTGTTCTTCTATTTCAGTTAATATGAATCAGAAGCATTCGACGCAATCCTCCCAAGACAAGCCAACCATTTCAACAGCAACGAGAATAATATAAGCCTTCAAAACAGGCATCAGCCCCCTCGGCAGCACATCCAAGGAGGAGGCATCACTGCATTCTCTCCTCAGCCGAGTCTTCAACAACTCTCTCTTTCGCCAATAGTCCGCAAATACGGCTTCGGTCATGGCAGACAACAACAGCACACACTCGTCATTCGTGGCCGAAAAAGTCGAGCCTGAATCCGGATACGCCTCAGGACAATCCGACTACACGCCAGAAGAACCCTCTCGACCCGACGTCACCTTGACCAAGGCTCATGTCGAATACCTCAATAGTCAGATGGAGCCCATGCACCCCATGGACATCCTTCGCTTCTGCAAGATCATGTTCCCCAACTTGTTCCAATCCACAGCGTTCGGCTTGACCGGCCTGGCCACCATGGACATGCTTTCCAAGATCCAGGACGAGAACCCAGAGTCAAAACCAGTCGAGCTCATCTTCCTCGACACCCTGCATCATTTCAAGGAGACATACCAGCTTGTAGACCGCGTCAAGGCCAGATATCCCAATGTGCCTGTCAACATCTTCCGACCCGATGGTATGGAGAGCGCCGAGCAGTTCGAGAAGATGTATGGTCCGGAGTTGTGGGAAACTGCCGACGAGATGTACGACTGGATCGTCAAGGTCGAGCCCCTTCAGCGAGCATACGAGGAGCTCAAGGTGACGGCTGTCCTGAACGGACGCCGTCGATCACAAGGTGCTGCCCGGGGATCCATCCCCATCATTGAGATGGACGAGGAGAGAAACGTCATCAAGATCAACCCCATGGCCGCTTGGTCGTTCTCGCAAGTCAACGAGTACATCAAGGAGAACAATGTGCCCTACAATGCTCTTCTCGACCAAGGATACAAGTCCATCGGCGACTGGCACTCAACCTCTCCCGTCAAGGAGGGCGAGGACGAGCGCGCCGGCCGATGGAAAGGCAAGGCCAAGACCGAGTGTGGTATTCACAACAAGAAGTCGCGATACGCACAATTTGTTGCCGACACGGAGGCCACGCAAGGCAGCAATGTCGTTGCACCGATCTAAAGAGCGCACATAAGCATGGCACTTACATGATGTTGTGAATTTTCCTTTACCTTGTCCTAGTTTCGAAAAGTAAAAACGGGGGAGTTTTGGGGATTTGACAAAAGGGCAAGGCGACATTTCGTACACCCTTTTTTTTTGGGGGGGGGGGGGGGCAATTTTTGGCGATATCATGGACATCTGGCGTTGTGAGAGCATAGCTACCGTGTTTGCGTTTTTTGGAGAATTAGACAGGCATAGCAGCCATTTGCACCCAACCTGAATAAATGAAACAAATCAAATGAAATCAAACTCACTGTGCATTTTATCCGCCGACGTTGAAGGTGAAGTGTGATGAGAATTCTACCTTGGCTGAGTTCACATCCCATGACCCCATCTTCCCCGCGCAACTCCCTGATTGGCTCACGTGTGAAAGAAAATTGGGAGTGCGAGCGACCTTGATCCACCATCTCACGCTCTGAACTACCTCTTCTAGACTCTTTACTTCTTGATACCCGTTGCAGGAATTGACAGCAAGTTCTGTCGCATCACACGTAGTACTTTCCCCTTGATCGTTTTGCCGCGGAGCCACCACCCAAGTCAAATTTATTTCCATAACTAAACCTCAACGCCTTGACCTACCAAACGAACAATTCGCATGACAAGATGCGACACCGCGGCGGGGACAACTTTCCCCCTTCCGTCTCCGGCGTTCGCCTCCAGAAAGATCAAGATCCTGGACCAGCTAGCCGTGCCGGATGCCGAGTACACCGATGCCTCGCCCAAGGGCACAGTCGACAAGGGCATCCGCCACCTGATTGACGAGATCAACGGCGCAGAGGGCTTCGTCACGACAAGCAGCTGCGCAGGGAGAGTCAGCGTGTTCCTGGAGGGCAGGAAGGCAGTGACTACGGAGGCAGATGCGGATGCGGATGCGGACGAGCGTGCCTCATCATCGCAGGTAGCTGGCGTGGGCGGCAAAGGCGCAGGCGGGAAATGGCTGTTTGTATCTCATGATCCGGTTGACCGAGGGGGGGAGTGGGTGCGAAGCCTGGATCTGAACAATGATGGATCATGTGAATCTGCCAAGGGGAAGCGATTGATTCATTTTAAATTCGAGCCCATGGTGCGTCATGTTCCGCGAGAGTTGGTTTTTGTTTTTTTGTGTCTTTTTTCACCAGAAGAACCGAGCATGAGACGTCCACGTTGCACGGGGAAGTCCAAACAGGAAATAGGCAGGCAACAGCTGATGTGCTCCCCCCCCCCCCCCCTAGATTCTTCACGTCCTCACCGCATCGCCAACCCATGCACAAGTGCTTCTCCAATCAGCCCTACAAGCAGGATTCCGCGAGTCCGGCGCCCTCAACATCACACCCCAGGCGGATGGTACCGCCACGCCCATCGTGGCCATTCGCTCCATGGGGCTGGGCTTCGAGTCCCTCATCGGGTACGAGGTGGACGGGATCGAACGCTCGCTCGTGCAGGAGACACATCTCCGGATGCTGATGGACATTGCGAACGAGCGGTTCTCCGAGAACGCCAAGCGGATCGCGAGGTTCCGCGAGGCCTTTGGGGACTTGGTTCTGGAGCCCAAGCGGGTCAGGCTGAATCCGGAGGGGAAGCAGTGGGAGAATGCGACGACGAGGCGCGAGAGGATGAGAGAGGAAGGGCTCAGGCGGAAGCAGGCTTCGCGGGAGGGGAGCGTGAAGAATGGGGATGGGAAGCATAATGCGGCGGTGCAGGTGGAGGAGAATCTTGATCTTTCCTTCATAGCGGCGACATTGTGACTAGTGATAGATACACGAGAGTAGAAGATGAATCTTTGGGGCAACCCAGATGATATGGACGGCATCAACGATAGGGTCAAAGACGCTGATTTGTTATCATTGGATGGTTACCAGTAATGCGGCGCGAATCAGACAAGAGCATGAGGAACAACCAGTAGAAGCGTTCATCGTCGCTCTCTACTTCGTCTGTGAGATGTTGTGAGCGCCGAACCTGGATCCAAAGGGCCTTGCGATCATATACCAGTTGTTCTTCGATCATCCAGTTTTAGACCATGGTAGATCACACGTGAAAATCACAGACCAGGAGTATTCGTCATTTGGTACACGATTGTCTTTTTTTCTATACCGCTCAAGGCCGTTCAAAGCACCGATGCATCAATATACTCCGCAAGACTCGGCTTCTGGCTTGCCACGTTTTCATCTTTGAGCTTCTTCATTCGCCGAAATAAACGCAGTGAATCGAAGCGTTCGATCCTGCCAGTCTCTTCCGTAACACAGTTCCTGCTCTAATCCACATGGTGATACAGCTTTCCATTTCAAGATATAAAAAAAAAGTCGCCTCCTTGCCTCTTATATATATATATATATATATCCTTGCCTTTTTTTTTCACGAAGTGACCTTGTCGACCCAAGTCTTCTCCAGCTTCTTCACCTCTGCCTTGAAGTTCTCCACCTCCTGCCAGCAGTCCAGAGGCCGCCTGTCGTTCTCCCTCAAGCACCGAACCACTTGACTACGGGCCTTGTCCACGCTCTCGGGCAAGTCGCGAATGGTCTTCCTCTCCTCGAGCTTGCGTCGCAGCTCGTCGACTTCCTTGCCGAGCGAGAAGCTGGTGGGCCCTTGGTCGTCGGTGCCTTCGGAGGCGGCAATCTTCTCGTGAGCAACTTTGAGAGCCTCTGATTCCTTCTTTTGCAACTTCTTCAGCTCTTCGGCTACGCGGGCTTGGATATGCTGCTCGATCAGTTTGGCACGAGAGGCATCGGTCTGCAATGGTCACGAGGGTGTTTTGGTTAGTTTTGCAGTTATTAAGGCGATCGTTGATGACGTGTAGATTGCTCGCGAGCGACTTGGTTCAAGCGGTGTATGGGCCAGTGAAAGGCTGGAGTAGGAGGAGCAGCATTACCTCGGGGCTAGATCGTAATGAGTCGACGACGTCGAGAGAGACGCTGGGAGGCCCGGAGCTGTTTGTACCATGCGTTGTCAGTTGCCGACTATGTCGTTCTCGCGAGGAAGGAATGGCAGTCAACGCCGGGAATATCAAGAACTCACGCCTTCCAATGGTACTGGCCATCGGCATCTTGCTTGGACGTGTTGGCACCCATGTTGTCGAGCTCAATGGGCGGTGCGACAATTGTTCAACAGCAGCTCGTGATGCCATTTCGGCGCACCTGGAAATTTCCGGCTGCAGTTCGGGTGCGTCACCAGAAGCCGCGGGTGCCATGGTTTTCTGCCTGAGGCGCGCAACTTATTACTTGCTCCTTGCTGGGCGTCAACTTGCAAGCCTCATTCATGGTGGCGGACGGCCCTTTGATGCACTGTGGCTCAGCCGGCCACATAGCAGCCCGCTTCGCCATAGTCACGTGGAAGTGCTCGATATCTCAAACCTGGTCCGTTGTCTATGTACATACAATATTGCACGGGCCGATACAATCGGTTTTTTATGAACGGTCATAAGCATGCGCGCGAAACCTTGCCGTGGGTGCTGCAACAGCCAAGTAATAAGCGTGTCGAATGACGACCATGGTGCTTTGTTTCAAAATCTGGTGAAAGTCGATCAACGCTGGTCTATTACCGTGGTCTCGGCGTGATTCATTGTCCCTTCCAGATACCAATGTGCCTATTGCGTACATACGGAGTACTCGTCATGGCGTGTTCGAGCATGAATGCCGAGCCAGCATGAGGTTGGTGAAGAGGCCGCTGCTGCCTGGCACGGCAGAGATGCGAGAGCCAATGAAGCGCCATGAGGAGGCGCTTGCCAATTGGGCTCTTCCATGGGTTGAACAGACTGACTGGACAATTGGACGTTGATTTAACACTAGGTGGTCATGTGGTGTGGGCAAGGGCGGGCCCCCTGCATGGAAGCCCCCCCTTTTGAGCAGCCACCCGCCACTTTTAGCGCGAAGGATGCCGCTGAGATGGGCGATCTAGAAGCGCTGCCTGCCCCGAGCCCAGCGAACCACGATGGGACGAGGGTTGTTTTCAGGGGTTAGGGCGGCGAGTGGCAGCCAGTCGCAGCCAGTCGCAGCCAGTCACACACAGCCAGCCACGAGTCGCCCTTGTTGGGCTGGCAGCGACGTTGCGTGAAATCGTGGCTGCCAACCGAAAAGGCAAACACGCCAGAGAAAAAAAAGAGGGAGTTCGGGGGGGTGTGGAAGGGGAGCTTTGCTGCACTCCAGCTCTGCTTCCATGTGGCCAATGTGGCCAATGCTCCTCCAAGAGACGCAACGACATGAACCAATGTGCCGAAGCCCGCTGGCCTGTCTGATTCCCATCCGTCGCGCCAAGGAGAGAGAGAGAGAGACAGTGCCGGCCACTAATCATTAATGAATCGCAGCAGCCCAATGAGGCCGCGCCGTTGCCTGTGCACTACTTCTCGTCATCTGCTTTCCCTGAGAGAACCCTTGGACGAACGCGAAGATCCCCATTGTTTCCGTGAGCTCGAGCCGGGGGTTGCCGTCCATCCCAACTTCGACCCCACCACCCCCTGTTCAACAGCGTCATTGGTGGTATGGTGTACCCAATCAGCAATATTCACCAATATGGATCGGGGGCTCTGCCAAGATCTCTCCGAGTGATGAACTTGGTTCTGAATCCAGCTTGCCTTTTCTCTTCGTATTTGAACCGTGTTCCCAGCCGCTTTCTCTTTTGCATTTTGATTCGTTTCTCGCATTTTGAGCTTTCGGGTCTTTCTCACCCGACCTTGTGCTTTGCTTCGTCGCTTCGCGCTGCGGTACGGAGTAGTACAGTACAGTACAGTACAGTAGAGTGCAGTACGGACTACTGCTTGCTGGATTGGATCTTGTTTGCCTCACCAGCCTTTTCTTGCGTTTCGTGTTTTCGTTTTCCACGATCTGCATTCCTCAGCACCAGCAACAGCACCAGCAACCAGCCAGCCAGCCAGCCAGCCAGCCAGCAACCGCATCCTAATCGGCCTTTCTTTTCGCATTTCTCCACGCGGCTGGACAGCGTGAGCAGTGTGGATAGGGACAAGCCTTTTCCTTGATTATTTTTCTCCAACTGCCAGCGGACAGTCAGTCAATCGATCGATCCATCATCTCCCGCCACGACGACGTGCCGTGTTGTGCCGAGTTTGCTCCTCCCTGATTCAGATTCACTCATTGTCGTCACCCGCACGACTCCCTTTCCAAAACGAAATAGAGCACCCGAGCAATCAATACCAGTCCTCACTGCCCAACTTGCAATTTGCATCATTCGCATCCTTCGCTGCCAACCACTCCATCACCTGGGTACTGTTGCATCATCGAAACAAACGACAAACAACGACTTTCAGACCCCCCTAAAGAGAGAGTTACCGTTCCCCTGTCTGACACCCTCTTCGTGTTATATTTAATTCGGACCCATCTCGCCCAGAGTCTGCACCGGCTTCAATTGTCATCCCATCATTCCGGCGTCACCCGCAGGCCGTGGTTTGGTGTGTTTTGGCTTGGCCTTTTGGATCTACACACGCTACCGTTTCGCCATTCCCTGCACCAAAACAGGGGACGAATAGACGAACCCACAAAAACAACCAAACCCGTCCTGGACCACGGCCACGACCACCCACCCCCCCATACCAGGGTCAACTACCGAATCTCGTCCAAGCATTTACCCTTTTCCCACTCTCTATTCCCGCCTCTCCACGCTGCTCGAGATTCTCGTCGGCGAGACCTTGTCAGTTCCGAGGAGCAAACGACTCGATCAATTTCATTCATTGCTGGTCCACTGGTCCCCTTCGCTCTTTCCCTTTCTCTACACATCGCCACACTCACTGCAACTCGCACGAAGCTGGACAGGCAAACCCTGAGCCATTGAAACCGCCGTCCCTTCTTCGTCGTTGTGTCCCTTGTCACGACCCCTGCACCGATCCCATCCTTGCTCCCTGCGCAGATGATGCGATCGAGCATCTAGGTGCATGCAACAAGAACGTCGCGTTTGCCTTTTATCAGCCGTGCCTCGCCTCTCCCATACTGCGAGGTGGTTTTGATCGCTTTCGCAGCTTGTGAGCGAGCAGGGGGGGAAAAGGGCACACACACGCACATTCTCTTCTTCACGGCTCTTTCTAATCGTCTATTCACACCACACAATCTTTGTATCCCCTTTCCTTGCATCGCCTTCTCCCCTCCCTCCTTCGATCCTTTCCCGCTGGCGCTGGATCGCCAGCCTTGAATACGAGACAAAATGGATCCCACAAGGACCATAGAACAGAGAGGATCCAATGGATCCTTAGAGGTACAGCCCAGTTCAACAATTGAACCTTATACTTTGGCGCTAAATGGTGTAAATCAGCCTATGAATTTCTTCTTTCGTGATGCCCTCTGGTTGACTTTGGGCATCGCCGGCCTGGCTGTGCTGGTCATTAGAATCATGGAAATTCTATGGGCCAAGTTGCGACAAGTGTCAGCCATGGCCGTGCCAAGAGAAAAACAAGCATATTGGAAGATATCGCAATGGAGCTGGATGCCTGGTATGAAGAAGCACATCATCTACGCCCCTCTTTGGAATAAACGACACAACCGCGAATTCAAACTGTCGTCGGCCGTGAACGTGGGTACCCTGCCCTCCCGACTACACATGATCATGATCATGGCCTATCTCGGCAGTAACATCGCCTACATGTTTGTTCTCGAATGGTCCATCGAGAACAAATTCGCCCTGTGCGCTGAACTTCGTGGTCGCTCGGGGACGCTGGCGGTTGTCAACATGGTGCCACTGATTATTTTCGCAGGTCGCAACAACCCCCTGATATCACTTCTCAAGATCAGTTTCGATACGTACAATCTTCTACATCGCTGGATGGGGCGAATCGTGGTAATCGAGGTGGTGGTGCACACGATCGCCTGGCTCATCCCGTCGGTTGCGAACAAGGGCTGGAACCGTGTAGGCAAGGCCTTTATGGGCAGCCCCTTCATTGGATCCGGCGTCATTGGCACCTTTGCCATGGTCATGTTGCTGCTTGCGTCAGTATCGCCGCTTCGTCATGCCTTTTATGAGACCTTCCTCAACATTCACATCATCTTGGCCCTGGTCGCCTTCGTTTGCACATGGATTCACTGTGCCTCCTCCGACGCGCCTGGCGGTCTCCCACAGCTGTCTTGGATCATGGCCATCATGGCTTTGTGGTTCGCCGACCGCTTTGCTCGAATAGTTCGACTTGCCTACACAAACTGGTCCAAAAAGGGATTCACCGATGCCTTGTGCGAAGCCATGCCAGGCGAGGTCACTCGAGTCACCCTCAACCTCCCACGATATAAGAACATTCGCCCGGGCACACATGCCTACCTGCGATTCTCGGGCATCACTGCCTGGGAGAGCCATCCCTTCTCTATCGCGTGGGTCGCCCACTCTACAGACCACTCTCTTCCCATGTCCGAAAAGGAGCCTTTGCACGGTGGCTTGGACAAGACGCAAGCGACCACATCTGTTTCCTTCATCATTGGAGCACAGACCGGGCTCACCAGAACGCTTTTCAAAAAAGCCAGCCAATCACCACGGGGCATTCGTCTCCGGGCAGCGATGGAGGGTCCGTATGCTGGTCACCACAACCTCGACTCGTACGGCCATGTGGTGCTTTTTGCCGGTTCGACAGGTATCACACATCAAATCTCGTACCTAAGGCACCATTTGGAAGGATACAATGAGGGCACCGTCGCCACCAGACGCCTCACTCTTGTATGGATCATTCGCTCGTACGAGTCTCTCGAGTGGGTTCGACCTTTTATGGACACGATCCTGAGAATCCCGAACCGCAAAGACGTCCTCCGCATTCAGGTGTTTGTCACCCGGCCATTGAATCCCCGCGATATCGTCAGTTCCAGCTCCACAGTCAAGATGTTCCCGGGTCGGCCCAACATTCCTCTTCTGCTCATGAAGGAGGTGCAAGACCAGATTGGTGCCATGGTAGTCAGCGTATGTGGGCCCGGTGGGCTCGCAGACGACGTGCGTGGCGCCGTGCGGGCCGTGCAAGGGGACACGGTCGTGGACTTTGTTGAGGAGAGTTTTACGTGGTAGACGTGGAAGAACAGGGTGTGTGTTGAGGCCCGCTCGGTTGGCACAGGTTTATTTATTCTCCTATTTCGATGGTACATATTTCTCTTGGGGGCTTCACTGGAACAGAAGCAACCGAGCATGGAGTGATTTTGAGGGAGAGCTGTGCAGAGAGGTTGCACATGATTGTATAATTGTTTCCAGCGACAGACAGTGCAGCATAGGATTAGCATTTTTGAGCCAAAGTCGCAGGCGTATGAACCTAGCAGAAACTGGGCCATGGAGGTATTGCATTACATTATTTAAGAGAGGACTTTTTTTCCAAATTTTCCATGTGTTGTGTGTCTGGCGGCGTCTCTCACTCGGAAGGTGTTGGAATGGTTCCATGCCCAGATGGAGGAGGACGTTGGGAGGCTGGTTGGTGGGTTAGGGGGGCGTTCAATAATACATTTTCCTCGGGCAGGCCGCATGCCGCCGGATCCAGGCGGCCCTCCTTGATGGCGGCCTGCAGTCCGACGGCCCAGGGGTCTTGTCCCGCATCTGTCTCCAAGCCGACGAAGCCCTCCTCAACGACCCACGGGCGGCCTGGTTCCCTGTCGAAGAGGACCTCGCACGCACGGCCGACGACGAGCAAGCCCGGGGGCCTGCTTCCCTCCGCCTCGACTGCCTCTGCGACGTGCCTTAGCGTGGTGCGGATGACGCGCTGGTCGGGACAGCTGGCTCGCTCGATGACGGCGCATGGCGTCTCCGGGGGGAAGAGGGCGCGCAGCTTGTCGTCGGCCTCGATCTGGGCTGCGTCGGCGTCGTCGGCGGCGGCGGCGGCAGACGAAGATGATGATGATGGCGTTGTGGCAGGGGGAGTAGACTGAGATGAAGATGGAGATGGAGACGGAGACGGAGTCTGAGACGGAGACGGAGACGGGGACGGGGACGGGGACTGGGACATGTGCGTAGTCAGTTCTGCCACGAGGCCGCTGATGCGGTGCAGCGCCATGAGAAAGACGACTGTCTGGCTGGCGACGTAGGGCGGGGGACTCGGCGGCCTGCCCTTCTTGCCGGTGCCGGTGCAGATGAGGACCTGGTCGGCCACGTCCCTCTGGGTGGCGGGGATGCCGGCGAGGAGACTGGCGCTGAGGGCGCTGGTGACGCCGGGCAGGACGGAGACGCGGGGGCCCAGGCCGCGGCGCTTGAAGAAGGAGACCTCCTCGCCGCCGCGGCCGTAGATGTACGGGTCGCCCTGCTTGAGGCGCAGGACCGTCCTGCCGGCCTGCACGGCGTCGAGGGCGGCGTCGAGGAGCTCGTCCTGGGCCCTGTCGGCGTTTCCGGGGAACTTGCGGGCGATCTGGACGGGGGTCCGGCGGGGGATGAGGTCGAGCACGCCCGAGGGCACGAGCTTGTCGGCGAGGACGAGGTCGGCCGCCTGCATGGCCTTGAGGGTGGCCGAGGTGAGCAGGTCTGGGTGGCCGGGGCCGGAGCCGGCGAGGATGAGCCTGCCGAGCCGTCTGGGGCTGGGGCTTCGGCTTCGGCTCTTGGGGGGTTGTTGTTGTTGTTGTTGTTTTTCGGGACCGGGACCGGAACCGGGACCGGGCGGCGACCCCGGATACGCAGCCAGCAGCAGCAGTAGCTTCTCGACCATATGGCGGTCGGTGATGGTGGCGAGGCGCTTGAGCGGCCAGTACTCGCACATCTGGCCGAGCCATCGCATGCGGCGGCCGCGCAGGTCGTCGGCGGCGACGAGCCTGTTGAACCGGCAGCCCTGGTCGAGCGAGTCGTCCCCGTCCCCGTCCCCGTCCCCCTCGTTGCCCTCGCCGTTGTCCTCCTGCTCCTCCTGGATGATGCGCCTGCGGACTTGGCCGAGTTGCTCGCACGCGGCGCCGAGGCCCCTCGGCAGCGACGAGGCCAGCTCCCTGCGGATCCGCGCCGCGAGCCTGCACCCGCGGCCGTTGGTGGTGACGCCGACCTGCAGCGGGCCGTCGGCGTGGACGGACAGCAGGGAAAAGGTGCACAGGTGCGGCGCGTCGACGACGTTGACGGGGATCCGGCTGGCCTTGCACAGGGCCGAGACGTGTTCCACGAGGCCGCCGCCGCCGCCGCCGCGCGGGCCCGAGGTGACGAAGACGGCGTCGACGACGCGCCCGACGGGCTCGCGGCCGAGGGTGAAGAGGTCGGCGTCCTCAAAGGCCGTCTGCTTCCACGTCACGAGGCCGTTGGCCATCTTGGCCTGCAGGTGGGGGTGGAGGTGGAGGAGGGAGGATGTCGAGGACGAGGACGAGGTCGAGGTCGGCGGCGCGACGAGGATCGGGTGGGCGCCCGCGGCGAGGGACTGCGTGCAGCGCGTCGAGGCGAGGGCGTTGGTGCCGATGATGAGGTGCGTGTGGCCGTGGGCGTTGATGCCCGCGAGCATGGTGTTGTGGGAGGTGGTTGTGGCCGTGGCCGTGGCCGTGGCCATGGTGAAACTAAACGGACGGGGCGGGGCTGCCTTTTTTCTTCTTTTTCTATATAACTTGGTGATTTGTTGGGTTTTTTTGCAACGACTTCAACACGATGCAGCTCTTGCAAAAGAAAAGAGAAGATGCCTGGGTATCAAATCATTTTCGTTGACAAAAAGCCGGCCGACGACCCTCGAGCACGCCATACAATAGACCCTCATTTTCCCCATGCTCGCAACCCACCAACCACCAGTTGACGCCATCCGATGGGGCCGGCCCCCCGGGAACCAATCACCCCGCGTAGATTTGCTCGAGATGCAACTTTTTTTTTTTTTTTCTTATCGCTCCAACTCCACTGCTTATCTTATCTAGGCACGCCATTTTGCCAATTCTCCCTACTACCAGTGCCCTGCATCTCCGCGGCTTATTTGCGGAAAATGCACTGGAAATCCGGCGCGGCTTCATTGTCCTGGGAGCGTACGCACGGGTCCGCGACGAGACAATGTCGGACGATGCTTTGCGTGAATCTGCATGGTTTGGATTGACAATGGCTCGAATAACGTGGCTGGCGATCCGTGGTTATCTATTATTGGATATGTCATGTAATGTCGCAGCCTCACTCACGTTAGGCGTCAGTCCTTTTGTTACTGCGGCCCTCCTGTATCGCGTTTGTCATGGCGATGCTGGGCTGTGCTTTGTTAATCTATCCTATGACCTCGCTTTGTTTATTAACCCTTCGTGAATTAGGTTTTTTATTCTTTATTGATACATCTCAAAGCATAGAGCTTCTCCCTTCTGATAGATTTCCAAGATGGTCAATCTTCATCATATCTTCTTTTCAGTCTTTGCATTGTTCCACATCTGTCAGGGTACAAAGTTAACGCTCTGTTCTTTTATGATACAGTACTTGCCGCTTTGGGCAACATGACATGTAGTCTGCCCGCTAGTTCACCCCCCCCAAAAAGAAAAAGTGTATTCCCATGTTATCATGTACAGTGTAGTGTTACAAAGCTGATCGTCATCATGTTTGTTAGACACTAGCGTCGAGACTGTCTGTCCCTTTTTTTCCCCAATTCTTCTTCCAGCTCTCGCAACTCCGCTTCTGCCTCTTCGTCTAATTCTTCATCTAGAGCAGCTTCCTCCTTGGCTTCAGCGTCGAACAGCTCCTTCATGAGGTCTCGCTGCTTGGCAGCTTTGCTCTTTGGTCTCCTGTCCCGGGGGGCATTCTTCTCGTTTGCCGAAAGCCGTCCCTCGTCCATCGACAACTCGACCTTGCGGGCCTTCTTTCCGCCAGCTGTGGCGGCTCGCTTTCCACCGTCGTCCGGTCCGCTGCCGGCTCGGACGTTTCGCAAGACTCTGGTCTTTGCCCCCAGCGCCCACAAGTCTCCCCACCGCGATTTCCGGGCGTCGTGGTATGCTAGCTTGCTGAGGCTCTTGGGCACAGTCCAGCGCTCGATTTTGCCTTCAGGGGTACACAGATCCAGGGTCACATGGCCCTTGCGCTTGAGCGGTGGGAGAATCAGTCGTGGAAGTGTTTGCATGTCGGGAGCTAGCTCGGAATGCTCGAATCCCTGGAAAGCCTGCTCTGTGGCTTCCTTGCCCGTCGTGTTGCTGCTCTTGGGTACTCCTCTGCGGAACGCTACGTAGCTGAATTCCACTTCGCCCTGGTTGTTGTTGGCTTGTTTCCCAAGCATCTGAGCGTAGAATTGCGGCTGCACGAAGCGTTGACTGAAATGACAATAGTCTTTCCGTCCCTTGCTTTTGCCAGCTTCCTTGTACATTGGGCACGCACTGTGGTTGGAACAGGGCGCAATGATGTGCCCTTGCTCTAGTTCCCTATGGTATGCTGGGTTGAAGTCCTCGGGGCTGACCCGGGCCTCCCCTGCCGCAGGCTGGAGAAACTGATTCAGAATGGTATCTCGAACATGTGCGACAGCCTCGAAGCCTCGTGGATGAGCCTTCTCGATGACGATTAGGACTCCGCCGTCTTTGTTCAACAAGCTCCAAAGGTTGTTGAGAACGGCCTGTCTGTAGTGGTCTTGCTTCTCCTTGAGAAACAAGTGAGACGCAATAATGAGATCGAAGCTCTTTCTAGTCTGCGGCTTCGAGCCAGCATCGAGATGCTCACCCTGCATCTTTCCCGAATGCTCGTAATCAGGTAGTCGAGGAAGAAACGTCGTGTCGTGTAGAAAGTTCTTGAGCCGATGTCTCAGTCGGTCCGAGGCAGCGATCACCGTCTTCTTCCCTGTTGGTTGCGGCCCTCTTGCCTCCCCCTTCTCCTTGAGCAAGTCCCATTCGGCCTTGGCAATCTGCTCCCAGGCAACTAGGCCAGCGCCTCCAGCCCCGGCATCCAATACACTCAGGCCGCCGTCTCGGCCTTGTTTCAGTCGCGATTGTATCCAATCGCTGCCCACTCGTTTTCGCACCTCGCTCATTATTGATACAATAGACGCATATGCAGGAGGCAGGTAGCTCGCCAAGAACGCATCTGCTTCAATTTCTGACATGTGTCGCTGGTCAGGTGGAAGTCCGACACCACCCATCCTACCATTCTTCATCCCCTCTGGTGTCGATGGCGATGTCGGTAGGCCGCGTCCACCAAATGCTGTTTCGGCTGCTTCTTTGACATGTTTGACGTGCGTTCGCTCGAGAAGTTCTCGAATTGGAGAGATGAACTCCTCCCGGGGCAATGGGATCTCCACGGGACTTCCATGAAATCTTCCATCTAATGTGTAGCGGTGAAATCTTCGCGTCTCCCCTGGTTCTCTTTCTCCAATCTCTTCAACTTCCTCAGGAGGCCAGTATGGCAGCTCTTCCGCTTCCATCTGCTCTTCCTCATCTATCGCCACCTCGTCCTCTACTCTGTTGGCTGTTTTCTGTGCAGCTTCAAAATCCTGAACCAGTCGTTGAAGAGCTTCATGCTCTCTCCGGCTTCTTGCCACCATGTCGACATAGCCAGGAGCTTTTTCGACAATTCTGGGACCATTTCTTCCAATCGACTTTGCGGCGTCCTGCGCAAGATCCGACTCTTCTAGTTGCTTCTCAACCTTATAAGCCACTTCCTCAAACTCTCCATTCTCCAGCTCTCGTAACAAGGCACCCTCATCGCCCGGCCGGGGAAAACCGGAGCCCATGTCAGCGTGTGTGGGAATGCCCACATCTTCTGGTTCGGTTTCTCGCAATGGCGGTCCGTATAATCGTTCGTAGAGAGCGTACTCCTGCTCGTTGAGATAGCCCCTGGGCAAAGTATCTCGGAACCGTTGTTTCGTCTCACGCACAACCTTTTCGATATCTTCCCAAGAGTCTTCCTGGGCTTCGATCGAAGAACTGTGTCGCAGCAATCTCGAACACGATATACTGCGTCTGCCGAAAGTGCCATTCGCTATTCTGCCATCGGTCCGCATCGAGGGTTCACTTGAGACGGCAGAATGTGTTCTAGCGGGGTGTCGGTTGAATAATTGTCTGGGGCGCAAGGCACCCCTCGCACAGGCATTTCGAATGCCTCTAGATGACAGCATTTTACAACATAGTGTCTACAGCTAAAGATTTGCAGGGGGCGCGAACACGCGAGGAGTTGACCTGATGGAAGCTTTTTTTTTTTGTCACGCCATCACGTGATCGCGAATCTTGGTAATATGGTAGCCATGATTGGTGGTAACAAGTGCGGCAATGTTCTAATTGATGGATAGCGAAACGACCATGGAAACAAGATTTATCATTACTCATTGAAGAATACATGGAAGCTTGTCACTCCATCACCACCGTATAATGATGGTCCGGTGTCCAGTTTACTTGCTTTCTCGAGGGAGATGGCTGAAATGAGAATCATTGTATGTCAGAACAACAGACTAAACCTGGAATTTAGCCTTTCAGAGGGCACTACGTAAAACCTGGCAGAAGAAATAAAAGAAAGACATCCGGCGTGAGCGCTATAAAATTACACACAAAAAAAGAAGCCGAGCTTTACGTATTCGTTCATAGATCAGCCAAGGTCTTGAACGCAGCTCTCTGTTGCGGACGAGTCGAACTACCCGAGGGCTTTGCGCCAGACCCTGTCCCAGACCCTGTCCCCAATCCAGAGGCCGATTTTGGCGCGCGCGGAGCTGTCGATTGTCTTTGCTGTGCATTGTGAATGTTGAAACGAGACTGTTCGGCGGCCTTCTGCCCTTCGAACTGTAAAGCCATCGGCTGTCAGCAAACTCAGCTCTCTCTTATTTGTAACCCCATCTCTGCATTGTCACGTACCGAGAAGAACGACACCAGGTATAATCCAACAAACGAAACCAGGAGGCTCAGTAGATTGCCGAACTGGAAACCCGATCCAAGTCTGGGGCCACGAGCCGCCGCCTCGCCACCCAGCGTACGTCCAGGGGTCTTGAACACGGCCTCCGGTGTTTTGCCCGCCCCAGCAAGCTGAACAGCTTTCGCAACAGCTTGAGAAAGGCCCGTTGGATCCGCGCCTTGGATAGTTTGGATGCACGACCCGTTCTGGAAGATCTTGAATGTCGGCATGGCAGAAACGCGATTATGCTGCGCTACTTCGGGCTGGGAGTCAACATTGACTTTGGCAAACGCAAGCTTTCTCGGCGAGGAATGCTGATTCGCAAGGCGTTGGAATATAGGGGCGATCTGTTTACAAGGGCCGCACCAGTCGGCGTAGACTGATGACCTTGAGTTAGCGGACAAACACTGCGTGCTTCATAGTACAGCGGAGAGTGTACACACAGTCGGCGACGACAACCGTGGTGCCTGAAAGCAGGGACTGCCACTCTGACGGCGACTTGATCTCTATAGGGCCGCTCATTCTGGATGTGAAATTGCCTCGAGAATATTGTACGCTTGTTATAAGAATGTGATGCATAGAAGCTGGAAGTTTGACAACGTGATGATATCGGACTAAACCGTGAAGTGGCGTGTTTCCGGTTCGGAAGGCGGTGACCCAGGTGGGTTGCCATTCTGCCGGACGAATTTCACTTTTTGCAACCAACTTGTCGAGACGCCGACTCGGACGTGGAAAAAGGAGCAAACCCCGGCTACAATGTCTTTTCATGAGCGTAAAAACAAGGTAGAATTCATGTCCCCGCCTGTTTATACTGATCAGAAAAACTGACATTGTGAAAGAAGCGGAAAACCGCCCACAATGGCCAGCAAGACAGAACCTCCTTCAAGCCGTCTGCGACATTCACACCGTTAGAGGGCGGGAGAGATTGGACAGTGTCGGTGGCTATACCGAGCAGTATTCTTACAAAGTAAGCTTTCCTCACAGAGCCTCTCTCTCTCTCCACAGATGATGCCCCTATCAAACGAAGATCTCGACCACGCTGACATGCAGAACGCCCAGCCTGGCCACAGCAGACCAGAGGATGACGGCCCCGGGCCGGGTTGCGCGCGCCCTCGCCGTCTTCTCCGTCGACGAGGTCGTCGTCTTCGACGACTCGCCGCCTTCCTCCCGGCCTCGACAGACAGACACTGCCGGCTACACGGGCGACATCGATCCATGCCACTTCCTCACTCACATACTCTCGTTCCTCGAAGCCCCGCCGTTTATGCGCAAAACCCTCTTCCCGCTGCACCCGAACCTGCGAATGACGGCACTGCTCCCCAGTCTAGACATGCCGCATCACCCCAACCCGAAGGAGTGGACCGCATACCGCGAGGGCGTAACCGTCGCAGGCAAGACGAGCACCGGCAAGGGTACACTCGTCCAAGTTGGCCTGGACGAGCCCGTGGAGATCGAAGAGGACATCCCGCCCAAGACCAGAGTCACGCTGCTCTTCCCCGAAGACCAGTCCCAGTACCCCGAGTGCGTTGATCCGCAGGCCCCCAGAACGGAAGGCGGCTACTACTGGGGCTATACCGTCCGCAGGTGCGGCTCCCTATCGGCCGTCTTCACGGAGAGTCCCTACGAGGATGGCTACGACATGAGCATCGGCACGTCCGAGAGAGGGACACCTATTCACAAGGCGTTTCCTCCATCAAAGCCTGCCAAGTTCAAGCACATGCTCATAGTGTTTGGTGGCCCCCGCGGACTGGAATTCGCGTCCATGAATGATGACGAATTGGCCAAGATGGACGTTCAGGGCTCAAAAACCAAGGAGCTTTTCGACCACTGGGTCAACGTGCTGCCGAACCAGGGCAGCAGGACGATTAGGACAGAGGAGGCCATGTTCATTGCACTTACTGCGCTGAGAGGGCTATGGGACTCCAGTTGAGGTCTTGGGGGCTAGCGGACGATCAGGTACTTGCGATAGATACCCACTGATGAAGAAAAGAAATGATTCAAATTATAAATGACCGTGGTCTCAAAAGGTTGTGAAATATGTTCAAGAAAGAGTTGTGATGGTGATTACACAACGTTGTCCGAGTGGCACCCGCACGGATGTTGCCTGATATCGTGAGCATTTCAACTCCATCTTTTGTACATGAATTTACGGTCTCCCGCCATGTAGGAGTGTGCCGCGGTTGAAGAAACCACCTTTACCGTTGAATCAACCCAAACGCCCCATTTATGCAAAGTAACTCCCTGACAAAAACGTCTAAATAGTATGTCCTTTACAGACTGCCTCGCGAGAAAAAAAAAAAAGAAGAATCTGTAATACGACATAGCTCAACGCGTCTCCGCCACGTCCAAAGCCACGGCCTTCGCAATGTTGGCATCGGTAGACGCAGCAGCGCCCTTACCACTAGCTCTCTTGCGCAAGACATTCTCAATGAACGCCTCACCGGCCTTGTACGAAGACCGCACCAGAGGACCGCTCGCGCAGTAGAGGAAGCCCATGTCCAGGGCGCGCTGCCGCCACATGTCAAACTCGTCGGGCGTGACGTATTTGTCGACCTTGAGGTGGCGCTTGGTGGGGCGCATGTACTGGCCAAAGGTGACGATGTCGACGTCTGCTTCCCGGAGTTCTGTTGAACGGGGGGTTAGCCATCATAGCAAGAGAATAAGGCGTCGAAGGCAAAGCATTGACTTGTTGAGAAAGGGGTAGGGGGACTGCATACGTCTCAAAGCGTCCATCACTTCGTGCTCCTGCTCACCCAATCCCAGCATGATACTGGTCTTGGTGATGATGCCCTCCTTGCCACGGACATTCTTGACGTGCTTCAAGACCTTCAAGCTTTGCTGGAAGGTGGCTCGTCGGTCGCGAACGTACGGCGTCAGAGCCTCTACGGTTTCGACGTTGTGGGCGTACACATCGAGACCGCTGTCCGCCACAATCTTGACCATGTCGAGGTCGCCCATGAAATCGCCCGTTAGTGCCTCGACCAACAGCGACGATCTCTTCTGCTTGATCTTGCCGATTGTCTCGGCAAAGTGTCTGGCACCCCCATCTGCCAAGTCATCACGATCAACGCTCGTCAAGACGACGTAGCCGAGGCCCCATCTGGCCAGGGCCTCGGCCGTATGCTCCGGCTCATGGGGATCCAGCGGCGCGGGAGCTCGGTTCGTCTTGACGCTGCAGAAGCGGCATCCGCGCGTGCACGTGTCGCCCATGAGCATGATGGTGGCGGTGGCGGCACTCTTGTCGGAACCGCCCCAGCACTCGGAAATGTTGGGACATCGTGCCTCCTCGCAAACGGTGTGTAGTCCCAGTCCTCGCAGATCGCTCTTGATCTTTTTGAAGTTCTCGTTGCCCGATGGGATTGGCGTCCTGAGCCATTCGGGCAGTCGTGTGATGGTTCTTTTCTTGCCCGCGGGTCCGACTTCGGCTGTTCGAAGGGTGTACGCCTCCGTAGGTGAGAGCGGCTGGGCAGCAGATGAAGTAGCGATGAAATCGGAGAAGGGCGCAACGGCCGAGTCCTTGAAGTACGTCTTGCGCTTTGGTTTGCCAGTTGAGTTTGGTTCGTTCGGGGTAGGCACTGTGGCGAAACTTCTCACGAGAGCGGACGGGGCGCCGGTGATGGCTCTGCGGGCAGGACCTTGCGCCCTGTGGAATGACGTGGCCATGGATGCCATTTCGCGCCTGAGGTATGTTTAGCAGGAGAGACCTCCCTGAAAACAGCAGAAAGGATGAATTGATGAGCCTGCCTTCGCCTTGTGGTGGGTGAACAAGAAGAAATCTAGGAAAGTTGCTAATGGGAAAGAATGTCGAATCTGCTGGGATGCGCCCTGGAAATCTGGAGGTATCCACTTCCAAGCGCTGGGAGACAAGTTGGGCGGTTGGCGCTTCAAACACGCCTGTCAGAGTCCGCGTCGGAGGGTAACGGGGAGTTCAAAGCCCTGAAGCCGATGGAACCCGCCCGTAGTCGGAGAAAGCCTGAACGGGCTGTGACGGGCTGCAACGTCATCCAATACATACATTGAATTCAACAACACCAGCTCACTATTGGGCTCACTATTGGGCCGACCAAGGAGATGCATCATCCTTCCACTTCCATTTTGTCTTGGTTGTGCTGGCTGGTGTGTCGCTGGTATACGATGTCTATTTACTCATTGATGCCGAGGCCAACTGCTTTTTCTCCCCTTCACACGCTCAACTTCTCGACTCCAGCAGCAGCTCTATCGACGTTGGCATCCTCTGGCTTCGCCGTCGCAACATCACCTGATGGCTTGCCACCACCAGGGTAGCGAGAGCCCTTGTCCTTGACCTTCTTCTCCTTCTTGGGCGGCGGAGGGTAGGCCTTCAAGGCGACCTCTTGCCAGTCTTTGGAAGCCTGGTAAGCGGTGTGAATAGGGGCGAGAAGCTCGTTGAGCGTCTTGGCAACGGCAGGTTTGAGTAGCTGAGGAGTAAGCTGTACGATTGCGTGTTAGCGCTGCGCTGGCAGACTTTTGATTTGTTTTTCTTTTTTTCTTTCTTTCTTCTGGTAAGAGAGCCTACCTTGTCATTCTTGTAGTCTTCTTGCATTTGGGCAATGTTGTCATAAACTAGAGGCTCCAGGCCATCGCGCTCACGTTCAACCTTGAACTCTCTCTTCCCTCCCTTCAGACCAGAAGCTGGCAGCAAGACGTATTCGACAAATGCCAGAACACCGTTGTCTTCGACGACCTGGGGGGCTGCAGTCGCCTTCTTGATTTTTTTGGCGACAACTTCCGGGGCATCGAGCAGGTCAATTTTGCTGTCTTTTAATTTTGATTGTCTGTCAGCAAAGTAAGTCTTACCTAATAAGCCAACATGGGCGAGGTACCTTGATCACTCGAGCTCATTTTACCACCCTGCAGACCGGGAACCATGGGGTTTAGCAAGTGTGCACGCTGTTGACTTGAATTAGTACCGATTCCTCCCCGCAGACTCGGCAGACTCGGCAGGAGAAGAGGACAAAGTCTCACCTCCCTGTATCCAATTTTGGGCAGCCACTCCTTGGCAGCAGTGAACAGTTTTCTCTGGTCGAGGCCACCAAACTGTGCATCCACATCCAGGTACTGCTCATCAAGCACCTGTAGAATGGGGTAGAGTAGACCACTCAACGGCGCATTGGCAGTCTGCTTGACGACTTCGGCACCCGCCTTCTTGGCATCATGTTCCGATACCAGCGAAGTCAACTTGTAGAGATCCATGACATATTCTGGGCTCTTCTGGTATGAGCTTCCCTGCACGAATCGGAGTTTCTCGGTGGACACGCCGACGGCTACGAGGATGGCGGTAATGACATAGCGGTAGAAGTGAACGCGCTGTTCGACGAGCTCGATGGGCGCTTTGAGGTTATCGAGAAACCCGTGGATATCGGCGAGGAGTATGGTCACATCGCAGCCCGCAGCGAGGAACTGGGCGATCTTGATGGCAGGCACAAAGTAGCCGCAGTGCGGACGGCCGGTGGTGGCAGTACCTGCAGCAGCCTTTTAGTTTTCCAAGTATTGCCGTGAGAGAGTTGGCGAGCTCGAAAACGCAATGAGAGCCATACCCCAGTAGATCTTGGGGCTTCTGCCCTCGGCGAGAATGGACTCGATAATTTCGGGGTTCAGAACCTCTGCGAGATTCTCGCGAAGGAGAGCAAACCTGTCGGAAGCGTCTGCAGCTGCCATTGTAGCTTTCTCTTTGCACGATTCGAGACTCCGTGCAGATCTCTCCTGAGAATGAAATGTTGCTATGCGCAAGCGATGAGCTTGGCCAATGTCGTGTGGGCGTATTCGTGACTCCAAAAATCTCGACGTCGTTGACTCAGATGGTGCGAGAAATCGCATAGCCAACCAAGGCTGGCGGGGCAGATATTCTTTGGCTGCCGTTCTCGCACACTTGTGGAAAAGAGACGTGCACGTGACATAGCAATTAAAAAGGCCCCCTAATAATAGGTTTCAAAGAAGATAATATTAATAATAGTTATCTAGCTATAAAAGAGAGATTAAAAGTATTCCTTTTATAAAGGGAAAAAGCCTATTTAGCTAAAGTTATATAGATTATACATATTCCCCTTACGTCTTGACGCGTAAATAGGTATATATATATATATATATATTTATTGTAATACGCTAGATGACTCGCTCAATAGGTCATTTCCTAGTACTCTAACAGGTTCGTTAAAAGGGAAAACCGTTAATATAGGAAGAAAACTGTGATGATCTAGGCTTTGCCTAGACCTAGCAATATAGGTGTCAATTGAGCAAGTCAGAGGGACTTGTTCAATACGTATCCTTTTGCCTTTGCCTATGGCGCAATTGGATCGGGCAATCCACCCGTGCGTGCGCGCAGACACCCGCGATGGCCCCTATGGGGCTGCACCGTAACAAAAACCCTCTTGCATTGTTTCTGGATCGGCACCGGCCCGTATCCGAGCTAGCGCCTAAAAGTGCTTCCTGTCGTATACAGTACAACCCTTGAATGATTTTACAAATCTACATAACAGGGGGAATTAAGCGAATCAGGTGCTAGCAAGGAAATAAGGGAGACAGGGGTTAGGATTAGAAGGTACCTTACATTACTAGTAGCCCTCCTATAAATATATGTACTCTTTTATAGCGCTCTATACTCTATGCATTTTCCTTGTAGCTCTCTAATAATAGTATTACTCATAGCTGATCGTAGCTATTAGAGGGTAACAGAAAAGTGGGGCATGTAGATTTGTAAAATCATTCAGGGGGTAGACTATATGGTTATTGCCGACTACCACCAGCCTTATCCCCTTATAGGTATATATAATTATATTCCCCATACTACCTAGGTAATATACCCCCTAATTATAGTTAAGGTTATTAAGACCTATAATTATACTCTTTATATAGAATATATAGTATTTTTAGTTTTAAAAATTAAGGTAAGTTTTAAGTAAATATAGTAAGCTATAAGCCTATAAGTAAGTATATTAACTATATTTCTCTTACCTAAAAAAGTTTTCCTTATAGGATTATAAGCTTTTTTTCCTTTTTTTCTTTTTATTATATCTTTTTTAATTAAGCCTATATTTTAATTAATATATAGACTATAAAGACCTTTAATAATAATAACCTAGGTAAAGGAGTCTTATAGCATAAGACTACTAATCCTAGGGAGTATACCTAGTTAGCTATCATATTAGCTATAAAGTATACTTAAAGCCTTAGTATAGCTTCTAAGTCATATTCTTCTTTACCCCTAGCTAATCCTAAGTAATTAGCTAGTAAGTGTTACAGTGCAGCCCCACAGGGGCTATCGCAGGTGTTAAGCGCGCACTATATAGGTGGATTGCTTAATCTATTACGCTATAGGCAAAAGGATATGTATTAAACAAGTTACCTTTGACTTGTGCCATTAACACCTATATTACTAGGTCTAGGCAAAGCCTAGATTATTACAGTAAGTTATTATTCTTTAAGAAAAGAAGGAAAAAGTATCTTAAGTATACTCCTTTTTAAAAAGGGTATAGGCTATATATAGCTAGGTTAGGGCTATATATAAGCTACGCGTAACCTATATATAAACTAGTATAAAGCTAAATTCTATATACCCTTTAGCTTAGTTCCTTTCTTCCTCTATAAGAATAATATTCGCATTTAGAACGCTTACGTACTATTGCCCTAAGGCTAGTTCTTAATAATCTTAGTAATTCCTTCTCTAATAGTCTCTTATAGACTCTCTCTTAGGGTTCTTTAGGTATTTTACTTTTAGGGATAGATAATTAGGGAGTTCTTCTTATTAATAGTCCTAGCTCTATTATAATAAAGCTAGGAAGCCTAATTAAATAGAATAAAATAAAGGGTAGTATAATTATAGTGTAGTTTCTCCCTTAGAAAGAACAAAAGGGAAGTATAATTATAGCATAGATTTAGACTCCCCTTTAATTTAGTTTAAAGTAAGGAGAAGAGAGAAGACCTATGCTATATTAAGGAGATGTGATGATCTAGGCTTTGCCTAGACCTAGCAATATAGGTGTCAATTGAACAAGTGAATGTTGACTTGTTCAATACGTATCCTTTTGCATGGCGCAATGGATCGGGCACATCACCCGTGCGTGTGCGCTTAACACCCGCGATGGCCCCTGTGGGGCTGCACCGTAACAGGAGATAATAGGATGTACTAGGTAAACTAGAAAAAACTAGGAAAAACATAGGAAAAACATAGGAAAAACAGGAAAAGCAGGAAAAGAGAGATTATAGGCTAAGAAAGGGAGGGAAGGGATAATAGGCTAAGAAGGGAAAGAGGTAATAGATAAAAAAGGGGAAGGAGGGTTATAGCGATTCATAATCGCTTAGAAGGGTATTAGGAGGTAAATAACTTTACTTAATATATACTAAGTGTAGAGGAGCAAAAACTATTATGGTTAGTGAGAGAAAGATATTATAGAAATTATAAAGGGTAAAAAGAGGTTATTGTGATGATCTAGGCTTTGCCTAGACCTAGCAATATAGGTGTCAATTGAACAAGTAAATGTTGACTTGTTCAATACGTATCCTTTTGCCTGTGGCGCAACTGGATCGGGCACACCACCCGTGCGTGCGCGCAGACACCCGCGATGGCCCCTGTGGGGCTGCACCGTAACAGTTATAGAGGTTAGGCTGGTTAGCTAGCTTAGCTAAAGTTACTGTATTAACGTTAGGTTTAAGTGAAATACCTTATAGTAATAGACTTAGTTACTTAGTTAATTTTCTTATAATAGATAATAAGATTAATTTATGCTTGATTTTTATAATTTTTTTTGTTCATTGGCAGTGGTCAATGCATCTAAAAATTCACACATAAGTTATAACATAAGAATTACTAGCAACACCCAGCCAGTGCAACAATTAACAACCGATTGACAATAAGATTGACTTATTGACTATAATATTTTGTCGGGGGAAAACAACCACCCCAACTCGAAGGACTCGATAACGATCTTGACGATAGTGTTAATGACGAAGATAATGCCTGCCAATTTGTGGCTGGAATTGTACCCTCTTCTAGCCTCGTCAATCGGCTTCGTCAGAATCGTTGAATTCGTCAGAATCATCGAAGTCGGATCCATCGGATCAGATCCCTAGTCATGTGACCTAGTCACATGACCCTTAGCTAGATAAAATCCGTAGATTTCCCCCCTTTTTATAGAAAATCAACCTTCCCTCTTCGCGATCGGCTAGGGATGTTCACTTGAAAAGATGAAATGATTACGAGGTTTTGAGGTTTTTGAGGTTTACGTAATTTGCTGCCGTTGATATTGACCCGCGATGATGTTGGTTTGTCAGGGGAAAACAACCACCCCAACCCGAAGGACTGGATGACGATCTTGACGATAGTGGTGTTGATGACGAAGATGATGCCTGCCAACATCATCGCGGGTCAAGATCAACGGCAGCGAATTGCTTGTGTAAAACCTCAAAAACCTCAAAACCTCGTATTTATTTCATCTTTTCAAGTGAACAATCCCTTGCTGATCGCGAAGAGGGAAGGTTGATTTTCTATAAAAAGGGGGGAAATCTACGGATTTTATCTAGCTAAGGGTCATGTGACTAGGTCACATGACTAGGGATCTGATCCGATGGATCCGACTTCGATGATTCTGACGAATTCAACGATTCTGACGAAGCCGATTGACGAGGCTAGAAGAGGGTACAATTCCAGTCACACAATATCCTATAGGCCTAATAGTTAATGAATTAATCCCTTTGAAGCCTAATAAGTTATAAGATCTAGTCTCTTCCTTTAGCATACGCTTATAGTCAAATCTCTCTACCTAAATAGTCTATAAACTTAAGAGGTAGAAGCTTGTGATAGTAGGAATGTGTTAAGGCTTTGGCTTGTGAGTGAATAACAGAGTGAAGGTTAGATTAAAGAGTTATAGCTATTAAACTACTAGTTAAGGGTAAGTGCTTAAAAGGTTTAATCTCTAGCCCTTTCTCTCCTAAGTAAGAAAGCCTCTCTTAAATACCTTATAATCTATACATAATTAGCTAGTAGCTAGGTCATAGCGCTCTGCCCTACTAGGCGCTACTATACAATGTGATGCTATTGCCTTTCCGCTCCTAACACCTATCTAGCTAAAGTCATGTGCGTTATGCACATTCCCCGGGGACTGTTACGGTGCAGCCTCACAGGGGCCATCGCGGGTGTCTGTGCGCACGTACGGGTGGATTGCCCGATCCAATTGCGCTAGAGCAAGCAAAAGGATACGTATTGAACAAGTCACCTTTGACTTGCCCAATTGACACCTATATTGCTAGGTCTAGGCAAAGCCTAGATCATCACAGGGACGCAAATTTCCACCGGAGCTTTCAAATTTCCCACCGGACTAGCTAAATCAAGAGGAGTCTCCACAAACTCACTTTTAGTGTAGAAGTACCTCTAAGGTTTTTTTTTCTCCTGTAATAGCCCTTATTAGCTTATCACTGCTCTAGGGCCTTACGGACTTCTTTAAAAGAGGCAAATTCGCGGTTATAAAGAGGCTAATCTATAATAAGTAATTTAAGGTAAGAACAAGGCTTCTAGCGATAATGTAAGCGTTATGATAATAATAGATGAAAAAATCGTTATATAAGGAAAAAAAACCTTAGAGGTACTTCTACACTAAAAGTAGGTGTGTGGAGACTCCTCTCGATTCGGCTAGTCCGGTGGGAAATTTGAAAGCTCCGGTGGGAAATTTGCGTCCCCACATTCCCCTTACGTTCCAACGCGTATATGGGCACATGTGATCACATTCCCCGTGCTATCCGGGCGACAGCCGTTCCACCGGACTGGTGCAACCATCCTGTCTTCGCCTAAAATTACCCCACACCTCAACAACTCGCCTCGTTTTGGTTTACTTAACCCGGACTGACTTCTATCTATCTAATTGCTCATCTTTGACGGCCAGTCCAAAGACCCCGCGGACATGTCATTAGCAGGTGGGTATATCTTCTCTGGCTCATACACGGCTCATGCAATGCATGACACACCAGTTGCTAATAACTTCTCGTTGCGGAAAGCTTCAGGTGGTTTGCTGGCTGCTGCTGGCGGTCTGGCGGCCGCGACAGCCTATCTGGATGCCAGGTTCCATGTCTCCAAGGACTTGCGCTCTATTTCGCGCATCAAGAGAGCAGAGAAGAACCTGGTCAGCGCAAGTAAGTTGCTGCTGCTGCTGCTGCTGTCATGTCACTTCAAGTCTCTCTCGTCTATCCAAGTCGCTAACGTCAGAAAACAGGGAAAGCAAAGAAAGCATCTGGATACTTCTTGTTTGAAAAATGGGCTCAAAAATACCCAGATGAGCCATGTATCTGGTCTCGCCAAGGAGAATATACATGGGCACAGACTTATCAACGTGTTTCTCAGTACGGCCACTACTTCAAGGATCTGGGCGTACAGCCTTCGCAGTACGTGGGCGTGTACATGTATAACTCACCCGAATTCGTATTTATATGGATGGGTTTGCTCTCGATTGGTGCCGCGCCCGCATTGATCAACTACAACCTAGCGTCTCGAGCCCTAGTACATTGCGTCAAGATGTCTGGCACCAAATTTCTATTGTATGATTCTGCCCCTGACTGTGTGTCTCGTGTTGAAGGGTCCAAAGAGGAGCTTCGCGCACTGCGGATCGAGCCGCTCGTTCTGGATTCAAGTTTCAAGGCGAAACTCGACCAGTATCCTACTGAGCGGCCCAGCACGACTTGCTTTGACGATCCCTCTGCCGTTTTGCCGCTGGCTTTGCTGTACACGAGGTACGTAACTGATCAAATGAAGATGGACAGACAGGACAACTCACACATGTACTGTTTGACTTGGGCAGCGGTACCACAGGACTGCCAAAGGCTGTACCACTAGACATCGCATCGCAGTATGTGGCAGTCTCTTCGACACCAAAAACGTTCGGGCAGCAACCGGGACCGGGGGGGGACAAATCATACTACTGTACTCCTTTGTATCATGGTACCGGCGGACTCTCGGCTATGAACGACCTGATGAGCGGCTTGTCGATAGCCATAGCACCGAAGTTCTCGCTCTCCCGCTTTTGGCAAGATTGCATCGATAGCAAAGCGACCATTTTCGTCTACGGTGAGTGACATTGCCGTCCAAGAAAAAAAAAGAAAAAAAGGCCTGGGAATGGCAAAGCTAAAGCAAAACAACAGTCGGGGAGCTCGTTAGATACCTGCTATCAGCGGCCCCATCGATCAACGATAGGAAGCATCAGATACGACTTGCTTGGGGCAATGGCTTAAGTCCTGAATTATGGTCTCGATTTCAGGTGAATAACAAAAGAAAGACACCTGTCAAGCGTTTCAATATGAGATTGAGAGATTTCTAACAGACTTGAAATCTGATAGGAGCGCTTTGGAATACCGGAAATAGGAGAGTTTTATTCAAGTACAGAGGCAGTCGTGTACCTCTCCAATCATTACAAGGGCGGGTATGGCCTCGGAGCCGTCGGCCACCAAGGATGGCTTCTTCGACATCAGCACCATGACATTTACGTCCCGGTAGAGATGGACTCGGAAACTGGAGATGTCTGGAGATCACCCGACACAGGATTTGCCAAGCGGCTACCGTACGAGCACGGAGGCGAGATTCTTGTGAAACTGCCATCTCGGGAGGCGTGGGCGGGATACTACGGTGCCGACGAGGCGACGGAGAAGAAGCTGATGGAGAATGTTTTTGAAAAGGGCGACCTCTTCTACCGCACTGGCGATGCCCTTCGCAGAGATGCCGACGGGTATTGGTACTTCATGGACCGGCTTGGTGCGTACATGACCTTGACGATTATGGATGCAGGAGGAAGCGACTGACATCCCACTCTCACATGCACAGGCGATACCTACCGCTGGAAAGGAGAAAACGTGTCGACGACAGAAGTCACGCGGGTTCTCGGGACGCACCCTTCCATTGCCGAAGCGAATGTCTACGGAGTCAAGGTCCCTTCACACGACGGCCGAGCCGGCTGTGCAGCAATCGCGATGAGCAGCGGCAGCGGCAGCGGCAGCGCAGACAAGTTTGACTGGGCGGGTCTGGCAACTCTGCTTCGCAGAGAGCTGCCTCCTTACGCCGTCCCGATATTCATGAGAGTCCGAGAGGGGGTGGGAGGCATGAGCACCGACAATTTCAAGCATAACAAGGTACATTTGCGGTCCGAAGGTGTCGACCCTCGAGCTCTGGGGACCAAGGTTGCCAAGGGGGAGGGAGACAAGCTGTTTTGGCTGCCAGCCGGGTCGCCCAGGTATATTCCCTTTACTCAGGGTGACTGGGATAAGCTGACGCAGTCGAGGGCTCGTATCTGACGACGAGTCGGCAAGAACCAAAAACTATAGACGACATGTAGGTTTTTGCGATTGATGTTATCCAGCATAGTATTTCCATAAAACACAAGTGTCAGCCTCACAACGTATGTGCCACACCATCTGAAGCCGTCGCAGCACTACCCAATCGATCATGCCTCTGACATGTCGCGGGTCAATATCGCCTCGGCAAATTGCTTTGCAGGAGGCGTCACCGGTGACAATCAACGGGAAAATTGGACTGAACGCGGGAAAACTAAAACTGTCTGCACTCGAGGGCTTCTGAAACATCTCTCAGAGCAGATCAAGGACTTGTTAAAGGGAACGCTCCACTAGTACTAATTTATAACTGGTTTTTATCTGAAATCGTTGAACAGATGGAAAAGGAAAATTGATTCACAAATCTCGACAAATCCTCATACATTCGACTCCGTCTGCTCGGCCTTCATACAGCACAACTAAACTGCTTCATCAAGCCAAGAAAATGCCGTCTGGCACTTGCCATGACATGTTCTACCTGCGGGTAGAAGCGGAGGTGGTTTTCCCCCAGAGGGCAATGAAGGAAAGGAAAGCAATGATTGCGAAGAAAGACGGGGTTAGGGCCCCAGAATTAGTCGCAATCATAGCTGCACTTGACATGGGGGTAGTCGTCGGGATAATGGCACTTGATATAGAAAAGATGGTGCCAACATTTTCCCATGACGCAGCCAGCATAGTCGTCGAAGCAGGCGGTGCTCGTGTAGTCCCAATCAAAAGGCTGGCATTTCTTTGAGCTGGCTGTGGCGGTCTGGGCCATGAAGACTCCAACGAGAAGAAACGACATTGTCGGCGCCATGAATCTAGAATTCCAGGATCAGCATAGCTTCGCTGGGCGCCCGGGGATTACCTGGTACGTACTGTTGCTTCCGTGGCTGGGGTGACTGGTAGTGGGCAGTGATGGGATCAGTGATTGGGTGACGGGAGATGGAAATGATAACAGAGAGAAGTTGTAACTTTGCTGCATGGCGGTTTCTTGTTTCTTCCATCCTATTACATGTACGAGACTCGGTGCTGTGTGCGCCGTGTAGAGAGAGGGCGCTGGCTGCAATTTTATATCTGGCTTCCTCATTCCAAAAGGGGTGCCTGCCTGCCTGCCTGTTTTGCGCGCATGGAAGCATGCATATTGTTGTGTCCCCTGTTCATAGCTGATCTGATAATGGACTCGCGCTCGCGACACTATGCTGGAGAATCTAGGCCGTCCCGGGCTTCATCTTGTAGCGGTTGATGATGAAATAATAATGACGATGACAATTACAATCCGATTGCCTCTACGTCGCTTGAATCCTCCTCAACTTGCTATACATTACACTAACTGCCCATATCGATCGAACCTGCGTACTATGGAATCATCTTTTGAAGATTACGGGATTACTAGTTGTGTGTGTGTGTGTTTTTTTTTCTTCGTCCCACTCTCAAGGCCCATCTTGTGTGGAGGAGAACAAAGAATGGCTACATGTACATGTAACAGTATGGTCCATCGACTGTAGACATGGAGTCGCCAACTCTGGCTATACCACCGGCGTATACCATGTCCATCCACGTGTCGACAGTCACGTCGAGACTTGGAGGGACTTCGGGGGAGAAGAAGGAAGAACTGTTAACTGGAAAAACATGATGATGATGATAATGCAAAAAAAAAAAAAAAAAAAAAAAAAGAAAGAAAAGAAAAGAAAGGGGTTAATCGACAAACTTACGATTTGCGATAGTGCTGGTTCCGTAAAGCGCATCCTTTCTTCCAGCCCAGTCTTGCCCCTGCCAGATGGACCAAAGTCGATCCAGCTGGGCATGTATGAAGTAGAAAGCAGGGTCGCTGGGAGAAGAGAAGAAGTCAAAGACATCGCCGCCAATGGCTGCGTGCATGGCGGCGTGGATGCCACCCTCGAGAAGCGTGCGGAACTGAGCAACGGTCGCGTTCTGCAGCAGACTGAGCACGCTGTCCCAGTTCAGGACCTTCTCGGAGATGGAGGGCGTGAAGCTGCGCCTCAGACATCGCGGGTTGTACTGCTCTCCGAAGGTGTCGCCGGGCGTGGGCGGCGACCCGGGCGTGACGGGCCCGAGTGACGCGTTGAAGGACACCAAGGGGCCCGTGGTCATGCAGCCGCCTCCCGTGCCCGCGGGCATGGTGAACCCCTTGGGCCGAGGGAGGCCCGGGACTGATACCACTCTGGGCTGCTCGTTTGTGTATACTCCGTTTCCGCCCAGGCTCGTGGGCGATCCATCAAAGAGGGGAGAGGACAGCTGGTCATGGGTCCAACGGGCAAAGTCCCTGGCCAACACGTTTGTTTGTTAGCAGCCCCCAGGTTTTTTTTTTTTTTTTCCTATATATGCGTGTGTGTCGGAGTGAGGAGGAGGAGGACATGATGGGACTTCAAAAGTGTGTCGTGCCAAAATGAACGATGGCAACGTACCAGTAGGGCTGATATCCTTTGTAACCGCACTCTTCACGAAGACTCTTTTCGAAACCGAAAACAAAGTTTCGGTGCCACGGCAAAAGCAAACCCTGGACATGAAATGGACCGCGTGTTAGCGACGGGTTCCCACATCGACATGTATGTATACCTTGTATATATGCAGCATTTGTTTTCTGTTTCGGCGTCAACATCAAGCCATTGGGCAGCCCGCTCCATACCGATTCGTGCACGTGCAGAGTTTGGTTGATGTGCGTGTACGTGAAATCATCCATTCGATTCCGATTGCCCGGCGACCTTGCAGGATCCGCTCGACTCGGTTTTCCATGCAGACACTTTACGGCCCGTACGTAGTCCAGACGCTCGTCGGTGGAAAGCGCATGCCTGCCCTCCAAAAGGGGGTGTCATCTCATGTCATGTCAGTCAGCCAAAACAAAAAAAAAATCCAAAAAAAAATCCCTAGCTAGCCAGCTGCCATCCTTTTGCGAAATCAAGACAATCTGATAGGAGCTGCCGTGGGTGAAGCTTGGTGAAGAAAGAAGCAAGCCCCTTACCAAGAGCGGCGGATGCCCATCTGCGCCGGTCTGCAGGCGTTCCGATTCGCCTTTGCCACCTTGTCCATCGTACATTTGTACTTGGTCTCATAGTCTTTGAAGGCAGGTGGTGGCTGGATCCCCTCGGGCCCTTGTCGAGGTGCTATTAGGGGAGAACCAGAAGATAGGGGGAGGAGGAGGAGAAGAATCCAGTTGCTCAGCATGGTTGGAAGTCCAGAATAGGAAACGAAAAAAAAAAGGGTAGTCTTTTCCAGACGTCTCTGGTTCGGTTCACACGCCCAAAACCCTTTGTCTCTCGGGGTGTTTGCGAATTTGGCTTCAGCTGGTGAGTGACAAGAATAAACAACTTGCGTTTTTTTTTTTTTTTGGTTCTTGGTTTTTTTTTTTTCGTAACAGGGCACGGCCGAACTCGCTCTATATAATAGTTTCTGCCCATGGTTAAATTCTGCCATGCCCCCTAAAAATAACTCTCTTCCTATGATCGTGTGCTGACTAGTCAGGACGCCGAGAGCCCCGTGAAATAGGCAGGACGGAATAGCTCGGTAATAGTACTACTGCTCATGGCTGGCTGGCTCGCGATTGAACTATGTACATGTACTTATGCGTTACCCCGGACACCCGTTCGTGTCTTTCGGAAATCACGGAGTACCGGTAGTCACGAGAGTGGATCCGGAGTTCGGATGTTGTAGGTTTAGGGGTCACAGCAACTTACTAATAATAAATGTCGGCTCTAGCAAAGTTCGTCTCGTATCCAAGGTGGAGCCTCTGGATCCTAATTAGGTAGGCGGTAAAAATTGCTATATATATATATATATATATATATATATACTAAGCATTTCTGAGACAATAGTTTAGTAGTGCGAATTCACACTTACAGTCAGTCAGTCATTCAGTCAGTTAGGAATTCAAGCAAGTCAAGGAGCTATGGGGGCTATAAGTAGTATATGCCTTATGATACAGTAGGCATATACTCCGTAGGAAGCATATGCCCAGCCTAGTAATATAATCTATACAGTATGCCTGCCATATGCCATCCATATGCCATTCTGCCAGAACCGGTCAAAAGGCTCCTCCACCCTAGTCCCTGGACACGAGACGAACTTTGCTAATAGAGCCGAGATTCACTGTACATGTATGCCCGTAGGTTTGCAGCTATGCATAAAAAGCTACAAATAGAGAAGAGTATTAATAGTCAAGATAGTACCACCCACCCTTCTATCTATTCATTTTTATACCGCACTTGAATGAAACCCACACTGTCTCATTTTCGAACTTCTCAAGTACAAGCCCTCCCCTGGTCCTCTTCTTTCACACCTCTCCCCATGGATTGCGAAGCCCGAGCATATTCATGTCAGGAAGAAAACATGTTCGACAGGCCCGTCGACTTTTCTTTTCTCACATTTCGGCCGAGCGTTGCCTCGGAGCTGTCTGTACCCACCACTTGACGCGTCGGGCTACATGTACATCCCCAATATCCCACGCCCTGATATAACTGAGCAACTTTCCTCTGTCCAAACAAGGCGGCTGGATATCCTTCAAATACCTCCCTTACTCAAGCATGTCGACTGATCTTTGCACACCCGTCTAGATGTAGAGATTGTGCGTCGACGAGGAAAAAAATACCATTCTTGAAGCGAACACAGCATCGTCCCACCTGCGAGAGCTCTCGTTTGCTCATCGGGAATTGTCGCGCAACGCATTTCCCAGGCTCGGTTCCTGGTCGAATTTGCTGGAACTAGTGAACAAACTTGGAGATTCTCTGTTCGAAGGGCCGTTTTTATTTCATTTTTTGGGGTGCTTCGGGGCATGATTCTTGCCCAGGTACATACGCAACCCGTGGCGCCGTTTCAGAGCATCTCGGACAATTTCCGAGTTCAACTTGCTAGGGTCGTTTTCAGACCTGATTGAGACAGTTAGTTGCTCTGACAGTCCATCGAGTACATGTGACATGCGGCTCTGTCAAGGTGTTTCGAGGAGCAGAACTGTCATTGGCTTCTGCTTGGACGGCCGCTGAGCGCATGGTGGTGCGATTCTTTGGTTCGCAACATCATGGCCATTTGCCCTGCATCATTCAGTTGAGGTACGAGAAAAGTTGAAGAAGCCGAAACAGCTGTTGATCCCGATCCTTTCACCAATCCGATGCATTGGCCGCAGTGACTACAGGGGAAATCAGATCCTAAGGATGGTTTGGGTGAGTGCGAGTGCTTCGTGTGCGCTCTTCGGCATTGACCTACCCTACATCTCTACATAGGAAATCGTCAACCCAGCTCAGCTGATCAATGTGCCATGTGCGCTCTGTAATACGGGCAATGAGTCGCGCTCGTCTAAAAATCACGCAAAATTGCCCAGCCCCCTCAATAGTTTTTTTATGGGCTACTCCACAGGAGCACGTATCATGTACATACTACTTTATAGCATAAGTATGAGGAATTATCACCATGTGGGCTTTTCAATGAAGAATCTGATTCTGATCGCGCAACACTTACTAGTAAGTTACTACACACAGTAATGCTATACCCTCGAGGCAGGGATGTTGACTGATCGAATGATGGAATGGGGATTGAATGCTCGAAATGCGAGTATTGCGAAACTTTACGGGTCCGCTTACGATTATCCGCTCCACTGTCCAGACAATTTTTTTCTACAAATCAAAGCCTTTTCTATGTACATGTAGTAGGCTACAGTACGGGGTGTCAGGGGTGTCGAGGCCATGTATTATTATTTATTGTATGTATTATGGGCTGGGTGTCCACAACCCGTCGTGTCCCTTTTTGCAGGCGCCAGGCTCATGTGGGTGTGAATTGCATCCAACGGTGAATTGTCACGCTGTGGAGTTGTAGTCTTTTTTAGTCTTCATGTACTCGGTGAGACCAGGGAAAGCCTTTGCCTCATATCGTGCTGGCTGGGGGTCTCTCGTTGGATAATAAGCATGCACGCTCTTGTACTCCGTACTCCGGTATCATTATGCGACAGGCGACGTTGGACAAGCGGCAAGAATGCTACTGTACGCGCGAGCTGCCAATTTCGGCCTCCTCGTTCGTTCTTCATGTTTCGCCACCTGAAATCGACAATGACGCATGCGGGCAAATCTACTCTGAGGGCAGTCGCAAGAAGACGACGGGCCCGGGCATCATTGGAACCCATTCGTTCGCCAAGGTGTTGTGCGCCTTTTTCACCTCCAGCTTGCTGGCCGCCAGCTGCGGCCGCTGTTTCAAACGACCCGCGCCGACGCTGCGGAACACCAAGGCCCAATGCATCGGCATTCGACCCCTCCTTGAGAGACCGGAGACCGTGGCGGTTCATGGACTCTTCATGCGAAAGCGTCTGGTGATGCTTCTCGTTTCGTGAATCTTGGCATCGAATGACATTCCTGCTGGGCCGGGCTAGCTGGCCGGGCATGCCTTGTGACATTGTGCTTCTTGTTCAGACTGCATCTCACATCCCCTCCTCCTGGAACACTTCCAACCCCGGCTGAAAGGAAGGGCAGACCCGCCCCCGGCTATGAGGAGCCGACCAACAGTGAACAAGTAACACGGAGTAATAGCACGCACAGATGGTGACCTTTCCGGCTCCACGCCCAGGACTTTGTTGGTGGTCCAGGCATTGCAGATTGGTTGCACACAGAAGATGTGGCGGGCATGCTTTCTGTGCCCGGTTCCCCAACTTCTCCGTGATATATCCTTCAGCCTAACCTCAGGGTTGCGTTACGATAATTTAGCATCTGACGAGCTCCGAATGTGACAAGCTTGAAGATCCGAGGCAAATAGACGGGCGCCTCGTGAAGAGATCCCGCCGTCTCCCAAGTCTATGATTCCGAAACCCATTCGTGGTATTGTACATGTATATTATCGCGCGCACCAAGTCATGGCGTTGGACAGGGCCATGTGGACGCAACAATTCTTGTGCCAAAACCCCAGTTGATAGTTGCCCTTGTACAATACAACCCTGGTTTTATTGTAAAAATCTACATGCAGGGGGGAATCGCGCTAATCAGCAGCTAAAGCGGGAAATAAGCGTAAGACAGAGGTACCTAGAGTTAGCTATAATTTCTATAAAAGAAAAGGTACCTATAGGTAGCGCTTATTCCCCTATATATTACTCTAACAAGCTTAGCCTTATTAGCTGCGCCGTAGCTGATAAGCGCTGCCATAAGTGGCGCATGTAGATTCTTACAATAAAACCAGGGTTATATTGTATTATTAATTAAGCGGACCCAGAGATGCATAACAGTCTGAAATGTGGGGAGTCGCATTTCGATCAATTGATGATCTACGGAGAACGCATTTCGGCTTGCTCTTTTCTTCTTTGTTCTCTTTTCCTGGTGCCAGGTGGCCCCGCAAACAGGGCCAGACGAGAAGATCCGAGTGGCACGAGGCGTCGTCAAGCGAGTGCATTTTCAAACAATGTGCGTGGCGTTGAAGGAACAAAGGGACGGCGGGACAAAGCAAAGACCAGTGCAGGCAGGGCCGCCACAGACGTAAATGGGCATGAAGTCATCCGCTTGGTGCGTGTAATAATTGACGGCTGAGATGGCTGAGATGGCTGTGACAGCATTTCTGTCCCCATGTCTCAATAATATCGTTCTGCATCCCTACACAGAGAGGGACTGAAATTTTCTCAGATTTGAATTACGGCCCAAAGAGGAAGCCGGCGTGCATAACCCTCGGAAAAAAGTGCTCTTTACTCTTTACTGCAGGAGAAGAGAGATGAGGGGCGGTTTCAGGGGGCGGTCACGGTGCTTATTAGTGGGGGCCTGTGCAATCCGGCTTCGCGGTTGGTCGGCTTGATCGCAGACTGGGAAGGGGTAGTTTAGATTAATGTGGGTGAGGGAGAGCAGGAAGGGGCAACAGAGGAAGACGGCGGGGGTCGAGTGCACGAGCATGGCGCAACTGACTTGGGGCATTCAACCTTCTTTCGCAAAAGGATACATCCCGGACCAACCACCACTTGATCGACAGCATCGACAGCCTCGAGACGTGGACCCTGCACAGATATGCTCCGTATTATGATCCGAAGGCCATTATATGTCATTGCCACCAATTTCTTATTCGTTATTCCGTATTTGCTCAATTTTTCCGTCCGAGATGGCGAGCACCTCACTTTTCTTTTCGTCCCATCTACCGAGTACAGAGTACTCTTTACTCTTGACGAATTTTCTTTCTTCTCCTAGGTGCGAAATTAAGGGAGATGGATGGGTCCAAGTTGTTGGAAGCAAGTGGAAATGAGACCGATGGAAGTTTTCAACATGTCGTTTGGGCTGGAGTCCATCCACGAGCGAAATGTGAGCCGTGGTAGTTGTAGAAGTTGGCGCAGCTACGTTTTTTTTAATCTATTCATTGCGTTCCTTGTTAGAGATCCGAACGGAACAATAAGCGAGCGAGTAACTGGTCTGGTGTTGTATGTATGTACGTACGTACGGGGGATTACGGACCGGACACTGAACTCAGGCTGTCCAGAGCGCCACTACGTTCACCCCCCAAAACAGCGTTTGTTAAACACGCAGCGGGCCCTCGCGCGCCGAAGCGCCAGGGGTATTGCAGCGGCTCCGTGGGCAACAACTTGGGATTGCCCCTGCAATCGAGCAAGTCGATTCATCTGGACAAAGGTGGGGGGGGGGGGGGGGGGGCGGGGACGATGATCCATCCAACATCCGATCTGCCTGCCTGTGCATTGTCGGGTTACCTGTCATTGAGAATATGCTCATTTGCTTTCGAGTCTGTGTTGAATCATTGAATCATTGAATCATTGAATCATTGTGCTAGGAGTCAGTCTGTTGATGGATAGTGATAAGGCGCAGGATGCTTGTCAACAAAGACTGGCTGCTGAACAGGATTGGATGCTGGCACCGCAAGTTCCAAGGGTCAGACTAGTAGTAGCTCCAAGGCGGTGGCCGTGGGCAATGAAGTCGGTCTTGCCACAAGTTGCCCAGCAATTCATTGGTGTCTTGCCATTCCCTTGTTGGCACTGGCACTCACTCAAGCCTCCAGCCTCCAACTCCAACTCCAACTTTTATGTACACTCCGTACTCCGTCCGTATTACAACTCATCCATGTCATCCATGTCATGCCATCCGTGCCTGCATGCCATGCCTCCCCTCCCCTGCCGTTGGCCGGGCACACCCTGGCCGGACCCGGGCCTCGGTATGGAGCAAGCAGCTGGCTGCAGGTCACGTGCAGGTGCACGCATAACACAGGTGACACAGCAGCTGGCTCGCAGATTGGCACAACTAACTAACTGGCAGGAAGGATCTCCATCCGTCCCTTCCTTATTTACATCGGTCGGCTGCGCCGTCTTGTATTTTGTTTCTCTTGGTCCACACTTTTCATCTTACCACTCTCCCTCCCCCAAAGCAAAAGACCTGGATTGTCGAACTGCCTTGACGGCATTGCTGCTTTTCTCTTCCAACCACACTCCTTCGATCCTTCGATCTCGTCTTCGCAATCCGCCCCCTCGTGTGTCCTCAACGGCACTTTACGCTCCTTGCGACCTTTCATTCTTTTCGTTCTATCGGGCTTATTACCCTTTTGCCGTTGTCTATTCGATTCAAGGTCCCTCTGGTCGGGGTATCCGTTTAACTGTCCCTCTCTGAAGTTCTCACTACTACTACCGCCTCCGTCTATCAACTCTCGAGTCGTGTTTGACCGCCGTTCGAATTCGAAACGCCGAGATATCAGCTGAAGACCATCTGACAACAAAAAACCAACAGCAGTGTTGCACAGCTGGTTCTGGAGCAGACAGACTTTGCGAAAAACACCCGCGAATCTACAACGGTTCGCAAACACACCACGACTTTGAATAACTTCTTCATACCCAGGTACGGCGAGGCTTTTGCACTTGAATACCCTTTCGCATGATTTTGCTTGGCTGCTGGGTCGTGCTTTTATGGATGTCACTCTATATAAGAACCAGACATTGGAGCTTCGCGCACCACTTTCTGGGATGGGATAAGTGATCGCCCACAGAAAACAGCTGGCTGTCAAACAATATCCCGAATCCCACGGATGAACTTGGTGGTGTGCAGACACGTCCAAAAACAGCAAGTTTGGTTGTCAGGTCCCCAGGCACCGTGTTCAAACTTGAATTCATTGTTTCGCCATGCATTCCCCCCCACCCCCAACACGCTCAACATTCCAGAGCCCTCAACCACCAGCCACCTCGGCTCCGCAATCCAGAGGTTCCAGCGCGCGACAAGAAAGCAGTTGTTTGCATTCTCTGTTTCTGTGCTTGTATGCACGCGCACTGCGAATGTTGCCGGGCGACGTTATTGCCGCGTGACAGGTGCACTTGAAACCCTGTTTCGTCATTGTTCTTCACGGGATGCTGTCGCCGAATGCGGGCAAGCCAACTTACACATTCTCTCTGGCTCTTTTTATATAAACCCGAATATCGTTCATTCTCAACATGCTGCTAACTCGTATACAGGTCGTTAACGCTGTTCAAAATGAAGTCATCATTGTTCCTTGTCGCCACCAGCGCCTTGCTGGCCTTGGCTGGTCCTCTGAGAAAGCGCGCAGAGGTCATCGATTGGGTTACAGAGGTTTACACTGTCACTGTCTATGTCGATGATGATGGTAGCGCGCCCACTCCTGCTGCCACCTTTGTCGAAGGTTCCAAGAACACTCCTCCAGCTGTCGTTATGCCAGAGCTTCCCCCCAAAGTCGAGAACAACGTCATCAATGCCCCAGCTACTACTCAACCGCCGCCGCCACCTGCTCCTAAGCCCGAGGCTGAGGCCCCTGTGGTCAAGACCCCTGTGGCTAAAATTTCTGAAGTAAAGGCTCCTGTGGTCAAGGCCCCTGTGGCTAAACTTCCTGAATCCAAGGCTCCTGAATCCAAGGCTCCCGTGGACAAGACCCCTGAAGTCAAAGTTCCCCCAGTCAAGGTTCCCCAGGTCAAGGTCCCCGAGGTGAAGGCAGAGGCCCCCAAAAACCCTCAAGCTCCTGCACCTCTCACCACCAACAACCTGAATGACTATCAGAAGACTGTGATTGACTCGCACGACCTCCATCGTCGGAATCACTCTGCCCCCGGCCTGGAGTGGGATGATACCCTTGCCAAGTACGCCGCCAACACGGCCAATGGCTGTGTCTTCAAGCACGATATGTAAGTTCTATTGGGCACACACAATGAGTGGGAATCTTCGGATGGTAATGACATACGCTGACTCGTCGATTAGGAATCAGGGCAGCAGTGGGTATGGTCAGAATCTTGCTAGCCAGGGCTCCAGCGGCGACATTGACAACTTGAAGGTCAAGTCAGCAGCCCAAGCTATAACTGACCAGTGGTACAACGGAGAAGTCAACAACTACGACCCCTTCTACGGCATGCCCAACCCCAACGTTCCTCTGGGCGATATTGGCCACTTCTCCCAACTTGTTTGGAAGGCTACTCAAAAAGTTGGTTGTGCCACTGTCAAGTGCCCCGCCGGTAGCATATTCGGCATGCCTTCTTGGTACACCGTCTGCAACTACCAGCCTGCTGGTAAGAGTTTCCGATGACCCAAAGTCTCCAACCTCGTACCATGTACTGACATTTCGTGCACAGGCAACTTCGCTGGCGAGTATGGTAAGAATGTTCTTCGGCCCCTTGGCTTGAGCATTTCTGTCGTGTAAGGGACCTTCTAAAGCCCCAGACACGCCCCAACAGATGTTTCACGACCATCTCAATTGCTAGCTGAACGCCATGAACGCATGACATCCCGTGGACACTTTTTTTGACGAATCAAGACATCTCCTCTACACATGCAAGTTGACAGAATGTGGAGATGGAGTTGACATGTCCAAAATTCAATCATGGCTGACGCCGGGATTAAGATGGGGAGTTCGCAACAGACATCATAAATTTCGCTTCTCACCTGTACGTTATGCCACACGGTATATAACGATCCTGGTCTTTCTTTTTTTTTTTTTATGAGACTAGGATTTTTTTTTTTTTACACTTCACTTCTCTTCTTCGGACCCCTCTTTGAAAAAAACTAAAAAACTAAAAAACTCGGTCTGTGTGGCTTCGGATACGAATGTACTACTTCAACGTATATAGCATGTGCTTGGCGCCATCACGATGATGCATCACGGAATAATTCCGCATACGTGCGGAAGTAAATGTTGGATGAGAAGGAGGAGGGGATTTATAGGAACTGTAGTGCGCTGGATTTTTCGCCTGTTCCGCTTCTCTTTCTTATCTAGCAGCAATATTACTTTGTACAGTCGTATGGTCCTCGCCAATGGGATGTGCCAACTATGCTGTGACTTGACAGGCTTACTACTGTCTATGCGACAGACTTGGAGATGGTAATTTCACGGAAAGCAAGGCATGCTGTTGGAGCCGTACACTTTGTATTTTCATATTACGCATTGGGGGTGCTGCATGGAGTTTGTCCATGTTCATTTGGCTTGGGCGTGGAGCACGGCCCTTTCCACCGCTTCGAAATGGAGTGTGGCCCCGCATCGCCGTTGGTTGTTGGTGGTGGCATCGGAGCGGCAACTGGTGGAACAACGGTGTCTGGTGGGAGAATTGGACTTGGACTGCCAAGCTCGCCATATGTGCTTAGCTATCTGCGGAGTACATGGGTTTGCAGCAATATCGGATGGTCATGGTTCTTTTCCTTGGCAGAAACAGGGGGGTTTGTAGATGGGAGCCGGACGGAGAAACGATGCCAAGAAAGCGGGGAGACAGCGGGGAGCATGCTGGTTGTACGCGAACAGGGGTGGTGATGCATGTTATACTCCGTACATAACATGCAGAATCTGATGTCAAGATACAACATGGAATAAAAAAAATAAAAAAATAACAAGGTTCTATTCACTGCCCAAGAATGAGGCTTCGATCGATCGTGCGACCCAATGCAGTAATCAATACTACATGCACAAATGCAAAAAATGCAACACAGTTCTTATCCAGCTCCGTAGATTGGCGCCCGCAAAACATTATGCCGACATGGTGGTTCCCAGACTCCGATACTCCTCGCTCCAATCCCGAAATAACTCCGTGCGCCAGTGCCATGCATGCAAAAGAGGCCGACTGATTGAAATACAAAAATGTGTCACGTGAAGAAAATCCGATTCCACACGTCGGTATATGATCATTAATTTGGGAACGGAATGTAAAAGAAGCACTGCTCTGTCCGCGGTGCGTGGTAGTTAGGTAACACGATGGGCACTGTAAATGTTAGTGACATGTACCGGGAACCAAAGAACGTGGGTGGAGGGGGAAAATATATGTAGACCTACTCAATGATGAGCTCCTCGCCCGACCACATGCCGCTGGCAACCCATAAACCACAGTTGACAATTTCGGCGTACCTCTTGTCGGGTGTCTTGACAGTGGCAAACATGCGAAAGCCATACTGACGAGGGTCGAAATCTTTTGGCTGGCCTGGACCGAGGAGGGCGTCCAGGATGTCGCATGGGCCAGAGAGGGATCCCCGGGTTCGCATCTCGAGACTGTTGAAGATGGTTAGTCGGGCATAATCTGACAGGTGAGATGGCAGATGACGACATACATGGCAGGTGGTTGATCGGTAGTTTGCATGACGAAGGCTCCTTCAACAATGCGAATGGGTCTAAAGCCTCGTGCTTGGCCCAAGTCATAGCCTCCAGCCTGCGCAACAGTTAGCATGGGCTTGAGTGAGCAAGTTGTCATGCCCATCAGTCGCTTACAAGAACCCGACCGTTGCCAAAAGAGCCGGACCACTGTCCTGCGGCCACGGTGGTAATTTCCTTTCTGACCTTGTTCTCCACACGCGACGGCTCCGGGTTCAGCGCGACGGCTATGCGGAAGTCGAACTCCAGAGCAGGCATGGGGAACGAAATGGCCGGCCTTGAAAAATGCGGCAAAGCTCTCCTGCATGATTCCTCTACACCTGGTTGACTGAATATGCTACCACTGGCAGAAAAACTACCATGTTAGTGTCGAGTGATGGACATGTATATAAAAGTATATAAACATATATATATACCAGATATGTCGATATATATGAAGCCTACCTGCTGATATTGCTGCTCCCAGAGTCAGACATGTCATCGTGATATTCGCCATGTTGCGGTCGGCCCATGGGGTGCATCATGAACTGGGCCGGATTCGTCGGGGCTGAAGCAGCTTTGAAAGCGGGCATCAGACATGGAGTAGTCATGTTGGTGTCCCAACCTACAGAATCGCGCTCGCCCATTCTGCAGTCCCGGTTGGGATTGGGCATGTGTGGGGAGGGAAAATGCGCTGGCGATGTAAAGTCGGTCGGGACGGTTGTGGGAGATGGTAAGAAAGTGTCGGTTTCGGCAGCCATGTCTGTATTTTTCTTCTGTCTGATAATATCTATTGGCTCTCGCAGGAAACAAGGCACAACTTGGTAGTCCTCGCAAACTCGCAACTGAACTGAATGACTGCAAGTATTTGAATGAACTAGGAAAGCTCCCACCGGCAAGTGCGCGCCAGGATAAGACAAAGACAAAGACAAAGAAAAAGAACAAGCAGTGATGCAGATGGAAGGAGACGATGGGGCTGAAGTACCAGTGGCGGCGGATGGGCGTCTCTTTTGACCTTTTGATAGGGGCAGGCAAGAGGAGAAGTCGCACTTGCCCAGTACAATCTCTAAATCTCCGCAGCCAGACCACACACCACCGGTTGGCTTGGCTTCGCCTGGAAAAGAATGCGGCCGGCATGAATTACGGAAATCGTTCCGATGCGGAAATTGACTCGAGTTTAAACCCGCCAGCAAGCGCGCCACGGACCGTCCGAGGCTGCGCGCACTTCTCGTTTGTCTCAAGCACCGACTTGTCCCTGTCTCTGCTGTGGAATTCCTTCCCTTGGCTCTTGACGAGCATCTGGTCTTGTCGTCATAGAAGATACATAGTCATGTAGATTTGTAAAAATAAAACAGGGGGTAGACTGTAGACGAGAGAACAGAACATACTCCGTATAGCTCCGGGAGTTGGCAAAAGTCCGTTGTGCATGTGGGGAAGGAACGAGGAAAGCCAAGCCAAGTTTCGTTGATACGGTACGTCATTTTATTGTCACACTGGCTGGTGGCTGGGGATCGCCAGCAATCCCAATGTCTTCACAAATCCGACGCACAGGCCACAACCAATGAGCAAAAAAGTAATGATAATAATGATAATCAAGTTCACAGCCCAGCCAAGAATGGCATAATTCATCGCACCTGCACCTGCATCTGCATCTGCACATCTACGCATCTCCGGAGTACGCATCTGCATAACGCATCTGACCGACGTGACCGTTGCGGGTACTTTTAGGGGCCACCGCCGGACTTTGCGGCTTCTCACCTCCAGGCACTATTGGCAGGCTCCGTCTTGTGCGAGGTTATCCTCATGCCAGCCCTGTTGTTACGTTATTATTAATCGTGCAAAGGTGGTGGGAGGGAGGACCCGATAACCAAAAAGAGTGGGGCGTGGCACGATTATGTACATACGACTTGCGAAATATACATACATTAATAATCATATGCATACTATGCATGTATTATACGGACTGAAAGAAGTTGTTTCCTCGTTTGTTTGCACTTCACACCACACGTGTATGTACATACTACCCACGAAGTACTCTGCCAAGATATGCGACTTGTCGGAAGCGTCCCAGCTAACCATGTAATAAGTTCGGTCTGATAGAAGCCCAGCCGTATATTTCCATCAACGCCAAGTATTGAATGGAATTACGTTGCCGAGGTTTTGTTGTGGATCCATCCGACTCCGACCTAGGTCGAGCGGCGAAGTTGTACGAAAGTCGAACAACTACCATGATAAACCATGATAGCACAGCTATGCCCAGCCATGCCCAGCCGATGCACAGACTAGCCAGGTTGAAATCTTGCATCTTTTGACCCCGGGGCTGGCAAGCACGCAAGGTAGCCGCAAGAATGGAAGCAGAGCTTGCGCCTCATCGTGACGGTCTAATCCGTCTCTTTCTTTCTTTCTTTCTCTCTCTTTTTTTTTTTCGACGTGGTACTCCGTACAATCATTACTCATACCATGTTACCCAAACAGGCAAAGCCAGGCGGGAGCGGCAACAATCATTCGATACTACGGATTCACGGAAGTCCGTCCCCCCCTTGAACGCCTTTCCGTGCCTCATGATGGACGGTGGCATTGCTGCCAAGCACTATTACCGGCAATCAATGCAAGCGCCCAGTCGCACCGCATGTCCCCTCAAAGACAAACTCAACGCATCGACGGCCATAATTGGACAAGGAGAGAACTTTTGGGTGACGTCTGCCGCATCTCAGCACTGCCACACAGACGGGTCAGGTCTACATATCAAACTCCCAAGCTTTGGCGATGCAGTATTACAAGACGACACTTTTTGGAGCCAAGGCACGCAGATTGTATGACTCGAATAACATGGCCACAAAAACAACAGCAACATACATGCGGAGTCCATACATGCGTACACGTACAGGATGGTCCGAGTTGGCGTTCGGTCGTCCAATTGACGACACTCTTGACGACGGAGGATAGTTTGGGGGCCGAGCGGCTAATTCTGGATCCGCCTGGGAATCGGAGAAGATGTGACTTGTGGAAACTACTTTGACTGACTGCAACGGGACATACGGCACATGTCATGAATTCATTCTTGGATGCATTAGTAGTCGACCGGCAAAGAGAACTTCACTTCGACCAACGACCGTTTGCTTGCTCGCTGTACCATGGATGGTGCAATGCGACTTCACCGACAGCTCTGTGCAACATTGCTAATCATCTCGCCTCGAATGAATGTTCATCATCAGGACGAAAACGAGCAATGTGGGTAGTCTTCATGCATGCTGCTTGGCGCGCCAGACAGTCAGTCATACTCCCATAGCAATGTAGCTATCTCTACAACCCTGTGAACCTGTGCAATGTCTTCACTTGTCTTCTACTTCCGTTCTGGAGAGCTGGGGACGTCAGACAGGCCAAGACCATTACATTCCCGGATGAAACCCCGATACCCGCCTTTGTCGTACCGTTGCAGCAATGTCAACAGTGAGAATCTCCTTTTTCAGGACAGACCGCTGCCTATGCAGATCCTCGTAACACGGCCTGGACTCCGGTGCAAGGAACCAACAAGCACTTGCTACGTTCAAAGCTTGCACAGGTAAGATGCCATGTAGAGTTGCTGCCCATGACTATTCACTTTCAGCAAAGTGGTCAGGCACTGGGCCGCGGGGTCCTGCGCGATCAAACAAGGGAGCTAGTAGCTGGTCCTTTGAACCGTGCATGGAACATCGAGCCAGTCGCCTTTCCGTCATTTTCTAGTAAATCCATTTTCTTGGAAATCCTCCATGTACGGAGTTGTCAAGCTTCGTCGCGCTGCACCCCGATGCTAGCAAACGGGGCGTGCAGGAGATGCTCATTGCATGCCAAATGGAGAAGACCGGTCGGATCGTCCAAAAATGGGCACAAGGCGACCCCAAGGAAAACACAACCCCTCCTAGGATTTTTCAGCCCGATCAAAAAAAATGAGGAACTGGCCGATCCTGCATGTCACAAAATGTCTCCGCACAAAGACGCAGCCGCTCACAGCACGTTCGCACATGCATATTACGTTCTCCACAAGGTAACCCAGCGAGCGTGCCAGCGTAGCTCATTTCAACGAGATGACCACCTCCAAGCAGCTCACGCTCCGGACCCTGCTCTCATCGGCGCCAATTTCATCCTGTAGAACAACCTCGTCCACCGTCTTGATCGTCTTTGTCCGTAAAGCCACATGGCAATCACCTTGCTGCTCGAACCAGCTCGCCAAACTGAGCGTCTTCTCGATCGCCTTCCCCGTGCCCATCACCGTGACGACCAGAGGTGGATGACCCTCGCTCGCAGTGTTGGTGCTCCGCTCGAGCGCCTCCACGCGTGAATGGAGAGAGGCGTTCTTCGGAGCGGGAGCGGCGCGAAGGGAGCGGGTGAGGAGTTTGCGGACGCGCCTGACGGCGGAGATGAAGGGGGTTTTGGACGAGATGTAGATGGTGGGGGATTTGGATGACGAGGAGAGCTGGGGTCTTGTGAGGGGGCGTTTCTGGACATGTGCGCCTGTTTTCCCAGCCGTGTTAGATGTGCGTCCTGTCTTGGTGGTTGTGTCGTGATGAAAATACCTTTGGGGATGGGGGCAAGTTTGTCTTGTTCGGGAGGTGAGTGCGAGTTGGCCATGATGGTGGCACGGAGTTAGCTCTGTTGGGTATATCTTGGGTTGCCTTGTAGACCTGGCGGATCGAATCTTTCAACGTGCGTCGAAGCTGGTGGTGGCACGCACAACAATCGTTGAAAAGTTGTGATGAGTACGGAGTATCTCCTTATGTAGCTATTAACCTCTCCGGTCATGTCGGGGAGGTTGTACATGTATTCATCAACGCGGTTCTAGGTCACGTGCTAGGTCATGTTATAGGTTATGTCCTATGTAGGTCGTGCCACTGTCAATTCTAGCACGTAACAATATATGCTTAAATTAGCTTATGTAGTGTGATTGCATTTAGCTTTTCTTATTGGCTGTTTTATGTTTAGTGCTTTCTTGACATTAGTAACGTAAAAAAGATTCCTATTTAGGTTAGGTTCAATGAAATATTGCGTGGTTTTGTGTATACGCTAGTTGCGGCTAGCTAGCGAAGGTCCTGGCATTATCTGGTGAATTCTAGCCAATTAGCGTTTGTTAGCATGCCGGAAGGACCCACCTTATTATGCCTACTTTGGGTCGGCCCGTTGCCACATTATGTGACCCCCTACATACATACATATGTACATAGAGCTCAGTCTAGCTAGTGGAGTCACGTCAACAAGGGTCTGTGGCGAATTGGATAAAAGTGAATTAAAAGTACATGACGCTAGCTGGTAAATTAGCCAGTAATAGTTGTACTTTTCCTTTGTACAAATCCTTCTATTACACTTGTTAATTGTTTTACATGGATAGGAACACGTACCTACGCAGTCACTAACCCTTAGCCGGGGGGTCAGTGAGGCAGGAGTACCTAAAGCGCAGTAGTAAAAAATCAAATGCGCAGTACTTACTAGGTACCTCTCTTTACACGTAATTATAGTGCTAGACTAAGTCCCCTAGCTTCTTACTGCCTTCCTACTACTAGGATTATAGTAGCTATAATAAATGGATTTAAAGAGGCTTAAAAATGTTATGGACTCGAGCTTAGAAGCTTGGGTTATGTCTTGGGTCAATCCTAGGTCCGGAAAGGGCGCGTAAAGGTTACGGGCTGTGCGCAGCTAGGTTAGGGTAGCCCTGACCTAGCTGCCCCGCGCCCTTTCCGGACCCTTTCCGGACCCTCTCCGGACCCGGAGTTCACACAAGCCTTGACCCGAGCTTCTGAGCTCGAGTCCATAACAGTCATGTAGATTTGTAAAATAATTTAGGGGCTGTAGTGTACATGACAGGGGGAATTGAGCAAATTAGGCATTAGCAAGCAAATGAGGGAGACAGGGGTGAGAATAAGCAAGTACCTTGTAATACTAGTAATCCTCCTATAGATAAATATACTCTTTTGTGACGCTACATGTATATACCCTATGCATTTTCCTTGTAGGTCTCTAATAATAGTGTGACTTATTGCTACTTCGTAATCGCAGCTGTTAGAGAGAAATAGAAAAGTAGGGCTCGTACCGGACGTAGATTTGTAAAATCATTCAGGGGGTAATAGACTGTAGAAGCCTACATACATATGTAGGAGTCAAACCTATGATCTCCCGCGCACCTAGAAGACCCGTAGCGGCTAGCATAATTGTAAGAAGCTAGAATGTATGCTGGAATTCCCCAATAGACTGAAAGATCTGTCAATGCTAGCCGCTACTAACATTGCACCTTACAATTGCTTTTGAGACCTGTGAAGCCTGTCACTAGCGTCTTACACCTACGCGTCTGACTTACAATGATTGAGCGATTATTTAGCGACTTACATAGTGGCTAACCCCGCGGATAGCGAAGCTTTCCCTGTGACTATTGCCGATAAATTCGGGTAGCCATACATAAGGATCTTGTGCATAGCTTAAATACGGCTGTACTATGTTTAGGCAAAATAGTACTTGGAGTTTACATATGTATAGTCTACCCCCTGTTTTATTTTACAAATCCAGGTTTCTCACTTTTTCGTCCCTCTCTAATACCTGCAATTAGCTATATATGATTTTTATAATCTCTTTTGTCCATCGGCAGTGGCTAATGCATCTAAAATTCACACACAACATAAGAATTACTGGCAACACCCAGCCAGTGCAACAATTAACAACCGATTGACAGTACCGCAGTGAAACATGAGGTATTATAATGCTGTATGCTAGCTATAATACATATCTACCGCTTTCGACTGCGCAGCCTCACATGACGTGGTACCCTAATACTGCCTCTCTCCTTTATATATCGCGCCTAATGCCCGATATCCCCTTCGTTTCTTCTTTTCTCTTTCTTGGTTAAGTCTACAAGATCAATTGAATGTAAGAGAATATGAGAAGATATTCCTAAACCCTCTCTTGTCCCTGTATATTGTCCCTGTATACGGGAGTCCCTTGTGTTCCCTACACTTAGTTATATTTCTCTCATTTGCCTAGTATCAGTCAATCTCCTCCACAACTATTTCGTCTTATCATTTGTTGCCCCCCTTACGAGCCTTCATAGCAAGATGAGTTCGTAAACCTCTCAAGTTCTCCCTTGTCTTCTAGTAGTGCTAATTCGCGATAATAGAGCTCTTCAATTTTGTGGTTCTAGCAATCGCAACAACAGCCGCTGCGCGGTGCCGTGGCCAGCGCGGCTCGCCAATGCACGTGGTATTTATAGGCCAATCTACTGTTAAAACAGGGCCTGGACAGCCAACTCGCACCGACATTGAAAATACCATCAAAGCCCTATGTCGAAATCGGTTAGGCGGCGGGGGAATAACTGCAGAATATGAGGACGAGACTAGGTTTTCCATTTATTGCAACTGTGCTCATGGGGACACGGAGTTGCCAGTCCCAGTTGCAGGCCATCAATGGGCAGCAACTGGCTATGGGGCCGGGGATTGCAACTAATAAACGCGTAGCACAAAGAAAAAGAAAAAAAAATCAGATAGGCATTAGTCTAGAATACAAACGCGTTCTTTAGCCTCTTGAAAATTATCTGTCTTTGCCCATCGCTCAGCTAACTCGCCAGACTTTTGACATTTCAACATCCTCGTCCTCTAACCAGCCAAACGAAAAATGGCGCACCCTCCCGCACCGTAGCGCACCCTCCTGTTCTCCCAAAGCAAAGTCAAAGTTGTGCCACGACACGACAACAAGAACAAAAAAATAAAAAAAATGTCCATCGCCGTCTGGCCCCCCATCTCCCCGGAGGAGCTCCGTCGCAAAGCAGCCGAGTCGCTCGTACGCAAATGAAAAAAAAAAAAAAAAAAAAAAAAAAAAAAAAAAAAAAAAAAAAAACGAAAACCAAGGTTCAACGTACTGACTGACAGTGGCGCAATCAAAAGGACCGCGACCGCCAATGGATAGTCCGCGAAACAATCTCGCTGTGCCACGAGCTCAAGCACGGCATAGAAGACTGCTATGCGCTCCTCGCGCCCATCGACCCGGGCAGCACGCTCGTCATGAGCACCCATCGCAACGAGAAGGTCAAGGGCACGATAACGCGCGTGGGCACACGCATCATCAAGGGCGTGCGTATGGCCGGCCCCCTTTTCACTTTTCACCCTTCCCTCCTCTCTCTCACCCCGTGCGGTCCCAAAAGCCCAAAGCCAAAGCTGACCACCCCGAACAGACCATCAACCTCCAACTGCGTACTCTGCCCCCCTCGCAAATCACCCTCTCGCCGTCTGAACCAATCCACATACCGGCCCTCGACGCCCTACACACGCACCTCACTCAGGCAATCGATCTCGTTGGCCTGACCCTATCGTCCACCCCGACCGCTTCCTCCCTCGCCTCAGCTCTGACCGTTCTGTCCGAGTCCATCTCCGAATCACGAGCTCTTCTCAAAGGCACCGGCAATAGCGATGCCGACCCCGCCTGGCAGACGAGCTCGTGCCCCGCCCACCATTTCAGCCCGCCTTTACCAAGCAACATTAGCTTCTACGTCGCCCTCCAGGATAGCAGTATCGTGCTGTGGCTACGGGCTCTGGAACCAGCCGACGTCCCCGTTCATTTCGGCATGAAGCTGGGCTTGGCCATAGGCACCGTTCGGAGACTGGAGCACGACGAGATGGACGTGGTGTTCAAGTATCATCCCGAGGGAGACGGCGGATGTGAACCGAAGAGGGAGGGCAGCGATGCCAAGGGCCCGCCGATGAGCGGCAAGAAGCGGGTGGCAGAGGAGGTGTTTGTGAGGGAAAAGGTGAGGGTAGAGAGTGCAGATCCGAGCTTGATATCGCTGTATTCAAAACTGGGACAGCTGGGTCACATGTTGAGCCTGGCGGAGCATAACTTGGCGGCCATCATGGGGGACGATCCAGATGTATGAGCGTTTCCTGCGCCCTACATCTTTATTCTTGTCTTCTTATTCACTGGTTTGCGTTGGACACCCATGGCATTTTGACTGCTGGGAGCACGGAGGAACCTGTACGTTTATATATAATGCATCGATACATTGAAGACTGGAGAAGCAATGGCAAGAGATATTCAGACTAAGTACTTGGTCATCTTTTTTTTCCTTTGTTTCAACGCTCGAGTGTTTTCAATACATGTTTCACCACTTTGGGTCCAGTACCAATAATACATCCATGTGTCCCCGGACGCCTTTCACAAATGGAAAACACAACATGATGTGTGTTTGTGGCTAGCTACATTCCACCGCTCGCAAGGAAATTGAAAACCCATCAACAATAGTTGTCGGCATACATGTACCCACAGCATCTACTTGGAATAGCTCGGGGTCCATCCCTGCTGATGCTGATGCTTGCTGTTGCTCCTGCTTTAGGCAACTGGTGACCAAGGCATGGGAATCAAGATGCGAGACTTCATGGTTTGAATCAGGGGAACCGTCTTGTGCACCGTGTCACTCCATCCCTCCACGGACCAGCTCTTCTCGCGGCGATCGCGTCGCTCCTCTAGGTTGGCAAACTGCCACAAGTGATGGACCGTATTCAGCTCGCCAATCTGAACAAACCACGCACCGACCCCCTCCATGACCTCGCGACGAGCCTTGAGACCACGTCGCCAGTGCGTCTCCCACTCCAGCAAGTTTCCAGGGTGGAGAGTATATGAACGAAGCTCGAAGACGCCTCCAAGCTGCCGGGGAGGGCTTGTTGGCCAGAAAGAGAACTCTTGCATGAGCGAGATCTTCTTGGAAGTGATCAATTTCTTGAGCTTGCTATCGAAATCGGCAAACTCGGAGTGGTGGCTAATGGAGTATCGGGATTGGTGGTAACCCTCGTATTTTTGGTACTCCCAGATATGCACTGCAGAGTGTCCATGTCAGTCCCTCGTTACAAGTTCTGTGTTTGCTCTTTCTGGGATGATTTGGTCGTGGCCAAGCATACTTACCAAAGGTGTCGCAGTCGCCTACTTCCGTCCGCCAACTGCCGACAAGATGGACTTTGTTCTCGGGCGTGTTGGCCATCTTGGGATAGAAATGACCAACAAGCTCCATGTACTCATCGACATTCTCGGGCTTCACCTCGTGGAAGACAATGGAGTGGACATACTTGCCACGAGCCAGCACCTGACTGAAACTGGCCTCGATCTGAGCCTCCATCTCCCTGCCTTCCTTGGTGCCGTAGATGAGGTTCGACAGCGGGCCTGACTTGCGCTCAGAATCGTGCTTCTGAGATTCGGCAGTAGCTCCTGCATTATCGGTGGATGAGCTTTGGTCCGACTTCTCGGACGCAGAGGAATTGGCAGACAACGCACGTGCTCCCCGTTCTTTCTGTGCTTCCACCAGTCTCTCTCGGAATTCGTGCTGCTTCCTGTTGAAGGAGTCGATCTGCGCCCGTGAGGGATTGATGTCGCCCATGGAAGGTGTCTTGCTCTGCCTTGCGGCAGTGGTGCTGAGAGCTCGCGTGGCCGAGCGCGGGAGTGCCGCGGTGGCATGGCGAGACAGGCTTCGTGACAACATGTTGACGTGAAGTGTGGTGAGGTGAGGTGGGAAGAGGAAGGGGGGGTCGGGCTGCAAGAAGAGATCCGAGAAACAAGTCCACAAGGTCTTGTTGGAAAGGGGAACAACGGAAGGACGACGATGCTTCAAAAGAGCTTGCAATGCAAGACTCCCCCAGGCCAACGACAAACAAGCAACTGATCAGAACGCGGAGCTCAGCGGGCAGCGGGCGGCGGGCGGTATGTATAATGATGTTCTGTAAACAGGATGCACGAGGAAGCAGCACCTGATTGTCCAAGAGAGAAGCTGGTTTCTGGCGGCACAAGGAGCAGCAAGAGCGTCTCTGTATGTGGACAGGATGCGTCTGAAGCTAGTGAATGGGAGGGCAGCCTCGACTTGTCGATTGGATGCGCGGCACAGGCACGTCGCAGCCAAGTTGCTCACCCCGCACTTTGCAGGTTGGGGTTACGAAAGAGAGTGTTCTGATTAGACCGGGGACAGGCAGGTGTTACTATAGCCCAATGATGATTGATTGCGGCTTTATGCGTTGGAGAGGAGTTCGTGAGGTTGAATGGGTAATGTGTAATGGGTAGTCGACCAAGGGCAAAACGGTTGGTTAGAGCTTTGCTGGCCCGTGTCTCGAACCTGGTTGGTGCACGCCAGATAATACATAGCTCCAAGCTCACGACGTCACATGGGTATTCGAGGCAACATCACGTGACTACTTATCAAACAGGGAAAAACTATCATGCGGATCTGCCTTCACCCTATGGCTAACAACTTCCTGCCTGAGGTTCCATCATCATCGGCTCAAACCGCGGGTGAGAGAGCTCTGCATTGGCCATCGAAAAAGGCTCGTCTGGCAGAACTGAACTTCATCACGAGCGACTCTCTCGACCGCATCAATCCTCCCCGAAACCTCGAGATACCCGCGAAATACCGCCCATCATGTCTTGGCTCGGCGTCGCTCCTTTCAAGAAGTTCCCGGCTCCTTTCCGTACGTCCCCCCCTCCTCCCCAACCGCTCGATGCGCAGACCCGTTGATGCGAATTCGAAACCCGCCCCTTCGATACTAACTACCTGCCCATAGTGAAGCCCATGTGGCCCTTCTTCGCTGCCGGTACGTGACACTGAGAAAATCGACGAAGCCCGAAGAATTGAAATGAAACTTGACCTGCCTATATATATATATAAAATAAAGACGGGAAGAGAGAAGCACCCGTCGCGCGCTCTCGGACGATCAATTAACTTCTGCACAGGTCTGGTGATTGCCTACGGTGTCAACTCCGCCCAGAACGCCATGATGGCTTGTACGTATCGCCTCCGTACCCTGAGCATGTGCCGAATAGAGCATCCAAGTCATTACTGACACCACATATAGCCGATGAGTGGAAGAACGACCCCCGCAACCCCAAGGCCAAGTCTGGCGGCCACTAGATTCTGCCCGGGGATGTGTTGACGAGAAGGTGGAGGTTGGGCAATGAATTGGTCATGATGGCGATGCATATCCGGCGGAAACGAGCGACCAACCTGCGCGCCGGAAAACTTTTATTCGGAGTGGTGGTCATGTAACATAGACTTTCGCATTTGGGGGCTCAATAGACCTCGTGCATCTTGGCGGTTCCGAATGGATGGTGATGGCAAGGGGATATACGATTGGGACTGGGCTTTTTTCTTTCTTTCCCGTGAGGATACTCAGCCAGGGCTGTTCCAATGCTACCGTACTTCCTTTGTGAACAATATTGGCTTCCTGGTTTTACTCTCGTATATACAACCTCGACGCATCCCCCGATAAATATCAGTCCAGTCCACAACTTCCGTTGCTTAGCCAGGCCAAACTGGCAAACACAAAAGGCCCAACGTATGACCAGCTTGAGTAATAGACTTCCGTACAATTCCTCGTTTCATCAGATTTACCCATTAGCAATCACGATGGTCCGCATACATCCATACATCCATACATCCCTCATATCCGCCGCCTCCACACAGCGGACAAAACCCGACCCGACATTTCATCCAACCTCACCTACGAAAGGAAGCGTCCGACACATCGCCCCAACTTCTTTGCCTCGCACCAAAATCCACTTTCCCACTCCAGCCCAAAACCCATATCCGACATTATATTTTCCCCCTCAAGAACCCAATTACCCAAGCCACAAGGTCCCCCGGACAAAGCCAACAACTCGAAAGGCCGTCCCGCTACATTCCTACAAAGAACCCATTCGCCAAAACCCCCCTTTCTCACTAACCCGCCAAATGACTGCCTCACCCATCAGTCCAACGCCAGCCGCACGACCAAACGACGGGAACCAACAAGTCAAGATTCTCATGCTCCACGGTAACGCACCTTGCGAATAGACCCATCCCCATCACCCCCATCACCCACCTCATTCATCCCCCATGCTGCACCTCACCTCACCTCACCTCACCTCATCCAAAGACGCACTAACAACCCCCAAAGGCTTCACCCAATCCGGTCCCCTCTTCAGAGCCAAAACCCGCGCTCTCGAGAAACTACTCGCAAAGGTCCTCTCGTCCATCTCTCTCACCCCGCAACTCGTCTACCCCACTGCGCCAACCCGCCTTTCTCCCCAAGACGTACCGGGGTTCGTGTCGTCCTCCGACGCCGACGCCGACTACCAGCCCGATGCGTGGGCGTGGTGGCGCAGTGACGCCGGCTCGGGAGACTACCTGTTTTTCGAGCGGGGCATGGCCACCATTGTTGAGGCGATTCGCGAAGTGGGCGGTATTGACGGCGCGTGCGGATTCAGCCAGGGCGGTGCTGCAACGAGCCTGGTGGCCGCGGCGCTGGAACCAGAGCGCCCGGTCCCGGAGGGTGAAGCAGCAGAATGGGTGCATCGGCTGCGGGAGGCGAATGGCGGAAAGGCAATCAGGTTTGCCGTGTCGTATTCCGGGTTTCGGGCGGTGCCCGAGTCATTGCAGTTCTTGTATGAGCCCAAGATTGAGACGCCCATGATGCATTACTTGGGGAGTCTGGATACGGTGGTGGATGAGGACTGGAGTCAGGCTTTGATCGACAAATGCGTGAATGCAACCACCGTGGTGCATCCTGGAGGACATCATGTTCCCGTGTCCAAAGAATGGGTCATGCCCGTGGCTGGCTTCATCAAGCATCATGCTCAAGACTTGGGCGCCCAAGACTAGACTGTGATGTGAGTAAAGAGGTCATTCATTTCAGGAGCATAGGCACAAGTTGTGGCATCAAGATGTTACATTACATGTCCTCGGTATGCGAGGACTGTCTAAGATTTTTTTTTGGTACAACCCTGCCTGCTCCGTAGTCGTGGCGGCGCGGATTGCGCCCATCCCTCACAGCTTCATGACTCTACCATCTACAGTCACAAACTCCCAAAGAAAGTATCCATTTTTCATTTCGTACTCGTGGGCTGGATGCGTGCCATCATCTCCTCCTTTGTGATCAAGTGATCAATTCTCTCCAAAAGCCCCAACAGACTCTTCATATTATGGCTCCATTCGTTGAGCACGTCATCAGCATCTCTTGGCTTGGCAAAACTGACAATCCGTGCTGGTCGATCGATTTTGGCGTACACCGTCTTTGAAGTTACCAACTCGCTAATGTTCTTCTCTGTTTCATCCTCGGTCAAATCCAGTAGCTCTGTGAGGCGGTTCATGTGGATTCGCGTGTAGTATTTGGCCACAACGCGGACGTTATGCTCAATAACACGCTTTCGCAAATCTCCCCATCGCTGGTGAGCCTTGTCGTCTGATGATTGACCTGATTGCGCATCAAAGACATCGGTGCTGCACAGATGAGGGCCGAATTTCTTGGCAATTGCGGGCCATCGCATCAGCTCCTGTACTGTAAATAGTCGAAGAAGCTCTGCGTCGAGGGGAACCTGCGAATTGCGTGTATCTTTGTATATGCGGTGAAGCAAATCATGTTGTTCGTTGTCATGGGGCGACAGGATGACAAAGTAGATGACGCGTTGCAAGACCTGTCAGGACGTGACAAATTGTTAGCACTTTCCATTCTTCATCCCGAGCGCTCGTCACGGGCAAAGGGATCCGACTCACAGGGTGCAGCTTGGCGGGGTCTTCTTCAACGGCCTCAGTATCAAGTACCTGTCGATAGTATTTGCAAACGTCGAGGTACCTTCCCTCATGCTTTGCTAGTGTGATTTGTTGCTCGTAGTATCGCAGTTTGAGATCTGTAGTATCGTCTTCCTTCTCCTCGGGAACCTCCTCGCCACGGACTCTCTTCTTCTCCCGCTCCTTCTTCTCCTTCTCCAGCTCCTCAGCAGTCTTCTTGGGCTTGCGAGAGAGATATTTTGTGCTGATCTTGCGACCCAGAATGCTAGCTTGCGTCCAGTCACCGCTCTCAATGCAAAGTGCGACTTGTGCCAGAATGAACTCTGTCTTTTCCCTCCTGTCCATGGATCCGAATGTCTCGACCTGCAGCTCGCATAACACCTCGGTGGCCGCCTTCAAATCACCTTGCTCCTTCTTGATATCGGACAGGATTTTGGTGACGCGAGCTCGCTCCACTTCGACAAAGATTTTTCCTTCTGTGACAGTTCGCAAAGTCTCGATCACCGAGAGCTTCGTCTTCAAATCTGGGGTGTCGTCGAGGAAACCCACAACAGTCTGCACCATCTTCGTGATGGCTTGCTTGAGCTGACTGTGCTTCTTAGATAGAACGAGCGTTTGCTCGTTCATTAAGCTCCAATCGCCGGCATTCTTGCAGATGGTTACGATGGAAATGAGTATTCGTGAAGTCGAAGCCAAGTCCGAGGCCTACAGATTCGTTAGTACAAGCTTTTTGGGGGCTTCGAGATACCATCGGAAAATCGCACCTGTCGTGTCTGCTTCTCCAGGGCTGTGAGCTTTTCGATCGCTCCCTGAAGATTCGTCTAGATCTCACAGTTAGCTCTTGCTCCATGACCCTGAGTGACCGACCCAATTATTTGTACCTTAGCCAAGCTCTCGGCTTCGGGGAGCTGCTTGTCGACCTCCTTCGAGAAGTCCTTCTCGGGTTTCAAAAGTCCTTCAGACATGATGGCGAGACAGGTTTTCGTTCTCAAAGCAGTATTATGTATGTCTCGGATTCAATGCCGCCGCAGTAGACAAGATGCCTGACGCTGGTAGCTTGGATGTGTGGGTGGCTTTCGGAGTCGTGTGGGTTGGTGATGGTGACTTTAGATCGAACTGGTAGCTGGCGCTGGCGGTACTGGTCGTTCACACAACAAGAGCGGCAACGCGCAACGCAAGACGCTCCTGCCTGCCCAACCAGCCCTTGCTTCAGCGCTCTGACGCTGGGTAGCCAAGCCAACAAGGGCGAGATGGAACATTGTAGAACCGAGCCCGGTCGGCCGGGTTCCAGTTTCGGCGGGGAGGATGTGAACGCGGAGGTCAGGTGACTCGACACCCCTTCGACAATCATTCTCGACAATGGATGATCACCACAGCCGGCGTCATTCTCGTTCCTGCCGGGCTGGCATTCCCGCATGGTCCTAAGCCAGGTGTTTTGTTTGCTGAAACATCGGCGATGACGGAGAGCGGATCTCACAATAGCAATCGGATACATGACATCTGATAACCCAGGCCGCTATCCAAGTTTTTCATGTACACGAGTATCCTCTGTATGGAATTTCTAAATGACCAACTGATCACTTGTAATCAGCACACATCTGGCGGAGAAGGAAATGGCTTCTTGTGTGCAAACATACTCTGCGCATTCGCCAGTCCGGAAAACGTCGACAATCTTTCGCTTGACGCTCTGGAGGCATCTGTGCCTGTCGGGTAGATTTTGAATGCGCGGAAAATTCACTGCAAGGTAGACTAGGCCATATGCTGACCCTTCTTCATTAGACTTTCAACAACTTGGAGATGATTCTCGCAGAGTCATAGCGCTCAGACACGAATCTCGTTTTTGTCCAAAAGGTTGGGTAGCACAGTACATCTCATCACACCTCAGACGTCGCTCTTTCCTGTCTTGGTATATTGTCTACTGAGAAAAGGCGAAACAATACAACACATGGATAGACCAAAGTTATAATACATTTACATTACAGTATAGACTTATGCCCGAGACTAGTTACAGTCCAGCGTGCTCCTAAGCTCTGAATGCTATGCTCCTCAACATTTTGCAACTCCACCCCAATGCAAAGGCAATAGAAAGAGAGAACATGAGATACTGCAGAAATACAGTCGCACTGCGTTCCCCGATACTTTTCTCTTCTCAAATTATCTCGCCTACCCAGTGGCAGGCATCATAAACGACGTTTGTGCATGAGCACATCTATACAACCACAGTGTCTATATATTCTTACACGGGGGAATGTGCAACCAATGTAGAAGTCCGGCTGACTGGCGTGTCGGCAGCACCATCGTCTTTCCAAAGCCCTTGCGTAGTGATGTCTGATTCTCCCGGGGGGCTGGTGATGAGCCAAATACTGGGTTTTGACTTGAGTCCGTCGTCGGTTTCCGTGAAAGTCTGAACAATAATTGCAGAGTCCACAGAGTTGTTGCGGCTCACATCTTGATGAGGGGTTGCGTCCTCCTTTTCTCGTTTTTCTCTTTTTCGCCGGCGATATGAGATATATATTGACAAACAGATGGCATATAGGACAAGTAGAGAGACAACAGGAATGACTATTGGTGCAGCCAAATGCAGACGAGACTTGGGCTGGAAGATTTTTGTTGTTAGAGATGAGGAGTCAGAACATTTGTGAGAGAAGGTACAGAGAGATGACAATAAACAGGTCGTAGCTAATGCTACGAAAGAGAGGAAAAGGAAAGGAAAGAACAAACATGCCTCTTCTTCTTTTGGAGTCCACGGAGGAGAAACTGTCCAATTTGGATGGACATGTTGACCGTCAGATAGCCACAACGCATACAATTGTCCCCCCAAATGTTCTGGAGTCCATTTATAAGACACAGAATCGATTGAACCTATCCCAACACTCTATCAGTGAGTTGAAAGCATTTCACAAACGTAGGCAGGGTACTCACCACTCAGGTTTGATACCAGGTCATAAACCACAACCCCATCATCGGGATATCGGACCTTGAACAGGCCCAGCTGAGCGCCAGGCTTCACCAATGACTGGTTCCATTTCAGGATGAATGGGTGGCCATTAGAGATGCTGTCGTTCCACTCTTCATTGAGAAAACGTAAGCCGTGACCGTGGACACCAATGGCGGCGTCGGGTGGCGGCTCTTGAGCCATATGGAAGATCGGGAATAGAATCCCCGTCAAAGATGGTGGCAGCCGTGGTGGGTTGCAGATGCATACTCACTCACTCGCAAATAAAAGCAACCACACAAGGAACTAGGGATGGCCACAGGTGGCGGGGAGAAACAAAAACAGCGGACATGGCGCATTATATGGGTAAAATTCCGTGTGTTGGGGGTGGCCAAAGAGCTGCATGGGGGTGCGAGAAGGTCTCAGCCAGCAAGGGAGGATGGGCTTGCTCGTTGGGTCATAACATGCTTGCGAGCTGTCACCTCCGACGACCAATCTCACGATGCACCAAATTGACGGGCTGGCAACTGGCCGTTAGCCTATGAATGGTCACGATGGCTTCATGTCCCGCAGCCGGGGCCACGGTGTCCAAGAGGCTGGCATGCTGCTTTGCATGCCTCGACCACACGATTCTCGGTCAAGTGACGATGCCGAGTTTGATGAGCTTCATCCCAGAGACACAACCTACAGCCTCTTGTCAATGGGTAATGAAAGCCCATGGAAAAACAGACAAGAATTGGCGGGTGTAGAAGGCAGGTGAGTATTTGTCAGTCATTCGCTGCAAGAGATCTTATCATAAGCGTGATTCTATGGTGTATCAGAGCGCGTTTGCACACTGCACCTGGACAGCTAGCCATCATTTGCTCCAGCGACGGGGAAGCATACAAATCCTCGGCAAGAGACGAAATGGTGTAGAAGCAGCTGTTGAATGAGTGGGTGGTGGCCAAGTGAGAGAGATTAATACAGGTGGCCGGCCGTCCCGTACGAGCCGCGATCTGGCATGCATTTGATAGCATTCCAGCACCATTTCTAATAAGCTCGCGCACAATGGTGAGACATTGAGGCGGCGGAGGAAACTGAAGTACGAGACCCTCGTGCCCTCCACATCTCCCCACGAAAAGAATCTCCAGGATGGTTCAAAATGGCACACGATGTCACATGACGACAGGAACGGAGCGAGACAGGTGGGAGCCAGTCGCTCCAAACAGGAAAGAGGGTCCATCCAGTTACCCAAAACCTTGCTGCTCTGACCAGTCACCAGCTTTGCCGGCTCGCTCGACTCAACAACCACAAGATTCAAAACATCGTGACTTCTTGCTACCCCTCCCCTCGACGGCCCTTTTCCCTGCGCCCCCTGCGCCTCTGTCATATTGCGACGAGACACAGTCCACATTCTTGTCATCTTTCCCTGTCCTTGCGATCCAACTTGGAGCTCGAGCCACCGAGACGATCATTTCTCACGATAATTCTCCCGTCTGGTCGACTTCGTCGCGGCGCCCAAACCAGCAACATCGTACACGGCGCATCGTGACTCCCCTTGGCTGTAGATCAACTGGGCTGTCTTGGGCCCGCCACCGTTTGCCTTTTGTCACCTCTCGTAGCAATGGCCACTACCCCCGTTGGCACCGCCTCGTACGCCGATTGCGTGTCCTCCCTCCGCAGTTCTCTCAACTTTCTGGAATCGTCGGTGCAGACTCTCGACAATGGCGTCGCTGACTATCCCCGGCTGATCAAAGTTCTAAAAACCGTGAGAGTATGTTCTTCTGGCGTCATTACTGCTGGGAGCTTCACGCTGCAAATCCGCTAACGTGCAAAATTCTACAACAGCATTACGAGCTCATTCCGCAAACAACTCTGGCTGCGGCAGAAGCCTCACTTCGTGACGAGATTGGCCCTTACATAGCGCTACTGCTGTCGCGAGCTGATGCACAGATTGAAAGGCAAGGTCGGCGGATAGAAACACTGAAAGCTCGAGCAGAGCTTCAGCAAGGCCGGCTGGCCCGTCCCGATGAGGATGAGAGAGCATCTTCTTCGTCCAGGAGTCGTAAACTAATTGGTGAAGAAAAGCTCAGAGCTCGAATTGTTCGTCAGCGTAGAGAAGCGCTGCGCTACGGAGTAGAACGGCTTGAATTGGAAGTGCTTCAGAAAGCACGTGAGCTAAGGAAGCGTCTCGACGGATAGGCCGAACAGGCGATCCGGGGGACTGCTCTCCATTGTAGTCCTCATCCAGAACCAAACCGAAAAGAGAACAAGACGAAACAGAACACCAGTAGATTGGTTCTCGTCATCTGTCGGAGTCCTCTCGATTTATCGGTATGATAGACTTCTGTTCATGAATCGGTGCAGATTGTTCCCAAAAAACGTGAGCGAGACATGATGAAAGCTGTTCACTTACATTACTAGGGGCAATGGATGTGCTGGCGGCCCTTGCCATGCAGCCAAGCATGGTGTACCGGCTCAAGACGGACTCAACAAGTGCAACATTACCGATACGACTGGCATGTTATGGCGCGGCCTCATCCGCGGTCGCTACCGTTTTCACACTAGCAAGCAAGATCCCGCGCACACAGAAGTTCAGGTCTCAGTCACCCTTAGGATCCAGCCGTGCGGCTGGACAAGAGCATATCAACTGGACCTATCCCCTGGAGATGAAATACTCATTGATATCTATCGAACATACAGTCATGTCTTTGTAGAACAACAGTGGCTCCGGCATTGGATAAACAATTGTTCAGAAACAGAGCGCGAATCAAGGAGGGCTCTGGTCGATGTGAACTCATTTGAAAAGGCATTCACGGCACCGTGTAGCTATGGAGGCCCCGTCAACAACATTGGCTGATGGACTGGCTTAATGCAACCCGAGGCAATTGGATCTGCGTACGCGTCAAAAGGCAGCCGTGTGCCGTCATGATCAAGAGGACGGACTTGCAGGCATGACTCGCCATGGACAATATTTGTATAAACGATAGTGCATGTGGAATTTCGCGTGTCAATGCAATACTTGTAAAGATTCAATTTCGATCCAAATGAATACTAGAAGAAAGCGGAAGTATATGGACGCATCTGTACACTCTGGGTGGGCTCCGTAAATGTCTACTAAATCTATTACAGGAAAGTCCTCAGCTCAAATCCATGGCAGCCTTGACATATCTTTCGTCAAAGGACTCTTTTGTGATCTTGGTGTTTTTTCAAAGTCTCAAAAGGGTTTTTACTCCGTACGTGAGGACGATTAATAGCTACAGGAACGTAAGGCTTACCTAATAACCGTCCAGGTCGACCAAGGGAAATCATCCATCCAAGCCATCTTGCTCTCAGCCATCAATGCCAGCCGATGGCCCAGTTCGCAACCGCCTCAATGCAGCTCCGTCCCCATCCGGCATGATCTCATACCAAGTCTAAAGAGTCGTCTCTCACGAACTTGGCGTCGACATTCCGGCCCTTGACAATATGAACGCTCTTGTCCCGGGCTAGCACGGCCAACTTTTTCTCGCAGCAAGACAGGCATGCATGTGTCCTCTTGCCGCGCCCCGCACGACAATCAGCTCCTTCCGAGGGGTCGGGACACCCGAAGGAGGAAAGAGTCCGCCAGCTACGGTGGACGGGGCGCGCAGCCGTCCAGATGTAAGCTCGTGAGGATGGATCCCCGGGCCGAAGGCGATCGGGAAGGCGCCAAAGTTGGCTGCTTGCCGTGGCGGGCGTGGACCGGAAGTCGCGTCTGAGTAGGTGGATGTGTTTCGCCAAGTATAAACGTGTCTAGATGTTGGACCAAGAAGAAATCATGTCTTTGTGCATATACCATGTTGGGGGAAAAGGAAAAAAAAAGGAAAAAAAAAAAAAGGGAGGCCAACACTGAAATGAAAGGGATTTTCAGTCGATTGTTTAGTCGAGATGAACCAGTGAGAAGAATAGTCATGTCGAGATGTGATGACAGTCGTAGGGGTTTCACGCAGTCACAAAACAACATCAAGGAGCGTTTGACCTGTTTGAAATTCCATATTTTATTCATCCCGCAAAAGAACCCTGGATATTCAACACCGCGAAATTGCTGCGCTCGCAAAGCAGCCAAGCCAGTCCTCATTATCCCCCAACTCCCCCATTCGCGCAAGAGACCACGGCTCACTGCCATGTACACTTGGTCGCACATGCCTCCTCTTGCCTTCGCTCACCCATCCTTCATAACTTTGTATGCTGCCAAACATTATGCCGATATTGGCCACGGACGAGAAAAGCGTTGAAGCCACGCCGGGAATACGACCACCTGCCATGACGACACGTAAATCCACCCACTCCTCGAGAAAGACGTTAAACTGGGGGTAAAAGGAAGAAGAAAAAATATATTGGCATCGTAAAAATGGACACAATAGTAACATATGAAAACACAAGACAGAAAACATGAGGAATGATTGGACAAGGCTGGTACGGCAGAAGGAAGGAAAAAAAAAAAAAAAGGCAATATAGTATAATTCCTGCCCACGCTGATAGCGGATTGTCTTCCGAATGTACTCCATCCAATACAAAACCCCAATAACCCGATTGATTTTTTTTTTGGAAAACAAGAAACAGCAAAAATGAGAATGGCAAAAGACCAGATATAAGAGTCAAGCTAGCGAGTTGTGTAAGAATATCGCTGGTAAAATAGCCCTGCCACGTTATATGGTAGAATAGCTAATTGGTAGATGATATCTGGTGCCCAGTTGGCCGCCCCTATGCAAAGTTGAGTCGGAGAAGCGGCGGCGTATACAGTGCGTTGTGCTGCTCGTCCCAGTCGTACCCTCAAAGTCCCAAACATGCTCACTTCGTCGGAGAAGCCATTGGCTGCGTGCGCACGTTCATTTCGTCGTTGGCTCATAACAGAATGAGGTAGTTGCTTGGCGCGATACCAGTCTCGCCGGTACCACGTCTCCGCGCTTGCCACCATCGTCCACTGACATCGGATACATCGAGGATTTCGTGTTTGTTGAAGGAAATCTCGTTCGCATCGGAGGGATTGGCCTCGTAGCTGTAGATGGCCTTGGCTTGGTAAGGGTATTCGGTTGGAGGTAGAACTTCGTCGTCATTACCAGAAGGTTTACTGTTTGTTGGCAGAGAGGAGCCGCCATATGAAGGCATGGGCATGGCTGGCATCGGGGGAGCTTGAGAGGCGCCGCCAACAGTCGACGGGTTTTCAAATCCGTTCAGCTGGGCAGATGTATACATCTGCGGAGGTTGGACAGAGTTGGAGGTTTCTGGGCGGCCGGTGCCACCATAGCCGTTCATTGCTTGGCTGTGCGTGGCGTTGGATTCCTTGGCGAGAGCGAATGAATCCAAGAACGCTCGGGGAGTTGAGGATGGCGTCGATCCGAAGTAGAAAATCCACACCATGATGACCATGGACAGCAGAATGAAGCCGGCGGCGGCGGCTTCTCTTGCCCCACTCTTGGCATAGACGAGCGAGTTCACACCAGACGTGACCAAAACCATTCCTCCGGCGAGATAGCCAGTAATGGCGACATGATATGTATGGATGGAATCGCTGGCTACGACGACAAAAACGCCTAGAATGAGGAAAAAGCTGTACACGACAGCCCACCAGGCGAATGAAGGAAACTGCTTATCGGGGTTCTGATCAATCGGGGTGCCGTTGGTTTGAATCTGGGCAACAATGCATGCTATAAAGGTGATGAACCAGGCAAGCTAAGGCCAACACGTCAGCAGGCATTCGGGCGTCAAGAGATGCAGACCTTGTCCAACGTGTGAGGTATACACGGCCGGCTGAGTCGATCCAACACGAGGTTACGTACAAGAGCAATGGATATGGTCGCCAGAGCAAAGGGATCGCCGAGAATATTGCTGAGCGAAGCCCGCTGCTTTCTACCGCCACCGCCACCGTACGCCCGCGAATGTTCCATTTTCACAAGTGATGGAGAATACCGCGAACCGTACCCTGGCATAAGGAAGACTGAACCGTTGCGATGGGTTCGACTTGGCTGAGTCCAAATGCAGATAGAGAACAAGAGCGAGTCGGGTCGAGCCGAGCCGAGATCAAATCAAATCAAATCGAACTGGCAAGCGGGACGGGGTCGGTAATAATCGGAAGGGAGTAGGACGAAACGTCGTCGACCAGTTGCTTGCGCACGCGCAAAGGATCGAGAGAAGAGCAAGAGGGAGATCGAGGAGGACGTGGCCCAACAAGGGATCGATCCGGCTCAGCCGCAGTCGAAATAGTCGAAGGAAAGATAAGGGTTGAGTAAGAAGAAGGAAGACTTGAATGAGCGACAGGGCAGCGGAAGGCAGTATACGGATCTGTGCAAGGTTGACGAAACCGAATATATCAACCAGGACGGCGCGCTGGATAGGAAGCAGGAGAGGGGGTAGAAAAGGGAAGAAAGAAAACGGTGCGGATGCGAAGAAGACGACACGATCGGGTCTTGGTTGGATGGGACGAGGGGCGAGGCACTGTGCGCAGCAGTGCTCGGTGCTCGGTGCAGTTGAGTGCAATGCAACTTATAACGCGCGGAAGGCAACGGGGCGGTTGGGGTGGTTTGGGTGCGTGCTGGTACATCACTGTAGGTGGCTGTACTCGGCACGGGGAGCGAGAATGTGGAGCCTGGCGAGTGAGTACGGATTATGTATGTACATGCGTGCACTCGGAGGGGACGGGAATAATACTAGGGAGAGGCAAAGAATTGGCCAACAAACCTGATTGCACACCCAATTAAGACTTTGATTTGACTCAGCAAGTAATCGGAAGTTTGCACCGAATACGGAGTAGAATCATCAAAGTAAATAAATACTCCGCAAATAAATAGATCTAGCACGCTATCAACACGCTATCAACACACTATCAACAACGGCATAGAGTGACAGTGGAGCGTGCCAGATGAGCGGAGATCGGACAATCTATATCATCTATGTACCTGATTCGCGCCTGCAGGGATACTGGCTGGAGGGCGGTGATTTTGATTCATAAACAAATTGGTCGCTGGTTGGTATCAATTGTTCAGCTTGCAACAAGGTCGAAGTCGAGGCCAAGGTAATACGGATAGACGGATCAGGCGGATCAGGCGGAGATCGAAGGTGGTCAGAGATGCAAAACGTGGGAAAAAACCAGTCAGCCCAGCCGGCTAGATTCGATGAGGACAAGGGAGGAAAAGTAGTACATACATAGAAGTGGCGGCGCATCGCCCAACGCTCTCATCAAGGGCGACCAGTGACCAGGGCACAGGGCTGACACTAGTAGAGATGCAAGACCATGCCATGCCCATGCAATCAATCAATCAATCAATCATGGGCTGACATTGGACAACAAGTCAAATTCTCCAGCAAGGCCGGTGGTGGTGGGTGGACGTGGAGCAGTTGCTGAAATGCTGAAACAAGTGTACATGTACATTATTATTACAATAGACAAGGAAGGGAAAGGACCAGGCACCCACGACCCCAAGCAGCGCAGCCCACCGGGCGCTCATCTGCGTAGGAGTGCTTTAATACAACCCGCAGTGCTTTGTGAAAAAGCTTTGACAGCGCCATGCCTTCTCATCAGTTCTCAGGACACGCGAGTTAAGCAACTGAAGGGAAAGCGCACTGACAAGTGGACAGGAATCTCTCACTTGTTGAGCCTATCCAAAGGCTATCCTGCCATCCTGCCATCCCACCATCCCTTGTGCCCTTCGAACACGACAAACCCACGCACCACGCGCCTTGCGGATGGAATGTGGCCAAGGTGCCAAGCCAGCCAACGCCGCCGTTTCGTCTGCCATGCTTGGTGCAGCTTGTCCACGGATCTTGGGTGGCATGCCCCTGCATTGGATGAGACTCGACGGATTACCTGTCAACCTGTCACCGCGGACGCGCAGTTTGTTGGTGGGATGAACGCAAGACGGCAAGGCAAGCCCGCCAAATTTATCTGTTTCGTGTATCGGGCATGAAATCTCCTCATTCTTCGAGACCTGCATAAGTTGAGACACCGCCCCTCACCAACTATCACGAACTATAGATCTACTCCGTACATACGCAGTGCTGCTAAGATCAAAGTCCCTGTCTTAGTAGCCGACCGAAGAGATGGCGACACCTTTTCATAGGCTCCCCCAGCCTACCTACTACGTATGTATTACAACTTACATACATACATGTAATGTACATATGTATGTACCTATACATACTCCATACATACTAGGGCCGGATGATGGTTGATCCCTGTCCCGTGTTCGAGAAGAATCGCAACGTCGAAAGATCCAGGCATTAGGTCCCCCGCTGACGGGCCATTCTTCAGTTGTTCCTTTATCCATTATGGTTCTTGACTTGATTTGGCTTCGATTACTTCGCAGAGTTGCACACAGTCTTCCAACGCGGCTGTTTGAAACACGGCGCTTCCCAGAACTGATACATTCACGGCCTGTGCTTTGTAACGAGCCACTGCCGCACCCATGTCTGTCCCTTCGTCACACGACTTGCATTTCCATCTCTCGGCTGGTATAGAAGTATACCGCCCGAGTTATTTGTTTGAGTTGCCATCTCTGACGTGCGTTGGAGTGACCAAGGTTTCCATAATTGATCTGCTTCATGAAGTCCAATGACCATCTTGGCTTGACGGCTGGAACTAAAGTCACCCAAGGCAAGAGAACGCCGATTTGATAAGGCCAAGCAAGGTTCGAACTCTCCAGGTCAGAAGCTAAGCTTGACAATATTTGGTGCGAAACGTCAACTGCAACAACAGGGCCGTTGGCCCTCCTTGGTATATGCTCGCAGTCAAGTGATTCCTGAGCCTTCATCGTGTCAACGTTCTGCTTATGCTGGAACGTCAATGACCTTGAGAACAATATTAGGGGAAAAGAGAGCCCAGGTAGACTCATCTGTCTTTCAGATAGAACCGTACCACTCTTGACAATATCTTTCTAAAGATCGATTTATCCCACGTCCTTTGCCCTTTATCTTAGTATACATCCAGCAAACACTTCGAACATCGAGGAGGGCGTGACCAAAGAATGGTTCCTGCTTGATGTCTGGAGCGCATCCCAGTGTGCTACTCTGCCACGGCTGACTTGGACTATCTGACAACATCTAAGCGGTGATAAACTCCCATGGGTACAGTGCAGCGAGGTAGGCGTGGGTCGTTGATTAGGTATTGTCTGTGCGTTGTAACGAAGCGAACAGATTCGTACATCCATTTGCCCTGATGCATCAGTAAGATATCTTCCTGGTCGTATCTGTGAACCCGGGCTTCGGATCCGTCGATCCATGGCTGTTCTGCTTGTGTTGTCAACACATGTTGTAGAATAAGCCATATTCGGTGCTGCACTGCTTGAAGAAAGATCCACGGATCATCCGAACCATCTTTTCTTTTCGGTGGTGCGGTTGTAAAACTTGTATCGTGTGGGCTGTGGACGCCATGCGTTCTTGATGTCAACTGTCACGGGACTTGTCGATTGTTCGGTGCAGCGCAAATTGACGCCATTTGGTCTAAATCGGGCTGTTACAATGATAGAAGGGCGATTTGGTTAGGATGCGAAGTTCTGCCACCTGGAACCTTCTTCCATGCTGATGCAATTGTCGTATAAGGCTTCATTCTAGCATGCAAGGGGTATCATGTCATGTTCTAATACACATAAGAGGCTCCATTTCATCAAAAACTCCAAAGACGTGGGATGCAGGCCTCCCATAACAGCGCAAAGGACTGATGGGTCTGCTGATGGCGTAGGCATCACCACGAATATTGTGCTTCATGCTTCATATTTGCTTCTCTTCTTCAAGCGCTACTTCTCTCCTCCTGACTCTTCTCTCGACGCCCTGTGCCCTGCTTTCAATGTCTGCCAGTGATTGTGAGTTGGCCAGTATGCCACGCTCGTACCATGCCAGCATGGCCGCCTCGCTCCTTTGCCTGAGCTCCGCCACCTCGGATGATTGAGCTAATTGAGTCGTTCCGATGGCCTTCATCCTTTCAGTCAGACTGATCAAGGACGCGCTCTCTGAAGGGTCGGGAATGGGACTATCTTGTATGGCTGTGAGAGCGGAGAGGGTCGCAGGAAAGGCAGATGCCGATGCTAGTACGATGGACCGAATCGCGTCCATTGACAGCTGTGAAGGCGGCTCGGAGGCGTTCGGTGCGCCGAAAAGGTCGGGATTCGAACTGTCTGATGTAGTGTCAGCATCTGCTGCTGCTGCTGTGCTCGAGGCACGGAAACGAAACAATGCATACAGGTTTTCAAAAGTTCCCCGTACACACGAATGTGAGAAGCCATCATGGAGAACCGTCTCTCGAGATTTTTCATTCGTTGCATCGCAGAGTCTGGCTGGGCCGCGGGATGTCCTGTTTGGCCATGGAGGACATGTTCGATGCGGAGTAGTCGCGACTCGAGGAGGGAGATTGTTGCCAGCGTCGTCTGGTCTAGAGGATTGTCCATGGTGACGTGACGGTGGCCTTCTTGTCGAGGCTTGCCACTTGATTGATGGCAGTAACTTTCTCCGATGATCAATAATACATATATTATGGCAAGCTCGAGCTCGTGGCTGCTACATGTAGAACGATGGCAGCTCGACCATCTGATTGGCTGCGGCTGGCACCGGTCACGTTTCTGGGGTGGTGGCCCCGCTGTGAGTACGAATGGTGCCAGCCCCATGCAATCAATGAATGCCATATGCGTCAATTCCGGCCGATTTTGTTCCCTTGTGCAACCCCATGACATACGAGCTGTTGTTGGCCGCGCTAACCTCCCGACCGCTGCCGCGATACCCTCTGGTCCGCCACTGTCGGACTGTCTTTCACTCGTTTGGTCCTTGTAAGAGGCGAGAAAAGCTGTCATCTGCCACTGGCGCGGTTGCGAGTGCCTCTCCCATATCCGTCTGCGGCTCGGGGACGGGTGTTGGGCGGAGGGCAAGGTGGCTTATTGGATCACCCGACCTGTTTTCTGCAAACGACAGAACGACAACACAACGCGCACGGCACCCTGGTGCTGGGGTTGCTGTTATAGAAAGAGTCTGATATGATCAACTACTCGACCATTTCGGACGGCAATTCGTCTGGCAGGTCACGCAGCGGTATGCCGAGGTACGACGTGTCGCGATTGCAATTCGCCTGGGGTGGGATTCAAGTCTGCCAAATGTGGGATCTCAACTGACACCTATGTTGATAGATTACGACGCCGTGGTGGTAAAGATGGCGGCCATGGCGGCCAAGCCTCTACGATTAGCAGCATTGTCAACCTGCTCAACACAAGTTCGAACCCCCCCCTTCTCTTATCTGGATGATTTAAATCATCTGGCAGCGAGGCTGACATATTGAAGTCGTTGGTGCTGGTACGCTAGCAATGCCATCTGTCTTATCGCATATGGGAATAATGCTAGGTGTTTTACTGGTGATGTGGTCTGGCCTAACAGCTGCTTTTGGTCTCTACCTCCAGTCCAAATGCGCTCGCTACCTCGACCACGGAACCGCGTCCTTCTTCGCCTTGTCGCAAAAAACTTATTCACAAGCTTCGGTGATTTTCGATGCTGCCATTGCCATCAAGTGCTTTGGAGTTGGCGTTTCCTACATGATAATCATTGGAGATCTCATGCCCGGTGTGGTGCTGGGATTCAACAGCCAAGCGGAGCACATGCCTTACTTGGTCGACCGACATTTCTGGATTACGGCCTTCATGCTTTTGGTTATTCCCCTCAGCTTTCTTCGGCGACTTGATTCGCTCAAGTATACTAGTCTTGTCGCCTTGGTGTCGATAGGCTATCTAATTGTGCTCGTCGTATATCATTTCGCGGTCGATCCTCACGCCGAGCCTGACAATATTCGCGTCATCAAGTGGGCTGGTGCAATAGAAACATTGAGCGCGTTGCCAATTGTGGTATTTGCCTATACATGCCACCAGAATGTCAGTCCCAAGACGTTTGTGTGCGTGTGTGTGTCCGTTTCGGGTTGTTCTTATTGCTGACGCAGCCTCACTGTATTAGATGTTCTCCATTGTGAATGAGATCAAAGACAACTCGCCATCGAGTATGGTTCGAGTGGTGATATCCAGCATTGGCTCGGCGGCTGGCATTTATATTTTGGTCGCCATTACCGGGTATATCACCTTTGGAAATGACGTTGTCGGAAATATAGTCTTGATGTGTAAGTTTTCTCACCATCTGCGTTCACTCGTCGGGGCCGCACATCTCACAACTATCCAGATCCCACCGGCGTTGCATCCACCATTGGCAAGGCTGCTATCGTCAAACTGGTTCTGTTTTCCATCCCGCTTCAGGTCCATCCTTGTCGCGCATCATTAGATGCCGTCCTGCAACGGCGACCCAATCGGTCTCAATCAAACAATGGCCGCAACGAACCCGCCTTGATGAACTCGTCTGTAGCGCGGAGCGACCATGGTAGTACTGCGCCAATGTCCGATACTCGATTCGCCCTTCTCACGACTGTCATCTTGACGTTGGCATATTTCACTGCCCTGTCTGTGAGCAGCCTGGATCGCGTCCTGGCCTTCGTGGGCAGCACAGGATCGACATCCATCAGCTTCATCTTGCCTGGGCTGTTCTATTACAAGATAAGCGACCCAGAAAGCCCATACCACCAGCGACTCATGAAGGAAGACGACGATATGGAAGACTCTGCAATATCCGACATGGAAGACTCGGCTCCGCTCGCGGAAAGCTCGTCCAACGCAGCCAATCAAGGTCCATGGCGATGGCGCAGAAATTGGAGATGGGATTTGGAGCACCTAGATCACGGCCTCGTCAGAAAACTAGCGCTCGTATTGTCTGTATATGGCATGGTTGTCATGGTTGTCTGTTTGACGATGAACATTTTCTTCGCAGCATCACATTGAGCAACGACTGGCCGTTTTGGGCTGTGTGGCGAGGGTCAATGTGGCAGTTTGTTTGCTTTTTATTTTTCTTATGTTTGGTACTTACAAGCATGTGCACGGATGACTCAAGAAAACCAGCGGAGTTTGGGTCTTTACTGGACGGCAGCAGAATATGTCTCGCTCTTCCTTCGCCGTCTCTAGCTACAACCTACAACAGGTTGTTGGCACATGTTGTATTTCAGTCCTCTTTTTGGGTACATGTCAAGCAATTAGAGAGAGCCTGATACCCCCATGGGCATCACATTAGCGGCTTTTCATTCTGTACTTGGGGTCGTGAATAGAAATTGGGGTTTTCTTGTTGACATGCTTCTCTCTACACACAGATATATATGTAGCTCCCACTTGAAGTCTCACCATTTCTACTGCTGGCTCAACGGTGACTTTGGACGGTCACGTAATCCAGCTATGTGACGACATGTTTCCTCTGCCCAGCCTCGTTTCTGAAGTTTGCCACTTGAGAAACAATATATATACAAGGGTACATCTTATACCAAGAAAACGCCTCGAATGCGGAAAGTCAAGACTCCACATCGTACAATCTCCTACTGAATCGCATAAAAATTCCTGATTTGCAAAAAAAAAAAAAAAAAAAAAAAAAAAAAGCCAATTCCCTCTACTAATTGATCCCGTCGCCTCCCCTCACCGAATCTTCACCCTGCTCATATCAACCGCCTCATTCATCTCCGTAGGTTTCGGCCCAAAGTCCTTCTTCGGCAATATCCCGACCATGGAGAGCAGTCGCCACGCCGTGTCGGTCGGCTGCGCGCCCACGCCTATCCAGTACTTGGCGCGATGCATGTCCAGCTTGATGTCCTTGTGGAGATTTCCCGACTTGTCATAGGGGTCGGGCTTGGGCACGGGGTCGTACGTGCCTAGGACCTCGAGGGGCCGGGAGTTTCGCGCGGTTCTACAGGATTTTTTTGATTTTTTTTCGAAAATTCCAATGCTAGTTAGGAATTTTTGCGCCAAGTTTCTGCGTGGACACGGATTGCAAAATAAGGGGGGGGGCGTACCGAGCGTGCGCAACGACAATGTTGTAGAAGGGCGAATTTCGGCGGCCGAACCGCGCGAGTCGGATCTTGACGACCATGGTGGGAGGTTCGGGGTTGCGGAGCTTTGGAGGATGGAATGTTTCGGGTTGTTGAGTTTTGTTGGTTTCGAGATTGGATCTCTTTTCGACCGGACGTTGGGTTTTGCCGCGCCGGCGAATAGGCGTCGAGCTGGCTGGCTTTTGGGGGGGGATGATGTGATGTGAGTTTGACATCAACCAGTTTCGTCATGACAACACGACTTACGCTACCAGCAGTAAATCCAATCTGATTCGTTCTGGACTTTGCGCTTTACAAAAGATTCCACGGGTACCAGGGGGTTTTCTCACCTGTTCGGTTTTCACCTGTTCGGGGTTCAAATTCAAACTTTCATCATGCCGCTCAAGGTACTGTGCGATTCTTTTTATAGCACGGCGGACTGACTGTGAGGAGGGGGCAAGTTTTCAATTTTTTTTTTCAACGCTGACTTACCCTCTGCGGCAGACTTTGGGGGCAAAAGCTGCGGCTGCTCTTGATCAAGAGCTCATGAGCACGTGCGCATTTTCTCTCGACCAGCTCATGGAACTGGCTGGTCTGTCGGTCTCGCAAGCTGGTGAGATGTCCAAATCTATGTGGGATGGCCGGATTTGACGAGACATTGGGTCTGATTGGTATCAGTGCACCGGATACAACCCTTGAGCAAGGGACGAAGAATACTTGTGGCTTGTGGTCCCGGGAATAATGGTGTGTCGTTCCATCAGCCTTGTAATAATGACTTGGTCTTTTACCCATTTGGCTGAGACTTGTTCTTCCCTAGGCGGTGATGGGCTCGTGGCAGCTCGGCACCTTTACAATTACGGATACCGACCTACTATCTTTTACCCCAAAAGGAGTCAAAATGATCTCTACCAGGTGCGTCAATGGCAATGTAGCCAAGGGAACAATAAAGCCATGCGCCGCATGGACCTGCATTGAACATAGGCCGGGTATCATGTTTCTTGTTTTGAACCTTTTCTTCTTCTTTTTCTTCTTTTACCTAATTAACATTGATGTATCTGTCTGCGTCTTCTATCCCTAATCGATGCTCAGGCTCTGATATGCTGGGTCGCGAAGTGCATTATCTGCGGTCATCATGTTTTGCAGTTACGTAGCCATGATAGGAATCTCATTGCTGACGCTCGTCGTGTTTTTAGCGCCTAACAAAACAACTTGAAGATTTGGAGGTGCCATTTATCGATGATTTCCAATCGGCATTGAAATCGACAGACCACGTTGTCGACGCAATATTCGGTTCGTATTCGCAGAGTGATGTTTACACGCCCTTCCCCCCCCCCCCTTTGTATCCCCCCTTCCCTAACGCGTTGTAGGGTTTAGCTTTTCGGGAGAGGTGAGAGAACCATTTCCGAGCGTCATTCAAGCCTTGGAGAAGACACGGCTCCCGGTAACGTCAGTCGATGCCCCATCGTCGTGGAATATCGAAAATGGTCCCCCGGAGTCGGGATTGGGAAGTTCATTCATGCCTACAGCTCTCGTCAGCCTCACAGCGCCAAAACCACTGGTAAAGTATTTCAAAGGACGCCACTTCGTGGGCGGGCGGTACGTACTTACTGCACTAGCAACTTAGCCAGAACAAACTTGATCTGACTCGGTGTTTCAGTTTCGTCGCGCCGTCCATGGCGAAGAAGTTTGACTTTGATATACCAGAATATATTGGCGTCGACCAGATTGCGGAGGTGTCGACGAGCACTGAGAGATATTGAGCCACGCAGGGTGTGATAAGTCGCCAACGTCTGCTCTCTCCTTCCCTCGTTTTTGTTTTCGTTTTCGTTCTCTTTTGGCTTTTCGTTTTCATCCTGACCGTTTTTCGGTCGTGGGCCTTTCATTCTGAACAAATCGTATATTCGTCACATGACCCGGCAACCGCCGCGCAAACTGTTTGGGCAGACAGGGCTTGGACAGCGACCGTCACGCATGTCGTCACGTATAGTGATTAGGCCGTCGGGACAAGACCACAAAGGCGGATGGAATAGGTGGCAGAATGCGACGTAGACAAGATATTCTTTCCCGCAGACTGGGCATATAGCCGTATATTCCCTGCACATTTATCGTGACTAAAGGATCTGGCCAGAAGACAACCGCCGCGCCACCTTGGACGACAGCAAGAGAAGACAACAGCGGGAAAAGCGTAGACGAAGCATTTCATCAACTTGACAAGACTCGTGCACCGCGTGCATTTCGTTCTGCTGGAGCCAAAGCTTGCTCCGATTTTAAGTTGGGCAACTGCGTTCCCGGAGCAAAAGCTCCTTGAGCTCCCGTGATAGGTTGACCTAAACGAGGCCGCGCTTACTCCGTACAGGAAGTTTGCTTGGTCCGCTTTTCTATAACACCAAGCTTCCTTCCTTGTGTCCTCTCCCGTGCTTGCTTGCTCTTTCTTTACATGTACTTGTTTAGAGTAAAAGAGTAAACAAACCATAGCGATTTTCACATTATACAGTTGTAAATATACTTTGATGAGGGCAGGGAGCCGGACATGGCACGTCTAGTTTTGTTTGACCACGCCAGGATCGACCTGCGACAGAGCCTCCCAAGTTCGTGGCCAAGCATTCTGGACCCGACAATGCATCAGCTAGCTTGTGGCCCGCGAAAGAATGGAAATTTTCAAGATTTATGGATCGGACGTGATCCGTACCCTGGCACTCCGAGGAAGAAATACGCGAGACATCTACGGAGGAAAGTCAACCCATGGTTAGGAAACATAATATATTCTAGATTATTAAACTGGCGAACGAGTAATACATGTAGTCCATGTCCAAATCCGCCTTCTAATGCGAAATTATAGTTAATTTAATTTATGAACTGTTATGGCAGTGGGAGGGCGGTTTTTTTCCCACTAGTGCTGGTCTGCCAGTTTCGCCAGATCTTACTGGTGGATATTCCCTCTTGGTTACGCAATTGTGGCAAGTCCTGGTAAAATCCAGGGATCGCTTCTCGCGAGACCCGCCAGAATAGAAATACATACACAAGCCAAGACTCGGACTCGGTGCCGCGCCCGCCTGAAGACACTATATATATTAATAGTGTTATAGAAGAGAAGAGAAAGGACGGACGGACGGGTTCGGAGCATATTAATATGTCCTTCCCCTCCGACGTTTCAAGAGGGGTTGATTCAGCGCACCCGATTTCATCAGGTTCCGCACTCCAAAAATCAAGCTGGCCATCCTTTGATTTTATGGTGATCCACTCGGTAACCAGCCTCGACTCGGAGCATCACACGCGTCAGGAAACTGCTTCTCATCGATTAAAGGATAAGATGGACAACGACTAGTTCAGAGCGACCAAATGTATTACAGTGAGTCGTCATCCATGTGCTCATGCATACTCTATATTCACAATCAGGTAGAGTTGCTCAACTGCCATCTGAGGTCGTCAATCATACCTCCTCTCTCCCATTTATTGTGATTTGGCCAAGCGGCAGGAAACGCTTCTTACGGTGCTCTCCCTTTTGGTTTCTATCAGGATGGCAATGTCCCCTGCAAGTTACAAGATCTTCCAGGGAAGGGTCCTCGGTCAAGAGTTATTCTTTGACCATGTTTCATTGCACCATTTGAAGCACCAAATTTTGGTCCAGAAAGCCGTGCTTCCTTGACATGATGAATGCTGAAAACTAGGGCGAAACTAATGTGAGCACCAAGTTATCTTATAACAAAGGCACGAATATCACGCTCGATGACTTGACCCCACCACGCCTACGAACTTTGGCTTCTGCGCGGCACCATTTCTTCGTGAACCCCCCTCCCCCGGCTGCAGGCCGATTCGACACGTGTCATGACATCAAACGGTTTACATTATGGGCCTGGCCTGGTTGCTGCGGGCGATTTTCTCTCTTGTCACGGGCCATGCCAATTTCAACATCTAGTTGATCCCGGACGGTCAAGCAAAAGCATCGACGAACCCTTTCGAGAATTGATCGTAACCATCGACCCCCGCCGCTGATACGCAGGCCTCACCATACTTTTGCACGAGCGTGTGCGAGTGACGCTCCTTTTACTGAGAAGACTGGCGAGAGGCAGGAAAAGGACGCATGAACTTTCCCTTGCACCGAAAGCCAAGTCGTGTGTATAAGAATGGTGGCAAAATGAAAGGGTTCTCTGCTCTCCTGTAAACACACTGCTATTCTTTTCTCGAGAGATGCCACCGCTGTGATAGTCGTTATAATTGGAATGGCTGACTGGCAAGGCATTCTTCTCTTTCGCCTCCTAGAAGAGGAAGAGGGCATTTGTTTTCAATCAGTCCATCCAGGCTTTCATGATGTTTTCAAGACCCATTTCATCGGCAACTACATGGGGAATACTGGTGCATATCCCGCTGGCGTCGTGGAACGGCGATGAACGGATATGAAGTAGGTTTGTTCAGGGATTCGTCCGACCGGTTCGCCGCGAGCAGGTGCAAAGTGTCAAACTGCAAGGATCTCTTCCCGATACATCCGTGATCATCACCGCGCGACCGGAAAATGCGAGTCTTCTTAAGCACTGCCTGATAGCGTCTACAGGATGTCCATGTTATCGCCGTTTAGGAACGGCCAAATTTTGTCTCTCATCTCGGAGACTGCGGCTACCACCGGATTGAAAATAAAAATAAAAATAGGGTTTGAATATAATGAGAACCGTCAGGCCACGAAGAGGATGCGCACCCTTGGTTTCTACATTCAACAGAATGCGAGAAACTTACTGAGCAATCTTGCACACAGTTCCATATGGCAGATTCAACTTCAATCTGCCATCCACGCCACGACGGCCCCTTTAGCCCGCCGCATCACACAACATGACATTAACCAAAAGATGATGCGATCATGCCGCGCTCATGATTGAAGATGATGTTTTTCCGAGCCGCGGCGTCGACATGGTGCCAAAATGCCTCGTTTGAGATGGTGAAGAGACGGTATCCCGGGGAATGCGCGAATGAAGTATTCAACATTGACGACGCGGCCAGGCCTTTGACGACCAAGAACCTGGTTGGTGATAGCAAGGCCAAGAAAGTTCCGGGCATACATAAGTAGATCTAAGACATTTGAGGAGCTGGCCAACAGCAAGGGCTGCATGCTCGAAAGATTCCCGAAGTTTCCATGCCAGATGGCGTCTAGTTTCGGCACGTTGTGGAACCACCACTCCACGATCTCTGGGGTAATAGGCCTTAGTACATAATGTATGTGCAATTTAGGCAAAAGATTGATGCAACGCTACGCTTCGGATGTCGCGCCAAATGCCCGAATTGTCGGTAATATCATGCGGGAGGCTGATTCGCCGGCATCGGCGACCCTCTCTCTGTAGGCACGCACGCACAATCAATAAAGGGAGCGTTTATGGAGCGAGCATCCCCCTCTGTGGCTTGCGTGTGTGAGCGCCCGATGTCGGGCTCCGCTATAGATTAGTAAGGCAATTAAGATATAAAGCCCTTACCACTAGAATTTATAAAAATTCGTAGATAGCCTTATTTACCTTTAAAGCCCTTTAAAGCTCTTTAAAGCTTAGATATAGGAGGAAGCAGGCTTAATTGCATTAATGTAAGACCTTAACTCTTGTAGTTAATTATAGCTATGTGAATAGCTTCAGTCCGTACTCCGTACATCCGTATAATGCAAGGCAGTATTACATTATATACATCATAAACGCGTTTAACACATTAGACTTAGTCACTATATAAATTACTATAGGTGGCCGGTAACGGATGTCTAAGCCACTTCCCTAGCCACAAAGGGATGCTCCTTACGCCAGAGGGGATGCTCCATAAACGCTCCCTTAATAAATGGATGAATGAGAATGTGGCGTTGGCGAGGACGAGGCTACATGGATTATGTACAGTGAGGCAAGAGGGCGGCAGGTGCCTCGTGCCCCGCTCGATATCATATCGAACGAAAGTCCGGGGTTCTCGACGGGACAATGAAGAAGACGTTGCAAATAGCCAACAGCTTGGCAAGTGGTGGTGCTGGAAGAGATGGCCAAGTAGAAAACAGTATATTTACTGTACATACTATCCTGTGTGTCCGTCGTGTGTGTTGTGTCCTCTTTGCCTCCAGCAGCAGCATATTGCTCAACTCGGGACGACTTTCTCAAGCCCCGACATCAACCCGACATCAACACCTGACATCAACACCCGACATGCCGCCTGCTGGACCGGGTCCAACCGAGTCGCTTCTTCTTCTTGACATTGATCATAGCTCAAGACAAGTAAGTGCAAGTAGAGATCCTGTCCCTCAAGTGAGGCCATCATGTTGTTGATCGCGCGTCTGGATGAAATTCTGCCATGCAACGGTTTCCGTACATGCATATTCTGGGGTGGCTGCTCCAGGCGGGGTTGATGCCCCTCCGCGCGCTGGTTGGGCTACCAGCAGATAACGGATAACCCATTGTCTTCAACATGATTATCGGGCAACGTTTGTATACATGTATATGCACTCCGTATGTGGAGCCTGGCGAGCTGACCAGGGCTAAAGCCTAAAGCCTATGTAATACGGAGTAAAGTCTTGAGCCTAAAACCAAAAAGAAGCCAGCCTAAAGCCACACGAAGCAGGCAGCCACGCAGCTCTGGCCCACCGGCCGGTTGGTTGTACGATAAGGGGTTTTTTTTTTTTTTTTTTTTTTTGCCTGAATGAGAAGATGACTGAATCCTTCTCTTGTGGCAATTGTTTTCTCCACTGTTCTGACAGGAAGGACCGTAAATGCTCCGCACTTCTCCGCAAGTTTAGCAGCGTCTTCTGGTAATACCCTGCCTGAACGGCTCACGTGCTTGAACGGCATTGGTTGACCTTGAGAAAACCAGGGGACGGACCATTCGACAAACGCCACAAACGCCTCATTTTGTGTTATCGCAATTGTTATCCCGCGTTCTGTTCTGTACAGTGTCTTGGAAGTGTTTGTACATGTATGTGTGTCTGTATTCTGGCCGCATTCGTGAGGCTGTCTTGGCCGTATGTACGCCTCAATCAGCTGAGCTGCATTTTTCCGTACATAGATAGATTGCCAGTGCTCCGTGCTCCAACACACAGTCCAGGACTGTACCCGAGTTCCTGTGAGGCGTTGTGGATGTCCCGCTCCTGGCAGTCTGGGTGTGTCGGAAAAGCTGCGCAGCACTGCTTGCCGCGCTAATATTGGCGGTGACTACGGAAGTGACCCCAGGTCCTTCCTTCCCACTTTTTTCAAACCTTGTTGCCTTGCTATCACTGCGGACCCCCGTCTTGCGCCCTCCACATCGAAGCTGTCAAGAAGCATTGGATGGGGGCGCCTTGTCCATTTAACTTCTCCATGTTCCCCTCCCCCGTCGTGGCATTCTTACTTTTTCTTCTTTGGCTGTCCAACCGTCAGATTCATTCTTGGTCTCATTTGCCACTGCGACGTGCGCTGACTTAGACAGCTTCCCTCGCGTGCAGTATTCCGCCCGCGGCGCACTAAAGCCCTGCCGACTCGAGCTTGTCCAGACTCGGCACACGGCCGCTTCCGTTGGTATTTGCAGCGCCCCGGATCAGAAACAAGATTGCCAAGTTGACGTCGCTCAGGTCTCATTGTCAGTCCGCCAGACTACGAAGCGCAACTTCTTGTCGAGACGACAGTTCCAGAATCACTTCAGTGAACTTCGGCAGCTTTGCTGAGAGTTATCCTTGATAATGATGGAGAAGCTCGATGGCAGTGCCACCCACGATTCGGAACGCGGCCACCCTGCCGAGAATGGCGAGTACAATCTGGCTGAGCAGCACGACCAGCTGGCTCGCGGTCTCAAGAGTCGTCACATCCAGTTCCTTGCGCTAGGTGGTGCCATCGGGACTGGTTTGTTCGTTGGTTCTGGGAATATCCTGTCCACCACGGGACCTGCGCCACTGTTCATGGCTTACCTGTCTATGATGATGCTTGTCTGGGTGGTCATGAACTGCTTGGCTGAGATGGTTACCTACTTGCCAATGCGCGGTATTACCGTCCCCTACTTCGTGGACCGCTTTGTCGACCCAAGTCTTGGATTTGCTGCTGGATGGAATTACTGGTATGCATATGCCATGCTGATTGGTGCCGAGGCGACGGCTGCAGGAATCATCATCGACTATTGGGGCGCCAATGTCAACATTGCTGTCTGGATATCCATCGTACTGGTGGTCATTCTTCTTCTGAACATAATCGCGGTCGGATTCTTCGGTGAAGCTGAATTTTGGTTTGCCAGTATTAAGCTGATTACCATCATGGGACTCATCATCTTGGGCGTTGTCGTCTTCTTCGGAGGCGCACCGAATCAGGATGGAGTTCTTGGTTTCCACTACTGGAAAGACCCCGGAGCCTTCGTCGATTACAAGGTCGCCGGCCCTACTGGTCGCTTTTTAGGCTACTGGAAGGCTTTCGTGTCCGCCGGTTTCGCCTTCATCACCTCGCCCGAACTTATTGCCATTGCCGCAGGCGAAACGATCGATCCCCGCCGAAACATCCCCAAGGCAGCTCGCCGATTTGTCTGGCGTTTGGCCGTCTTCTATGGCCTTGGCTCGCTCATCATTGGTGTCATAATACCTTCCAATGACCCCAGGCTCTTGGGAGCCGCTCAAGAAGGCAGGTCGGATGCTAGTGCGTCTCCCTTCGTCATCGGTATTCAGAATGTGGGCATTCCAACTCTCAACCATATCATCAATGCTGCCATTTTGACTTCGGCCTGGTCTGCCGGCAACTCGTTCCTTTACTCTGGCAGCCGAATCCTGTACTCCATGTCACTGAACGGCCAAGCACCTAAGCTCTTCCGCGTTACCAATCGCAACGGTGTCCCATGGATCGCGGTATTGGCCACCTGGTCCATTGGTCTGCTTGCTTATCTCAACGTCTCCAACTCTGGTGCCGCCGTCTTCACCTGGTTCACCAACATATCTACCATATCCGGTTTCATCGCCTGGATAGTCGTCCTGGTTACCTACTTGCGCTTCCGACACGCCATGATTTTCAACAATCTCTTGCACGTGCTTCCCTACAGGACGCCGCTACAGCCATACGCTGCCTATGCAGCCCTCTTCATCATCAGCGTTCTCACCATTACCAATGGATTCCACACGTTCATGCCGTTCGACGCCAAAAGCTTTGTAGCAGCCTACGTCACCCTCCCGATTTTCCTGATCCTGTACTTGGGCCACAAAATTTGGTACCGCACTGCGTTGTACATCCCCGTGGACAAGATTGACGCCATCACGGGCAAGAAGGAAATGGATGAACTGGCGTCTATGGAGCAGCCCCGTGTTGCCAAGAACTGGCTCCAGACTATCTGGTTCTGGCTCGCATAGAGACGTCTACGTGATGAGGGATGAAACGAATTTACGCCACAAATAGATCTTGAAGATTTGCAGATATGTTCTTTGCTTGGATTAGAGCACAGTTTTTATGAAACAGGCGTGCTGGTCAACAACAGCCAGTTGATACTCCGTACGGTTGTGTAAACATCAATTTTTATTTATTTATTTCCTCACCAAGACTGACTGCATTGCAAACTGTGATTGCGTTGACAATCTGCCTGAATTGACCTCAAACGGTTTTATATCTAAAGTCTACCCAAGCTTTGTCAAGGCAAGATTGTCTCGCGTCGAGCAGGCGCAGCAGCCACGTTGACGAATTAAATGCAGAAGGGCGTGTCGCAAACCACAGGCCACGACTGGTCTCACACTAGGAGACCTAGAATGCCCGAATTTGGTTCATTCAGGACGAATCCAGAGGCGATGCACCCAAGGCAGTCAGTCCACTTCATATCTTGACTACCCTAGGCCCGTGCAAGATAAGTCACCATGGGACAATTTCTCATGAGTCCCAAGACTATCAGGCATCGCATCGCCGGCTTAAGAAAGGAGAAGAGGGAATGTATCAAGATTGGACACATTTTACAGGTCCTCTTCTTGCTACCAGCTGTACCATCTAGCAAGGTGCGTTTGTACTAAGAAGGGGGCGGCAGCAACATATCTAGGAAGAAAGGAGGGGACGTAGACAGTAGGTAGCTTTTACGAGGTTTCACGTCATCGTCATTTTTGTGTTCTTAAAAAAAAAGAGTAAGTTTTTATTTTCAAAAGGCATACATATGTTACGATCGTGACAGGAGCGTCATTAGGTCAACGGCTGATGGTACGTCCCACTCAGCAAGCATGATGATACTGGCTGGATACTTCGTGGGAGGACTGAGTCCAGGGGACTTTTGCCAGCCGCAAAGACACCAACTGTTGGACTGCATGGCATGTGAATACAGCAGATGGAGACTTCTTCCATGGAGATACATGTTCCCGCAAGTCCCTCATGCACATCACATGCACATGCACATGCTGCTGGGGCTGTGCTTTGCTCACGAGTTCTCGCTAAATGGGTCACGGTCACCTCCCTTGGTATTATCGGGCCCCGCACTACGGAGTACTCCGCGTAGATACACGGAGCTGATTGAGGAAGCGGCAAAGCACGTACATACGCGAACAATAGCAACAGCCTTGTGACGAAAAGACAGCGAGCAAAGGGGTGCCGGACGCCATGTCTCGTGGCATGTTGCGGCAATTGCGCGAAAGCGAGGGCAAGTTCGATTGGAGAAAAGCAGCCGATGAATCGAGCCAAGACGCTAACTTGAGACCGAAAGGGGCCAAGCGCCAGGCACCAGGCCCGCACTGCCCGCATCGAAACTGCCAATGGAGAAAAAAGCTAGTGGAGCTCCAGCAATACAGCCAATCAATGTAAGAGAAGGAAATTGTTCAAATTTAAGCTGTCGCCACGGAGCAATATGGAGGGGAATCAAAGGTTACATGTTATGATGGACCTCCACCCCACGCTACCAGCCAAGTCAGATAAGACTCGGCCCTCCCTAGCAGCTATGTACATATGGCAGAATACGTGTGCCCTACCGTAACGTTTGCTCTCTCCTCCAGATGAAGGGCGTATCAATCCGTAGACGTTCAACCACGGGCAATAAGTCCGTGCGTGTCATGGGAAGAAACGCGACTGAGACACCAAAGCGGCCGAGAGTCACAACAGCGTGTCCTGCCAATTCCGCAGCTGTGCATCAAGGACGCGGTTTGCGCGCCGGTCGGTCGTGCTTTGTTTATGGCGTGCTGGCACTGAGCAGCCGACGGAGTGAGCTCAGATCGAATCATGGCCGTTGTTCCTCTGGCGAGAAGGATGGATCGTGGAAATGATGCGTGGAGAAACGGCTGGGACTAGACCGCTTCGAGTGGAGTCTTGTCATGAAGGAAAGGGCAAGAGAAAGGGAAAGGGAAAGAGAAGGGGAAGGGAAATGCAAAACATCGATTTACTATTAACAGGTCAACGCCCTCGGCCCCTCACTGTCAGCCACATTCAATGTTCCGCAGCTGCTTTCTGCGCCCGCCCGTGCCTGTGCATGTATGCAGTATGTATGTACATATGTGTGCCTCTGGTCCAACTCCCTGCGACACCAGTTGGGAGGTTGGCCAGGTACCTACATGTAGGTACCCACCTCCCGCACTGCAACGGCCGCAGCGCGCCAATCGAAAGGGCGGGCACGGCCGAACCCCTGCACGCACCCCCCATCAGCTGGCCCAGCTGGCTGCCACAGCCTGCCAGTTGCTGCCAGTGCATGGTGCTTAATCTCACTCGACAATCAATTTCGGCGCTTGTTGTCGCACTCTTGTTTTTGGCCCGCCGCTCGGTCGCGCGACTCCAACAATCCTTATTATACTAATGGCTGGCCGCCCCCTCCCCCGTCTCATCTGCGCTTCGTCTTCCTTTGTCGTCTGCAGCACGTTTCGCTTCCTCGCTCGTTCACACCAGCCCAAGGCTTCGTTGGCAAAGCCTCTACATTCTTCGTTTCACCCAAGTCACTCTTTTAAAATCAACGCAATATCCCTTTCCGTGTTTTGCGCCCTCACGAACCCTTCAACGACATAACGAATACTATACCCAACCCAACAGAAGGAAGATCCGGAAATCAAGACAAAAATGCAGTTGACCACCACTCTCGCTCTCGCCATCCTCCCGGCTCTGGCTCTCGCCGACACCAGCTCTGCCACCGGTTCGGCTCCCGCCAATGTCACCACGACTTGCACCTTCACCACGAAGCTCGTCAAGACGGTGACCCTTTCCCACGTTCGCACCGTTGAAACCTCTGTTGCCTCAACTTGGAGTCACAATTCGACCACTTACATGCCCACCGGCGGCATGACTTCCGTCTTCACTGCTCCTCCTGCCAACATCACTGCTCCTGCCAACACCACTGCCGGCCCCATCAACGCTGCTGGTGCTCTCGATGCCACGCATGTTGCCTTGGCTGGTGTTGTCGGCATGCTTGCTGTTGTCCTGATGTAGATCAAACAGCGCTGAACAAGGATTCGAGACGGGTGGGAAGTGTTGGAAAGAGTCGATGAGGGCCTGAGGTTGGTCGGTACAAGCAATTCCCCCATCTCATGGCGGGCAGGGTCACTTGCAAAAGTGATTTAATTTCCTTTGTCAGAAGTTTTTGTTGCGCCTTCTCTAGCCCTGTGGCTTGGTTTTTTTCTTTTTTTTTTCGTGTGGGTTCCTTGATTCAACTCCGTGACGATCTACGATCATGACGATTTCACGACTGCGAGGAGCGCGCTGCTATCGAACAGATATGCTCTATTCTCAACTGACGTCACAAGCTCGCGCTTGGGCATGGCGTCTCTTCTCGCCTAGTCGCTTACTGCTTCTTCGGCTGCCATGTTTCCGCAATGAAGCTATATGCGGAAACTTGACACATCAGCCAAACCTTGACGTTTTGTACAAATCCCATTCTTTGCACAGTTTTGCACACGCACGCGCGCGCGTCGATTGCGCTGCGCTGGAAACATGGACGTGTGCCCTGCGTCTTTGCAGACCACGATCACATCAAAATTATCACTGCGATCAACCTCATTGGGTAGACGCCCACCTTGGACCTTGTTCCCGACAGCCTTTCATTTTCTCAAATCTATACTATTTTCCTCATCGACGTTTCGCTGCCTGCTCAAGCAGGCGCAGTTTCCCAGGCTGTCGGGGAAGGCTGGTAGGGTGCCTTCGAGATGTACATACATCCCCTCTCAGCAATCTTGATCTGCAGTGCCGTGCATCGTGGTGCGTCCTGGCTGGCTGGATACATATTTTTGCACCCTTTGATTTCACTTTTTATTCTATTTTTTTTTACATGTATATTCTGTACAAGATGTCTTCACTAGGCCTGTTGTCGACATGGCAGACCTTTAGAACAATGAGGACAAAAGTTGCGATCAAGGAGCAGCAGTACAACTCTCCTTGCAAGCAATATGTACTCTTCACACCACTCTACTTCTTCACAATCATCTTCCGAGATCACATCTGACTGCTGCTCCATTTTTTTTTTAAATTCAATTCTACGGTGATACCCTTTATACTTGACGGAGAGATATAGTGGGAGGAAGAGACCTCGTATCTTGGATTTTCCAGTGGTGTATGTCCCATACATTGCTCTTTTTCTTGGTGATGGATTTTTTATTTATTTTTTCGGTGGGAACGGCGCTTGTCAGATGGCATGATGTAGAGGACTTGGTGAGAGAGTTGGGTTTCTATTTGGCCCGTACGCCGCTGTAGTCAAATAGCAAGCTCTTTTTTACCTGAAAACTGATGGTCCTTGTGTCATTTCTTCCCAATGTCGTGCCTGTCCTTGTTCAAAACGCGCAGGCACACAGCCATAGTATATACACACGTGCCCTCTTATTCATGTATCAAAATTTGTCCTTTACCTACTCACCATCAAACCCTTGTTGAATCTGAAATCGTATGATGCCATGCTCGACAAATTTCTCGATCAACTCACCACGAGTCTTCTCTTCCACCACTCTATTCAGCTCCCGATAGGAATCGGCCCCGTCCCAAACCCGTCCTCTCCATGCAAACTTCTCGTCACTACAATCCCACACCAAGCACCCCTGTGAGAATCCCCCCCCCTGGATTCGAGGTAGCGCATGCGGATGATGCCTCGCGGTTGACGAAGAAGGTCGGGAGGGCGACGTGGGCGCTGTAGAGGAGGTGGTGGAATTTCGTAGTTGAGGGGCGCAGCTCGGTGGGGAGGTATGGGAAAAGCGTGAATGTTGGGGGCGTCATGATGGACGGATGGACGGGACGGGATGTGCTCGAGTGCGGAGGGAGGAGTGGAGGTGAAAAAGATGGAGGAGAAGGGGAAGTTGAAGCCAAGCCCGAGAGGTCGCCGTCGTGGTTGGAAATTATGTCACCTACTGTCCATGGAACCGGGATGATGATCCGAGGCGAGTGAAGAGGGCTGTGGATATAGATTGTTTCCTCCGGGCCCTTCTTGCCAGCTAGCATACTTACTATGTCGTTGGATATATTTGCTATAGATGAATGGACTGCACTCGTCTTCTTCATGACAGCAACCTTGACTGTATCCGCAGCTTCGATGAAACTGGAACTGTAACCAAAAGTACCAAGAGTAAATGCTTCCATGGATTGCGCTCACAGTCCCGGGAAAATTGCCTGCTGAAAGTCACATCCAGCAAGATCGGCCTGTACGGGACGCCGGGAAGAAGAATCACTCTTCTAGACTGATTCGCGCCCAGGCTGGACGGGGGCACGGCCGAGATGGTAAATGGCTTTCACTAGTCGGCAAGTTGGGGTTGGCCTTGGATTACACGCAGACGGCAAAGTATGCATCAACTCAATTCTTGGATAGTGGCTGATGATGAATTTGGGTTGATTCGCCACCAAACGTTGGATGATGAATGGATTGCAGGCAGTGCATTGCTTCAAATGAATCGCCGGGGTAGATGATGCGCTGTATTATCACGAGCGCACAATGATCATTGATGGATAGCCCCGATGTTCAAACAATCGACTGTTCAATTGTACTTCAAATATACACCATGACGTCTCACAGAAGACCCCTCCAGAAGACCCCTCCAGAAGTCCCCTCCAGAAGTCCCCTATTGTTTCGCCTCAGACTGTCCCGCAACAAAAGGCTTGCCATCACCGGGACCGATGCGCACATCCGCAAAGATCTGCTTTGGCCGCAGCTCGACGGGGGTGACGTTCTTGGGCTGGTCGGGAATCTTCTTCTCAATTTTCTGGAGTGGTTGCCACATTAGTATCTTTCGTGAACCAATAGCGGTCACGCGGCTTTGAACGGGCTCGCTAAGAAGCTGCAAGTCACAAAAGAAGTTGAGAGAGGTTGAGGCATCTCGACTTACGAGGTTGTCGTAAACACACTTGTTCAACTTCCACTCGGCAGGTCGGCACTGCCACAGCTGCTGATTTCGGTCGTCGAGACATTCCCAGTGTTTACGAAATTCGGCCAAACAGTGCGTGTTAACGTCCTTGAGCCTGTTCTCCGTCATTGTGTGTCAGCATTCATGCTTTTTTTTTTTTTAAAAAAAAGCTTCACGGCCCGGTCCCCGATCAAGCGCCGGATTCATTTCACTCTGCTGCTGTACAATACGACAATATAGCCCTGATGTAGGAATTGGAAGCATGTTTCCAACGTACACGCTCTGCGCGCAGCGAGTTACTCGGCGGCCCTCCTTCATGCAGTCAAACTCGCCACGGCCAGGGTTCTCCGTCTTGCACTGCATGTAATCATCGTTGTAGTCGCGGCATCGTGCGCCGATGAAGAAAGATGCCGATAGGAGGGGTGCAGAGCTGGCACCTATCTCCTTGACGGCGGGGATGCTGTCGGGGAGCGGTGTAGTGTCGATGAGGACTTCCTGATGGAACCTGTAATTTGGACGTTAGCCACAAAGTCGTCCGGGCGTTTTGCTCAAGTTGCTTGCACTGGCGCAAATTCGGGGCTCGAGGCCTCTACATCGCCCGGTGACAGGGTGAAAGAACTGCTGTTCAAAAGACGTACTGAGCTCGTCGTGTCGCCATGTTGCCTGTATCGGGACTGCCCTTGGGATCGAAGCGGAAGTGAGGGTGTTGGGAACTTGGTGCGATCACGGCGGGAAGCCGGAATTTGAGGTTGAGCTTGGAATTGGCGGACTGTGATTGGTCGAATGACTGGGTCGTTAGGCCGGTCTGGCAAGAAGAGGCGCGAGGACTTCGACAAACAAAATTGGTAGGGCGGCGCGCGACAACAAAAAAAAAGCTGCCGCCAGAACAGGACCACCGCCAGACAAGCTCCAAGCTTCACTTGCCCGGCCGACCGAGTCAGTCCGACGCATAACCCGGCTCACGACGATAGTGCGACCGGAATACTAGCATCGTCTGCCTCCACCTGCATCCAACAGCAAGCTAGATCAGGGCACCACCACCTGAGTCGTCCCTTCAACCATGTCGCTCTTCGGCCAGCCCAAGCCGTTGAGCTCTGGGGGCCTCTTTGGTCAATCGCAGTCTACGCAGCAATCCCAGCCCACTCAACAGATGGGTAGTGTATTCGGTCAGCCTCTAGGCGGCCAGCAAAACAATACCATGGGCAACTCCATGATCGGAGGACAGCAGCAGCAGCAACAACAACAGCAACAACAACAAGTACAACAAATGCCGGCTTTGGCCCAATCGCAAGCACAGTTATCAAGCTCGCTGTGGCAACCGGGCAAGGAGACACCTCGTATGTACAACTCAAAGAACTTGCACCTGCTCATTCCTCAAAGTGAAGAGACCAATGCTGACTATCTGCTAGACCAGAAACCCATCCTCGATCAGATCAAGCTCGTCACCGAAAAATGGGACCCTGCCAGCCCAAGCTGTGTCTTCAAGCACTACTTCTACAACAAGGTCGACGAAGCTCACATCCCCTTTTACAAACCACAGCCTCACGAAGACCCCAACGAGTGGGAGGAAGCACTGCAGAATAAGCCGGCGCCAGGGTACATGCCTGTTCTATGCTCAGGATACACGGGCGTCGCAGACCGCCTCAAGACCCAAAAGCGAGCAATCTCGGAGTTCAGCATGCGTTTACATCAGATCAATGGCAGTCTGGACGCCATACTGCAGCGTCACGAGCTGGAAACCGAAGTCCGGGCATTGGCGTCGCGAAGACGACAAACTGCGATTAGCGAGAGGTGCCTGGCCCTGGCGGCCAAGGTACAGATCCTGCGGAACCGGGGCTACGCGCTCAGCGGCGACGAGGACGATCTCAAGAATAGACTGCAGAGATTGGAAAGAGAGGTCCAGGATCCGGCTTTGGGGGCTAGAGAGGAGGAGTTGTGGAGTCGGCTCATCGTATTGAGGGGTTACTCGGACCGTTTGAACAAGGAGCTCGACAGACCTGCTGGCCAAGACGGCGAGTGCTTGGACTCAGAGACGGAAGCCAAGGCAAAGAGAGTAAGTATCGCCCAATAAATACTCCCATGTTGTTCAACAAGAGTCTCGGACGCTAAATATAGACTTAGGTGTTGGAAGATTATGAAAAGCAACTGCAGCATCTGAAGAAGGAAGTAGAAGCTCTAGGTCTTGACTTTGAGCGATGGGAGAAGAGTCGTAACGGCAACTCGAAGTCAAAATGACGGGACCAATCAATGTCTAGAAGAGTAATGGCTGGCATAGAAGGTTTACTAGGAGCTTTTCATGGATGTGTTTCATCATTTCCTTCAAAACCATAGTTGATGGTGTTTTTTATGTGGTACCGTGCAGTTAGGAGCTACATCGAGTGGTTTGGTTCATTGGCAGTAGGAGAAGAGATTTGTGTCTTTTCGCACAGATGCAATGGGACAGTTCAATGGAACAGTTCAATGGAAAAACTTTCATGAGCCAGAAAACTGCAGTCCATGGCAAATCGTGGCCTGATGCTCAACACGTTGAACATCTTGCACAGCAGAGCTTCATATTTCGGCACCAAGTTCACGTCAACCACACACCAACCTTCCACATGGTAGGAGAAAGCTCGCATCTGCAGCATATCAAGTTCAATTTGGCGACAAAGCAGAACGTCGCCATGTGGCTGCGCATCGTTTGTTGTTTCGAATATGGTACAGATTATTTTCCATACAGGTGTCCCTTCTAGTATTATTTTTTCTCGAATCCATATCGTACAGTTGGCAAGAAACAATCTCCGTCTTCTCGCGTCCCGTGGGCGCGCTGGATCATCATCGTAGTGTTCGGAAATTCTTTGCATGTCGATTCTCATCTGCCGAGCAGCGTCTGCTGGCATGGCAGGCAAAGGGTTTGTGTTATCATCTATCCATCTCGGCTCGAGAAGAAGCCAATGCCATTTAAAAGATTCTGCTGGCCATGTCGATGGCGAAAGGAGCTGCGACGCATCATCGATTTAGCAAGCGTGTTGGTACAGCTGTGGGCACATAGAGGGAACCGAAAAGAACATACACAGGTACAGCATGAAAGCAGTCGCGACAACCTGCTGGACGGTGAAGGTAGCTTCGGCCTCCATGGCGCGGATCTCCTCGGGGGACTGTTGCGGGGGGGCGACTTGTTGCTTTCTGTCAGCTTTGCTATGCTATTGCCCTACCCAACAAATTACCCAATTGTTTATGGTGCGGCGCAGGACAGACAGATTGGCAGGGCGGGTGATAGACGTACATCCTCCAAACATTGTGAGTAAGTGGTAATTAATAGGTTGTTGGACAAGGGCAAAGGAATCGATTCGTTGCGTTAAAAGTCTTGTCTGGGAGGTAGTCGTATTTACGTAAAATAGGGCGACTTCGGCCGTGGAGATGGTGTTGGAGGATACGGAGTAATACATGTAGACTTGCAAAAATTCCACCAGATCCCATCCATCGCCCAGCGTCGGCCCGAACACTCCCGAGATAAAGGCGATTACGCCTTCTGAAGCCAGATTGGAAACCGCCCCACTCAGAGCCACCCGCCTAGGAAAGCCCAGACATTTTTTTTGACTTAAACGGCAGGGGCGACGAAGAAAATCCCTGCTCTAGCCGACAAAGCGGGATCCGGCGAGGCAGTTTGGCAGGTATCTTATCTCAGTTCTTAGTAACAACTAACCGCCGGCCCATCTCTCGTTTTCATTCTTCAACTCTTCCCCACGATCGCTTCCTCTTCCCTTTCCTTCTTCTTCTTACTTGTTTGCTTGCATCGATAGCTGGCTTCTTTGCGGTCCGCGTGGACAGTGGAGTGGACTGCGACGAGGAATCTGCTGTTACTCTGATCTGTTTTCGCCACCGGCCGCCACTGTCGGCTTTAAAACACCCCGGTTGGTTGTCGTCTTGGAATTCGAGAGGTTCTTTCTTGGCAATATACTGAGTATCTCGACGAGAACCTCTCATTGACACAAAACGCTTCGTCCAAGTTCACCGCGAAGCCCGGAATCACCTGAGAAACGCTGCACAGTCAGGAATTTGCTGCAGTTTTGCACGCAATGGCTTCGAGACTGCCTCTCGCCCGAGGAGTGCCTCTGCGCTCTTCTACCGCGGTTGTTAGCCGAGCTGCGCTGCGCACCAGCTTCATTGCGCGCGCTCCAATTGCGGCTCCCTCCGTTGTCGTACGACGCTTCTCGCAAACCTGCAGGGTGGCGAGCTCTCTTGCAGAGGCTCGTAACGCTCAATTGGAGTCTCTCCGCCAGGATCCCGCCTATCTGGACATGCAGAGGACATGTGCAGAGAACCCACAGCCATGGATGGACTTCACTGCACGACACATTGGTCCTCGCGACGAGGACATCTCTGCCATGCTCAAGCAATTGGGCCCCGGCGTCGATTCTCTGGACGACTTTGTTGCTGAGGTTATACCCGAGGACATCATGTTGCCTCCCACAAAGACAATTCAGCCCGAGACTTACAGCGAGTCTGGTGTGGCTGAGGCCTTCAAGGCCATGCATGCCAAGAACGAAATTCACACTTGGATGAACGGTGGCGGTTACTATCCCGTCGAGATTCCCGGAGTCATAAAGCGAAACATCCTCGAGAACCCTGCGTGGTACACCAGTTACACTCCTTACCAAGCCGAGATCAGCCAGGGTCGTCTTCAGTCATTGCTCAACTTTCAAACCATGATATCCGACCTCACTGGCCTGCCCGTCGCCAATGCCAGTCTGCTTGATGAAGGTACCGCTGCTGCCGAGGCCATGACCATGTCCTTGAGCAACCTCTCTACCTCTCGTGCCAAGCGCCCTGGCAAGACCTACGTTGTTTCTCATCTCGTCCACGACACTACCATTCAGGTCATGCATGGCCGTGCCGAGGGCTTCGGTATTCGCCTCGAGGTCTTGGATCTCTCTGCTCCCGATGTGTATCAGAAAATCCAAAACCTGGGCGATGACCTGGTGGGTGTTCTGGCTCAGTATCCTGACACCAACGGTGGTGTTGGTGATTTCCGGGAGCTGGCGGATGTTGCTCACAAGCAAGGCACCCTCTTCAGCGTGGCCACAGATCTGTCTGCTTTGACGCTTCTAACGCCCCCAGGCGAATGGGGCGCCGACGTTGCTTTTGGCAACTCTCAGCGATTTGGTGTTCCTCTGGGCTTCGGTGGTCCTCATGCTGCCTTCATGGCTGTCAAGGACTCCAGCAAGCGACGTCTGCCTGGCCGAATCATTGGTGTTTCCAAGGATCGTACTGGAGGCCGCGCTCTTCGCCTGGCCCTGCAAACTCGTGAGCAGCACATTCGTCGCGAGAAGGCTACCAGCAACGTCTGCACTGCCCAAGCTCTCCTTGCGAACATGGCTGCCATGTATGCCATCTACCATGGTCCCGCCCAGCTCAAGGAGATGGCTGTGAACAATCTTCGCTATGCTCGTATGATTCAGTCTGCCGCTCAGCACTACGGTCTCACCGTCCCTACTGCCACTCTCGACCCGAAGGGTCGTGTTTTGTCAGACACAGTTACCCTCAGCTTTGAGGAGCCTCATGCATGCCAGGCTCTCCGCAGGAAACTTCTCCAGAAAAGGGTCAGCGGTGGAAAGGCATGGACTAAGAACGAGGTTGTTCTCGCTGTCCCTACCACATTCACTCTTGATACCTACGTTCGCATCGTCGAGGCTTTCCAGGCAGTTGCCAAGAAGAACCACACCCACCGTAATCTCGAGGTTGCCAACAAGTTCTGGACGGAGGGCTGGAAGCCTTCTCTGGAGGAGGTCGTCAACGATATTCCCGACGCCGTTCGCCGAGAATCTAGCTACTTGACTCATCCCGTCTTCAACACCTACCACAGCGAGACCGAGATGCTCCGATATATCCACCAACTGCAGTCCAAGGACCTGTCTCTCGTCCACTCCATGATCCCCCTGGGCTCTTGCACCATGAAGCTCAACGGGACCACCCAGATGGAACTCATTGGTCATGATCTGAGCTCCAACATCCACCCGCATGCCCCCGTCAGCAGCTACAAGGGATATCAGAAACTTTTCAGCGCAACTTCTGCTCAGCTCGCTGCCCTGACTGGCATGGATGCCACCTCACTGCAGCCCAACTCTGGCGCACAGGGCGAGTTCGCTGGTTTGCGAGCTATTCGCAAATACCACGAGCAGCAGCCTGGAGCCAAGCGCGACATTTGCCTGATTCCTGTCTCTGCCCACGGCACGAACCCTGCCTCTGCCGCCATGGCTGGTATGCGAGTGGTCCCCGTCAAATGTGACACGACCACGGGCAATCTGGATCTCGCTGATCTTGAGGTCAAGTGCAAGAAGCATGAGAAGGAGCTTGGTGCTTTCATGGTCACCTACCCCAGCACCTTTGGTGTTTTCGAGCCCGGTGTTCGCAAGGCTTGCGATATTGTCCACGCTCACGGCGGCCAAGTCTACATGGACGGTGCCAACATGAACGCTCAGATTGGACTCACGTCTCCTGGAGCGCTAGGTGCTGATGTATGCCATCTGAACCTCCACAAGACTTTCTGTATTCCCCACGGCGGCGGTGGTCCCGGCATTGGCCCCATCTGTGTCAAGTCTCATCTTGAACCATTCTTGCCTCACAAGCATAGTCAAACTCCTATTTCCAGCGCTTCTTTCGGAAGTGCCAGCATTGTGCCCATCAGCTGGTCTTACATTGCCACTATGGGTAGGTCTCATCATTGCGCCCCACCCGCTTTTTTAGTATTGACAATTTGATGGATGTGTGATACTAATTCTGACAACTAGGTGACAAGGGCCTCCGCAAGGCCACAAGCGTGGCTCTGCTCAATGCCAACTACCTCCTTGCCCGACTCAAGGACCACTACCCCATTCTCTACACCAACGACAAGGGTCGGTGCGCTCACGAGTTCATCATTGACGCCCGTCCCTTCCGTGATACCGCCGGCATCGAGGCCATCGACATTGCCAAGCGTCTCCAGGACTATGGCTTCCATGCCCCTACTATGAGCTGGCCCGTGCCCAACACGCTCATGATCGAGCCCACGGAGAGTGAGAGCAAGGAGGAGCTGGATCGTTTCGCCAATGCTCTGATCAGCATCCGCCAGGAGATTCGCGAAATTGAAGAGGGCAGACAACCTCGCCAAGGAAACGTTCTCCGCAATGCTCCCCACACGCAGAAGGATTTGATCGTGGGTGACGGCGAAGGGAAGTGGGACCGCCCTTACTCCCGTCAAAAGGCCGCCTATCCTCTCCCGTTGTTGATGGAGAAGAAGTTCTGGCCCACTGTGACCCGTGTTGATGACAGTAAGTCCTGAATGTCTTTGCATTCTAATTGATCCCAAACTAACTTGCCCGATAGCCTACGGTGACACGAACCTCTTCTGCACTTGCCCTCCTGTTGAGGACACCACCCAGTCATAAACTTATGACACAGAATACCCAGTCCATGGAAAGAGAGGAAGACTCTTACTCTGGAAATAATTCCCAGGCTTTGGACAAGCAGAGGAACGAGCGTTTTTGTTTTTCATCCCAGATGGGGGACCGGTGGAAAAGCAATCCGATTTATTCTACCATCTTTCAACATTTCAACATTTCAACCTACCTACATTGCCCAAGCTGCAAGGGTAAAGGATGGGTGTCAATCGAGAAATTTATCATGCCCACTCATAGACTTGGAGAGACGTTTTTCCACCCATGCGTTCTCTCGCAATGACGGCATTTTTCGTCGTGGTGTTTTTGTCTTTTACGATGAGCCTTTTCGGTGTTGGGTTTATTGTATTCACATGGATTGACCAAGCGTCACTGACGACATGTCGGGCATCCTTTTGCGTATATTTTGATTTTCGGAAGGGGTTTTTTTTTTTTTTTTTTTTTTTTTTTGACCACGCAATTCAACATCAAGGGCGTTGGGGTATAAGAATATTATCAGAGAAAAGTGGCTCATCTCAACATTGGGGAACCAAAAAACTTGGATTTAGCTATATACGAATTGAAAGGCAACTTAGACGTAATTTCTATAGTTAGATGATGCTGTTGTATGAAACCGACATTTGTTTTAAATTCGCAAGTCTCTGTATAACTCCGTATAGCTCTGTATACATCATGCAGGAGGAAACAAACCTCACTATACAATACGTATTGATGACCCATTCGCGCGGTGCAAGGTCCCTTTGTACCAATTCATTTCATCAACCAACTATGCAACAGCAATTTCACGCCTCGAAAACCAAAGCCACGCCATCATCTCCCGCCGTAACAATTCTCTCGCCCGTCTGGCCTTGTACAAACCCCAACACACCACCTCCCTCGCCATCACCCCTATGGCCCTTCCATTCCTTGACGAGCCCTCTGTCGGCGGCGCCCGCCGCCGTCGTGCCCGTGACACCACCGCTCCTCAGGTCCCATCTGCGGACGACGCCGTCCATGCCACAGCTCGTGAGCAGCCATGTGTTCTTGATGAATTCCAGCTTGACGACGGACTGTTCTTCGTGCGCACCAGCAATGTGGCGTCGCACAGCGAAGCGCCGCGTAGCGTCGTAGACGACAATGGAGCCGTCCACTGAGCCGGCTGCCAAGAGGACGGTGGGTGGGGAGGTGGAGGCGAGCGTCACGGCGAGCGATTCCACGCTATCTCCCTGCGTGTGCAGCGAGGCGAGGATCTGTCCTCCCGACGTGGCGTCCGAGACGGTGACTTTGCCGCGCGATTGCTGATTCGAGGGCTGGGCGGAAAGGCGCGGGAGAGAAACAATCTTCACGGCGCCGCCGGCTCCGCCTACGGCTACGAACGTGCCCTTGGGGTCTGTGGCAATCGAGTACAAGCCGCCTTCGACCTCGAAGCGCTGGTCCTCGCCGGTGAGGGACATGGCGGTCATGCCGTTGTCGCTGACGATGTTTCTGGCCGCGGCCTCGCCCCAGACGTCCCAGGCGTAGAGGCTGCTGTCTTCCGAGACGGTGGCCAGGAGGAGTCCGTCTGGGGTCCATGTTCCGGCCGTGCAGGGCCCCGTGTGAAGGAAGTAGCTCTGCACGATTTGCAACGGGTTTGAGGCATCCGAGGCATCAATTGTGTAGACCCAGGCGGAGCCGTCTGAGGCGCCGAGCGCAACGGTATTGGGGTGCGCTTGCGACGGGCACGGCAGGATCCAGTTGATCTCCTCGACTTCCTGGGCTTCTCCAACCAGGGACACTTGGAGACCGTCGGCCGCGCCGGGGCGCACGTCTATCTTCCAGACCTTCATGCGGCCGTCTAGACCGCCGCTGACGAGGTATTCGCCATGCGGATACGTCCAGCAGAGGGTGTTGATGGAGTCGGTGTGGCCTTGGAGCTCGAACAGGCTGTCTAGCTGTGTCGTCGTCTTGGAGGCCTCTGCGCTCGCAGGGTTGCTGGCATAGCTTGCTGGCAGGACGGGCCGCGACTCAGCGGCCGATGTATCGAAGAGCCATCCTGCGCCGGGGGCGTCGTCCTCCTGCCCTGCTGAGCCGCCGACCGCGATGAGAGATGGGTGCACGGGGTGCTGAGCGATGGCGAAGAGCGAGTCTTGCGGAAGGTCAAAGTAAGTGATAGAGTCGTTGTGCAAGATGACTTCTTCCTGGTCGTCTTCGGCGTCCGAATCCATGGCCATGTCTTCGGCTTCGTTCTCGATTTCCTCGGCCGCATCGTCGGCTGCCAGCAGTTCATCCATGTCTTCCTCGGGGAGGTTTGAGGACGACATGGTAGGCTTGTCGAGCTTTTGTGTTTGAAAAGGGTCGAGAGGTGAAGGAGAGGGGGATCGTCAGTTGGCAATCGTAAACACCGCCGAGTAGGAGGATTTTTAAAGACGTGCTTGCCCACCAGGACGTTTTGGTTGTCAATCTTTGCTGAGATTGAGCTACTCGCCAGCTTTTTTTTTTCTCCTACGTCACGCCGGTTTTGTTTGATAAGCAGCGGGCGGGAAGTTGGAGGGGCAAGAAACAGCCCCTCCCTTCGTGGTTGGTAGGTTGGCCATCCATTTTTTTTTTTTTTTTGGGAAGGAGCTAGTGAAGTGAGTGACGCGCAGGCGGCGGTATTGATGCAGAGTGCCTTTGAATTTCATCTGAATAGGATATTGCTTAGTATGAGCTATCAAGTGTCCATAAATAGGGATTCAGTCTTGTATGTTCTGTTGCTTTATTTGGTATGTAACAAACATGAGAGCTAGCTAGGTCTATAAACTGCAATATTCAAATACTGATTGCCAGAGAAACCAGCATAACCGTGCTGCCTAAGGTTCGAACTACTCTCAAGTCCCGTAAGCCCATGTCCCGACCTAAATCGACCTAAACGCCATTTGCCTTGCCTTTTTATCCCATTTCATCGCAAAAGTCCTGCAAAAGTCCTGCAAACTACCACGCTACCCATTCAAAGCTTCGACCCAATTATTCTCTGCTTGTCTCCTCCTCCATCGCTCTCCTGCTGCCTCTCGGACAATCTTCTCCTCCTCCAACATCTCGGCTACCTCCTCTGCCATCTTGCGTATGTGATACTTGATACCCAGGGGAAGCATCTTCTGCCAGCCACCATGTGCCTTGCACCGCTTGCGTTCGCACATGCCGCGCACGAGGTCATCTTCTCCCAGCGGATCTCTCAACTTGGATTGCCGAAATACTTCTTCGCCCTCGGGAGACTTGGAAAATGCAGAGAAGACATCCCTTGCCGAAACAACATCAAGCCTCGAGTCGTAGCCGCAAATGTCCTCGGCGAAACGTCCTGCGCTGATGGCGGCGCGCCGGCGCTCTTGGGCCAGTTCGATGAGTGTAAACATTTTGTGACAGAGAAAGGTTTCTTCTTCCAATTGCGAGCGGGCTTGGGCCGCTTGGTCAAGGAACTTGCTTTCTTCATCGCTTAATATCTTGGACAGGCTATCGTCTGTGGCGGGTATTGTCAACATGCTGATTTTGAGAAACACAACGCACGAATAGTGCAACGTACCTTGCTTTGAGTCTGTGCCATCCAAAGTTGTGTCTGAGAATGGCGTTTTGGCCAGAGTCCACATGCCCGCCGCATCTGTCGCTCCCAAACCACTATTCAAAAGGGCCATGAACTCATCCTGCGCCAGCTGGTCATTCAACACGTTTCTGCCCTTGGCCTTGGGCAGTCTGCCGACCATTCTCTCCCACCACGTTTGTGCGTGTTCGTTTGAGCAAAATACACTAGGTTGGCTTTGCGCCAGGCGCGCAGACTTGCGACAAGCACCCAGTGCACAGGTTTTCTTGTAGATTGTTGCCAGCTCGTCTGTTGAGCAATTTGGACAGATGAATTTTTCAATGAGATTCTCCCCAATCTCCTTGTTCATTTTGATACATTCCCCGTGGAACCAGTCCTCGCAGCGTTCGCAGCAGATCATCCAGCGATGGTCATCGGGGCCGCGACAGAGGCAGTAGGGTCCATTGTCGGATTCCTCGTCGCCGGACGGTCCTTCATCTGCTCCTAGGGCGACTGATCCTGTCTTTAGTTTCTTTCTGATCTTGTTGGCTTCGCTGGGTTTGGACCTCTTGGGGATCCTCTTGACTGTTGATGCTGTTCCCTTCTTCTTGGTGGGATGGCCTGATGAGACTGCCGCCATGGCTCCTGGCTCGGCTGGCTCAGTAGATGGTAAAGGCGTGGGCGAGGACTTGAATGAGGCTGCCGCGAGATCTGAACCCGGTACTGGAGGAGAGCTCGCTGCATGCTCCGGGTTGACCACCCGATCAACGAATTCGGGATGTAGAAGATCATCATGTGAGGAAACTGCAGGTTGAGCAGGGTCCATGGTGAAAGGGATGGCGCGCTGGAACGCGCAGCTCGCTCATTCGAAGCGCCTTGGCCCAAGAAAGTCTTAGGTTACGTTTATAAGGGTTTGGTCCAGTTTATGCATTGCCATCCCCGATGAATAAAAATGAAGACTCGTGCTTGCGTATAAGACGTTGCATGAGGAACACGGTCAACCTGGCACACCTGGGTCGCGACCATGGGTCAAAGAATGGTGTGTACGGAGTACGGAGTACGTACCCGTAATCCATAGCGTCACTATTGCGGAGTAGCTCCTGCCGCGTCAAACGTCTGTCTGGTCGGCAAATGTTCGGTGGCAACCAAGTGCCTTACCAGACAACTTGGAGGCTATTCCTGCTCTGTGCCAGAATTTTTTTCCTTGAGGACCTCAGCAAACAACTTGATCACGCCCACGACCAAGTACTACGCAATGGCGCATTCGTTGGTGTCGTCATCGAAGATCCTCCAGGGGGCATCTGCGAAATGTCAGCGATGCTTTTCCAAAACCGCAGTGCAGCCCCGACCGCTTCCGCGCGCAGCCGTCCAGAGCCGGCAATCGCTTGTCCAGAGACGAACATACAAGACTGTTGAGCAGGCCAAGAGCAGACACAGCACTGGGGTATGTGGTTACGTCCCGCAGTCGCGTCGAGTAAAGCACGTGCTAGAATTGAGAGCTGACCAACACTCATCGCTGTAGCCCTTTTCATGGAAAGCAGGTATCCTCTTCGTCGCAACCTGTGGTGCATTGGTGTGGTATTTTGAGTTCGAAAAGGGGCGCATGCACAGGAAGAGAATTGCCGACGCGTCTAAAGGTGTCGGGCGGCCCAAGGTTGGCGGCACCTTTGAGCTTATTGACCAGAATGGCAAGCCATTTACGAGCGAGATGATGAAGGGCAAATATTCTTTGGTATGTCGTCAGTGGGATTGAGCGAAAACACACTCAAACTCCCTGTCTATATCTAGCTAGGTGACATGGACTGATCCGTCTTTCTCAGGTATACTTTGGCTTCACCCGTTGTCCCGATATTTGCCCCGAGGAACTCGACAAGATGGCCCTAATGCTTGACGTTATTGAAGAGAAGGCTCCTGGAGCGCTTCTCCCTATCTTTATTACTTGCGATCCCGAGCGCGACGACCCCAAGGCTCTCAAGGCCTATCTTGCCGAATTCCACGACAAGTTTATTGGGTTGACGGGCACGTATGACCAGATCAAGGATCTTTGCAAGAAGTACCGAGTGTACTTTAGCACGCCACAAAACGTCAAGCCTGGCCAGGATTACTTGGTCGACCACAGCATCTACTTCTATCTGATGGATCCCGATGGTGATTTTGTCGAGGCATTGGGACGTCAACATTCGCCGGATCAGGGTGCCCAGCTGATCCTGGATCACATGAAGGACTGGAAGAAGTAGTGATGACGGCGATGGGCTGCAGATCAGTGGATGGTCCCGAGTGTAACAATTGTGTATAATAGTGTACGACAATCCACTACAAAGACTCTTGCCAGCTGAGCTGGTTCCAACAAATCAACTCTAGTGTGTCCTATGGTTCTAGAAATGTCATCTTGAGTGTATGATGGCCTGTGTGCCCCGCTGCCGTCGACAGATCCCGTTGGTTTCATTTGCAGTCTCAAGCGCGGGTATTTCAGCATGTGAAGATGCAAGTCTGCGGGCCTCTCGGCGCGACTCCCTCTGCAAGAAATCCAAGCTGCGATCTGCTACCAAAAAAAAAACCAGACATTTTTGTGAACTGCTAAAAAACGAGACAATTCCATGCCGTAGTTTCGCACAACAGACGTCACAAATGCAAGTAGAGTGGCACTACAAGGAAAAATAGGGGGAGGAGAAGAAGAAGAAGAAGAAGAAGAAGAAACCCTTACTATTTCGCAATCGTTATTAAATAACGTCCATGTACACAGTGTTCAATCTGTAAATTTATTAGTGTGGCAAATACAAAAATCTATAGCTTTTAAATGCCTGGTTCACACTGATTCTCGCCCACTGACCGAGTAAATCCATTCCTCAACCCTACCCCTTGAGTAACCAACTCCTAGACGCATCGACACCTTCATTCTGCAACGCCCAAACGATAGCATCCACCACATCATCCACAACTACCGCCGGCTTATACCGAGGCTCCCTCTCTGCAGCGGTCTCCTGCCAAACCCCCGTCTTCACCAATATGGACACCCACTCCGTGCCATCTTCGGGACAAAACTCGTTGGCTCCACGAATATCGCTCTCCGGATTATCGCCAATCATGTACACCCTTCGCAACGGAGTGGCATCCGCCTTGGCACCGTCCTCTGCGGTAGACCCGATGCTGGCATAATGCCGAAGAAGCCTCGTGTGCGCATAGTCGTACGTGAAGCGAGATGGTTTACCGAGCGCATTGTACCGGAGCTCTGCGCCGTGCGTGACGGCAGACCAGACCCCCTTGAGGGCTTCCAGGAACGCGCCCGTGCCGAATCTGTTGACAGGATATTCTGTTTTCCAGACAAGATCGAGGTTCGAGATCCAGAGCTCGGGCTGCCCATCCTGTTGCCAGCCGTTGTTGGGGAGCGAGGAGTTGCCGTTCTTGGGGGATATTGTTCCAAGATAGCCCTTGTGGGAGACCAAGAGATCGTGGATGACTTGGATGTCGAGTGACCAATCTCGGGGGTCGTTCCAGACGAGAATTTGGTCGATTCGCAACGCACCAGGCGCGATTTCCGTACTGTAGGGGTCTGTTATTGCAGAAGCAGATTTGCCGTCTGGTAATGGCCTGAACTCGGAATGAAGCGTGTCTTTCAAGTTATCAAACGGGTACAGTTCATCATTGTCATGAATCAGATCAGCTGGTGTTACGGCCCGCGAGAAGCCATATCTGTTTCGACAGGGTTAGCATAAGGGTTCCAGTGCCCGGCGGATATTAGGTCATTCATTCCCTGGGAGAAGCATACTCATTCGCAATCTGGCGAGCGGTCTCGGGGTGAGACGCCGTAATCAACACAGTCTGCTTCTTCTTGACCTCATCCGCCCAGCCTCGCATGGGCGTATGCGACAAGATGACTCGATTTCGAATCACGTCCTCGTCAGGTGATAGTCCCAGACGCTTTGTCAAAGATGCGACTTTGGCGTCTTCGTGCGCACCCCCTCCGTTGGTAAGGAAGACGTAGCGGATGTTCTTGGCACGAATGCTGCGGAGCATCTCGCGCGCGCCAGGGATGCCTTGGCTCCCTCGATACAAGACTCCATCGATGCTTGTTTCCACTTGTCAGCAACGGAAAGCATTTTTTTTTTTTTTTTACTTGTGATGCGAGCAAGATTGCTCAGCAACCAATGACGTACTCGAATGCGAACGCAATGTCGGAAAACGCGTTGCCTGGTGATGATTTTACCTGTGCCGGTGTCGTATGCTGAGAATGGGCCGTGTGTTTTTTTTCGGCCCAGCAGGCTGTGCTTCGGAAGCCTCTTGGTTGGAGGTGGCGAGGGTGAAGTTTGATGGTCCCTTGAACGAAGCTGGGAGACGTGCACGACTGATAGTAAGGATAAGGGGTTTTGGCGAATCGCCTCGCGCAAAGTCCAGTGCGAGACATGGCTGCGCGGTGCTGGCGTATCGTATAGTTCGTATCCTAGAACAAGTTCTCAGAGGTGAACAATGAGGAGCTCAATGCAGGCAGGCATGAACAGCGTTTAGAATGTGTTTAATATCAGCAGTAGTATTTATTAGGATTAGGCCCATGTCTACGGAGTAATACTCCGTATGCCATCTAAAGCGTAGTACGGAGTACAGAGTACGGAGTAGGCATAAATACAGTACAACCCTTGAATGATTTTGCACGTCTACTTGCAGGGGGGAATCGCACCAATTAGCAGCTAGAACGGGATTTTAGCGTTAAAAAAAGGTACCTAAATTCAGCAGTAATTTATGGGGAAAAGTAGGTACTAGTGGGTACCCTCTATTCCTTGCTAACAAGGCTGGTCTTATCGGCTACGCGCTAACTGATAAGGGCTGCCAGCCGTGGCGCAAGTATCTCTGCAAAATTAAACAGGGGGTATAGTGTATATAAATATAGTAATAAATAAATTTCAGGCCCAGTTAAGAATCGCTTAGAACATAGAGGCTCCACCCTACCCTGGATCCCCAGGGCCCCCAGGACCCCCCAGGTGCCAAGCAATTCTCTGCTTGACCCGAAATTTGCCCATTTCCACGCTTGGTCTAGCCTCTTCTTCCTCTTCCTCATAACTTGTTCTCATCTCCTAGCCTCATCCATACGGTAATACCTAACGCCCCTCATCGCTTATTAGTCTTCTCTGCTTCTGTCGATCTGAACTGCGGATCGGTGCTCAGCTCACTCGGCGCATCGCCGCACACAGTCGGTTCACCCTCGCACGCTGCCCGAAACTGTCGTTGCTCATTATCATGCCCGATACGCCTGCTGCGACGTTTGGCCCCGCGCCGTTGCGATCAGTCTTGAAATCTGACGCTGATGGCGACAGAACTCCTCCTGCTAGCGGTTCTTCAAAAGGTACGTGTATTCAATGTTATCATGTCAGTGATGTAGGCGTGGCACGTCGTGAAGACTTGTTGTCTCGAGACTCGTCCGTGAGTCATGACATGCCTCGAAGCAGCAAAACCTGATATACCCAGAAGCCCATTACCAAGTCTCTGCATCGCGAAAAGCAACCCGAATGCCCATTGAACATGCATAGGCTTACACACATATGCAGCTGTACAGATAGCAGAACCTGCTGAGTTTGATGACGAGCCCCTTTCCACCAAGGCATTTCGGGCAGGGCCGAGTCGCAGACTGAGTGGCAGACTGGGCTCTGGCCGATCTTCCATTAGTGAAAGCTCCCCAGCTCTGCGTCCAGATGACGAATGTGCCGCTTCCTCAGGCCAGCACCATCACTCGCATCGCCATCAGTATTATGCGGAGAAGCTACTGGCGCAGGTATCCGACTGGTTGGATCACGAGAAGAGGAAGAAATCTGCTGCCCGCAAGCCCAAGTCTCATCATCGCAAATCCAAGTCACCGCCAGATCAAGATCGATCTATCCCTGCTGAGCCTGCTCGCGCTCGATCAGACTCCGTGGACTCGCAATCCAGTGACATGTCTCTCGAAAAGCTTGAGCACATCTTGCAAGATTCTCTCGCGTCTCTGGGTCTGAAATCTGTGCCTCGATATCCTTCCAAGTTTCTACGTAGCCGACGGGCCAACTCAAAGCCAGGTCTACATCGCGCGGCTTCGTCTGATACAGACTTTGTCGACGGTGATGCAATTGTGCCAAGTTGCGATGCATGGTTAGACAACTCAAAAACACTCACTTACACTGGAGGAACCGTGAGCACCGAAGATTTATCGACTGGCAAGCTGGACAAGGACAATGACGCCTGGCTTGTTTTCAGGAACGAGATCATCCGCATTGCCCATACTTTGAGGCTGAAGGGTTGGCGACGTATTCCTCTGGGAAGTGGTGACACCATCAGCGTCGAGCGGCTGAGCGGCGCCTTGACGAACGCAGTATACGTTGTGACACCGCCAAAGAACCTGAGTGAGACGGAAGGCAAGAAGACGCCCGGAAAGGTTCTTCTGCGGATATATGGCCCCCAAGTAGACCATCTTATCGACCGTGAGAATGAGTTGAAGGTTTTGCAGCGCCTTGCCCGCAAGAAGATCGGCCCACGACTCTTGGGGACCTTCAAGAATGGCCGTTTTGAACAGTTCTTCAACGCCATCACGCTCACTCCCGCTCACCTACGGGAGCCTGATACGACCAAGTCGATTGCCAAGCGAATGCGCGAACTCCATGACGGCATCGATTTGCTTCCTTCAGAGCGTGAAGGAGGCCCCAATGTCTGGAAAAACTGGGATCAGTGGCTGGCAAACGTCGCCAAAATCACTACCTTTCTGGATCAGCAGTATGAAAGAGATCAGAATGCACCAAAGAGTGACTCAGTCGTTCATGCGTGGAAAGCGAACGGATATGTGTGCGGAGTCCCCTGGGATCAGTTCATGCGCATGGTGGTCAAGTATCGAACGCACTTGGAAAACTGTTACAAAACCCCAAAGACTATCAAAGAACGCTTGATATTCGCCCACAACGACGTAAGCTCAATTCCGATGCACCTCTGTGTATGGAGATAAACTGGCCACTTTACTAATCATGGATGGATAGACTCAATATGGAAACATTCTGCGCATTCGCCCAGAGGATGAAAAGTCGCCGCTCCTTCAGCCGGCCAACAAACACAAACAGCTGATAGTCATTGACTTTGAATACGCTGCTGCCAACGTGCCTGGTTTGGAGTTTGCCAATCATTTCACGGAATGGACATACAACTACCACGACCCCGTTTCTCCTTATGCCTGCCACCATGAGCGATACCCAACCCCCGAGGAGCAGCGACGGTTCATCAAAGCCTATGTCGACCACCGCCCGCAATTCCCGGCAGCCAGCGCCACCCCACGACTCAATCCTCAAGACAGCGGCTCGTCCACGCCGTCGCTGAACCCCGTTGCATCCAGCAGTTCCATTGTCGACTTCATGTTGGATGCACGTGTCCCTCCTGGAGGGTGGAGCGCCGCCGAGCGCGCCCGAGAAGAGCAGAGTGACTTGCAGGTGCGCGAACTGATGGAAGAAGCGCGTTTGTGGCGACCAGGGAATAGCGCCATGTGGGTAGCCTGGGGGATTGTGCAAGCCAAGATTCCTGGCTTGGATGCCAACAATGAGCCAGCTTCCGAGGCGGACATTGTCAAGACGGAGCAGGACATTGGACCCGACGAGTTCGACTACTTGAGATATGCTCAAGAGCGCGCCATGTTCTTTTGGGGCGACTGCGTGCAGTTGGGTTTGGCAAAGCCTGAAGATTTGCCTGAGAAGCTGAGATCGAGGATCAAAATTGTGGAGTACTAGCTTCTAACTTATAACTAGCTAGACTAGACTTGCACACTCACTTGGTCGTTTAGCTATTTGGATTGCCACAAATACCGCGACAGATGTAGAGCATTGATGATGAATGAGAGATGAGCAATCGAAAGCGTGGAATTCAACTGCCAGATGATGCCAGCGCAGTGAGATGATTACGTTTGATCTTGCAGCGCACGTAGACTTTTCCATTGACTACGGAGTAGTCTGACAAGATGGATTCGGCACATGCATGTTGTTGCAAAGGAAAGCCCCAAATGACAATGCAGTCTATGACTCTATGCATCCAACCTCAGTCTCTCCAACATGGCATCAATCTTTTTCAACAACAGCTGATAGTTCATGGCATCCGACACAAACTCGTCCTCTACCGTCTCTCCGTCCAGCGTCAGCACCACCGCGTCACCAGTTCCTCCGCCGTCGTCCCGAGCCGTCGTCCGGCGGGCCTCATCTTCCCCTCCGCCGTTGGGCATTTCCTCACTCCTCCGAGTCCTCCTCTCCGCCAACGCAGCCGCCGCCTCGGCACTCACCTCGCCTTCTCCATCACCCATCAACATGTCCTCCAGTCCCGCATCCTCAAATCTCAACCGAAACCTCTCGGACAAGTAATACCGGATATCGTCCAGCAGCTCAATCGTATCCGTTTCCTCGCGCTTCTTGATCCTCCCCGCGCTCTCTCTAATCAGGTCCTGGAAGTCCAAGTCGTCGATGTAGTCCTCCAGTCTATAGGCCAGATAGCGCGCCGCGAATTCCTCGAGACGCCGTACGCGGAGATCCCACGCCGCGTGGACGACGTCGTAGATGTTGATGGGCTCCATTTCGACCTGCTCATCTTCTTGTTGCGGCGCGTCCTTGTCCTTGTCGCCCTTTGCGCATGGGTGCGTGCGGTCCACGAGGGCGTTGCTGGTTCCGCTGCCCAGGGTGCTGATTGCCTGGGCGGCTCTGGTCTTCAGTGTATCGAGGAGGAGCATGTCTGCTGCGTAGAGGACATCCAGGGCGTGTTGGAGCGGTACGGTGGTGTTTTCGACGTACAGGAATGCGAGGACGAGTTCGAGCACGGCGGGGGGGAAGTCGATGATGACGATGCGGAGGTGCTCTGCGCGCTGGGACTCGACGAATTCGCCCGAGAACATTCTTTCAAAGTACTCGCTGCGGATGAGGATTGCCTTGTGAACGGGGTAGAGGGCGGATTTGCGAGGCTTCTTCGAGACATTGCTTGATGTGCCCGTGGGGATGCCCTGCCCGTTCAGGATGGGCGTTGGCTCAGAAGACTCGTCGGTGTCGTCGTCGTCGTCGTCGTATGCTTCATCTGAGCGGAGCAATACATCTGCAAAGGCGGGATTGTCGTACTTCCACTTGATGTCGTTGACGCGAATTGTATCAACAACCATCTTGTGGCCTAGGACGTTTGATTTGAAGAAATCGCCCAGCTGCTTCAGCGCGCGCTCCTCCTCGTCTTGGAATCGCTGACGGGCTAGACGCCTGTCGCCAGCCATGATGGCCTCCCACATGTGCTCCACCTCGAGCTGCTTGCTGATCTTGTCCAGGCCCCTGATGACTTCTTCCTCCGAAACAGAACTCCCCGCCGGGACGAGGTCCTTGGGCATGTCGCCGAGGTAGATGTACCGCAGGGCAATCTGGATCGCTTCCACGGGGACAGCGGCCGCCAGGCTCCATGAATCCGTGTCAGGCTGGGCTTGGAGCTTCTTGCGGAAAAAGGGCGTCCGCGACGCAAGCAGGAACTTGTGAAGGTGGAAGGACCGTGACTCAGACGTCAGTGATATGTCCGAGGTCCATGGTGTGGTGCGGTTGAGCAGGCTGGATATGTGAGTTGACCAATATACATAGGGGTCAGAGGTTTTGGAAAAGTCGTATTGGAGGAGCAAGCTGCGTATTCTATCATTGAGCGCGTTGTATATACAGCGTTCACCTTGGAAGGTGTTTCGCTCGGCCAATGCACCTGGTTGATATTTGCGACTTTAGTGTCAGGCATGCTTGGACAAGGTTCAAGGTAGCGAGGGCAGCCATACCGGATTCTAGTAATAACTGAACGAGCTCATAATGTCCACATAGACTGGCCTAGGATGATACATGCGTAAGTAATCATTGATTGTCCCCTTGATGTGCATTTGAGAAGGGAAAAAAAAAGGAGGGGGGGGGGGGTTGGGGGAGGCAGAGCGTGATAGTGGAAAATCGTATGCAGGGTAGTCTCGGTTTACTCACGACGATGAGGGGCGTATAATCGAAGCGATCCTTTCCATTGATGTTGACGCGGCCCTGGCTTATAAACTCCTGGCACTTGCGAAGATTGCCATGCCGACAGGCTAGCAGGAACTGGTTGAACTCCTCGCTCTGGTCGAGGGGGTTCTCGTCTCGCAGCTCGCCGCTCTTGATCAGGACACTCTCCTCGCCTAGTTTCCCCTCCAGTTCGTGCTTGCGGAGCACCATGGTCAATCGTGGGGGATCGTGGGGGATCGTGGGGGGAGTTGTCGGGACTCGGCGCTTTGCTGTGGAATGGAATGATTTTGAGAAAAAAGAAGAGATGAGGCTTTATTTTATAATATGATACAGTCTAGTGGTTCTTGGAACATGTCATTCAGGGGTGTAAAGTGTATCGAATTGGGCGAGAGAATGAGCAACAAAAAGAACGCAATCATCATTATTCAGCCAGATGTCCCGTGTTCATCACGCAGAGGGCCTGATGAGAGGGAGGGAAGAGAGAGGTTGATGACCCTCAAAAAGGAAGGCCGGGCGGGTGGCGTGCCATTGGCCGCAACGTTGCCGAAATGGCGTCAACTCGTCCTTATTACTGGCATGCCCCGCCACACGCCGGATTGAACGCCACGTGTGGCGCACCGTTTCCCAATCCAAACGCAAGTGCGATCTCGCGGCTTATCGATAAGCAGTTTGTCACAGCCCGTCACAGCCCACGACGTGGTTGCCATGGCAGCGGCTCCCACTGTTTACACCCCGTCATTGCAGCAACCACCCCCGGTCGCTGAGTGAATGACTTGGCCACGAAAGGCCCTGCTTGGCCCTGTACGATGCACGACGACAGCGAAGCCCAGTCAGTGTATTGGCTAGATACGCCCGTTTTGCAGCGTGCACGAGAACCAACAGAGCCCCGGTGTTGCGTCAATCGGTCTGGCTGGTTGCTGGTCCGCCGCTTGGCCCCATCACAGAGACCTGACCTGGCTTCACTTCATACCAAAGCTTGCATCGGACGAAGCCTTTTTCTTCCCCTCTCCTCTCCTCTCCCACCCCACGACACAGACACAGTCTTTTCCTGCAACATCCTCAAGAACAAACAGCTTTTTGTTACTAATCACAGCAGGATTTTTTTTTCCCCCTTCCTTCTTTTCTAGTACTCTTCCCTTTGAATACCTGCCTCGCGTATCCCGTGGACACTTCCATCTATTGCAATCCTGCCTGGCTGGTGCTCTTTCTCTCCTTACGACCAGTTTCCCTTGCACGTGTCGCATAGCGTTTATGAGGATACCTCGGTGGAAAACTATTCGGGATTGACCTTGGCGCCTGCTTGGAAAAGAGCACCACCCTCGCCATGTCGGCAGAAGACAAGTATGATACGCTGGAGAAGATTGGTAAGGACTATTCTGCTGATACAACTGCGTTTGGAAAGCCATCATTACATATATACTGACCGCTGGCTGTGTGTGTATCGACAGGCCATGGCTCCTTCGGCGTCATTCGAAAAGTTCGCCGCAAGGCCGACGGCTTCATCATGTGCCGCAAGGAAATCTCGTACCTTCGAATGTCCCAGAAGGAACGCGAGCAGCTCCATGCCGAGTTTCAGATCCTCTCGCACCTGCGTCACCCCAACATCGTCGCCTACTACCATCGTGAGCACCTCAAAGCCAGCCAGGATCTTCACCTGTATATGGAGTACTGCGGAAATGGCGACCTCGGGCGAGTGATTAAGGACTTGCATCACAAGGGACAGAGAGCGCAGGAGAGCTTTGTTTGGAGCATTTTCAGTCAGCTCGTCATGGCCTTGTACCGATGTCATTATGGCGTTGATCCCCCAGAGGTCGGGGCAAATACGCTGGGATTAACGCAAGGAAATGCCAATGGCACGCCGCAAGTGCCGGCTGGGACTATGACGATTCTTCATCGAGACTTGAAGCCAGAGAATGGTACGTCTTGTTTTTTTTTTTTTTTTTTTTTTTTTTTTTTCCCTTGAACTGCGCAACATCTAGGATTCTCCTTATCCTTCCTAGTATCGGTACTGACATGAATTTTGTTTTTGCTATATCTGCACAGTCTTTCTTGGAGAGGACAATTCGGTCAAGCTGGGAGACTTTGGACTGTCCAAGATGATCAAGTCTCATGACTTCGCCTCCACCTATGTCGGAACGCCTTTCTACATGTCGCCCGAGATTTGTGCTGCCGAGAAGTATACGCTCAAATCGGATATCTGGTCGCTCGGGTGCATCATATACGAGCTGTGCGCACGAGAGCCGCCTTTCAACGCCAAGACCCATTTTCAACTGGTTCAGAAAATCAAGGAAGGCAAAGTCGCGACGCTACCTGAAATGTATTCGCCTGAATTAAACCAAGTGATTCGGGACTGCCTCAAGGTCAATCCAGATAGAAGACCGGACACTGTGCAGCTACTCAACCTGCCTATTGTCAAGTTCCTGCGAAAGGAGAAAGAGGTGGTCGATATGAGCAGGTCTCTGCGATCTAGAGAGGAACTCATCCTCAAGAGAGAGAAGGAGCTCAGTGACCGACTAGTCGGCCTAGACCGAGAGAGAGAGATGATTCGGGAGGAAATTGATTCCTCGCTCCGAAGGGAATGGGAGGTCAAAGCACGCCTCGAGATCGACCGCCTTGCCAATACCGAAATAGAGCGACTGCAGAAGCGGTTCGAGGAGGAGATCAAGGTGCGAGTAGAAGCCGAGTTGGAAAAGCACACGACGCACGGGGGCGGTTTTTCCAAACCAGATGCCATATCATCGGAAAACGCAACGGCGCCTGTAGACAAGTCGGGGCATCGGCGGACGGCGGGTGGCGCAGACGGAGAAGAGTTTCCTTCTGTGACGGACCTGGCCGAATTCCCCCTAGAAAGCCCGGATATGTCCAAAGAAGCGAAATGGACAGCGCGTACACCATTTGGTCGAGCACAAACCATGTTTGCTGGCCAGGCTGGCCAGGCTGGCACGCCAATGGATATCGAAATGGTGTCGCCAAGCCCCATGGCCATTGCTAGTCTGTCGTTATCACCACGTCGCAATGGAGCGACCAAGGCGCCGACCACTCACAACGGAAATATCTTTGCGGCCAACAATGCAAACAGAGTGCCTGCCGACCCGAGATGGGATCTTCGCGATCCCCCATCTATCGACTCCGACGACGAAGACATTGTTCCATCGCCCACGAGAAACGTGCGATCAGCCAAAAACCCATTCGCCTCAAAGAATCGGCCTGTTCTTACGTCGCAAAAGTCCTGTCCCACTAACCGCCTCAAACCACAAGCCTCTAGCACCGGGCTGGTCTCCAAGGCAGCCGCCTCGGCACAAGCCGAGCCCCGACCTCGGTCGCCCACGCGCCAAATCAGCAAGATACCATCCATGACGAGCTTGCAGACGGATCCGAATACTGGCGGTCTGACTCGCAAGCATTCTGTCAAGAAAGAAAACGGCAGTGGTGACGGGCTGGGCAAGATGGCCGCCAAGAACAGTATCAAGGGCAGAACGCTTGTCGAGCTGCAGCAAGCCCGAGCTGGAGGCCGTCCCCTGAGCGCTGGTGCTGGTGGTGCATCAGAGAATGTCAGTCCTAAGCGTATAGCATTCAAAGACAGGGTGACGGGCGAGCGAAGGGCGAGCGGTGGTAATGGCAGCAGCAGCAGCAACAGCAACAGCAGCAGCAGCAACAGCAGCAGCACTGGCAGCAGCGGAAGTGAAGCCGTTGCCATCTGGGACCCTGAGCGAGACGAAATGCCGAGTCCCTTTCTCGTGAGACAGAAGCGAATTATCCAGGTGTAGGACTCCTTGTTATTCGGTCGAAACCCCACCAAAATTTAATCATATATCGTCTGTCAGCAGGCTATCATTCACGTTGCCGACCATGGCACCCGCGCCATACGGCCGTCAACGACTAATTCTTTGCATGTCAGCTCGCATTTCTTTGCTTTTTTTTTTTGAGTTGCTGAAGAAGAACCCACATATCATCAACAGAAGTTGATAGCGAAGCAATCACGGGTGTTGATTGGCGTCCATGCTCGACATGGTCTTGCATGCTCTTTCAGTCTGTTTCATTTTCCCTTTCTTCACAGTTTTCTTTTGGTGGTTTTTTTTTTGTTTGTGTGTTCGAATCTCGTCTGATCGACGCGTTTCCTCTTCATATTTCCCTTTGTATGTCAGCATTCAGAAGAGGTTGGATATATGATGAATGGGAGGGCTCGTCAAACTGGCCCTCCTGAGTGGTAATGGGCAGAGCCACGTGGTGACGATTCCCATGGGGCATGTCACGGCGTTTCAAGTCTATTATTCTTTCGTTATCGGTGTGTGTGGAATGGAATCCCGCATGTGAACACGAGGTTGCTGCCTCGTGGCATGATGATTTCTTTTCGCCTCTGTTGGCATTGGGTTGTCTTGTTGGATGCAGGATTAAGGAGCTTGGAGCAGGGGCCTGGAACACAACTTTGAGCTGTGGGATGTACATTGTTGGCGAGCTTACGAATCATGCTTTGTTTAAATCGATAAATCTGTCTATTGTCTATACTTGGACCGTTGGGTGCATCACCATTATTACCATCCTGTGCTGCGCTGTGCTGTAGCTGTTCACAGAGCAGCTGTGCCCGCCTTTGGTCAGTTCATCGTCGGTGTTAGCAGCGACACGTATGTACTTTGTATTTTCCAACGATTAAAGTGCCTGTTATACTCCGTACATGTATGTAGCATCAGCCATGTTGATATCAAGTCCTTTCACGACTCGTTCGGAATCTTCTCCCCCTTTTCTATGTACCTCCACATGACGTCCCCGCCCTGAATCATACTTTTACAATCAATCAATCGCATATCTACCTGCCCATGGCTGCCCATGGCTGCCCATGGCGTGACGCAATCGGCAGGGTAGTCGGCTCTCGGCAGGGGAACTTGACTGACTGGGCCTCGCGAAGTTGATGGCCGCGAAACTGACCAATCGGCTTGGGTGCTGTGCTGTGCTGTGCTGTAATAATCATTTGAAATGCAACGAGGGCGGTTCCTGTTCCCCCTTGTTCACTGGTATTAGTTGGGTATCTCGACGTTCCCGACGTGGGTGGTGGATCGACTTGGCTCGGGAATGTATTGCTAGGGAATTGATTGAGTTGTGGATTGGGCGCCTTCAAGTGTATGTATATTGGTCATTAGATGGACTTCTACCGAGTAACCAGATTGATACAAATGCGAGTGTATGTAGCAGGCTCATCACTTATCACCCGGCAGTGAGCACAATATTGTATGTACAATGCTCGCTCGCTTCACGAGTGAGGGGAAATCTGTCCGACCAACCAACCCCCCGGGCTTCACCGAAAAGTGCACATTGCTGACCAGAGACATTCTGCGTGAGCAGAGCAGATGCTACTGTTACATTCATGGTAATGCACTGCACTGTGCTGTCCCAGACATCCCAGACATATCCTGCCGAGTATTACATGTACAATCCCTGAGTGCGAACCCCAAAATCGTCTCAGACATCCCGCCCCCCATCCATCCTGTGAGTCCTGCCATGATATTTCCTACCCAACGCCGATCGAGCCCAATGTGGGGAAATGGAACAGAGACAAAAGAGTTTGAAAAATCTTGCGATACAATATCTCAAGGTTTGATGTCGTGGGTATAAAAGAAAGAGAGTTTCGTACATGAATTATCCCGTTCGGAAGCGGAAATGAACAAGATGAAAGGGAGGAGAGACAGACGTGCGTCTTACAACTTGAGACATGTAACCCAAAGTTTGGGTCCGTCGATAACAAGCGAAAATGGCCCAAAGGGTATCAAAACGAATTAACAAAAAGCAGAGGTAAGACCAAGTCCTTGCAGAGAAAAAAGAAAGTAATCCCTCAATTGAAAGCGGAGGGAGTAGAAGAAACAAAAATATCATACTTTAAAAAGGAAAAAAAAAAAAAAACGCCAACAGAGCCAACGAGCCGTGAGGCCTGGTTCCATCTTTGCTTGAGCCGTGAGGTCGCGATTCCTTTTCCCTTCCTCTTTTTCAAAAGAGCCCATCCGAGTTTTCGTAAATTTATTCCCCCAAAATTCTCGTCCAATCCAATTTTCAAGTGCCGTTAAAAGTAGGTTCGTCTTGACATTTTGCGCCTTTTCCCCCCACTTTCGTGTCTTTCAAAGGGGCGTTGGTGTGACCCATGTCCTTGGGTGTTATCAGTTTTTGTATCTCGCCTTGGTACAGTGAAGCGTGATCGAATGCGTGTGTGGATTGTCTACGCATAGGCGGCTGGCCAAGCTCAGCGCTTGTGCTTGTGTGAAGACGACCCGTGCCGGTGAGAGTGCTTGTGCGACGAGGGCTTGTGGTGACGACTCGACGACCCGCTTGTTTCCAAGTCTCTTTCTAGGTCCTCAACTCTCGATCGATAACCCTTCACGATTTCTTTGATGTGAGCTATTCGATCAAAGTCAACCTCTAGCTCGTCGAGTTGTCGCAGGATCTCGGTGTATCTCACAATTTCGGCATCCGCCCCATCGATGATGTTGCCAGCACGATCATACTGGACTTGTGTAAACATTTGCGCCTGTTCGCTAAGATGGCGTATGTTTTGCTCGATTGATGCCATTAGCCGATCGAAGTACCGTCCAAGAGCGGCAAGAGACGATGAGTCGAGAAGCAACAAGCCCTGACTGCTCGCTCTACTGGCTGCGCGAGAGCTGGTAGACTCTCCGCCGCCGTGGCCAAGTGCTGCTTGTCCCTGCCGCAGTAACTGGATCTCCTCCGCCGAAAGCCCTAGTTGCGTATCGGGCACAGCGTTCGTCGACATGACCAGTGTAAAGTGTAGGAGCGCACGAGGCGACAAAGCGCCTCGAAAGTCGAAATGATGTTTATGACGTTCCTAACTTTGATGGCGATCAACAAATCTCGAAATGCAATGACTGTGGTCGGTATTCGCTTGCGACACTGTCCAGGCAGGTGCGGATTGGAAGGGCAGTCAGTAGGGCATTTGAGGAAGACGCTGTCGGTATCGAGGGCTATGTTCGGGCGAAATAACTGTGCACGACCAGGCATGATCCCAAATGATGTAGACCAACAAATAGACCAACAAAAGGCAAAGGCGGGAGGTGAGGTGCGTCGATGCCGAAGCTAGGCGCGGCAATGGGTGATGGGCGAATGCACGGCTTGGGTGGTCTGGGGGAGATGATCAAGGCGGTTCGTGATTGGAGAATGCCGGGGAGGGATCTGTTCTTAACTTGGTAGTCTCACGACTGGCGTTTCGTCGTTCAACCACAGGCAAATGGGTATTAACAAAGAGCCAGCAGGCCAGGCCGCGAGGGGCGGGCACTTGCAAGTTGGGAACAAGTTGGGAACAGGATGGAAAGAGGGCGACTCCTCGCGCTCCAGAGCGATGGAGGAGGAGGAACATCTGGGATATTCTCCCTGATCAAACACCCGCGGTGATGCACGCATGGATGCATGGAGGCGAGCGTGGCCCCTTGGTCCTTGGCGATCTCGTTGACGCACACACATGCACACCTAATAAGGACAGGTGCAGCTGCTGCTGCAACCACCGAGATATGCGGCCGTGCTTCCCGTTCCTGCTTCCTGCCTCCTGCCTCCTGCCTCCTGCCTCCTGCCTCCTGCCTGCAGTAGCAGCACCGCAGAACCCCATTGTGCCTTTGACGGGTCTGGGAGTGAGCGTTGCCAAGTCTGGCCTATTTCGGCTCTCTCTCCTTTTCAACAAGGGAAGAAAAAAGACTAAAAGGTCTGATGTTACCAAGGCGTACTAATGGCGTAATAATGGCGGGCCTGTATAAAATTCAAAGACACTGCCAACCACTACGACGAGACAGACAATAACCGAACGAGATGCGGGTTGTTGTTTGTCAGACTCGGGCACGGACGCACAAAGCCTGCACAAGACTGCACAAGAATGTACAAGGGCCGAACCATCCATGTTATGGCGCTGCCGTGTGCATATATATACATATGTATTATTATGTGCGGGCCAGGTGGACCAGTGAAACAGCGGCCGGGGCTGCTGGGAACTGACTGGCCTGGCCTGGAAACAACAAGAGGGCACATGCAGAACAGACACAGTTGAAACTTGACACTTGCCCACAGCTGTTTGCACAGAGTTGCCTCGCCTCGTCTCGCAACTGTAATAAGGCAGGTCCGATCCAGAGACGGGAAAATGCAGCTAATAATATCTAATATGCAGGACAGGAACGTCAGATGGTGGAGTGTGGCTAGGAACCCCGCAAACACTCTCTCCTTTTCAGCTTTGATCACTTCCAAAGTTGCATGCCGTCCTATAGACAGTCCGTTGACTCCGTCCCTCCTTCGCCTGCATCTTTCGCAAACGCAGGTGGGTGACGCCGATGCAATGATCGGCACCATTTCTTCAGCCCGTGTGGCCAACGTGCGGGCCGTCCGTCAGTCGACGCGAGGAGAAGCTGGAATGAGAATGCTGCGATAAGACAAGGAAGTCAAGCTTGAGATGCTGTGCATTTGGTCTCCCAAGGTGCTAGCGCTGCTCTTGGGGTGGAAAAATGGAGCACTCGAAGGGGGAAATGGAACACTCGAGGAGTATGATCACGGGTACGCAACCCTCACCTCGGTTGCTTGCGCTTTTTCACCCTCCTTTGCAAATTGACTCGTGCTCCATTTCAGCCTCCAAATGCATCAAAATCGCCTACTAGTTACTTTCTCATGACATCACACTCTTGTGTTGCGCAGAGTCAGTTCCTTGCATGCGCCGCCGGTATTGCTCTTATTGGATGTGACCTGGACGTTGGAAACCCGCAGATTCAATTCAACGGTACTGAGTCCTCAAGCGGTGCATGTGGTTCAAACAATTAAATCGTCAAAGTAACACCTTCTCGCAGTGAATGATCAATTCATCAACATGTCTGGTACGTCCACTTGCAACTTGTTGTCTATCCAAAGGAGCACACTGACTTGAACTAGGTGTCACCGTAATTTGGCATGCAAAGAAAGGCATGATGAGACTTCTGTACCAGTCCTGACACAGTTTCTGTACACGTATATGCAGTCATCTCGCATGCGAGGATCTTGGTGTCACAGGTAAAAGAGCAAGACTACCACAGGATTCACCGCTCGCCGTTTGACGTTGGCAAAGGAAAAATGGAGCGTGAGGTGGAATATCCCGAGCAGATGTAATCATGCTTTGAAATGTTGCTGCTTCTGAGACATCAATGTAAGACACATGCTTCGGCACATTTCCCGCAGAACCGGTGGCCATAGCTTTGCTTGCCAAAAACTTCGAGTCATAGTAAGTGAGCAGTGAGGCAAGCTTTCATCGCAGAGCAACGTAGCACAACCGACCCCCAAAGGCGCAGGGCGGAAGATTGATGGGAGGCCTGGCTTGGAAAGATGAATCTCACAAGTGAGTCGGGATCTATCTGATCCGAACCATCCCCACATCCTATCAATACGTCAAATCAATGCTTCTTGCGTATCTTCATTCTTGGCATGCCAAGAGAGCCAACGAACCAATCGCTCGACACGGGCATCAAAGTTCATCTCAAGCGTCACAAAAATTCGTAAAATACCATCTACTTTACGTGGAATTGCAACGCGTCTGGTCAGGTCGTGGCTGGTTTACGATCTCTCGTGGCACGCCATTTTTTATTGGCATCATGGACGACAAGGGTTTTTCATCTTCAAAGGATTCACAAGACCGATTTTTATCTTCCAACTGGCATGAAATACTCTGAGGCACGAGACCAAAGCACAATGCCACTAGATGCCCGAGATCTGGGATCGCTGCATGGACATCGGACAAGATGTAACGCTCTTTGAGAACATGTTCGTCATCTTTGGCATCACCAGGTGTACCCAGAGAAATTGAACCAGAAGGTTGGCTTCAACTAAGGACCGGCACGGAGGAGACCGGCACAGGTGCGTGCCGACTGGAGCTTGACTGGCCAGATGAACGACGGCGTGCTCCGGCCGAGGGACTTCCAAATTTGGAATCTGTACCGGTTGCTACTCCGTAGCCATTCGTATATTCAATCCACTCCCCATGAGGATCGACACGCACGCCCCCACGAGCCGGCAGCCATGTGTCTAGAGCAAACGCAAGCACGGAGCAAGACATTCCGCAACGAAACGCAAAACCTTTGGATTGGCTTGGCTCGGCTCAGCATTACCTGTTCTAGCACAGGCTACGTCGTTGGTTCGGCAAATGTTCGGCTGCGATAATTCTAGCCAAGCCCTGTCAACAACCTCGTCCGTCATCAAGATTGCATGGATTGTGGGAATGTGGGCAGTATTATCACACGGAGTAGTTGCGATTTTTTTTTCAACTTCCTGGTTCCCAGCTACCTGACAAAGAATCACCACTCCACCAAGTCACGACCCGTCAGCTCACAGTCACAATAGCTGCGGTGGTGGCTGCTAGTGCTTGAAGGGTTTGCTTGACGCGCCTTGGCAAACGACCCGCCCGCAAGGTGTGGACGGTGGACTAACACGACTAACACGGCCGCGCTCATTGTATTCGTGGAAGCCAGACGCCTCCCAGCGGTGGAGTTCACATGAAACGGACAAGAACAGCAAAAAATTACAGTTTCCGCGCGATTCGCGGTGGACACGCACCGACATGCACCCACCCAACAAAGGAAAAATGTAAAATCCCCAATGTCCGACCCCTGAACCCATAATGTATTTTGGCTCAACAGCTCGGGTACAGCTATTGCAACCCTTTCCTACCCACCCTCTTCATGCACCAACCCAAATCGAAACAAAATTGTACTCGAATGATCGACAGAATAGGTAAAGAAAGCCTGAAGTCTACATACGGCGGCACGGCGGTTCCTATGTACCATTGTGGTGGTGGTGGTGGTGGTGGTGGTAGTGGAGGTTCAAGTATTACCCAGAAAAACAAAACTGGAGAATCCCGGCAGGAAAAAAGACGGAAAAAGACGCACGTACGGAGTAATATGACTGGAAGTTTGCGGCGACTCGTTCGGACAAGCCCTTGTCAATGGGGCTGCTCTGCTCCCTGCTCCGTCATTCCCGGGGAGAACCTTGCTAGACGTCATATGTACGTCGGAGTATATCTCCGTGGTCTAGGAATTATGTATTACATACATGTGTGTATTACTGCTTTCCGTCAGGGGGGTGCCACCCCCTCTGTTCATCCCTGGACATTGGCCGACCTCTTTTCGTGCCATCGTTCCATTCGCTCCAACAAAAAAACACCCGCAAAAATTTTGCCTTTCGATGATCAAACTTAAGCGCCTTGCTAATGACTCCATTTGTCCGTCTGTCACATATGTCGCCTCTGAAGCGTCGGTTGTGAATGCCCTTGAATAGGCCCTCAACCCCAAGCTAGGCAGTCTCAACCCAGAACGTCGACGAAAGTAATGAACAGAGAAGTGGGGAAGAAAAGAATACCAGAATAACATGAAACAAAGACCAAAAAAAAAAAAACTAAATGTACATAATGGCGGCCTGAAATCTCGTCGAATAGACACTTCTCATCATGTGTCAGTCAATTGACATTGACTGGTCACCACGTTTGGTGGTGATCGACCCGGGCCGATTCATGCTGAACCTGTGGCATCCCCGTTCATGGCGTTTCATGTTGCTCCGAACGCTAAAGGCCTTGCCACACCCCGCGTGTGGGCACTTGAAAGGCTTCTCTCCCGTGTGAGAGTGGCTGTGGATGCGAAGGCTGCTGGGTCGGCTGAATGCTTTATTGCAGGTCGGGCAGGTGTATCGATCCTGACTTTGAGGATGAGAAACGCCATATATGGGGTTCAAGTAGTGATGGTGTTGCCAGGGCCCACTGGCCGAGGCCGACGCAAATGACACAGAGCCGTCGATGGGAGGAAACGTCCGAGGTAGCGGCTGTTGGTAATGGAGTTTGGATGTTTGGCCATGAGTAGATGTGTTGTCGTTGGCTGGTAAGCCCGAAGGATGGTAAGTACTGCTGCTAGATTGGGTCTGGAGCATGTCCAAGGGTAACTGCCGTTGATGAAGCGAAGATGCCCGGAGGTGAGCTCTGGGCGAGGGTGGTTGTGACAAGAAAGCATGGCAGATGTCTGACTCTGCAGGAGGAGGGGTGACCTGGACCATTTTCCTCGGGTTGGCAAGCGATGCATTGGGAGACTGCCTCGGGGAATTATTGGCGGGATAGACGTAGCTGTCGAAGTAATCGGTTCCCAAAGGAGGCGTTGGAGGCAAGGCTCTGAGCTGATGGACGTATTGCCGAGTGTAGCTCGAGCTTGGACGACTCCCGCTGTTTGTGAGTGATGTTCCCTGCAGCCGTGAAGAAGTTGTTGCCGCCGCCGCCGAAGAGGTAGTTGCGTTGGCCTCACTCCATTTCGTCCCACGCCTACGCCCATGTTGACCGTCGACAACCGCATATTCCACGCGGGGAGACCCGGATGAGGACTCTGAAGATTCTATACTTGCTGGGGAACCAGCATCCGCGATTCCTAGCAGCTTCGAGATGGAAGGCAACGAGCATTTCATCTCCTCTATGGGTGGAGATGGAGGAGCCTGCGGTGTATATCGATGCGGTTCGCTTCGCAGGGAAAGTTGAGGATAGTGGGCCATGGAATATGTAGCCATTGCTTCAGGGGAGCCGGATCGGATGGTCGTTTTACCTGGATATGATGAAGAATAACAAGGGACCACGTGGGAGAAGTCTTTCGATGTTGGGAGGAGAAAATGGCAAGAGGGCAAGTGTTTGCCTCGGCGGAGCTTGGTGACTTGAGTCGTTGTATTGCCCGACCTCTTGTATTTTAGTAGCCAACAACAATGCTGACTGAATCCTGGGTCAAGCTTGACTTCAACTCTGTGGGCCGCATCTGACAATTGGGTTGGGGTGGCCTTGCTATAAGTAAGTCTTGTAAGTTCTGGCAAGTCTTGTCCCGGGGTAAATCCCATAAGAAGATGCCGAGTCGCCAGGGTTCATATGCAGGCATGTTTGCCACAGATTGGCAGAAGAGGGTCAAATCCTCGATGAACCATTTGGCCAGACACGAACGGAAACCTGGGACGATGAACAGTGTCTGTCATTCTTGTTCTGGGATGGCTCATCAGGCTAGGTGCTGGGAGTCGCAACAAGGGTAGGGGCGTGTGATGGATGACGGATGGATGGTTTTGGGGGGAGTGAAGACGAAGAAGCGCGGGTGAAGAGTCCGTGAGTCGAAAGGTCTTTAGTTTCTTCGGCTCCTCTTCTTTCTTGATCGAGTGACGAGGATCCATCCATCCGGTCATGGTCAAACGGTGAAAGTGGAGAGAGGGTGGTTGATCCATCGCGATGCATCGGCCGTATGTAGAACCTCGAGGCCCGAGGCCCTGTGCCCCGACCACCCATCCCGACCATCCCGACCATCCTTCCTTGTTTTCCGTTTCCTCGTGGCATTGAGCAGTCAAGCTCGTCTTATTGCCGGGGACACAAGTTACAACTGATACAGCTCAGCCACTGACCAAAATTCGGGGGGGGAAGGGGAGGAAAGGGATCTTGAAAAATAGCCGAGTAGAGAGAGACAGATGAATGGATATCAAGCCCAATCCACGCCAGATGGCTGACGCGGGCCGCCTTCCATCCGTTTCTGTTGATTGCGAGCTTTCTCCATATAAGCCGTCAACCCAAATTAGCAAGACTTTGGTACTCGTCAACTTGTATCCACATCCATGCATCACCGGTGGATTTTTTGCCTCCGGCAGCCACGACATATCATATGGACACGGGACTTTTGAAGACGTCCCAACGGAACAAGCATCGGGGCACACCGGACGGCCTGAAGTGTAACGTGACGGTGGCATCGCCTTTGCACTCGGGCTGAGTCTAAAAGCGGTTCGGACGGCGGATCTCTGCTTGTGGCACACATCTCTGTTTTGCTTTGCTGAACTGGGATCAAGTCTGTGACTTCTATGACCACTATCATCAAGTAAGGTTATTTTCTTCTTTCTTTCTTTCTTTTTTTTTTTTTTTCCTTCCTCCCTTTTGGTTGGAACTACCTTGTGGGGATAAGATCCAGGTAATGCCTCAGGCAGATGGAACCTTGCTGGTGCTCAAAATTTGGAACGACCGCTATTAATTAGTCCCTACGTACTAGTCTCCACGGGCACAGATGACATGCGTCGAATGATCATCGAAAATTTCCGGCCGACATCTGACAGCTAGTCATTTATTACTCTGCTCTGTTACGCAATAAGAATTTTACTCAATTTGGTGTGAGTTCTAAATCTAATATTCAAACAGTTGCCAAGGAGGTCTTGAGCCAACCGTTATTGAACAAAGTCGGTCGGGTACGGCAGACGAGCAAAATAGCAAGTGGCAAGCCTCATCTGTGAAAATATTTGTAATCCTCACATTGAAATTCCTTTTACAAAATGGCACCACGTGCTCTGCGTTACATTATGTGAGACGGGTGTGGAAAGTGGTGATGATGAATTCAGCTATCTTGTAGGCTACCCACACAAGGCGAAAGGAGGCTATATAACGAGGGCAAAGAGAAGGTCTTTGCCCTAAGTGCCGAGATCGCGGATAATGCGACGTCTCGCAATCAGCCGCGAAGAGGGAAGGTATCGCGGAGGGAGTGATGCCTTAGATGTGAGGCTGTAATATCCATTACATTATAGCGCAGAAAGAGCTTATTGGAAATACCTAAAAAAAAAAAAAAAAACGTTTATTATTAGGGCCCATCTTGTAGGTCCTACTAGTTCAAAGTACACGCCGGGAGTCTATCACAGGGACTATTGACCACCTATTGCACATTTCGATAATCCGGCCGCCCCTTACGTTAAACTTGTATTTATCTCTAGCAAGTCCAAAGTATCAAAACAAGGTAGCCCTTTTAGTCTCCGTCTTTGCCTCTTCCCAAAGAGTGCCTTGTAATTCCACCCTGAGAAGAGGGTAAAGTGGGCAAGCTCGGGTAATGACGCAAAAAAAAATAAAGGATTGTGATTTGACCTCGAGGCACGTACCTAAGCCAGCGCTGAGGACGCGCCCAGCTGGGAAAAGTTCCGAGCCAATGTCGAGAATGGATCTGAGAGCAGACGTGATGATAAAGCAGCCAATCGACTTCAAGTCAGTTGGTCAGTCGACCGACTCGCATTTGCTGCCATGCGTTTGAAGCGTTTCTGGGGTAGGACAGGTATACCTGAGCAATGGCCTCCATGTCGTCAGGCAATTTCTCCTGGAAATACTTCGGGTCCTGTAGATGTAGTATTTGTTTGCATACTGTTTCCTCACATCATCCTAGTAGTCAAAGACACCGGTTGGCTCGCTGGGGGTCGACGCTCGTCTTGTCGCTGTTGGAGTCTTCTGGTGGCGTCTTGGTGCACACACCTTCATCTTCTGGGCAGGCCCCGTACTTGCAGGCAAAGTTTCATAGACGGTTCAGGCCAACGTCGAACTCATCAACGGCTCTGGCGTTGATGGCGTCTTCGGACTTGGGGACGTCCTCGAGCTTCTGGTGTCCTTACAATAGTGGTGGAATTTTTTTTTTTTTTGGGGGGGGGGGGGGGGGGTTCGGCTAGATCCGCCTGGAGCCAATCAAAGACAGTGCGTACCATGGGGCCGATGAAGGGGGATGAAGGGGTGCCCATGTCCATACGGAGTAAAAAAAATGCGTCTTGGCTGCCGCATGCGGCTTAGCGCCGACTACATGTCAACGAACTTGTGATACCACTTCGCTTTCGCCTTCAGGTCGACCAGGTATCGGATTCGGGACAGGACAGAAACAAAGAAAGAGAAGAAAAAAATCCCATCACCCGGCCACGCACACTCCCAGGCAAAACCCAGGAACGTTTACCCTTTCCCCCCTCCTTTCCAAACACCTCCCCCGTCACTGGGCTCGTACGATGCACGCAGTCCAGACGGCCCGGGCCGCCAGGCTCGAGTGACTTGGAATTACCGGATCCAGATCCAGGAAATTTGTCGTCAAGTTCTTGTCCCAACTCCTAACCATGAGCGCTCTCAGCCCTCCCACTAAGCCCTGCCACAATTGTCGCCGCCAACGGCTCCGATGTGACCGCTCTTACCCCCACTGCAACAAGTGCGTCAACGCGGACAAGGAATGTCTTGGATATGGGAAACTGTTTCGATGGACCGGCTCTGTCGCCAGTCGTGGCAAGCTTGCTGGGAGGACGTCGAGTGCACCCTTGGATGCCGCCGCCGTTCCCGGTGGTGCTGCTGCCTCCTCCTCTGCCTCTGCCTCTACTTCTGCCTCTGACACTGGGTCGGTGACAGGATCTATTATGCCAGGGACACCGGAGAATTTGTCAGTGACCACACCTGCGAGACTGGAGTTCCTGCCAAGCGTCACGCCGTCTACATGCCCCCAGACTACCGACGTAGAGGCTCTGCGTCACGATGGAACGCAACAGGATGGAGATGTGCAGCTGGTGGTGCGCTCCCCGTCGTCGACCTCGTCCGAGTTTTCCATTAGCAGCCCTTGGGCCTTGGCAGACCCGTTGTATCAGGACATGAAGTACGGGCATCGGCATTACCTATCTTATTGTAAGTCATGGATCAGACTGACACCTTGCTCCCTTGCCCCTGCAAACAGTGTAGCGCCCGCGCCGAGGTCAACGAACATGCTGCTGACCAATTGTTGATATATCTGTATATATACAGTCACTACTAGAGTCTGCAAAGACCTGGTCTCTCACGATCTCCCTGATCGGAACCCGTTTCGGGGGTTGCTCCCCCTGACGAGAGCCCACCCTCTCCTGCAACACATAATCGTCGCTGCCTCGGCGGCACACATGTCGAATCTTGTCCGAGCCCCTCTGGCGTACCAGCTCAACAATGTGGACGATGATTTGACTGCGGGTATTGAACAGGCGTCTCGTCGCGCTTTGAAAGACGCCCTGATCGCCAAGACAAAGGCATTGACCCTGATGCGGGGAGCAGTGGAAAACATCGACACGACAGGCGGCGACGTCGTTCTCGCTGCAGCCCTTTTCTTCATCAACGTGGAGCTCATCGAGTCGGGGAAGCACGGGTGGAAGGCCCATCTTGAGGGAGCCGGCCGCATCATGTCTCTGTTACAGCCGACCATGGTGGCAGACTCGGCCTTGCGAGACTACATGTTGTCCGACTGTTTCATGTGAGTGCTGACCTTCTCCCCCCTTGACTCGATACACTCCAAGTTGGGAAGACGGGTTTACTCACCCATAAATCGTTCAAAGATACTTCATCTTGGCATCGGCTTTCATGCCCGCTGCCTCATTTGATACCCAATCCTATTTTCAGCCGGCGCAGATTCCTTCAATTCTTCAACGGGCCGCAGCAAACAGCTACTTGTGCTGCCCACCCGAAATCCTCACCATACTGCACTCGGCCTCTCAGTTGTCCAATGTGCCTTCTGATGTTGCCTCGCAGGAAAAGATCCGAGATGCCGGCCTGGCCCTCATCCAGGAAGCCCAGTCCTTTGATATCAACGGCTGGGCCAACGACGTGCGCAATATTTCGTATCTGCAAGATGCTCCCATCCAGAGCAGAATCCATGCGGGATCTGCACACCGGCTTGCAGCATGCCTCTACATTTTACAGGCGATTCCGTCGCTGAGTAAGATGAAAAATCATGATGAGGTGGCAGAGCAGCTGAGTCGCGAAATCTTCGAGCATCTATCAAGTATCCCCGACGAAGACCCCAACTTCAAAGCAACCACGTGGCCGACCTTCATCGCCGGAGCAGAGGCTCATGGTCGCGCCAGGAGGGACTGGGTCATGGACAGACTACAGCGACTGGTCGTATCATGTCCGTGGGGCTTCTTGTACACGGCCATGGAAGCACTTCAGGTAATCTGGGATCTGGATAATAAGCGCAAGGGGACAAAGAGTTGGGTGCAGACACTAAAGAATCCTGACATGAATTTTCTTATTGTTTAACTGCCGGGTCGCAGCGGGAACGAAGCAAGCCCTGCCTCAGGATGAAAAAAAAAGGAAAAGAAAAAAAAACCTTCTCAAAAGAGAATGAAAATGGAGGAACATAAGAAAAATATGGCAGCAATTTTATGACTTAGGCTACTGCATACTCGGCATTTGTTGGGCGGCGTCTGGGTCGGTACAATTTTGGGCTATTCAGCCTCCAACGAGGTGCGTTGTGTGGACCGATTCAACATCCCTTCTGATGATGCCGAGGGGGAAGAACGGCTTGTTCCATTTCGGTATCTCCTTTTGAATGTTATAGCCGGCCAGGTTGAATCATAGTCGGGTGTGATTGACATCTTGGACACCATCTCCAATTGTCTTCGGGGCTCTTCTGGAGGTGCCGGTGATTACGGCGCTCCAAGACTTGCAATTGAGAGAGCTGGCTCTACATCCTTCACCAATGTATGGCCAGTGTATCATTCAATATGCTCTTCGAATGCCGGATATGTTTCCATCCGGACACATTGACATTTAAAAACCCGGCGCTGCATCTCATCTGCGGCTATCGAGACAACAAGTTGGATGCTTGGTTGCACACCAATTTCTTTGCACGCTTGCACCACCGTCGTGGAGAGCCGACTTTTACGACTTTAGGATGGCCTCGATTGCTCCCATGCCGCAGACAACACGGTGAGATACTCAAAATACTCAATGCACGCCCGCGATGCCCCATGCACAGGAACCCAGCAAGACCACCTCCCTCTCGTCAGTGCCAGCATCCTCAACCTGCCAAAGTAAACGACGGAACAACAAGGGCTATCTTACCAAGGACCCAACGGAGCTGTCGTCATATCAGCCAACAAGGACATCGGCTTCGGCCAATCCGCCACCCAAGAAGAACTCTACGTCGGCAACTGCCACGAAGCCTGTCCAGCCGTGCTCGCAACTCCGCTCTCGGCCGGACCCAAGTCATCGTCGTAAAAAGGTGCAAGACCCATGCTTCGCATATAATCGGACAAGGTCGCGACATTACCTGGTCTGTTCTCCAGCCGTCACTCCGACACGGCGGACGAATGCTCTTCATTGGACGCCCTCGAGATCGATGAAGTGGATCACAACAACGGCCAGCTTCCCGAACTGGACCTAGCGATTATTCATCGCGAACTATCAAAGGGTTACATACACTGCATTCTCCTCGTGGCCCTCAGGCGACGGCGCGACTGTCTGGACCGGACTATGGGGCTGGGGGAGGATTCAATGGGGATCCGGGCGTGAAGATGTGCGTCCTCTGAATTGCCGCGTCCCTGATTCACAAAAGATTGCAGATTGTCTGCAAAGGGAAATGTGCGGATTTTCCAGCCACGTTTGGTCAGTTCATTGAACTACTCGAAAAGGGCGCCACCCACGGTTGGAGACTTGAAACGCAGACTTGAACGTACTCCGAAGTCGACGAGAAGGCTTGATACTATGCTGTTTCTGTCAAAAGGGAGAATAGATAGGGCTAAGTGAGCGAGCGGTTGAATGAAGCGGGAGTAGGCGGGGGGGGCGGGGTGATGACTTGTAATTGAATAGTTTATAGGAATGCGAAGTGAGTATTGACAGAGTGACCTATCAAAGAATAATTGATGCGAGGTGTGCAGTGTGCGGTAAAACATTACCAGTACTTCTGACTAAATTAGTAGACTTGTCGTAACGAGACTGTCGTTGCCACGGGGCACGCGAATTTCGCTTATAGGAATTTCCAAATATTAATAAGCAGGATTTGACCAAACCCGGAAATGTCGCTCTGATTCGCGGTGGCCTTAAGCAAGTGCAGCACCTCGCGGCAGTAGCTGCGGGAAGCTTGCAAAGGACTCCTTTCAGAGGGGCATTATTAGTTATAAGCAGCACTCCTTTAGGCCGCAGGGGCGGCTAAGGAGGCAGTTAAAGGCAGGTCTTTTTAAGGTAGAAAATACTAGTTCCTATTAAAAAAAACATTAGAGGCACTTCAGAGATATTGCTTACCAAAACTCAAACTCGACTGGGTATAAAATGACCTTTTTGCTCCACGTATACTATTTGTCGTGCAATTATTCAACAAATGATCGGTCGATACTTAAACACACAACTACATATCCAACATCACGCCTCAGTCATCCACTCCGCACCAAAAGTGGATGAGTTGCCACGCGAAGAGGAGGAAGATCCACGTCATGGTCGTGTAACTCGTGGCGCGGGCACGTGGGCGGGCGCGTGGGCGGGCGAGAAAGACGGCGTCGCACGAGGATGTGTACTCGTCGTTGCAATTGGTGCCGACGTTGCCGTCGTCGAAGCCAAATCTGACGACGGTAAAGGAGCCGATTGTACAGCAGGCCATGAGCGCGCCGTAGATGATCATGTCGAGGAGGCATTCGAGAGTGAAGACACCGTATTTGAGCTGCGTTTTGATCTTATTAAATGGGGGAATGGCAAACGTATATGGAGAAAAGAACGAAGAAGAGAGGAAAGAGGACAAGGGGACGCAAAGGGGTGGGTGGTCATGTCTGACTTACAATCTGGGGCGGCCTGTTCAAAATATCGGCAACTGCCTTCTCGAAGCCCAGTCCTGTTTCGCAAAAGACCCCCGTTGCCATGAGCATCCACAATAGTTCGACGGGTGTGAGCAGGAACACAGAGACGTCTGATTTATCTTTTAAGGAAAGTCCTGTGAGCAGAAAGACCACGAATCCGATGGTGGCGGCCAAGATGTGGAGGATGAACTTTTGGATATTGTCAAAGATGCGACGCCCTTCCTCGATGACATTGAGGATCAAGGCGAAGTTGTCGTTCGCGAGGATGATATCAGCGCTTTCCTTGGCTACGTCTAAGCCTATGCCCATGGCGATGCCGATGTCCGCTCGCTTCAAGCTCGGGCTGTCGTTGACTCCGTCACCGGTCATGGCGACGTAGCAACCTCGTCGGTGAAGAGCGTCGATCATTCAAAACTTGGTGCTGGGTCTGCCCGACCGTAGGGTTGTGTACTTTATTGCCGATGTCGACGGAGTATGTTCCGCAGCCAGGAATCCAGGCTTTTCTTACAACCATGCGGCCTTGTGTGATTGTTCTAGTCTTTTCCGAGCAGATATTTATTCAAAGAGTAAGGAGTCGATTCTTTAAGTCATGGGAAATGAAAATCAAAGGTGGTATGTATACATACTTGTCACACACAGCACCTAGAGCTTCCAGACTTTGCAGGTTCCGAACAATAACATTCCTCTCCAACATATTCTTAGTGTCGGCAGCCATTACCACGGTCAAACCGAGAATCAAAGACACGGGAATAGTCCCCTCCAGATTGACAGCCTCGATTAGTCGAATTTTCGCCGAAACGAAGTCTCCCGTATTGAGATCGATGATGTAGCCGGGCGCAATGTCGGCGGTCTGAATGTTGATCATGACTCTATCCAGGGAGATATTGTATGCTGAAAACCCCGGAGAGAATCGATTGTCTTATCGGCCTGAAGCGACTGGGAAAGCCGATGAATACGTTGACGAAGATTATGTCGCCCAGTTATGCCGCCCAGGATACCCCCTGCAATCCATGCCCTGACCCCGAAACTCGCAGCCAGAGCCAGTATGAGAACCTGTCACATAGATATGTCCAGCGTCAGCTCAAAATAAGCCATACTTACATATACTCCGTACCTAGGATAAGTATCCAAACTTCCTCACCTTGCCCCCAGATCTTCTCCGAATAAAAGAAACTTACAAGTGTCATGGCATTGAAGATCTGCTCGATGAAGATTTTGAACGGCTGCATACCCTTGTCCTCCTTTGGCTTGTTAGGGCCGTATTCGGTCAATCTCTCAGCCGCATCATCTGCAGACAAGCCATGAGAGGGAGTAGCATGAATCTCACGCAGCACCTCCTCAATCAAAAGGCTATGTGCAGGACGTGACAAGGGCTGGGTGGACTGACCGGACATGTGTCCAGCCAGAGCATGCTGCCGGGGTGTCTTCTTTCCCATGACGGGCAGATTATAAGGACAGCAATACACGATCAACCATGTGCAAAAGTTAGACGGAGCAAAGGGAAAACAGTAAAACAAGAAGATAGTCAAGATATAAGCATAACGACGTCCATAGCACCATTATAGGGGACCATGTTTGATTCCCAAAGTAGACACTAGATGGCAACCTTCAACAAATGACAGAGCATCATGGAGTTTATATCAGCCCAAGAAAATATTCAGGATGTCGCATGCGCTTTAGGCTCTATTTTCGGAAAAGGTTCGTCGTTTCGCCCGTCAAGACTCAACACCCATCGCCCACGAGCGGGCGTGGAGGGGGCCATTTCAGCTTCAAGTGCGGCTCTCTCTCGATGGGGTCCATCTTCAAGCTCATCTGCCTAAACGGGCCAGTAGTGCTGTGACCTGTCAGTAATTCTTCATTCTGCAATGCGGTGTCTTGTCGTCAACGGCGTTGCCATCGGTCGGCGGCGTCCACTAAATTCCATGTGGAAGCCAGGGCACAATTTGTGGAAAAAGAAGGGGGGTCCTCTCCATATACTCCATATGTCATATGAAGTTTTGGCTTTTGCTCAAGATGCGCCGACGACAAATCCTCGGGCGATGGTCAGGGCTTGGCATGCCAAGGTGGCTGTGGTCCTTGTGGGAAGGAGTTGCGATGCGATGCATGGAAGGTGCAGCCGAGCTTGATCTCACAAACAAAGCAAAAAAAAGTCTTTTCACAACTTTACGCGTCCGAGTCCGTCGCGTCGGGCTGTGCTTTTACTGTTCATCCCCCCTCTCCCTGCGTCGTCTTGTTTGAATTTGTGCTGGCTATCATTGTGCAATTTGCTTTGTTCGTTCTCTTAGGAGTCGGGACGACGGCGACAGCAACTACGGGCTGAGGTCAATGTAAATTGGCCAGTGTCACCATTCCCCCACTCTAGGAACTTGAATAATTTGTCAGTTGATTGTTAGGTGCGGGCGGGAAAAACACGCGGGCACGTCTTTCATGCCAAGCTAACAAAGACCATGTTTTGCTCTCGTGACGCGACGTGTTTGTAAACGCTGAATTATGCGGCAGTGACTTCTCTGGCTTCACCGTCTGTGCTCCAAATATTACATAAATTCAGAACCAGGAATTAAAACATAGTCCAGATCAGTCTCAGCAAAAGTGGGAAAGACAAATCTAGAGATTGTTGCGGGAACAATAATACACGGCAATGGACATAGTATGTCCCAAAAGAGATGAAGCTTTCTTTTCTTTTAGACTTTCAGTGATGCTAGACAGACAAGACAAACACGAAGTATCTCTCATATATTTGCGTTCTTTCTGGGCTTTAGCAGTGATTCATCTTCTCAGAGACCTCATTTCCTCAACCCTGTCAGATATGCATAGCTCCTTGCTACTGGTAAAAGCCTGGTGAAGACGGCAAACGGTAGGCTTTGCCTTAGGAAGAAAAAAGGGGGGGAAAAGGCGGGTTTATCAGTGCCGGAAAAGGGGGGCGGGGGGCTGGAGGCTGGGAACGCAGCATCTTTTTCAGACCATGGAAACAGGGATTCATGATTCCCGACCAATCAACTGGAATCCGCACGGGACTGAATCCATGGACTATTCATAGGCCAAGGGGTGAGATTAGAGGCAAGAATGTGAAGGTAGTGTGCGCAGACAAAGGGTCTATCACTCGCTCCCTTTCAAGTTACATGCTACCTGCTGTGCTGTTGAATCAGAGTCAGAGCAAGACCGTCATGAAGCTACAGAAGAAGAAATCTCCTGAAGTAACTCTGCGAGGTGAGGACATAAATGCATTATAGAGACTGTCCACCAAGAGGGTTGCTCAATCAATAATCGGACATAGACACAGAGTGCCCAACTCTTTGTGTAACTCGATACGTATATCATGGACCGGTTCCCTGTGTGGATCTAGCCTTAGGTCTTCGATTCAACTTCCCAGGGAGTGTGATAGAAAAGACAATGCAAGAAGAGCAGTGAATCGTCATAGGAAAGTTCCCGGCATCGTATCTATAAACCCTGCGCTTCGCTACACATATCCTTGTCACGAGACATACGACAAGGTGATTCGTTGTCTAGACAACTTGGAAAATCTTTCGATTATTTCAGTATAGAGCCGCTGAAACGCTTGAGTTGACAATGGGTTCAAAACAGAAACGGCAAAAACGTTTTCTGGGAACATGTCTTCGACGCCTTCATAGCTTACAGCAAATGCATACAATCGTAGGTCAAAAACCTTGACCAGTTTCGTGCCCCTACACGGTAGTCTCCAGCCACGTATCATCAGCAAAGCTCAAGTTTATCCCTAACTTTTGGAATGAATCAAGGAGAACTATCGAGGTCTGAGGACTGATGATATAAGTTTCAGAGTCCATGCCACGTGAAACGGCCATCAAGCCCTAATCACCCCCGTTTGGACGCACACAACTGCCATGCCTGTTCTTTGCAAGTACTTCCTGACCCCTGACCACACCCGACTCAAAACTCATCTGAGAGTCACGGCTCACAGGTCTTCCATAACGCGGCGTTCATTCCCTGAAGTGATGTTCATGACCAACCATCCGCCCAATAAGAAACCCAGGTAAGCTGTTGCTCGTGTTATTTCTCGCTCCTACTCAAGTTGGACCAAATTCCAAATATACTCCCCCGTTGAGACCTCAAATCCTTCTTGAGGCACTCCCGTCAAAAAATCAAACGAAATCTGCAAGTACTCGATACGTTTCGGCTCACCATGCGACCGGTTTTTGCAATTTTCCTGCTGCACAGCGTTTGCTATGAAGTGACAACATTTCTTTGGAGAAAGTTTCTGAACTTGAATAGGACGGTAAAATCGAATATGAAGGGGATTTTGAAAACGTCCACTCGAGGGGGGATTGAGACAAGAGCGCCATACAATGATGAATATTTCGTCACAAATGAAGAATTCTGTGAGTCAAATTGCTTTATCGGATGCACTCGACCTACTACCTGAACTGTTTCGTCCCTATCCAGAAATCAAGTCGAGCTAATGTCGAATAATCCACCAGGGAGCTTAACAAAGAGGTGTTACGAGGTAGACTTCGGACTCATCCAGGCTAGAGTGTCGCCCGAGACCAGATTCAACGTGCTCAAGCGGGAAAGGGTAGTCTGGAGGCGACAACGACGTGACGACCAATTGAAGCCGTAGAACTGCTTTAAGGAGTTCGTCCGCCGAGCGGAAGGCCAGGGGTGGAACCCGCGTTACGAGACCGAAAGGCAGGGAACAGTGGTAAAGTTCACCGAGGGCATCACAGAAGGCATCACAGAAGGCAGCATCACAGAAGGCATCACAGAGAGCATCGCCGAAGGCATCGCCGAAGAGTTCACCGAGGGCATCACAGAAGGCATCACAGAAGGCAGCATCACAGAAGGCATCACAGAGAGCATCGCCGAAGGCATCGCCGAAGGCATCGCCGAGGGCATCACCAAAGCCGTTGTCCCCCTTAATCAGAGCCCATCTTCTGAGCCCGAGAACTCCAAGACAGCGGTGCCGGTAAAGAGTGGTTTGCTCGCGTCATCTCTTTCCTCACTGGCCCCCCCAAAGGTGAGCATCTCTTCTCCCCCGTTGCCGACGGTAGTTCCGTGCAAGTCCCTTACCAGAAGAAAGTATAGTACAAAGCAACCCATCGAAGGACACTCAGTGCAGGACCGATCCTCCTTGCGAAAGAGGGGAAACATGCCCACTTACACCATCGACCTGACGGAGCTCGATGTGGAAATGAGTCAGGATTTGGAAGACCATGAGCGGAGATTGTCGCGCGCCATGGCTTTTGCAGCGAAGGCGGACGCCGAGAAGAAGCGAAGTTTGCCAAAACCGACGAGTCTTGTTCCTGCGATGAGACAAACTGGAAATGTGATGGGACAACCGGCCCAGAACGTCATTGACAGCCGCCACGTCGGCAGCGGGACTGTCGCAACGTCGGAATGGCGGGCAAACGAGTCTCTGGAGAGGCAATTCGAAGCTTCTCATTTTCAGTGCGGGCAAGGACCAATTGGTTTTGGGGGAAGTTGGTTCGATCGGCTTGCACAATGGCTCCAGTCGTAGACTCCTAGCTGCGTCACGGATTCATGGACTTGTTGGACATGACTACGTACGTACTTCTCTATGAAAGAACTATTGTTGGGAATGGAAATCTGGGATTGTGCATCATCTTTGCGCCGCTTGATCGCCAACGTGACCATGTGTCGTTCAAGTTGCCATTTCACCACCATGTCGCAACTACCGCCGGCTGCACCTTCCGCAACCAGACAAACTGCGACAAACTGCAAGTCACTGTGCCCCTCTTTTCTTTGTCTGGGATTCGATGCATCAGGTCCATTGTTCCTTTTTCCTTCTCTCAACCTTCAACAAAGTGAACATGTGCCCAGTCTGCCTCATCACCTACCAAGTTGTTCTAAGAGGACAATCGACAACGGATTCCAATGCCCGCTCCCAACTTGCGTATCAAGACCCTTTGAAATGAGGCATAGTTCCTAGGCGTAGTCACGCGGCTGCATCATTCATCAGTCATAGTATCAATCTTCCCCGGCTAAAGGAGAATAATATGAGGTACGAGTGGCCTGAAGCTGAAGCTGTCTTGTTTGTCCAATGACGCTGCTGTTCATGACCAACTCATGAGGCCACCAGATGAGCAAGAGACAACGACAACGACAACTACAACAACAGATGGTTCGAGAGAATACGAGCAATAAAGGATTGGTGCGTGTAACGAACAGGGTGTGAAGCTATCTCTTCAAGTCTGCCATTCACCTTGATTGGTTGGTTGGTTCTTCTTTGGGCGCCTTACGCCTTGCATAAAACGGGGTTGCTGCAATGGTGCTTTCTTTGGTTGGCGATCAGAACGTTCCAGGCAATTCTGCCACTTGGCTTATTAGCGAACTCTGATACCTTCGAGGTATGTCTGTCATGCTGCGTGGGATCAGCAACTTGATTCAACATTTGGGTCAAGAGTCCAAGGACAGGCATGATAAGCCCATGTTGTCGGTTCGATGAAACCGGGATAGTCTTCCATTATATTTGAAATTGCACATTAGGCAGTCTATGGAAATTCTCTATTGTATCTGTTTGAATCTGTCCAAGAGAAAACAACTGGCTGTCTGACAGTAGGTCTCACCAACGTCTTGTCGCTGATTTGTGTCTGGGCCGCTTTGGCAGGAAGAAGAAGAAAGCCCTCAGAAGAGTTGATAAGAACGTTCCCTTTGGAAGATGCAGACGTTTGACGAAGAGGGCAGCGAGCCTTGATCCAGAAAGTCCTGGATATATGACGATCCCAACACCTTGTTCAGCAGTCCATGCAGGCTGAGAGCATTTGACTGGCACGAAAAGTGAGGCGGACACACATGCATGGCGTAATCGGGGTCCTCTTGTAGGCCAGGGCCGAATAGGGTGCGCAAAAAGCGGCAACACACTGCGGTGCGGCGACGGCCGGGAGGATATATTCGATATATTTGTCCATGATTGGCATTGTCATTGGATGGGTAACTTGAGTCCACGGGCAGAGAGACAGGGCGACGAGCCATTCAAAACGAATGAGACGTCCACAAGTCATTCGTAACATCGCTCGCTAGCTTGTTGTTGGTAGGCACGTATAAGCATTACTGTCGCCGTACATCCTTCATGCATAGATTCCAGCATTTCATCGTGTAACGGCCAGTCGTCACTTTCTCCTCACGAACGCGACATCCTGAAAGAACGGGAAAGCGTTTAGTATAGTAACACAGCACTTTTCCGCACTAAAGTTGCCTGCTCTGTTCGGAGTTCGGAGTACGGAATACTAAGATTAGTGATTTCCAACGCAGGTGATGAATCACGCGGCACCCCCAGATCCTGCACTCACATGTACGTTACTCCGCCTTCATCTCGACGCTCTTTCAGCGCCGGCCCGAAACGCTTTGTGTAACATACCAGGGGCCAAGGTTGCAGCTCAAGTACAGATCCAGAAACAACTTGCATACGGAAGAATGGCACATGGCATCAGGCGGCATCAAAAATGTGGCTGAGGACACGTGCCTCGTCGCCCACGGCGGTAATCGCAACAATGTCCAATTGAAAAAAAAAAAAAAAAAAAATGAGCCCGTAGCCAATATCTTGCTTTCTCACTCATGTATCCAACGAAGACGAGAGTGAATCCACGAGAAGCACCTCGGCCACGAACGGCGGCATGGACCTTTGGACGATGATCGATGCGCCGCTTCACACCCTTTAAAGCGTCCAGCACACAGGGCCATCCAAGCCCTTTATTGCGTGTGCAAATCACGAACGAGCCCCTTGGGTCGGATCAAGAAGATGACATGCTCCGGACAGATGGTGACGAGAAGTCCCAGTCCAATGATGCGCCTTTGCTGGCCTCGAGGACAGCCCCCATTGCCAAGCAAGGACCTTTTGCGCCGTTGGACAAAACATGGCCTGACCTGTCCGAAGTTGGACAAATCCGCCTCTACATCGATTTTCCGTTTGTTTTCTCGTGGCGTCATTAGACAGGGTAAGTACTTTTGTATGTACTTGTCTGGTCCGAGTCCGAGGACATCCATTCAACCAAGCATCCATGCGGGGTCCAGGGGAGTGGGGGTGATGGACGCCTTTTTTTAAAAACATCAGATTCCCAGCCAAGAACCCAAACACCCACGACGCCTTCAAAGTAGTCAGCATAGCTTCCTTCGACGGCAAGTACTTCTACGGCCGTACCAGCTGCACTTAAAATCACGCTGACCGCCATGAACATCAATGCAATAACACCTGCTTCAACACACCATTTCGCCACCAAGAGTGCGGTAACGGTTCGCCCCGTCCTGTTTCGCTGCCTGCCATCGAGACCGAGGCGCAGTACGGAGCACAGCTGCGTTGACAAGTCGACCGTATGACTCCTTTGAGCTGAAGGGATCATCGAGTTGCGGCCCACGCCCATGAACGCCTGCCGAGTAAGCCGCACATGATTTGATCCCCATGTGCCTCGGTTGGTTGTCGTGCATCCACGTTCAAAGCTCTAATATTGGAGCCAACATTGTAACAACTCTTTGTATATCATACATATTCACGACGGAAAGAAATGGAATTTCGTCATACCTTCACTGCATTGTCCAATCTGTCTGCTGCATGAAAGAAAAAGGAGTAAGACTAAAATGTAGTTTGGGCATGATGCACCACCACTTCATGTGGTAGATGACCTGCAGCCGGCTAGTCTAATACCAACTGAAGAGCTTGCCCCCCCCCTCCCCCCCCCTCTTTCACACCAGCCAGAGTTGTATGTTCTTTGCTTGTAAAAGAATCGTAGTCCGTCCAGTGGATAACTAAGCAAACGTATGAGACCTCAAAGACTTTCTGCAGTGTCTACCTTGGCCAGATTGCACAAGCTAACCTTCGTAGTGACAGCGACACACGATGCTGATGGGAGAAGGAAGAAACCCGGATCAACCCGTCAAGTGCACTGCAGCGCCACTTCGTCTCTTGGCCCAATGCCAAGAAGCTTGACCGCTTCGTGGGCAGCTTACCAGCGCCAACCACCATGTTTGTCCAGCGCATCCGCGGCCGGGCATCCATAGCGTGATCATTGGTACGGCAATCCGCTGCTTAGTCAATGAGAGCTTCGCAAGGTCGTGTGGATATTTCTGCAGAACGTTTTGCGGGGAATGGCCAGCTCTAGTAAGCTGTCATCATTATTCGCCAACATGATGGACTGTGCCGTGGGCCCAGAACAAGGTTGGAAGGAACATCTCTTGTCATCTGTTGTCTTACGCGACTGCCGTTTCACTCGATGTCATCGTCGGTTCCAATGGTGGCGGCGTTGGCACTGGTACATTGTGAATTTCAATGTCGTACTTGGCCGTGACGGTGAACTGCCTCGCTGCGGCGTCCCAGAGGAGCCATTTCCCATGACGAGCAATCATGCGCCCTATCCATAGAATTCTTTCACAGCGCTTATCTTTTGTTGAAGCAGGCTCAAAGTATTTCTCATCGTCGTCTATCTTATCATTATCAAACCAATTTCGCGGGAAGTAGTCCTCGGCATAGATCAGACCACGCATCGCATAGTCCTCAGGGAGGGGATGAGGCGGCTCTTTTTTTTCAGGGCCTGGAAATTCCGTTGTATCGATGCGCAGGGCGAAGTCGCAGGTGCGTAGAAGATAATTCAGGAGCACCGAAGTGAGCTTCCAGGGGAATTTATCCTCCAGATGCTTCATTGCGGCTGGGCGTTGTGCCATAAACAGATAGAACACCAACGTGGTATGCAGGCAAGGCAACGTATTCTTGTCGCCCCAGCGTTCGATCACAATCTGGTACGTCTGCTCGGCAAAGGAAATAGCTGTATCAAACGTGGAGTTCGGCTCTGCGGTCGCCTCCGAACTGCCGCTCATAGGTGTGTCATTCTCGCCGTCGCCGTCGCCGTCGCCGTCCTGGCCCGAGATGGCCCGCATCAGGGGATTTGCTTCGTTTCCAAAACCCAACAGTAAGCAGCTCAATGAGATGCCCACATGATATCTAGTTGACTGTTAGTTCGGCCCCAGACCATTTACAGCGTTTCTGATGGACTTTACCCAGACTCTAGCCAGTTCCCATGCTCTCTGCCGATGCGGCTATCCAACAAGTCAAGAAACTGTTCCATTGACGACTCGAGCTGATCCGTTGCCTTGCCAGAAAAAAGAATCCCATGAACGCGAACAAACGCAGCATCCACGAGCTCTAATCGTTGATTAGAAGCAGAGTTGGGACTCAAAAGTGGATCGAATAAAGTCATTACACTATCCCTGGCGCTTCCAAAGGGAATCCGGACGCAGAGCGACTTGGCGTAGAAGTACAATTGCTGAAGGGCGTTTGGCCGTGCCAAAATCGCCAAGTGGTGATACAATCGGCCAGTCGTGGGTGCTTTGTCAGATGCTTTTGTATACCAGTATCTTGAAACGCCGGTCCAGATCTCCCTGTCCCTAATGTCGTCATCCTCAATCGCCATGCGATATCTCCCCAAATCACCCAAGCATTCAATCCACGTGTCTTTGAATGCAGGAACAGTCTCGTAGAGAAGGGCCATGATGGAATAGGCAATGTAGATGAACGTGAGCATATGTTCAAGTGACGTGGGTAGCTTGTGTCGCAACAATTCTAGAAATGAGTGAATTCCATGACGCCACATACGGGCTGGCATGGCATATTTCGAAGCAAGCCGCCGCAGCGCCTCACTGGCTGATGGGTGCTGGCTTGCTAGGAAGAAGTCGTGATGTTCGTGAAGCAATGACCGATGGAGAGAGATCAAAGCATGATATTGCTCCTCGCTGAGATCGGCCGCTTGTTGAGAACTATCATATTCAATGCATTTGCTCTCGAGCAAGACCAGTCCAGCGTAGATGCCCTTAACTTCCGCGACAAGCTGGTCGGACGAGATTGGTCGTGTATCAGGCTGGCGAATCATTTCTGACGTAGAGGCAGCATCTGAAAACGATTGATTCTGCGCATGGTGTTGGTGACGCCGATGCGACTTGTGCTGTGGTGAACGACGATGAGTGGAAGACGAGGCCAAGTGGCCATGCCTTGTCTGGGGTGTCTTGGGCCTTTGCGGAGCAGCATTCCCCCTCCGATCATCATCGGGTACCCAAAGTTGGCGTGAAGTCGAATTTCTTTGATGAAGGCCGCGATCAAAGTCATTGGCACTGTCATTCTGCCTGGCCCGACAGCGACCAGGTGTGGGTGGCGACGAACCACGTTGCTGGGTGATGGACGCGGGCGGGGAGCACAGTTTTTTGCTACCTCGGCGACTGCTTTCTGTTCCATCACTGGCCAGATTTAGTCGATCAAGCTCATCCTCGGCTGCGTCTGCTACGTCTATATTACCGGATACGGGTTTCTTTCTCGCAGTTGCACTACTGATATGGGTGTCTTGAGGAGATTTGGCGGCCAAGACCCTGTTGATAAGCCACCAGCTTGGTCAATATCACTCAAATGTATTTCTTTCTTTGTAGAGGAAAGTGCCTCTTACGCGGGTTTATTAGAATCAATTCCTTGCAGAAGAATTTTCTTGAAGGCTTCCTCAATACTCGAGTCTTCCACCATGGTGGGGTGATTCAACGCATCAGCGTGAACGTGAGTCTTGAACGCATCGAGGTTCGGCTGGACTTCTGCCTCGCACAGTGGACAATGATAGCCGCGAGATGGTGTTTCTTGACGGGCCGTGTTACGAAGGTGCTGGACCCATCCTTTGGTGAATTTTTCCATGCCGAAAGGTCCAAGTCCGCAGCAGCCTGGGCATAGGGACAGACTGAAATGCAATCTGGTGGCGATGAGCTACTCGAATGTGCACGATGACGGCTGTCAGACAAACGACAAGCCACCTTCATTTGGCAAAGACGGCCAATTTGGATGTGCTTGAGGAAGAAGCTGCCAGAGCCTCAATGTGCGACTTGACAAGGCCTGGGGCAATGAATGGAGCTGACAAGCAGGTTGGTCATTAGCGATTGGAAGAAATATGAGCAATACAGACAGAGCACGAGAACAAAGAATGGACATCTTTGACAGGGAATACAAAAGGACATAAAAGACAAAGACTTCGTAGCATGGACGACTGGGCCGAGAACCGGCTGGCTGCCGAGGGTGCCCTCCATCCCTCATAAACAGTCGCCAGGAATGGTCATGTTCGCGAAAAGAGAGGCAAAGACAGGGGTCGGAATCGACACGAGCTTCGTGTCATGTTTGACAATCGCCAGAAATTGAAAAAGAAGCCGAGCTGGTACACAAGCCAGAAGTGAAATCAAACCAGTCTCGATGAAGGAGAAGCAAGCACCGACCGAGATTGCCTGCCAAATCGTGCAAAATACCAAGAGTAGTAAGTAGTACTGTCTTACCTGCTGGAGCTCTCGAGGCACGCGTCTTGTGTTGAGCAGCAACTGGGTTTCGGCAGCGTCGAGATATCTGGCGGGATATATGGTAAACGAACAAAGTACCCGAGGTCCTTGACGAAGTAGATTTTATCAAGCCTTGTTTATTAATCATGCAGATGAAGCAGCCCTGTTGAAAAAAAAAAAAAAAAAAAAAAACCTTGCGTCCGCATTAGCTAGTAGAGGTGTGAGGTGTGCGCATATAGATTGCCCGCGTGGTTCGCGTGGTTGCCTTTTCTGGTGGAGCGTTCTGATTCGTCAGCCTCGATATCGAGCAGAGCCTCAAGTTTCCACCTTCAACTCTCTCACCTCAACCTTTGGTCTACTATTATAACAAGTCTTGACACCAAAGGGATCGAATCAATGTCTCATTGTCGCAAACGATCGATGCTTCATGCGCGCAGATATATACCCGGCCGTCACGGCTAGACTCGTCGTCGGGTTGTCCAGTCAAAGGGTGCCGATGCTTTATTTGAGATCAACCGAGGGGGATGTGGACCACGTCTTGGGTTCCTGGTTCCCGAATTCCTTTCCCGCCGAAATGATGCGTCAGCCAACGAAACCAAGATCGATGTTAAAAAATAGGGGCTGCTCCTGACAGATTTCAAAGACTTCCCTACGCCTACGACACCGAGAAGAAATAGCCTTACGAAAACACGATAGTGGGTGGACTTGTCAAGTTTTGTATGGGAATTTGTACATTCTCGATTTGCCCCGCATCGCCAGACGGAAGCACACCCATCAATCATGACGTAAACTATCGAAAGGCGAAATGGCGACATGAAACATCGTAGAAAGAACTCACCGGGTTGCGAATCGCCAAGTTCCTCGTGCTCGGCTGGAGGCGGATGTATTGCGACAAAGGGCAACATCATACGGAAAGAATGGGACTGAAGCGTATTTAAAACGGGAAGGGCATGCACACAATCACCCCAACTGTTCTCCGTAGTTTGGTTCATTATCTCAGGGAGGGTGATTTTGAGGTCGCGACGAACAAAGCCTGCCGTCGCCCGGCAGCAATGTTTACCACGCTGCACAAGATCTGGGTGTTCTGGGACGGGGTGGCGATTCATTGTCATATCATGGTTTGGTCACACATGCTCGCACAAAAAGGCAACAGGCGAATAGCTCATGTGCTCAACAATGATGACCACTGTAACATGGTTATGAAGCAAGCCTTGGTTTCTCATAGTTGTTCGGAGCTGACCCTATCCGGGCAAACTCTTCCCTCCCGGGTCCGACCATCATGATCGCACAAGTCGTCTAGAGAAGACGCAGTAGGCAGATCATCGTCCCCGAGCCCATTCTGCTCCATTCATATGCCTCGTTTACGCTGAAAGCACAGGTGAGACTCCGGCATCGGTGATGCAGGCAACGGGAACACTTCACCGCTTCATAGTCCACCAAGGGCCAGCTTGTCATTGCGAAAGCAATCGATCTCTTGTGGGATGCGCCATCGTTTTTTTCCTATTCATAACAAGCAAGTCATCACGCAGGAAGAACAAGAAAAATTCAAGCCACAGGCTCCTTGACTGATGTTAGGGTGGTTGTAGCGGTGTAGAAGCAAGCATCTAGGAAAATGCAAATGAATGTGTCCGCTGCGCACCCAACTTTGACTTTTTTCAAAACAACCCAACATGGATCAAGACAGCCAGCCCTACCCTGATGCAGTCTCTTCTGCCAAAGTGATTTTTTTTTTCTCCATCGGTCAACGACGTCAAGTCGTAAATATGGCTTTCACCGAGACGCCACACGAAGCTGGCCAGCCGCCAACCTCCGATGACCGAGTGTGGGAGACACCACCGCTTGCCATGTCGCCAAGGCATCGCGCGCAGTTTCCATGAACTCTTCTTCAGTAGATTCTCACAATCTTTCGGTACTGATCGTTGGCGGCTGCAGCCGACGGACTATAGATACGATATGCTAATCATTCGTCTTACGCTAAACGTACCATGATCGCCGCAGCTGATGAGCTTTGATAACGTAATATAATAGTCAGATGGGAAACTTGTCATCTTTTGCCGACCTTCTTGTTTGCTTCCACTATTTTCTTTCTATCTGTGCGAATTCCTCAGTGCCGGCATGCGCCTCGCATCGCCCACGCCTTATGGATTTGAATAAATACAAGGAAAAAAGGAAATATGCATCTGTCCAGATTTGTCCGAGATTAAGCAAGTCTCGCCCCCCCCCCCCCCCCCCCAAGCGGCGATATCTGGTGTGTGGTCCACGAAAAAAAAAATCTGACAAACTTGGTCAGCGTAGACCATCTTGGATATAAATCTACAAATTTCCAATAAAAATAGCTAGCGCGTCATTTGACGTAGACTTTGCACGCGGGCCGTTGGCAAGTCTGTCAGGTTTCGCGGATCACGATCACACCCTTGGTTCGCAAATTGGCCTGCAAGTTACACGTTTATCCAAGCTTCGTGGGCATCCACGGACGGAGCAGCTGCCCAGGACTCGGAAGCCAAGCAATACTCAACTTCACGTCGGCGTGCCCTGACGTGGCGCCCATTGTGCGAACCCATTTCCCGCTCCCTTTCCCAAACAAGTCTTCGCTCTCCCTGATGAATACCCCCCTTCTGATGTCCTTAGAAAAGGACCCTGATTTCTTATGGATCAGGTTGTGCCGGCATTGCATTACATGCTGATCTACGTATCAACCTGCCATGCTGCGTTCTGCTTTGTCCGGGAAAAGGTGAATTGACATTCATGCAGAGGGGAGGGGAGAGAGAGGATTCGGGCTGCAAGAAGACAGAACAGAAGATAGAGATAGGATGAGATCTGGCAATGCGCTGTCCTGTCCTGTCCACCAATAGTTATTCGCAACGATTTTGACAGGGGCAAAACTAGGAGAACCTTGATTGGCTAATAAGGCTGTGATCCACGAGCCGGTGCAAACTTTGCGCGAGTGCAAAATGCATGTAAACGGACGCGCTAGCCGTTTTCGTTAGCTGTATTGCATAGAATTCTGTCTAAATTGCATAAGCACCGCTTTACCCCTATCTCCCCCCTGCTTATAATGTATCTTTTTGACCAGGGCCGCGTAAATGCCTGTAATAGGCTAGGATACCCCACTTTTACCCCACTTTTCCATTTTTTTGCTAATTTTTAGGTGCAAAGTTAGCACTTTGCGTAGTACGCTCACAAACCTTGCATAGGTGCAAAAGACAGTACAAAGTAGCCGCCCTATACAAATCCACATACAACTTGTACCGTGCAAAGTCGGTGCATACTTTGCACCGGCTCGTGGATCACAGCCTCACAAACCTTGCACAGGTGCAAAAGACAGTACAAAGTAGCCGCCCCATATAAATCCACATACAACTTGTACCGCGAAAAGTCGGTGCAAACTTTGCGCGAGTGCAAAATGCATGTAAACGGACGCGCTAGCCATCTTCGTCACCCAGATTGCATAGAAATTTATAGAACTTTATCTAAATTACATAAACACCACCTCCCCCCCTGTTTATAATGTATCTTTTTAACCAGGGCTATGTAAATGCCTGTAATAGGATTAGATACTAAGAATAAAGCAAATTCTACTAATTTTTAGGAATAAACCATGCACTTTACGTAGTCCCCTTATAAAGTTTACGCTAGCATAAAGTTTACACCTAGGCATAAGCTATAATAACGTTTCTTAGGGTTAATAGCCTTATAATTAACCAATTTATTATGGATAAAGACGCTAAGGATAACCTTTAGCTTGTGATATTGATTTTATAGTGTTACCAAAGGCTAGGATTACTATAAAGAGCCCTATATAGGCTATATTAGCGCCTCTATAAGCATATTAATTATAACACTCTTATTAATACCCTCCTAGGCCTTAAAGGTGCCCGTATATTACTAACGGTATTATAAGATTACTATAAAGAGCTTCTTTAATAATTATTAGATAAGCAATTTATATACCTCTTTTAGATGCTAAAGGAGACCTTCTTTAAGCTCTATAACTAGCTTTATATTAATGCCTTGGTGGACTCTTTACGATATTAATTAATTAAGCAGAAGCTAATTATCTTCTTATAGATTTATACATATAATAAGCTATAGAGGAATACAGGGTATTAATTTCTACTATCCTAATTATTAGTATCTTAAATTTTTTATAAGCTTATTAATCTAATAAGGTATTTATATATAATCTTTGTTTGCTAGCTAAAGCTAGAGTTAGTCTTACTATTTATAGAGCTAAATAAGAAGTTCCTTTAATTTAACAGTGCTATTAGCGCTATTAATAGCATATATATTCTAGCCTATATTCCACTAAATTAGTAGTAGAGATACTAGTTAAGGAAGAATAATATCTTATAAAATGTGCTAGTAGCTATAAGCTTTAAGGGATTATTCCTTTATATACTAGCAAGCGCTAAAGGTTCTATTAATAATAGCACCTTAATATAGATAGCATTTATAAAGTCTTTTGTAATCCCTAAAGGCTAATTTTATCTTAGTAACATAGGATTTAGCACATATTATAGCCTAATCACGCCTTTCTTAAGGGTTTAATATTATTTATAAGACTAGAAAGATACTTATAAGTACCTAAATAATAAGAAGGAGCTCTTTAACTTCTAGCACGCATAATTATAAATAGTTATAAAGCGTGTTTTTAGGTAATATAAGTAAAAGTAAAAGATAATTCGCTATAGCGCTACTAAATATAACTTTCTTATATAGATTAAGATTATTTATACTATTACTAGCCTCTTTAACTTTATTAAATTAGGTAGGAAGGAGCTATATAACTTTAAAGCAGAAGAAATAGAATTATTACCTAGAGATAAGTATAAAGCGCTTAAATCAGCTACTACACAGGTATCTTCGCTTATTACAGGCCTTATAGGCTATTAGGTTTAAAAAAGGATAGTGTAGTGGCTTTAGATAGATTATTAAAGTAGTAATTTTAATAAAAAGATATGCATTTAATAAATTTAATAGCGTTAATAATGAAATTCTAGCTAATATAATAATAATAATATGGGTTAAAAGGTAATAATGTGCACGTGCCCGCAGACCTTCTTAAAAGCCTTACTTTTACGTATATACTAGATAGTATTAACACTAAAATTTAACTTAATTCACGCTTACTTTACCTCCTTTAATAATAATAAGTTCTAAATTAGAGGATTTAGTTAATCTTGCTTTAACCATAATATAACCCTAATAATTATACTTATTCTAAAGTCTTTACTATATAATTAATAGTCCTTAACTACCCTCTTAATATTATTAGCCCCTATAGCTCTTTAAGCAATAACATACCTCTTTAAGCCCTGTATTTAAGGCCTAAGGATATTAGATACTATATCTAAGAGCTCTTTTGCCTATACTATAGCCCTATGCTTCTATAAACTTTATAGTAATAAATTTAGCTATGCTCTATTAGGCATAGCCCTAGTAGAGCTTAGTTATAAGCGCTATAGGTTTAGCGTTAAGGAAATAGCTATATTATTAGTGCTCTACTCTATAATATTGCTTAGAGGCTAACTTTAAGGCTATTAATTATTCTTAACTTTAAAGGAATCTTTATTATTAAGGAGCTTAATAATACTATAAGCCTTATTATTAGGGTATTATATATTAGTAATCTCTCTTTAAGAATTAATTTTATTATCTTTAGACTTATTAGAGCTTTTTTCTAATATCTTTACTTATTCCCTTATAGTAATAGCAAAGCCTTTAATATCTTAAGCTTTAATAACTATATTACTAGCTTTATAGTCTCCTAAGAAGATCTTTACTTACTCCTCTCTTTTAATAGCTTAACTTATAATAAGAGGCTTTATTATAATAAATTTGCTAAACCTTCTATAAGTCTTAATAATATATTTAGCGGTTTACTTACTTATTTAAAGCTACCTAGTCTCTTTACTATATATTATACTAGACCTCTTCTCTATAGCATAAAAAGCGCGCTAAACACCCTTTAGCCACTTATATTAGTTCTTAATAGCATTTAAAGACCACTAATATAGTAGGAATTTCCTTAATATTATAGGAATAAAGCTTTTAAGGATATCTTAAATAATATTAGCCTTATTACTATTAAGCCATTGCTTATAGCAAGCTTTAAGTAGTAATTTAAGTAAGTAAAGGGTTTTATTATTAGACTAACGAATTCAGGGGGGGAAGGATGCCTATAATTAGGTGCTCTAGGATATAGTCACAATAGGTATTTAAATTATATAATATTTACTAGTAAATTACAATAGGACTACGATATTAAAGCCATAGAGGGAAAGAGCTGCTGTCACGATGGCTCCCTTATGCAAAGGCGGTGAAAAAACGCCTCTAAAGTGGGCCATAACGGTATAAAGTAGCCGCCCCATATAAATCCACATACAACTTGTACCGCGAAAAGTCGGTGCAAAGTTTGCACCGGCTCGTGGATCACAGCCTAAGAGACAAAGAATGTTCGTCGTCAATCATCCTTCATCCTTCCAACTCCACTTCTCAACTGTTCATGCAGCGATAATCACACAGGAAGTCAGGACGCATAGCCATAGCCACGGCCCCACGAGGAACAACAGATCTCGCAGTCAAGGCTCTTGCGAGGGTCGTCCCATCGTATAGTCGGTCTTGGGCTTCGATACTGTAATACCCAGGATTGAAAACACATCGAAGCTGAATGGAGGTGTGCGAGTGGATTTTCTCGTCATCTTTTTTTTTTGGCGCCCACCCATGCTGTGTGTGTGTATGGTAAAGAAGAAACCGTGTCACTCTGAGCTGCTGTGCCAATGCACTGTGGTTCGTTGGAGCCAACGGTCACGAACACAATTTCCTAATCTTGCCGCCCGCAGCTATCCATGGAAAAAATAAAAAATAAAAATAAAGCATACTTCGGGCATGGCTTGTGTTGGTTGGTGTGTTTTCACTATGCGTCAACACAGACCGACTTATGACGCTGTTATCGAGCATCGCATGGTTGCCGCCCTGGCGAACTACTGGACTGGCGTAAACAGAGCCCTTCTCACCCGACATTCATGCTCATGCTGTTCAGTTTCTAGTTCATCCGATTCTTCATGAGTTGTACCTACCTATCCAAGATGATCTATCGAAACTGCTCGTACTTGGCGGCTGAGGCCAGCTTCGTCTCTATTCGTTCAATGGTCTCCTTATCATACACCTCCTCTAATTTCTTGCTGGCCTTGAAAATCTCCTTCTCATGTCTAGTTGCCTCCTCCTTAGTCATGCAGACAAGGTCTCGTAGCTTGACGGTCGAACACTTTTGCACGTCTTTACCCTCTCCTATGACGTGCATGTTTGATCCCCCAGGCCGGCGCCATCGAATCAAGACTATTTTTGTAGATAGGCCGCTGATGACGCTGCGTCCGTGGTATAGCTCTTCGGTCACGAACGCCACGTCACCGGTAGTCAGGGGAGTTTTGAGCCCAACCGTGTCCAAGCCCAAGGTTCGAGCAAGCCGATCCTCTGAGCCCTGAACATACGCCATGATGCCTTCGTACATCTTTTCCCTGCCCTTCGCAGGGACGTAATCTAACGGGTATCCCGTGATGCTGAGTATCACATGGTTGGCAGCTGTCAAGCCAAACACGGCTGGCATGGTGCCCAGGACGGGCAAAATTCTGACTCTGAAGTTTGGCATGACGCCAAGATCCCCCACGGAGCCTTTTTCAAACTCCTTCTCTGGCAGGGGGAGCAACCCAGCCTTCCCCTCTCCAGACTGCTCTGTAGAATACACGGCGGGGATGCCGCTTGTGATACCAAGCAACTTCAGACGACGCCGTGTTGCCCGTGACAGGCCATCATCTCGGCTTGCGCCAATGTCCCCAACGACAATCCTGGTAGGGTCGCTTTTGCAGCCTGCGCCCATGGCACTGATGACGGGTCGTTTGTTGTCGTAGCAGTACTTGAGTAACTCCACCTTGGTTTCAATATTGTCAATTGCGTCAACGATGAAGTCTGGCTGCCGGCCATCCTCTTCCCACTGCCCCAGGATTCGCTTCGCAACCGACCCATCGAACTTTTCCTGCTGCAAGTCGAACTTGACCCACGGCGCAATGGCAATCAACCTTCGCCGCAAGCAATGGACCTTGGAAGTGCCCACGTCAGCCAATGTCGCGACAGCATGCCTATTCAATGAGCTGAGGGTGACTTGATCAAAGTCGACGAGTCGCATCTTGGAAACTCCAGAGCGTGCAAGAGCAGCAACGCAGTGAGAGCCCACTCCGCCACATCCCACGACAATGACAAACGAGTCTCGCAGTTTCGTCAGACCCTCGGGTGTGAGGAACACCCTATTCCGGGCTAGCTGTTCCAAAATGAGCTCTTCATCAAAATCGCCGGCCTGCGCTCTCTTTGCCAAAGCTTGATTTCTAGCATCCTCTTTATCGACTGCCGCACCAGAAGAAGCTCCAAAATCGTTCAGCTAAGCCCGAAATCATTAGCCCGAAAAGTACACAGTGCCACAGTCACAAAGCACAAAAGGTAGACTCATTCGAATTACCTTGCTTGGTTGATGACGGTCATCGACCAGTTGAGGAATTGAGCTTTTCAGCTCTTCGAGTCTCTCTTCCCTCTCGAGCGCTTGGTAGCCAAGGATGAGAGATGCGACAGTTGCACCAGAAAGCACAGCCGTGGCAAGGAGTTGAAACCGAGGGTTTGAGAGGGTATCTGAAAAAAACGACGACATGTTTCATGAAATAACAGTAATGCTTACTCCAGACTCCGAAAATAAAGTAAAGTACACGAGTGAGTTACTGTGATTCATTACAAGATCCTTATGGCTGCCCGAAGTTCGGCATCATAGGCGCAGGGAAAGCTTCGGTATCCGCGGGGCTAACTACTATCTAAATCGCTAGATAATCACGGAAACAGGCTCGTTGATTGATGATTAACAGGCTCGTTGATTGATGATTGACAGGCTCGTTGATTGATTAACAGGCTCGTTAATTGATTAACAGGCTCGTTAATTGATTAACAGGCTCGTTGATTGATTGACAGGCTTGTTGATTGATTAACGGGCTCGTTGATTGATTAACGGGCTTATTGATTGATTGACAGGCTCGTTGATTGATGGACAGGCTCGTTGATTGATGGACAGGCTCGTTGATTGATTAACGGGCTTGTTGATTGACGGGCTCGTTGATTAATGATTGACAGGCTCGTTGATTGACAGGCTCGTTGATTGATTGACAGGCTCGTTGATTGATTGACAGGCTCGTTGATTGATTAACGGGCTTGTTGATTGACAGGCTCGTTGATTGATTGATGGGCTCGTTGATTGATTGACGGGCTTGTTGATTGACGGGCTCGTTGATTGATGATTGACGGGCTCGTTGATTGATGATTAACGGGCTCGCCCCCCCCCCCCCCTAGGCGGTCAAGAGAGGTAGAAACCCCCCCCTAAGAGCTAGGCGGTCAAGAGAGGTAGAAAAAAATTTCTCGACCAGTCGCCGAAGAGTATTTCGGAAGTGACCAATTAGAAGAGACGTCTCCACAGGACGGCCTCATTTTAATAGAGGGAAAGCGGGAAGCTGCTACGCGGAGCTCCCTGCCCCCTGACCTCCGCAACACGTGCTTCAATCAGGGTGCTCCGCTTTCCCTGATGAACCTAGAATGTCGAGCTTTTGACGTCTTCGCGCAAAAACAATTGCTTAGTCATTCGCCAACCACCACAACTTGCAGCCCCATTCAAACTTCAGCTCTGCGCTGACAAGATCACACCGACAAAGTCCGGATTAGTTTGAAAATACGGCGTCGAAGAAAACACAGTAAAATTGAAGAAGAACATATGGCCCATTGGGCCGCGCACTTTGCCATGCGCGCCAGGCTAGTTGTCCGACGTCAACAGCTCGCTGTGCCCACCTCGGCAAGCCCTCGATTCATCTGCATCCGCTCTTTCGCCCACCAAACCAAATTTACATGTACCAAATCCCGACCAAGCCTCCCGTTTCTGCTCGTACCAAAGGCCAGCCCATCGATTGCCCGGTCGTTCACCTCTGAGCGCAAGCGCTGGTTGAAGCACGAAGCCAAACTCGTGGCCCGATATACCGTGAGCTTGTGGGGTCTCGCAGCGTGCGTGATCGTCATCTTCTTCGCGGTCAACGAAGAGACCACCGAGCGAGAGTATCCCACACCACACGAGTGGAAATACCTGACGAGGAAGTTCTTGCGAGATGCACAGGGTTTCAGGGACCCCAAGAACGGAGAAGTCAACTGGGCTCGATGTCTTGAATTGGCCAGAGGCGTCGTCATACGACTGGAAGACCCGAAACTGGGGGGCGAAAAAGTTTTGAAACTCAGTGACAAGGTGGACCCGTCGCTCGAAGTCCCGGGCGAGTTCATCAGTTGCGACATCTCAGCCATGTCCGAACCATGGAGAAGGGGCTATTTCGAGGCCATCATGCTGGCTGCCAAGGCGGCGGAGCATGTGGATGGATGGGTGCGCGACACGGAACGAAATATTGTTTGTGCTCCCGAATTCGTCATTGGACCCTCGAATCCTCGACCGAAACCCATACACGCTGGCCAACCGCACGCACCGCGGGAGGAAGTGTGCGAACCAGCGTATCCTCCAGCTGACCGTTGGTACACCAAGATACTGACTACAACGGGGCTGAGTTCCCGACAGAAGATGGAAGCTGCTCTTGAATATGCCACCTTCCTGGAGTTCAAGAACAGACAAGAAGGCGTGGACGCGCTGTACAGCCTCGCACTGACAGAGGCATCAGGAGGATCGGACCCATCCAAAGTACCGTACGATACCAAGACATTTGTCATCAAGAGCAAAGAGCCAGCACCATCACTCAACGTCCTCGAAGCTCTCACAGCTATTGCCAACCACAAAGCCCGCAAGGGCGACATCTCATCCGCCCTTCCCATCTACATCTCGCTCCTCCAGGCTCGACGCTCTCTGTCTGATACCCCCCCACCTACCTCGCGGCCCAAGAAACAGCGTGAATCACTATACGAGCAATTTCTCAATTATTTCGGTCCCCCTGCGTACCCTCCTCCTGGCCCAGATGGCATTGAGGCACCGTGGCGGGACCTATACGAGCGTTGTCAAGAAGCGTCCCTCAATCTATACATTGGAGAGATTCTCTACGCAACATCTGCCAAGCAAGAGGGCCTGGCATGGACAAGAGACGGCGTCGACTTGGCCGAAGAACAACTGCGCGTTCTTGGCGCCGCCAGCAAAGAAAAGGAAACGAAACGAGTATGTCGAGAGTGTCTGTCCACCGGGCTGGAAAACTGGACCATCATGATCTCTCGACTAGCCAGGGCGGAAGAGGCAAGGAAGACCAATGGCTCCAAGACGAGCATGTTTTCATTCTGGGGTGGTTCCCCAGACACAGAAGGTCGGTGGGCAGCAGAAGAGGCTGTTGTTCAGGAAAGAACGAGACGAACTCGAGAATTATTGGAGGATGTGACCCCCCCTGGGGTTGGAATCATGTCCTATTTCAAGGCATAGTGTATCATTGTTCAATCAAGCGAAGCTACAGTAAATTGTATAAGCCCCTAAGAGTTCAAAAAAAAAAAAAAAAAAAAAAACTTACGTCCTGCGTCACTTTCCCCCCTTGCTAGTATTTGCTGTATTTGCTGTACGCCAAGTTACTCTTCTTCTTCATCCGAGCTATCCGTGTCCGGAATCTCACCCGTCTTGACTATCTTCCTCCACCGCCTGGCATTCCTCAACTGCACCTTCATAGCATCCTCATTCACCACCCCAACACTCGGCTTTTCCCCATCAGGTAGCCTCTCCCAGTCCTCATCGTTGAATTCTCGCTGGGGTCTCTCCGCCACGATAATGTCGTCGTTCTTGTAGCCTGGCGAAGTGGCCACATCCTGCAAGTACTGCAACGCTGGCTTCAAGGCAGAGACAAGGATCATTTCCGTGTAGAAGGGCTCAGCGGAAGAGTAGCATGGAGAACCGAGGCCGGGGATACATTCGTCGGGGTTGCCTGCCGGTGGAGCAAGTGGTGTGTTGATCGGTTCCGAGGAGAGGATGTAGGCTCGAGAGCGCTGCCCGGTGATATCAGTGCTGAACGAGAGGTAATCACGGTTGGAAACGCTTACCTTGGCGAGATAATCTTTGAACAACTCGTTTTGTAAGGTGTCGGCGGGATACACCGTCCCTAGTAGCAGCATGGCATCTACTCTGTCCAGCCAGCGCTTCGAATTGCGAGCGTTGTCGAAGAATTTAGTCAACACTTCGCAGCTCTGTCCGATAGCAACCAGACTAAGTTTTGCACTCTCGCTCACGTGTTTCCCCAACAGCTCGTCAACTACGTAAGAAACATGCTCCTCGGGCGTTCTATTGCCCGGCACATTGTTGCGGTCTTCGCAATACCGCCGACCAGTATGCACCAGACTCGGGAGCGGAATAGCCGCGCTGTCCGTGATAGTCAAAGTTCGGAACCCCTCCGGCCACCAGTATAGCTGTCCTGGATTCGCAATGATGATTCCTGGTGGTGAGAGATCTCCGAGGCTTGAGATGTGGCTATGTAGCTCTCGTACCACGGAAACCATGCTACCCTTGTTGATGCCACCGGGGCCATTGGCTACTCTGCCTGCTAGAAGACCTAAGTTCTGTGTAGGTTCACCAAAAACTACTGCAATGCGAGTCTTGGATGCTAAATCGGGGCTGGCAAAGATTGGAACGTGAGGGTCTCGTGGTCCTGCACCCAGTGGAAGACGTATCTTCTCGAGGCCTTCTTCTTCTAGCCGCTGGTGAATGATTTCGGTCAAGGCGGCTTGTAATATGGGAATACTGTTAGAGGGATTGAGGTTGCTTGAGATCAGATCGGGCGTGGCGTACCGTCAAACTCGAAGCGCTGGCGTTGATTCACTCTCGGGTTCCGGTTGATGAGAAATTTGAAGTAGGTGTCTGGGTTTTCAATGGAGCGGATCTCATCACTCTCGTGAACAAAGTATCTGACCAAGGTCAGACATGCATCTAGAAAGCTGTGCAAGTCGGACTGTGACGTACCCCAGGCCTTCAAGGTTAGAAGGAAATTCTGCGTCTTTGGGCAGTCCTGGCCAGAGACGACGAAACATGATGCGATTTCAGCTTCTTGTATGCGGATGATGTTTTGTCTGAAGAAGCCAGCTATTTATTTGTGCATCGAGTTGATCTTCCTGTTGATCTGACGTCGAGATTTCTCCTTTTATGTGTCAGGGAGAGATCGAGCTTAGCAGGGTTCTAGTTGGCGTTTGTGTCAGAGACGACGAGTGCGACAGCGTTTGTTTGTTCACCTCGATCGCCAGAAAGTAAGGTACCGTGCCAGCCGCGCCAGCTGTGAACAGACCGTACGATTCACAAGTCAGCAACGACGGTCTGTGCTTGAAATAGCATTAGGAAGTAGTCGATTCTTGATAAATCATCACACGTTGTGTGGGGAAACAATCTTTAGGAAATGATACACTAGGCATTGCATACTTTGGGGTCCATTCGTTACAAAAAAAGAAACCCATACGTAAAGCAAATGTAAAGCCCGTGCTTCACAACTTCATGAAAGAAATGCAACGCTACCTCGAACTCCAATAGTCACTAAATTTTCCAAGCAGACATCCGTGTAATGGTCCGAAAAAAAAAGGAAAAATAAAATCCTCCGCCATGTCAATGGGAACTGGGGTTATACCGGCTCCTGAATGCTTGCGTTATGCTGAAGCGACTGCTAGCACCAGGACGATTCATATGACTAGCCAAAGCTTCCTCGAGAGCTGATTGTGTTACGGATGCGTCTGCGTAGAATTAGTCAATAGCACTGCAACGCCGGTTCGAGTGGACAATGACGACAAACCATCCAAGTCACTAAAACTACTCCCCATACTAGGCGTTCCTTCACTATCTTCCCGGGGGCTAGCTTTGCCCTTGCCAGTAGGGCTTCGTCCTGCCAGTTCCGCAGTTCTTCTGGGTGAAAGTGGCCCTGGTCCCTTGGGCTCTCGCGCCTTGGGCTTTTGCACAGCAATAGGAGAGCCAGTCGACGAGTCATCTGATGTTTGTGATTGATGCATAACATCCCCCATTGACCCCTTGTGCGATTGGCGCCCCGCAGCCCTCTCGTCCCCCTTCAAGGTGGAAGCCATGTCCTGTCCCGTCTGGTCAGAGGGACCCTGATGTGATTGGAAAGCTGGCTCGGATTCATCATCTCCATCGTCTTGATAAGCCTCTGCGACATCCTGCTGCTGGAATCGTGGCGGGCGGCGGATTATGCGCGATTGTGCGGGGCTAGATTCGTCATCTGAAGATTCGTTGGAGCTTGACTCAGCGGGACCCGGGGAGATAATCTTGTCACGGCGAGGCGCTTCTTGGGGATCGGGAGATTTGGTCGTTGGTGAGGTAATCGGTAGTGACGACAGTCTCTTCCTTGCCCCTTGGTTCAGAGCTCTATTGGGAAATGATGTTGGGTGTCGAGGCGAAGAGCTGGAGCCGTCTTTGAGAATTGTCGTATTGACCGATGCGTGTCGGCTTATACTGGGACGTACTGGAACTGTTGTTGGAGTGCTGCTTGTGCTGGCGTCTTGTCGTGAAATGAGTACATCTCGTCTTGTTGAAAGAGCAGAGCCAGTCCGTTGATGGGCGGATGTCGCAGGCTCGGAGCCCGGTATAGGTGATGGTGCGGAACCTTTAGCCGCGGCAGTCGCTTTTCGTACCTGAGCTCGGACTTGAGACGCATGCCGTTCGGTCAAATAGGCAACTTGCTGTGAGAGGAAATCGACGGGCACATCGAATCGCGCGGTACTGCGAGAGTGTTAGCCCCATTTGCGAGCCGGAAGTCGTGGATTTTGTTCATGGCCTACACTTGACTCCCTACAGAACTGTGAATAAGACTTATTATAAAATTAGGACTTGGAGAGTGGGTCTTTCACGTACAGTCTATCTCATTCTGCGCTGCGCCAGACAGAATCTTCCATAGAGCTTCGTCTTTCGTCGAATCCCAAAGAACCTGCGGCACGGGTCAGCGGTTAACATTCCTAACACTCTCGGCTCATCGGCGCTGACGGGTGGAGGATCGACAAATTCCCCTCGGGGGATAGGGACCCTTATATACACGATGTACTCCGGCTGGGACATTCTGGCTCCGACACCTGACTGGGAGGGTGAGTTGGCGGCCGAGTCTGAATAATGGATGACGGGCAGTTGATGTCTCACACATGAAGCTCAAGATGGAGCGAGGCAGCCGGGGTTCAATCAAGCCTTATCGATAAAGTCAATTGGTAGCTCAGCTGCATTACTCCGTACGGAGTAGTGTAGTATAATTTATGGGTTATTTATGGGTTATTTATGGGTCTGGCTTCACAGCCGTCAATTCTGAAGCATGCCCTGATCCTTTGCAAAGCGGCAAGCAGTCCGCGATAAGCCATTGTCATCTCCAACGAACACAATCACGCAAAATGGCAGGCCACAGTTCGAGCGTCATGTTGCTCGACTACCCGTGGAACTGTTGCTTGGTGTCTTCAGCTACTTGGAACTAGCTCAATACATCAGCCGTCTTGCGTGCACCAACCGTCGTCTTCACGCCACCATTATGCCCTTGCTCTACCATGACAAACGCACCATACTGACCTGGACTGCTCGAAATGGCCAGGTGTTCGCCGCCGAGTTGGTACTGAAGTACTGTCCCGGGTTCGATATAACCGACAAGATTCGCGAGCAGCATTTGCTGACACGAGTTGCATCGAATGGCCAATTGCAAATGGCAGAGTGGCTTCTTGGCAAGAATGTTGGCGTGAACCATCGAGACGAGAAGTTTGGGCAAACACCGCTTCTATATGCTATCAGTGGAAACAACTTTAGTATTGTCAAGTTACTATTAGAGACTCCGGGCATTGGTGTGCATGTGCCGCAGGGATGGGCCATGCCTCAGTTGTGAAGCTCTTGCTTGACTTTGGTCAAACGACGAACGATTGCAGTCACAAGATCCTTGTCCGCCGCGCTTTCTGGCGTGTTACAGATCCACATCGCAGCATCAGTAAACAAGATCGTTTGGTAACATTGCAGATTCTGCTTCAAATGCCACAAATTGGTGCCAGCCAAACAGACAGTGGAGAAAAAACATTCCTCACATGGGCCGCCATTGAAAAGAGACGTCGATCTTGTCAAGTTGCTCCTGGCATGGCCCATCTGGATGTTAGTGCTCGCGACGATCAAGGTCATACACTTTTCGAGTGGATGGTGCCGAACGGTGAGCCCAAAATGGTAGACTGTCTCTCGTCTTCACCCAAAATTAACAGCGGGAATGGGTTTCAATATTGTTATGGAGGCCCTTCTCCTGTCGGATAAAATCGACATCTTGAAAGCTGACAAAAACGGGGAAACGCCGTTGGATGTGGCTCTGAAAAACCAGAACAGTCTTTGTGTTCGATTACTTCGAAGCACGGGTCATTTGCATGGTGTTATTTTCCGCTATTGACTTGATGCCGCGAGCAGCTAAGACGATTTTGAAAAAAAAAAAAAAAAGGAGGCGGTGCGCCCAGTGGGCTTTGAAACGTAGAACTACGTTGATGAGAGGTTGCAGATGTCAAGAATAGCTGCCGCCTGCGCACCTTAAAAAGCTTTCTCTGGTGCTGCAACTTTTTTCGGACGACATCTTCAGTCTGTCGGAATAATACTGGCCATTGAGAAGAAACTAAAATTTGCTGCTCTTCTATTTCCTGATTTTCTTATTCCAGATAACATAGCAGGAGAGTGAGAAATCATGTCATGTCCCTCGTGCATTGATTACACTGCGCTCTTACGCCACAGATGCATTAGCAAACCTTGAGTTTATGTCACAGAAACTATATTTAAAAAAAGCAGAGGGCCTCTGCCACATCCTATGGATTATGCAGAGGCATCTCGTTTCCTTCTCTCCCAAAGAACTTTTCCAGACAACCTACATGCAAGAACATGTTGGGCTTACTTCTTTTTGCTGTGCTGGCAACAGGCCTTCCATTCGAGTCGCCTCTGGACGGACGCCGCCATAGTAGGAAGGAGCTTCCGGATCTCAAGTTTCGCCACAACGGAACATTTCAAATTACAGTGTTTTCGGATTTTCATCTGGGCGAAAGTATAAACAAAATGTTACCTCGACCTCCTGGGCGTCAAGATGAGCTGACCGGTAAACAGTGCCAGCAGTGTCTAAAGGACCTGCGCGGGATCTCAAAACGATTCAAGTCATGGGCGACGTGCTCGATTACGACAAACCCGACTTTGTCGTTCTCAATGGCGATCTACTTACTGGCGAAGCTGCCCCGAAGCGAAAGAGAAACCAGTACATCGACCAACTCTTGAAGCCTCTGGTAGAGCGTAATCTAACATGGGGTTCTACGTACGGCGACCACGATCATACGTTTACTCTCAGGAGTGAGAAGATTTTCAGACGAGAGCATAGATATGCCGGCTCTCGGACGCAAAAGATGGTCAAGAACAAGCGGGCAGGAACGTCCAACTATTACCTTCCCGTCTATGCAGCAGATTGCTTCGATCCCATAATGATGGAGTGCCAACCAGTTCTCCTTCTATGGTTCTTCGACAGTCGGGGCGGTTACTACTACAAAAGGAGCAACAAATGGGGTAATCCTGTCGCCCAGCCAAATTGGGTCGATGTCTCCGTGGTAAAGTGGTTCCTGAAGACTAATCAGGAACTAAGCAAAGCTGCCGATCGAACTATTCCGGCCCTTGCGTTCGTCCATATTCCCATCAAGGCCACAGACTCCAGTCAGCATCGCATCGACCCCCACAAGAACCCAGGCATCAATGATGACAAGCCGGTTTCTCAGCAAGGACGAAGCTGGTGCGATCACAAGACGCACGATACGGGTGCTTTGGGGTGTACGTATGGCGGACACGACATGCCCTTCATGACTGCGCTGGCTACAACACCCGGCCTAATGGGCTTGTTCTACGGCCATGATCATGGCAATACGTGGTGTCATAGGTGGGATTCACAGATTCCCGGGACCAACTTGACCGCCAACGGACTCAACTTGTGTTATGGCCAGCATACTGGGTATGGAGGCTACGGAAACTGGATTCGTGGCGGTCGTCGGATCATCGTCAGGGGAGACCAGTCGATGCACTTGACGATGGAGACACATGTACGCTTGGAAAATGGAAAAACGGTGGGGGCTGTGGTTCTGAACTCGACTTTCAACGAGGATTGGTATCCTTCTACGCCTAATGAGAAGACACATCTCGAGGATGGGATGCAGGATGGAGCCGGGCAGCGAGGCTAGACACTGGGCGTTTGCCGAGTTTGGGATGGTTCGATGGATTTTCGTACAGTTTTGCACCAACAACTGTCGGGAACTGCGATGCTGGACAGCGATTTCTCTCACGGCTGGCTTAGGCTACAGATGTTTCAACTGACTAATTCCGATGATGGATACATTTACATTCGATCAGGGGCTCTAGTAAGGAACTCTAGGGAGAAGATGCTGATCATCGTGTGACTGCTTGGCCTAGGCCCGGAAGATACTAATACCCCCCCCCCCCGGTACGGAGTTTTCCGATGTATACTTTCTGTTTCTCATGAGGCTCAGGAAAAACGCGCACAATGGACCGTTCTTCAGTAGGACCATCGAAGTTAATTGGTATCTCTGGAGCTTTGCCGTCTCTCGCAGTGTGGCTACTGTAGGTTCTCCGGGCTTGCGCCTTTCACGGTGGCCCGGCGATGGATCTAACGAACCAATTTCATGAACTCCACACGATAAAGCCGCAATCCGCAACCCGCAATTCGCGATGCGAAAAAGAAAAAGGATCACCCGCGTAGTACAATCCGAACAGGATTTCAACAAAAGCCATGCCATGGCCAGCGCACAACCACGTCTCTCAATACCCTTCATCAACCGTCCCAGATCGTCCGAACCCGAACCGGAGAACCGGCAATGTCACCATCAGTAGACCACAGCGCGGCCCGGATGACGGGTCAAGATTTCGGCATCACGCCATCGGCGTCAGCAACCAACGAAAAAGAGAAGATATCCGTCGCGCCGGGGCCCACCCAGGAGAAACGCCTGGAGAAACGCCTGGTGGTGATGCCCGCGCTCCAGAATGGCGCAACGCCCACCACGAGCAAATGGGAAATCTGGTCGTGGTACACGTACTATGTTGGCGCCAACGGCCTCGCCCTCTTCAACTTTGGTCCCGCGGCCTTCCAGAACCTCCTGGCCCAGGCTGCCGGCGACTCGAAACTGCTGCACTTTGCGGGCCGGGCGCGCGACGTCAACAGCATAGTCCTCCTCTGCAATGGCATCTCCTTCGCCATCCAGGCGGCCCTGTTCCTCGTCATCGGCGCCTATGCCGACTTCGGCACCGGGCGGCGTTGGGTCTTGCTGATCTGGTCCCTCGTGGCATACGGCATCGGCTTCGCATGGATCGGGGTTCACGAGGCCGACCAGTGGAAGACTGGTGTTGGCCTTTACATTGTGGGCTTGATCTCGTACCAGCTCACCCTGACGTATTGGACGGCGGCGTTCCCCTCGCTCGCCCGGAACACGCAGCACTCGAGGGACTCCCGGACCTCGTACGAGAATGGCGACATTTCTCGGCAAGAACTCGATCGACGGGACGAGCTGGAGCGCAGCAGGCTGAGCAACGTCGGGTTTTGGATCCAGTCGGTGGGGGAAGTCGTCATTCTCGCCATCATGGTGGCCATCATGTTTGCCATCAAGGTTGACCAAAGCACAGCCAACAACAACTGGGGCCTATCGGTTCTCGTCGCCTTCGCCACGGCCTGCTGGCTCGTCCTCTCCATCGCCTGGTTCCTTCTCGAGAAGACTCGTCCGGGGCTTCAGATCCCGCCTGGGCAGAACGTAGTCACCGCCGGTCTCTGGCAGCTGTACGAGGCCCTGACGCAAATATGGAGGCTGAAGCAGAGCCTGATCTACCTGGCCGGGTATTTCCTCCTCGGAGACTCGCTCAACACGACCGTCACGGTCATCGCCACGCTGCAAAACGACGTCGTCGGCTACAACACCCTCACGCTAACGTACCTGCTCATCGTCGGCATCGTCGCCCAGGCCGTCGGAATCGGCGCATTCTGGATCGTCCAGAAAAGGCTCAACCTCGGCGCCAAGACCATGTTCAACGCCATCACGGTCTCCATCGTTCTCCTGGACGCCTGGGGAATGGTTGGCAACTGGACCGAGCGGCTCGGGTTCCGCAACGTCTGGGAAGTATGGGCGTACCAGGCGTTTTACGGGCTCCTCGTCTGCCCCTGGTATAGCTACTCCCAGATCATCATCAGCTCCGTCACCCCCCGCGGCCACGAGTTCCTGTTCTTCTCCGTCTTCAACGTGGTCGGCAAGTCCTCCAGCCTCGTCGGACCCCTAATCAGCAGTGCCATCATCGACGCCACGCCCGGGGCCGCCAACAACAGCGCGGCATTCTACTTTTTATTCGCGCTGAGTCTCGCCAGCGCGGCGGGCCTCTGGGTCTTCCTGGATCTGGACAAGAGCACGCGCGAGCAAGAGGATTTCCTGCTGTGGGAGAAATCGCGAGTGCATGGTGGTGCGGGGAGTACAAGACACGAATAGTACCGAGAAGTCGTCTTCGGCGTCGAGATGCCAAGCTGGCATGGTTCAGGTATTGTTGTGAGACATGTCAAACAGAGTCCCACAATGGCACATCATGTTTTTTTTTTCCACATGAATCCTTATTCAATGATACAATGATCCCTACCCCACGTGGTGTTGTTACATCGTGGAAAGAAAATGAAAAAAAAAAACAGCCATGAAGCTGCTGCAGAACCAAGCAATACGCAAATTGTCAGTCATGCGCACAAATGCCTATATTCACACGCATCCCCCGTATTAATCAATGCATTCCCCAACATGCCCTCCCTTTTATTTTCCTCTCCCTGCGTCACCTGCCTCGCCCATACAGCAATCATGGCCGTTCATCATTCATTCATTTGAAAAAAAAAAAAAAAAAAAAACCAGTAAAAGACTCCAATGCCCAGAGTTTTCCGCCAGACTCCATCCAGCACTCTACTTTATGCAGCTGCGCGCCGACGCAATGCAAGGTCTGTCCCAGTTGGGGAATAATTTTTTTTTCTTGAAAAAAAATATAGAATAAAGAAAAAGGGGCAAATCAACCATCAAGTCTCATATCTTGGCCGTGACAGAGGTTCTACAGAAACAAGACGACTTGACCGGCACGTCGGCGACCTCCAACGCCCTCTTCAGCTGGGGCGCCATCTCATTGGCCTCGGCCATCCTGCCTAGTTTGACGAGACACTCGTGGTAGCCGTGCAATGCCCACACGTTGTTGGGATGTCTGTGGACACGGGGGAGGGAGTCGTCGAGGCCTAGGTCGGCTCTGTAGAGGGCCGTGGCCTCTTCGACGTGGCCCTGTTCGAGGAGGAGCGCGCCGTAGGCATGACGAACAGGCTGCATCCAACCCCATGGTTCGTCAAAGGGTAGCCAGTCGTAGCGGAGGATGGCCTCGCGAAGGTGCGCAAAGGCGGTGTCGTGGTTTCCGGCGCGGTATTCGACCTCGCCGTTGAGCAGCGACTCTGCCACGTGAAGGATATCGACGCACTTGTTGTTGAAGAGCGTCCTGGAGGGCTTCACGCGCGGGACGGCCTCGCGGAAGAGCTCTCTGTGGCGATTGGCCTCGTCGACGCGGTTGAGGGCCGCGTAGGCGACGCCCTTTGCGTAGTGGAGAAGGGCCGTGGTGACGCAGTAGAGGGCCTGGTCCTGGGGGAAGGGCAGAGAGAGGACGTCGTCCCAGCGGCCGAAGCGGATGAGGGCGTGGACGCGCATGGCGAGGAAGGCCTCGAGCCAGTCGGCCATTGGGGGGGATTCCACGCGCAGGAGGTCTTCGGAGACGGAGGCCTCGAGCATCTCGACCGTCTCCAAGGCGACTTTTGACTGGCCGGAGAACATGGCGCCGTAGAGGCGGAAGTGGTAGTCGTGGCTGCGGTAAAGGGTGTAGAAGTTCATGGGACCGTCGCGCTTGAGGTACTTTTCGTCGGCGGCAATGGCGTCCGTGTTGGCCATGACGGCGCGAGCGTAGTCGCCCACGAGGATGTCGAGATGGCTGGGCATGTGGTTGAGGTGGCCCGCGTCCGGGACGAGGCCGCGTAGCTTGTCGGCGGCTGGCATGCCCGCCTCGGGCGTTTGCGATGTCTCCATGAGATGGATGTACAGATGGAGCAGGCCCGGATGCTGGTCTCCCCCTGGCTGCGCCAATGCCTGGTCCAGCACACGCTTGATCTCCGTGGTGCGCGCCCCCTTTCCCGTCGCCCCCGTCTTGATGTCCCATAGCTGCCACGGCGTCAGGTTCATCATGGCATCGGCGTACAGCGCGGCGACGTCGAGGTGGAGCGGGAACTGGGCGGCCACGGTGCTCATGGCGTCGGCGTACTCGCGGTTCCAGACGCAAAAGTCGGACTGCTCTGGGGCCCGGACACGCGGATACCGGAATTGGATGGCGTCAATGAGGGCCCTTTCGACGGGCGTGGCATGTCCGGAAAGAGCCCTGGCCTGCTCGACGGCCCTGTGAGTCCTCTCGGCGGTCGTGGTCAGCTCTCGCTTGCCAAAGAGCTCCCACGGCTTGTTGTAGTTTGGGCCCAAGGCGTAGGCGAGGCCCCAGTAGGCGATGGCGCACGCGGGGTCGTGCGAGAGGGCCGTTTGGAAGCATTTGGCCGCTTCCTCGTGGTTGAAGCCGTAGCACCAGACCAGGCCGCGGTCGAACCACGTCTGCGCGGCCGGACTCGACGTGGTGATGGGGCGATGGTACGCGCCGAGGTTGTAGTAGCTGTCGTCGTCGTCGCTGTTGTTGCCATCGCTGCTGTTGCTGTTGTTGTTGCTGCTGAGGCTGTTGTTGTTGTTGTTGCTGCCGCCGCCGCTGGGGGGAAGTTTGTCCTTGGCTGGGTTTGATAGTGACATGTTGTTGGGGGCTGTTGGGGGGGATGAATGACGACAAGGAAATGGGGGCCGAGGAAAACTAGACGATAAAGGAAGAAAAGTCGGGCTGGGAAAGTAGCCGCGTTGTGTACGGAGTAAATGTTGTTGAGAAATCGACGGGTGAGGAATCAGGATTCGGCCAGTGGCAGGACTTGCCAATTGTCCAGGACGCTGGACGCTGGACGCTGGACCGGGGGTCCTCGCTGCTTTGGCAGTGACGTCTTGGTGTCCTGGTCTGGTCTTGTTGAGCCGACAGCCGCTGCTATTACACGAGTCCGTCCATTATTACAATTTGATTACATAATCCGTAGTAGCCGCCCGACCCCTTCGAGGTCTATTTATAGCACGTACTCCTGATCCAGGCATCATCAAGTGGCGCGATCCACACCAGCAGTGACTTGCTCTCTACGGATTACCCAACAGTCCGAACTCCAAGCATGCAGCCATCATCATCATCATCATCATCATCATCATCATCATGTATCTTGACCAGTAGGGCACATCTACATCTTTCCGAAATCGACTTTGCATTCCGGCATTAGATATCGCTTGAAAACGGACCATGCATATATCGCTCCCGCACTCGCACTCGCACTCGCACTCACGGTCCATGAGTGAGAGGAAACTGCCAATTCATCGTGTACTCTGAGCTGAAACATGTCGAAATGCATTCTTGGCTCATCAATGTATATGAAATCCATGTCGCTCCTCGTATGCTCCCGAGACAGCGTCTGCCGAGAACACCATCTCCCACTGAACTAATACACATATGTGAAATGCGGAATCTCCTTGTCCGTCAAGTCAGAAAAGTTCAACATGACCCCACGCCTGGCCTCCTCGAACGCAGCCACTTCATCTGCGCCGACGAGTCGATCGCGGCGTCGATTCTCCCACATGAGATAAAACCGAGTGACCCAGCACATGGCGAACCCAAACGCAAGACAAATCATGAGGGCCAAAAACCCGGACTGGTACACCGGGGCTTCCTTCTTGAAGAAGAGCTGGGGCCCGATGATGTTGCCGGTGCAGTACGCTACGAAAGACTATTCCATGGTCAGTCGACGATGCAAATCATGTGGCAGCGGGGATGCCCCGTTTCGTTGCACCACAGCGCAGTTTGCATGGCAAGATATATCACATACCATGGCACCAACAGTAGTCTTCTTTGTAAAACCACCAAAGTTTCCAGACTGGTGAGACATTATCAATGGGAAATTAGCAATAAAGCCGCCAGCCAGTACTGTGCCGACGAAGCGCGTCCACTTCTGGTCTTCAGGAGCATACCGGACCATGGCGGACCCAGTGACGGAGATGGAGAGGTTAAACGCCATGAAGTATGTTCTTGAGTTTCGGAAGTAAGAGCTACCGCCTGTGGAGATGAGCACGAGGACAATCATCAAGACATAGGACACGGAGCCAAGGAGGAGAGTTTCAAAGGTACTGAAGCCGAACCCCTGGATGACGATGATGGAGAACTAGAGTTTTAATTCAAGGTTAGGAACTCTTGTCACCGTCACAGACTTCGACCCCCTCCTCACCTCCCCTTTGCTGAAACTTGAGCAGGATCGGAGAAAACTCACAGTGGAAACAGCACCGTTGGGAATGTTGGCAGCAAGCTGCAACGCCACAATCAACCAGCTCTTCACATCCAACAGTGCCTCCCTGACCTGCGCCCACTTCACCTTGTCGTTCTTGATGCCCGTCATGTTCTCCTTGACCCTAACAACAGCCTTCTTGCGATCCTCAACGCTCAGAAACCGCGCCGTCATGGGCGTGTCCGGCAAGAGGAGGAACACTCCTACGGACCACGCAAGAGTGGCGGTGCCGAATATGACAAACACCCCCTTCCAGGGCTGGATGGTGTGAACATGGCTTATGGCGTACATGATAATACTGCCAAAGATGCCCCCACAGGTATTCCCCAGGAACCAGGCTGCGTGGCGGAGAGGCTGCTCAGAGCGCTTGTACCACATGGACACGATGACGGTCAGACCAGGGGCGAGGCCAGCCTCGAATACGCCAAGGAAGAAGCGGTCGGCGAGTAGGCCCTTTACGTTGAAGCATGTTGCCGTGAGCATGAAGACGACGCCCCAGCTGAAGCTGTTTTCCCCATTGAGTCAGGTTTTTTTATTCTTCCAAAATGGGGGGAGGAAGGGAGGCACAAGAGACATTCTTCGTTATGTGGGTAAGTATAGAAGAAAGGAGAACTAGCGACATACACGGACAGGGCGATGACTTTGGCGACTTTCCAGCGGACCATGAACATGGCGATTGGGTACGACGCAACTAGATACCCGAAGTAGTAGATTGCGCTGGCCCAAGAGTACTCGGATCCCTTGAGGTGCAGATCGGTTTGGATGCCCATGATGGCAGTCGAGGCGAGGGCCGTCTTGTCGAGCAACTGGAAGAGGTAGGACACCGCCATGACGGGAAGTAGCCTGGTGGCAAACGTATCAGTATGAACCGCCATCGAGAAACAAAGTCTTGGACGACCCGTGTGCGTCATCGAAGTATCCTCCTGATGATGCATATCGTACACCAATGCCGAAAGGGAAAAGCAGGCATACCATAGATCAATCTTTCGCAACAGCCTCTTGTCCTCCTCTGGACTTAGCACCGTCTCCGCCAAATTTTCTTCAAAATTGGCATGCTCGGTCCGCACAACGCCCTTGTCCCGTTCAATATCTGGGGTTTTCCGCGCCGCCATGACGTGTGTGTTATGTGTCTATGAAAAGATCGCAGAAATGCCAAAAAAATAATAATGAGTTAACAAGGGGCAATCCAGAAGCCATCAATAACGGTGCTACACTCCACAGGACAGAGTTATGACAAAATCCGGCGCCAATTCCTCGAAGATGCAATCGAAGCTCCAAGACACTATTAAAGCCGAGCCGACTTTGGTCGAGACATCGAATGTCTTATATATGTACTGGTGCACGAACCGAGGAGCTACAACATCTTCCAGCGTCTCGTCCATGATACATCTTGTACCATCTTTTACCATCCTTTGACAGTGCTAAGGGCTCAGAGGTGTACCCGTCCTCGCATCATCATATAGGTACAAGCTCAGTACATAGATCCAACGGAGAGAAGACTGGGTCACTAAATGCGCATACCGCGTTAGTCCTAAAACGGAAGAAGTACCTTTTCACTCACTCCCCTGCCAAATGTACTAGCTCTTTTTAGCAGCGAATGCAGGCAGCTCACTATAACGCCTGTATTCACATTAACGCCAAGTCAGTCATTCCATAATAATCTCTCTAAGCTACTAATAGGTTAAATACAGTTTTTTTTCTATATAATCCGCTGTTAAAGTAGTTATAATAGCTTTTTTAATAATATTAGCCCCTTTAAATATCGCATATATAGGTATCTTAGTTAATAGTGAAAACCAATAGACGCAAGCCACACTAAAATTAAGTATAGGGACTATCCTTCTAAATTAGGACTAACGCGACATGCGCATTCAAAAAACGCAGTATGCGCATTTAGTGACCCGATAAGACTGGGCTTGGTGAGGGACTTTTTGGTAAACATAGGTCTTCCCGTGACCTATACTACATGTATATACTGGGCTTTACCCACACCTAGAAGTACCTGTAGTACGGAGTACTACGTGGAATATAGTACAATTGACCAGGGTCCTGGATCGCGGCACCTCTGAGCCCTTGGAAGATGATCCTGCATGCGTTTCCACGGCTCGGAACCCAACTCCCGATTGTCGCCCAGCCGAAGCGGCGCTCGCATCCCTCCATTCCCCAACTCAGATACTCCCGGAGGTACATACGCGACGGAGATGAAACGGAAGGGGGAGGGCATATGATCGTGGGTGCATGATCGTGGGTGCATGAGATGCTCCAGTAAAACCTACTGTCGAACAGCAAGCACTCCTAGCACCGTTGAAGATTGTCGTCGGTCTTTGCCCCGTTCGAGCCCAATTCTCATTGACGCCGTGCCAAGCCTCCTCCAAGGAAAAGAAGAAGGAGAAAAAAACAGGCTTCAGCCTCACGAGCTAGGTACTACAACACTGCTAGAGATGGATAGTAATTGGAGCATTTCGCAGCTCATTGTGAGGGCCCCCCACCACCGCAGCATTGACAAAGGTCGTCTTTCCATCCTCGTCTGCTTGTCCGAAAACCGCACGCTTCGCCTTGGCCCACAAGACCATGGTGGCCATCCTTCCGATACCACGCCAGCCTGCCCACCCCCTCATGACCGCCTCGTACGTCCTCTGCACGCTGTCCAGCGTCACATGCTCGCGCCCATACGACGCGTGGATATGGCCGAAGACGTGAAGACGAGGTCGGACGCGGTGAAGCTCCTCGGCCAGGAACGGACACCCGGCCCGGCGGAAGTCGCGGCCGTCGAGGTGAAGGTGCGGCGGGCCATGGGTGACGACGACGTGCGGCTTCTCGTCGCCCAGGGAGGCGGCGAAGGCGTCCTCCCAATGCCGAGAGCTGCTTGGGTGGTACTGGAAGGCCGAGATGCCGTACCGAGGCGTCCATGGACTGCCGAAGATCGTTATGCTTCTTCTCGTGCTGATGATGCTGGGCGGCTGCCCTCCGGCGACTCTGTCCGTGCGTCCTTGTTGCCCTTGCTGGGGGCTCGCGGGGATCTCGAGGGTGACGAACGAATCTTGCAGATAGATTACGCTTCCCCAGTCCAGGTCCTGCCTGGTCTTGGTCTGCCCATAGCGCCGTTCGGGATGATTCATGAGGAAAACGTCGTCTAATAGGACGTCGTGGTTGCCGGCGACGAAGATCTTGTGTCTGTGCGGCTGCGACGAAAGCCAGGTGAGGCCGTTCTGCATCTCCTCGAAAGATCCATCTTCTGTGAGATCGCCGGCATGAATTAGGATATCCCCCGGGGGCAAGGGTGGCTGTTTGTTGTGTGTCAGAAATGCAGACTATGCGGATGGGAGACGCAGTGGGTGTCGTCGTCGGCCGTGGTGGCGAGGAGGTGTTGGCCTGGTGCGCTTCGAGGAGGGCGTTGGCGACTCGGCGCTTTCGGAGCCCACGAGTTTTCACACTGGTCAGAGGCTGGGCTACAGAGGACATGTCACGAAAGCGTTGCGAACTTGTTGTTTTGGTCATGAGAATTGCTGAGCAGAGGGTTCCTGGGCAGAGGAGCCATATGACTAAGCGACTGACTTTTGGCCGGGTCACCCTCTTATCGCCACACTAGTTAGTAGTAATCCTAAAAACTAGGCTACCGCGCGTCTAACCTCACCAACCGGGCGCCTAAAATAGCGCATCATCTCTGGCTGCGTCGAGGATGGCGCCAAGGCCCAGGAGCTGGCTGTGGTGTTAATACGACTAACATCAACAAAAAAAGTTCAACAGGGCCAATCCGCGATGCATTCAGGGTGCTTCAAAAGACCCAATCAAGCGCTGTGTTTTCTTTAGTATTTGTACACCACGCACGTGGTTCTTCCACCGGACTCGGACTCGGACTCGCTGTACATATGCATGTCAACGCGCGCGTGCTCAAAAACAGGCCATGGCCGACGTCAGGACTGACAGCATTCGTTTGCTGAAAATACTCCCTAGAGCCCATACCCAGACGAGACCTTCGAGTCGGAGGGTTGTCCAGTCTATGCGTACTATTGGGAGATGCGACAGTGATTCAATGTACTCCGTAAAGCCCGTCGGGTGAAAAAAAAACCAAAAAAAACCAAATCTGCCGGTGGTATCACAAGTCCATGCCTGATCCCAATGCGAGTGACGAAATGCGCATACCGCGTTTTTTGAGTTTTGAACGTGCATATCGCGTTAATCCTAAAATGGAAAAAGTACCTTTCCGGCTAATCCCCCGCTAAGTGTACTAGCTTTTTTTTTGTGGCAAATTGTACACGTTGTGCTCACTGTAACGTGCAACGCTTGCAACCTCTTCTATAGGATTCCTTTCTTTTTATTATCACGAGGCCTTACAACGTAATGCAATAAGGCTCTCTTAGACATTGAATACCTTTTATTATGTCATTCCCTAGGATACAGCTATTTTTTAGGGTAGTCATAATAGCTACCTGTAATAATATTGTCCTAGTAAAATACACATAATGCAAGGTACTACTTACCCCACTTAGGCCACACTAAGACACGGAAAGGTCTGCCATTGGCATTCTAACCCTAGTCTCCTACCTCCTGCAAAAAGAAAAAAAACAGGGATTAGACTGTGTGCATGTAATAGTGACATGGGCAATTGACAACCCCGCAATGAAACCGGGCCGGGACCCCGAACCCACCAACAGCAAGGAGATGGCATCAACTGTCAAGTGGATTGTCACAAGAAAGTCATGATGCACCGTTCCTCGTAACCGAGTCGACCGATACAGGGTACAACATGTCGTCCAGTATGTACAAAGCCCATCGCGGCCAGAACATCGCTGTCATCGCCGTGGGCCGAGCCGTCAACACACTGACCGTATCTGCGGTCTCGCGGCACAACGGAGCTGCACGACAGACGCGGCCATGACGTAAATCCTGCGGTTCTCCAAACCGTCCAGTACCTCCTCTTGTAAATACTCGTCCGCTCAGATCACGCAGTAGAGTCCGTAGGAGACCCTGTGCAAGTAGTCTAGGCCGTCCAGACACGGCGTTTAGGTGCCTATCGTCCCAGCGTGGAACTAAGCGTCTCAATCAGGTGAACAGTCGAGAAATCCATTCCAGGGTACAGTGTGGGCAGGTCCCGTCATTAGATGGGAGAATCCGGAGCAAACTCCAGCGCGATGCCTATCCAGCGTGGCATGTCGTTTCTGACGGCTCCTTGATCCTCGGTGATGATCATGATATTCTCTTCTCAGCTCCAGCCACCGTGAACCTCCGTCGGATATCTTCTTAGCCGTATCTGCTTGTATCATCAGTGCTTGGGGGGTTCCTCTCCGTTTCCGTCTCCGTCTCATCTCTATTCTCCTTCCCAATCAGCTCTTCCACTCCCATCTTCGAGGGCTCTTCAGGTTCCGCACTATTATACGTCCGTACATGCGCAAAAGCGGGTTGTAAATGTCCTCCGACTTCCCGCCATATCTTGAGACTGATCCATCCATGTATGTTGGGCCGAACTCATCTAGTTCTTCAAAGCCAGGCTTGTTCAGCTTGCCCTGCTACTTCTCTCTGTCTATTGCGTCCGCTTGCCGACAAGCTTGCACTCCAAAACGTCGAAAGTCTCGCGCTCAAGGTAAATAGTCTTGCAGTGGATTTCATATAGCAAGAGATAAAACATCCACCTTGCCTGCCGCTCCCTGCTGCACAAACATGTGCGATCCATCCGGGGACAGTCCACACACATCCGCGTGCTTACAGCTCAGGACGACGGCGCGAACCTGGAACGGTTTCCGGACAACGGACTTTTCTCTGCCTCCGTTGGCTGAAAGCGCAAACTTGGTGATAGTCACAGTCTGCCCACGCGGAACGATGGTGTTGCTGAGCTCCATCTTCGTGAAGATGCCGGATTCCATGTCGTGGGCTACCTGAGCCTTTCCTGGCGATTGCACACCAGCCTGCCATTTTTGCGACAATGTCAGTTCCGATGAGAAGACAGCAACGATCTGTCCCAAGCGCGCATTCACAATACAGGTCTTGCCGGGGCTGCTATAGTCCGGAAACGACACCAGCCATTCGTCGAGACTGGGGAAGTGAAAATCAGCTGCGAATTTGACATTCTGCGATGTGCCATTGAACTTTGGCGAACAGGCAATACTAGCAGATCGAACCATTTTGCCAGACTCTCCAATGTCGTACACGCAGACAGAGACACTCGGCGCAGCGTCCTTGGCTTTCCTGGTCGGCCCCGCGCAGGCAATGATGTGCTTGCTGTCAGGTGCGAACCGTATGCCCATGCCCTGCCACGCCGCCGGCTTCTCGAACGGCACTCGGCGCACATTAGCTTGTTCTTCAACGAGAGAGAAGATCTTGAAATGACCAGTGCTGTCCGCGGCGCTGCCAGAATGACAAAGGACAGCCATGGTGTTGTCGGGAGAAAAGTGAGGCTTGCTGCCGTCCGTCGCAGATAGAGAGCACTCCAGTTTCACCCATCCCGTTTCCGAATCCACGATGAGTAGTCTTCGCTGGTCCTTCCTCGAAGCAATCACACACAGCAGGCTCCCGTCAGGAGATGGCCTGAAGCCTTCGCCAAAAGCGAGGGGCTCCTCATTGCCCTGAACCAGCTGCGAGGAGTTGCCGTGCAGTTCCCACAGGAGCGAGTCTCGCATGGCATCGTATACCTGGACCGTTGTGCTTGTGGCCAGCGCCAATCTTAGATGCTGCGATTTGGAGTGGAAACATCGTGTTCGCAGAATTACATGGCCGGGGGCAATGCTGGGCGCGATGCAGGAGACGCGCTTCGGGGTTGAGCTCCATTTCTTGCCCGCATGCTTTGGGCTGTTGGTCATGTCATGGTCAGCGGTTTGAGACTAGACATGGGCTTGTCCCAGTGCACCTCGACTTCCCTTGTGACGTACGTGTGTGAGAGATGTGAGGGTTGTGAGGGCTGTGAGGGCCCTCCACCTTGGGTTTTGGGGGAATTGGTAGGAAATCTGTTGGTTATTGCGTCTTGTGCGGCCCCCGATGGGTGCGCCTTCTCGTCACTACAAGATACGAACGGCGTCTGCTCGCTGTTGCTGCTCGTGGCATTTTCATACGGAGGCGGCAGATCTGACGGTGCCGCTGTCGACTCATCAGCCGATGCCGAATGTGTCATGCTGTGTGTCGCTGACGGAGCTCGAGGCGTACGTCGATGTCCAGATGATGAGGACAACAGGGCTGATGTGATCGATGATGACGGAGAGGGGGGGGGTCCCGCAGACACAGCCCCATCCATTTCCGAGATTCGCCCAACCAACTGCGTGACGCCGAGTGTCGACGAATTTAGCTGCATGTATACTCCGTAGGCATTGTAGCAACATTCTTTCCTTCTGTCAGCATTGTCGGCCCATTTCTAGTTTCGACGTCTCTTCGACTCACACCTCTAGGGTGTCTGAGCCAACGCGTGACCTGAGTCCGAACTCCCCCCCACATCAGCCACGGTTTTTGTCTTTAAGAATACGTAAGAATACATTGCTGGCACTGTCAAGTACAACCAGCCATTAATATCGTTCACGCTATCAAAAAAAAAAGTAACCACCAAAAGCATCACTGCAGATGCTCCACCCTGACATTATCAAAAACAGCGTCCGTCTGAAACACCCTCACGCCGTTCATGCCGCTCCCGAAGCTCCCATCCGACACATGGATCTGGGCGTTTGTCGAATCGCCCGCGTACACACTGATAGCATTCCCCTTGGCCTGCACTCTCACGGCATACTTGTTCCCGGGCCGAACATCGGCCTTCGCCACCGCCAGCTGCGTCCACGAACCGCCCGATGCCTTGCCGAGCACAAGTTTCCCGCCGGTCCCCACGCCGGCGTAGTACCCGTCGTAGGCGTCCGCGCCGATGCCCGGATTCGACGCCCGGAAGACGAGTCCTGCGTCGCCGCCGTTGGACGCCGGGATGGTAATGTCCGCGGAGAAATCGACGTCGCCAAAGTTGGTGTGGAGGAGGGCTTTCCCGCCCGCGGAGCTTCCCGCCCTGAGGGCGTTGGATCTCGGATCCCAGGTGCCGCCGTAGCATGTCCACCCAATCATGTTGCCGTCGTTGAAGTTGTCGTGGACGAGCATCCGGACGGGCTGGACGGTCCCGTCGCCGTTGAAGCGGAGGTGGTCGTACGCAAGGTGGCGGTCGTTGGCGTCGATGTTGTCGCCCAGCGGGTGGCGATGATAGACAATGTAGTAGATGTCCGTGTTGGGCACATGGATGACGCCGTTGTGTCCCGAGCCCGTGGCCACGGCCGCGTCCTGCCGCAGGATGTTGGCGATGCGCTTGAAGGGTCCGGTCGGGGAGGAAGACATGGCGTAGGAGACGGCGTAGTCGGGGCCGCCCCAGCCGCCTTCGCTCCAGAAGAGGTAGTACGTGCCGTTGCGCTTGACCATCTGGATGCCCTCGACGTAGTTCTCCGGCGTAATCTCCTTGAAGACGGGGCCGCCGTCGCCGAAGGAGCCGAGGCTCTTCATGTCCTCGTTCAGCCTGGCGACGTTGGCGTGCCCGTGGCCCCCGTAGTAGATGTACGCCTGGCCGTCGTCGTCGAGAAAGACATCCTGGTCGATGGGCTGCGCGCCGTTGTGGTACTTGCCAATCAGGGGCTTCCCAATGGCGTCTCTGTACGGACCCTCGGGACGGTCTGCGATGCCGACGCCGATGCCGCCGAGCTCGGAGTCGGACTGGATGTCGTTGGCGCCAAAGTAGAGGTAGTATTTGCCGTTGCGGGAGATGGGGGCGGGTGCCCAGATGGCGCGGTTCGCCCAGCTGAAGTCGGAGGCGACGAGGATGTTGGGATGCTTGGTCCAGTGGATGAGATCGGGCGAGGAGAAGGCGTCCAGGTAGGTCTGCTTTTCGTAGGCGTAGGACGAGGTCGGGTAGACCCAGTATTCGTTGTTGTAGAACTCATTGTCCGGGTCGGCGTAGAAGCCGTCGACAAAGGGGTTGCCGGCCTCGGACGTGGCAAAGTTGGGTGTGGACACTGTGGAGGCGGCGGTGGTGGTGGTGGTGAGGATGGTCGAGAAGAGCCCTCCTGCTGCCAGGAGGAAATACGGGGCGGCTGTCTTCATCGCGGGGTTGTTTTCAAATCAAGTCGGAGCACGCATGGATGGCAGATGGCAGACGGCAGACGGCAGACGGCAGACGGCATCACTGGCGGAAGTGGACCGTCATTTATTGATTGCTAAAGCTAGAGAAAGAAGCATCCTCATGTTCAAGTCCAGCATCGACGAGGTGAGTGTTGGTCATGATCCGTCGGACAACGGATGCGCACTCGACCACCCCGCTCGTCCGTCATCACGTGGGCACCGGGAGTGGCACGGAACAGTCAGCACACAGCTGACATGAATACTTGGCAGTATTATGTACTTGCCAGCACTGCCCCCATCCCACCATGAGCGTCCTGCCCGTAACAAACGAGCTCTTGTTTTTCAGTCCCTAGCTGCAACCAGTCTCGCTCCTGCCTTTCTCAGAGCTCGCCGTCATTCTCGTCCTCGTCCTCAAATACAAACTCCACAGGCAGTCCCAGCTTTTCCCCCAGATCCTCCCTGAGAATGATGCTGCCCCTACCAGCCACTAAGACCTCATGCAGCGCTTTGGCAGCCTCCCGCAGCGGCCGAAGATCCACCGTGCCGTCGTCCAGCCCATGAGCCGCCATCAGAATCCAGCCCACAACAAACGGGAGTTCGCTCTCGCGCTCCATGTACGCCGGGGTATGGAGCTCGCGCATAACGGCATCGCATGACTTGCGCACAGCGCGGAGTACTTGCCAGCATTCACGATGCATGTGCATGTATGGAAACGAGAACTCGAGCGTCTCGGCGTTGAGGACAAAGACGAGTTGCTTGATCAAATGCTCGACGGTCATGCGGCAGCCTTCGTTTGTGGTGTTGCGCGAGCCTTGCCGCTTCTTTTGCCGTTGCTGCTGCTGCTGCCACTTCTTCTTCTTTTCTCTGAGCTTTTCCGGGTCTTCGATCTGGCCCAGAATCAATGTGCCGTCCTCGTCAGAACCTTCCTGCTCGAATAAGCTCAGCTCAATGATGCAATTGACGTGTTCGGGAGTCAGGCCGAACTGCCCGTTATTTTTAACATAACGCGGCTGGAACATGGACTGGACAGGTGAGGCATCATCTTTGAGACCCCGGGGACCGGCCTTGGAGAAGAGCGAAGTGTTCTTGCGTCGTCGCGCGGACATGGCCGCTGCGGATGTGCCCATCTGGAGGCAGAACTTGAGGAAACAGTCGGTGGGCGTCTCGGGCCTTTCGTTCCCGACGAAAAAGCTATCGACGCCCAGATTGGTATAGACGACGTCCATCTCGGGCCAATTCAGCCTCAGAAGCTGCTGGCGCTGAAGCGCATTGTACAAGTGCTCGCAGTACTGGATGGAACCCCAGGCATTGGCGAGGGCGGTCCCGACATTGTGGTAACGACCGCGGAAGTGATAGAGCATCAGGCCGCTGATGACTGGCGACATGCGGAACAGACGATGAGACTTGATTTCGGGGATATTGGCCTGCACGCGTCGAAGCATGCGAGTCTGTACAGCTCGTACCGGGTCGCTCTCGATCCAATGAATGTGACGCTGCAACGCTCGCAACGCCTCATCGTTTGAAGCCGACCAATTGCTAATTTTAAGCTTGGCGTGGAACTCGAAGTGCGATTCGACGTCCTTGTTCATGAAATTCATAGCGTTCCTCATGGTATTGAAGGGGCGCTCGATGTTTGGGCCCAGTTCATAAGTAATGTCGAGGAAGATTTGCGCAGCAAAGACGGCATAAATGGCACTTGCTTAGTCCTGTTCAATTCTTCCATTCCACGGATGAATTCGTCCTTCGCGAGCCAGTTGTCGAAGCCGCTGACCACGGTCATCAGCTCGGTAAAAAGGGGCATGAGAAGTGCACGATCATCCAAAAACTTTTGGCGCCCGGTTTTCCGGCTCCGGTCGCTGTTGGGGTCAAATTTTCCAAATATGCCTTCTTTGTACAAGGGGAGCTGGTTGGGCTGCAAGACGGCAACGAAGCTCTCCAGCATTCGGTAGGCCCCCAGATAGGTGCCGCTTGCGACCTCGTACGTTTCATAGTTGAAGTTGTCGTTCCAGCTGTCTGTCCCCGCGAGGGTCAGTTCTTCTGCATTCCAGCCCTTCAGAAGACACTGCATCGCATGAAACTTCTTGAGCATTGGTCCAAGCCCACCGTGAAGTTGCAATAAGGGAAGCACGTCCTCCATCATGTTTCTGACAAGGTCTATGGCAGTGTTTGTCGCAATTGCGGCGGCAGCCAGGTCGAAGAGGCCAATGTTGTAGTTGGACCAGATCCACTGTATGCGGGATCTGACCTGGTTCATATCGTTGACGAGAGCCGTCAGGGCGAAGAATGCGTCTTCTATCGAAGTCATCGGCTCCGACTCGTACCTGATGTCATCATTTTGCGTCCTGGTAGGTCGTTCAAAGTCGGGCGCATTCAGGAATTCGGCGGATGGTTCAAAAACGATAAGACTGGCGAAGCGATTACTCAGTTCGCTGGTCTCGGAAGAGGTCTGATCCGCATCATCATTGGGCATCAACGGCTTCAGTACTTCACGAACTCTCTCTAGTACTGCAGGCCAGATTCTCATCAGTGCCCAGGCGCCCTCATCTGCATTCCAACGCCGGACAGGCGGCAATCAAGAGGTACTTGGCGGCTACATGGACTCTCTTACCTCCCACGAAATGAGTATGCTTGGCAGCTGACAGGTCTGGAAGCTCTCTTCCATGCTCTTGGAGTCTGGAGCCAAAGCCAGAGCGAGCTTTGATTACACGCTCGATGGTCTTGCCGAATTCGCGTGGAACGGCAGCTGTTTTAGCGGCAATGTGCTCAGCCAATGTCACGAAATCCTTGATGTTGATGATGTATGTAGACTGCGTGGGTGCCGCTGGTGAGGCTGCCGAAGAGACTGCGGTCTTCCCTTTGGCCTTCTGCCGCGCCTTGCCCTTGAGGCGTCCGCCAGATGAAGGTTTGCCGGCTCTGGAGGAGACGGGAGAGAGAAGGTCGGCGGGGAAGCCAACAGCCTTTGCAGTTGAGGCGAGCCAAGCTGCGATGGAGTTGGTATCCTCCTTGTATTGCTGGTAGGTGCTCACTAACGCGGGGGGCAACATGTTGGGACTGGAATCGAGCCGACAGAGGTAGTGGGAGAGACGACTTGATCCTTTGGCTTCAGCATTTTTGATGTAGAAATTCAGCCCTGAAATGATGGAGTGAATTGTGAATTGTGGTGGGGGGGCACGGCGGGGCGGGCCGTTCTTAGCCGTGCCTTTTTCGGATGGCGTTTGGATTAATTTTTTTTTATGCAGCGGGTATTTATTTAGGATAATTTCTACAAAACTCTGCTGATCCGCCAAAAGAAGTCGAGATGGAGTTCAGGATGCTGCCTTCAAGTTGGACGCGCCGTGGGGTCGCCTTGTGTACCGAGTTGCCTACGGTGACGATGCCGCGTGGGAGCGAATGCTTGGGCTCTTGAACGACGTGGTCGAGTTTGTGCAACATCAGCCCGCCAATCAACATCGATACCCAAAGCATCTAATTAAGCCTATCAGTGATGAGAGCCAGTTAAAAGGGGCAACTCACTATAAACCAATTACACAGGCTACAGCAACTTTATTACGTGGGTTTTATAGATGAGTACAGTCTGACCCTTGAATGATTTTACAACGACTACAAGCCCCACGCGGGGCGGCCGCTATCAGCTCTCAGTGGCTATAGTAAGTGGAGCTGTTAGGGATACTACAGGGGTATATACGCTAGTAAGATGTTTCTTTGAGTGAAGCTCAAGGACATGTGGATGAGAACTACGTCTTGTGACAGCTCCCCTCGGCCTACTCCATAATAAAGTATCGGCTGTATTGAAACGTCAAATCGATACGTTTACTATGCAATGTCTCTAAATAAGTTGGTGACACTCGCTCTCCTGTCCAATTCGTGCTACTTGAATCCTCCCCCTCCCGTCTGCTCGACTTCCCGTAGTTGCAACCAAAAAACAGGCTGGGCTCTGTCAGTAAAACTTTCTTCACGCGACATGTCTTGCGCAGCAGACAAAGGATATGAGCTATCAAGTTTGTTCCTCTCTTTTTGGTTCTCTGAAGCTGACAGTGCCGTCAGGCCCCCAACAATCGATGCCACTTTCGATAGTTGAAGCCGTCTTAACAACAGGTTGACGGCGCTCGCGGGAAGCCTTAAATTGCTGGCTCCCAAGATATTGACTGAGATGACAAGCTGCTTCATTGCGTTTCACGGTTCACCGGCATGTCCGCAAGGGTTGATGGCACCACAGATTATCGACGTGTACTTTGGATGGGATATAAAGACCGTACCCATCTAGTAGATGCGGTGTTATCATTATTCATGCCTTGAAGAACATGAAACGTGACAAGTCCTTTACTCTAGTAAAGAAATCTCAAATTGTGCCTGAGGCAAAAGACCAGGACCATGAGCCATGCTTGAGCCATGACCGACTTGTGGTCACTGGTGCGAGGCGAATTTGTGTCGTCCTCCCGCGCACATGGGTTTCTCACAAGTCAACGCACGTCGCGGGAGCTTTCAAGCGCCAATTTCCTCGAATCGGATTCTTTTTCTACCCATCATGGTCAAGGTGACGCAGCAGTGGCACCGAATGCTCGGCCTTCAAGTGCAGTCTCCCTCGTGGTACAAGGCGCGATTGAGGGAGGAGTTGGCCGAACGACGCGAGGCTCGCACCTTCCTCCACCGCTTGAGCGAAACGGCGGACGTTTTCTATATTCTCGGCAGGGCGGAATGCGATGGCCATCCGTTGCGACAGATGCCAACTTTTCGCCTTTTCAGGCATCCGCCAATTTACGCCTACATGATACTCAAGTTCACGTCGAGATGGGCCTTCTTCCGAACTGCCGCTTTCCTGTCTGGCTCAACCGCGTATCGACACGTAAATGAGGTGGTGAACCCTGCGCGGGACTTCAAGATCCGCGAGGTCGCCTCACGACATCCTGTTGAACTCGACAAGTTCGAGATTGCGTGTCACAGATTGCGACGCTTCTGGCCGCTTCTCCCGTGAGAGGGTCCGCCGGCAAAACACTTTATCTTTGTAGCGGGGAATGCACGCAGGGAATGCAACATGCAGTGGCTGTCTCGGTCAAAGCGAACCGGTGTGCTGTAACGACAGGAATGGATGCAAAGAACCGAGCAGAGGCACCGTGACCAGAAATTTGAAGTGAAAAGAGAACCTGGATAGTTCATTACAGCAGGAAAGGTACAAGAAAAAGCTCTCGGTCAGGCTGTTCGACATGCTGTAGAGCCAACACAAAGATGCATGGGGCCGAGAAAAGGGAGCGTGACCAGGGAATAGAACCCGGAAGGCGACTTGGTACTGCATACGGTAGAACTGTTGAGCATCATGGCTGGAGAGGGAGATTCATTGTTTGCGGCTGCTACCAACAAGTATTTAATCCGCAGTCTATTTTCACTTTGGAACTCCCCTAATGACTTTATTATGTACTGACATACTTCCCTCTTCGACATCCATACCTTCGACATCCATACCTTCGTCGCCCGTGAATGGATCTTCTCCGATTCTGAAGCGGTCAAAGACAGTGATCCCCCGTTATAGAAAGCAATTTCACTATACCAACAGACATGGGGGACTTCGAACTTTGCCCTGGTTCCATTCTATCAACTGAGATGATCGCGCAGGCAAGCAAGAGGCCTTCCGTGATTGGGCTTTATGGATTGCCGGGCTCAGGGAAATCGTTCCTACTGAGCGAGTTGAAGAAGCAGTTGAGTCACAGTCAATTTGATTTTTACGAGGGCTCAGACATGATTTCCACAATTGTTCCTGGAGGTCTGGGTGCTTTTCAAAGACTTGAAAAAGAGCAGAAGCAGTACTGGCGAGAGCAGGCGATCGATCGAATTGCTGAAACTTGTCGCCAATTCAAAAAATCCGCTATTGTCACTGGTCATTTCATGTTTTGGTCTCACGAGGAGCAAATCCGTGTGTACACGCCCAACGACATGAGTACTTATACCCATATACTATACCTGGATACCTCGGTTGCACGGATAGTTGAGCAGAGGCAAAAGGACACAAAAAGGCGCCGTACGGAACTTCCTGCCGCCCACTTGGAGACGTGGCAGCAGACGGAGATCTCGGAGCTAAGGAGCCTCTGTCAAAAAAACGGTATCCTGTTCTCGCGGCTGCCCCGAGCCGCCGACAAACCACCTTCTCGCTGCCATGAATTACATTCGGTTTTCATGTCGCGCCGCCACGATACCGAACGCGTCCAGAGTAGATGCTACAATCAGTGGTCTTCTCACACATGGCAATCTCGGAACGGCTCTTGTAGTGGATGCAGACAAGATTCTTTCAACAGACGACACGAGTGTCACTTTCTGGGAGGCTATAGGCACGGGTTGTCCTCTGAACGGCTTATTCGGCAGCCCGCTTCGTTGCTCGGAAATTGCTCTACTTAAAGCTACCCTCTTGAATGAGGAAGTAGCAAACGAAGAAGATTTCGAACGTATCTGTACAATCGCGGCATCAAAGACGAAAATCCACCCCGAATTCGTACCCCTCTTCCTCGGGATACGCAAGGCATTAAACGCCACTAAAAGATACATTTTTTTTCCTTGTAAATCGCTTTTGATATTAGGTATTTGCCAATCCTAGCCCCTGTCTGCCCTATCTCCTATTTAACGCCTGATTGGCTCGCTGCCCTCTGTCATGTAGATTTGTAAAATAATTCAGGGGTTGTAGTGCAGGCGCTAGGCAGGGTAGGGCTAGGAGGCAGACTACATTTACATATCCCGGCCACGACCGGAAACAAGCTGCCCGCCTACCTGCCCCACACTTGACAGTGAGCACCATTCTGTTGCAAGCCATACATACTCCGTACAATGAAGGATAATGTAATAAATGTCCGCACAATTAAGTGACCAAGTCGGCTGCGCCTCTTTTTTCCGTGCAACATATTCTTCCTTTCCTTCCCAAAAAAAAAACACCAACAAAGCAGAACCCGCCTCTGATTTTCCCATCCGCCCACCCTCACGACCATGTCCCTCGGCAACCTATCCGACCTCCTCCCGCCAGCGTACAAGTCCCAGATCACAGCCTGGCTCGCCGAAGACACGCCCTCCTTCGACTACGCCGGCTTCGTGGTAGGCGAGTCGCCGCGCACCGCCACCCTCTGGGCCAAGTCCCCCGGCCTCCTCGCCGGCCGACCCTTCTTCGACGAGGTCTTCCGCCAGACCGGCTGCACCGTAGAGTGGCACGTGGCCGAGGGCTCCCGGCTCGCGCCGTCGTCGAGCCGCCCCTCGGACCCCCCCAACGAGAACGAGAAGATGACGATTAGATGCGCCACCGTCAGGGGCCCCGTCCGAGGTATCCTGCTCGGCGAGAGGGTGGCCCTGAACAGCCTCGCGCGGTGCTCCGGCGTGGCCACCAGGTCGGGGGAGATGGTGCGGCTTGTCCGGCGGGCGGGCTACGCGGGGATCCTGGCGGGCACGCGCAAGACCACCCCCGGCTTCAGGCTCGTCGAGAAGTACGGCATGCTGGTCGGCGGCGCCGACGCTCACAGGATGGACCTGAGCTCCATGGTCATGCTCAAGGACAACCACGTCTGGAGCAGGGGGAGCATCACGGATGCCGTGCGGGCGGCCAGGGCGGTGGGCGGGTTCAGCATCAAGGTCGAGGTCGAGGTTCAGAGCGAGGCCGAGGCCGACGAGGCGATTGCCGCGGGGGCGGATGTCGTCATGCTGGACAACTTCACTGGCGATGGCGTCAGGGTTGCGGCGAGGGCATTGAAGGAGAGGTGGAGGGGGAAGAGGGACTTTCTCTTGGAGGTCTCGGGGGGTTTGAGGGCCGATAACGTGGAGTCGTATGTTTGCAACGGTGAGTTATTCATTACTCTGCGACGGCGGGTTCTGATCATCACTTGGAGATTGATCATGATGGTGTTTTTTTTTTTTTTTTTTTTTTTTTTGCTGACCATGGCATGGCATCAATAGATGTGGATATTATTTCGACGAGCTCTATTCATCAGGGTGTTCCGCACGTCGACTTTTCGCTCAAGATCGAACATTAATCTTGTGAGATGGTGTGGGGAGAGAGAGTCATCAGCCGCGAGTAGGGGAGGTATCGCGAAGGGAGAGCGATGCCTAAGATGCGAGGCTGCAATATCCAACAGATCTCTTCACTCCTAACATTGTAGACTGCGGAAATGGGACGATTGAGAAAAGGGGGCATATTCATTATGTACACACAACGCATAGACGCTCGTTCGTACACATGGATGACTGTTGGAACCTGAGGAAGCACACTCACACTCAAATGCGCTCATGCAAATTCTTGTCATCACATTTCAACCACTTTCATACCAGGACGTGTCTCTCCCAACATTCTTTTATGCAACTTGAGCGCCGGCGACCTGGGCAGCAACGCCATTGTTCGTTCCTTGGCCATGAACAGCGGGGTCCTTTTGCACAGAGCTGCACGAGTCGTCGTTGCCAAAGCCGTTAGAACCGCAACAACGCACCAAAACACTGGTCTCGTTCTTCTTGCATGGGACATCAAGCGATGGGTTGGCCTCGAAAAAGTCGGCCGGACGGAGGTGAATTTGATACATTTCCATTGGCCTTTTTTTTTAAAAGCATTAGTACACATCATGTTTGAGGTTGGAATCATGACTGCCTGGACTTGAAACTCACATGACCGGCCAGTCCTCCACACGAGGGTTATGCGTGAAGCCATATACAGGCCACAGAACGGGAGAGCTCTTGGTGCCGTGGCTTGCATGACCATTGACTCCGTCCGAGCCATCGGTGCCTTTGGTCGGCGCGCCGTCTTCCGTAAACCAGTCGCCTCGTCGCACCATATCACCAACACCCCCAGCCTCCCTTCGACTCTGGTTGGTGAATTCGCCCGCTACCCAGAACTCACCATCTCTGTACCCAGTGACCCAGGCATTGTGCTGAGCAAACAGGGCACGCTGCGTGTGGATGCTCTCCTCGTCGGCCAGAATCATCTGCGTGGGAGGGGCCACCACCTTGTAGGCAAGATTCTTGCCCGAGATTGAGTTCTTCTTGTTGGGATTCTCCAACTTGATGGTTCGGTTCAGCCAAGGCTCGGCATCGACATGGCTCGCCTTGTCGACGACTCGGCGCCTCACCTCGTACAAGTTGCCGTACGGGTTGGTCTTGGGGTTCATCTTAACGCCGTGGCTCTCCTCGACAACGACCCTGTTGTCGCGATACGAGTCAATGGCGGGATCGATTCTGGCGGCGAAGATGTGCTGGTGGTTCTGCGCGAGAATGCCCGGCGACACCAGGTTGCCATACTTGCTTGTCTTGCCCTCGTCAATGGCAACAACACTGACCATGCCAGTAGCGCGAGTTTCAAGTGTAACCCCCCCGGCCAAATCGAGCTTAAAGGCAAATATGTATTCATAATTTGCCAAAGTGCAGATGAACTGCACAACAAGCTCTCGTGATCGGACGACAGTGGCGTTATTGGTTCTGAAGTTTGTGTGCTTCCACAGGATGCCACTGTCCTGTTCGTGCAGACAAACGACCGACTTGGCGGTGGTTGGAGACCCGTCTGGTCCTGCCAGAAGAGTATCGAAGTAGTGAATGGCTCCGAGGCAGTCGCACCCCAATGTCAAATTGTTGGCCGCGCGTCCGACGCCGACATCGCCAAAATCGAATGCCTGCTTGCGATGGAAAGGTGGTCGTGGATCACCGTAAGGCACTGTCAGCTCCGAGAAGCTGAGACGGTAGAAGACGGGCCGATTCTGGTAGCAAACATCATGGAGAACTGCCCCTTCACGAGGAGTGAATCCAAGTCGGAATCTCCATTTCTGCCACTCGATGAGTCCATCCGGCTGGACCGTAAATGAAGGACCCTCGGGCTGAACAACGTTCAAGGGCTTCAAATCAGCCCTCAAAGGTTGCTCGAGAAGCTCAGGAACCCATTCGGCTGTCTTTGAATTCTGGAAAAGCTTTTTCGGCTCGTCACCTCGGGGAGCAGGCTCGAGACCATCATCCGATCCTCCAGTGGCCAACCGATCAACGCGGACAACCTTCTTGGTCACCCAGTCGATGACGGGGATTATGGGAATTGGATAGCCGTAGTGGTTGGTATCGGGGTGGTTCTTCCTGGCGTCACGAGCAAACACCAAACCTTGCATGTATCTCGGGTCGTTCTCTTTGTCTGATGCGCCGTACGGCCAAGGGTCAATGGTGAGTTCGAATCCTTCTGGCAGTACGAATTCCGACATGGCCTCTTTGAACAGGTCTGATGAGACACAGTAGCCTAAGCACTGGGAGAAGTCGTTCCTGCGAGGGATATTAGGATCGAGATTCCACGTCTACATGTTGGCATATCCGCGAAACAGAATATAATAGGTTTTGGAAGTCAGACTCACGCTGTAGAGTACGGGTAAGAATGGACAGAGGCAGTATCACTACTGACGACCTTGCTGGCATCCAGATCAACGACGCATCTGACAGCCTCGTGCCTCTCTGCCTTGATAATGCTATATTCAACGCGAGCATGACGGGCAGGGCGCGGCGTCTCTGCAGTCAAGGTGCCAGCATGTTCAGCTTCAAGATACGGAATGAGTGACTCTTTGCTGGGCTCTTGAAGGGAAATCTGCTGGAAATAGACGGGCTGCGAGCTTCCGTACAGGTTTACGATGATTTCCCGAGCCTTGGTGAACTCTTCCACGGATAGCTGGGTAAGAGGATGAGGTCGACCAGCAGTCATTGTGGAGGTTTAGTCCCGGGGGGGACTGTCCTGTGGGTGGTGGTTGGAGAAAGGTATTTGTTGCTGAAGGTTCGCTAGAGGGGATTCTCAACATCCAGAAGCTTCAGTTCAAGTCTGGAGTATGGATCCAGCTTACCCAGTTCTATATGTTATAAGCATCCGAGAAGAAAGAAAGCAGAATCGATTGTGGTAAGGTTGGCATCTGAAGAAGGTGGGGTTGGTTGTAGGCTTGAAGCGCCGGGGCGGGACGGAACGGAGCACCAGACAGAATCATTCTTGCTTTATGTATTAGCTATTAGTAGGCTTGTACTCCATAGGCTAGAGTAATTCAAGGTGGGGCACTCCCTCCGTATTATCGACATAGTCAAAGGAAGGCGCGTCGTGGAGCCTTCCATGTCTGCAAAGAACGAAAAGAACGACAACGGCTTTGGTCGGCCGACGTGCCGATGCAGCTCTTAATTCTATCTTTGGACAGAGATTGATTGTCTAGGTCAAGAACTGGGTTTCTCGCTGTTGCCTCCCGTCGCCCGGCTCCTCGGACACGTACCGACTTCGGCACTTATCAACTGGAGCATGTCCGGCACCGCACTACGTCAGTTGATGGACGTAATGTCATAAATATATGTTTAGAACGAATGATGTCATCCACAATAGCAATGGGACAAGAAGTGCTCCGCTTCCAAGTCCAACTTCGTCTACTGGCCTCGTGGTCGGAGAATGTGAGTGAGGTGACTGAGATTGAGGCCAGGCACGCCACACACCAGTATGCTCGAAAAAGTCCCAAGTTGGGTGGTGGTGGTGGTGAATGTGCACAGAACAGCCACAGTAATTCAGAAACAAATCTGGCTCATCAGCCTTTTTTGTGCGCGCGTGCACGAGCCCATGTTGGGAAATTCGAGACTCGAGAGAGATTCCCAGGACTGGAACTTCAACTTATCCGATTACCCGATTATCCGATCATCCGATCATCGATTTACGTGACCTTAGGAACCCGCCCTTGACATGCGACCACGCAGAGCGTCGTCATCCTCCCTTGAGACAGATGAAATGGCCTCGGGACGTTGGCGAGGTTCTTGGCTTTTTTTTTCTCTCTGAAGATTACGGGACGAATCCATTGGCGATCGGGGCGAAGCCATTGGTAGGACAGCGTTCCTGGCTGTTTCATTGATGGAAATGTCTCAAAGATGTTAATGGCTCACAATCTAAGTTATTTATTCACCCTAGCCCCTATCTCCCTTATTTATTTCCTTGCTAATATCTAATTCGCTCAATTCCTCCTGCCATGTATGTAGATTTGTATGTAAAATAGTTCAAGGGGTGTATTGTAAGAATGTACGGAGTACATGGAAAATGAATGTATTTTTAGTAGCACTTCATCCCCTACATGTATACATATTCTCTCCGTGTAACTCTCTAATAGTGGCTAGTCTGTGCGGCTCGAATGCCTGTTAGGAGGGGACTTGGCACCTGGTCATGTAGTCTGAAGTGTACATATTTGTAAAATTATTCAGGGGGGCATTGTATTGTTGGGTCGCATGGCGAATCCTTCTCACGCACTGACTGGCTGCGTCGGCCGTTGTACGGCCTCACGGTTTCCGGGCCCTGACTACAGTGCTGCAGGGGTAATTAGTCACGGTCCCACAGGTCTCGTCAGGGGGGGGGAATGTATCGTAATATGGGGCCGTTGTGTGCCGGGGGGTCCGAGGCCTCGTTGAATCCGTTGAATCCGTTGAATTCGATGATTTGAAGGTCTTGTGGCTGCATTGAAGCTTACGAATTTGACGGATTTGACGGATTTGACGGATTTGACGATATTGACGATATTGACGATATTGATAGATATCTAGTATGTTGTGTGACGGCCGTCAGCGGCGATAACAGCCTCACAACGATCAGGCATGCTATCAACTAGCTTGACAAGATAATCTAATGGCACCGCGTTCCAAGCCTCTTTTATGATTATTCAAAGACGATTATACGAGGTTACCTCTTGTAGATAATGTTATTAAATATAGTCCTTTATCCAATCCTACACATACTCTATTAGGTTTAAATTAGGCAAATAAGGTAGCTAGGGAATTACATAAATTCCTTATTATTAAAGCTTAATAGATATTGAATTTGATAAGTGGCCCGGGGCATTATCTTGCATAAGATAATGATCAGGATGATATCTAAGCTAACCATTAATTAGCGGCACACATTGGTTAATATAAGAATCAGTATTAATAAATCCCTATTCCTTTTCCTAGAAGAGAAATAGGCCCTTTCCTAATTACTTAGAAAAGCAGCCCTAAAACATAAAGCCTTTCTTCTTGTGATGATCTAGGCTTCGCCTAGACCTAGCAATATAGGTGTCAATTGAACAAGTGAGTGTTGACTTGTTCAATACGTATCCTTTTGCCCATGCCTATGGCGCAATTAGATCGGGCAATCCACCTGTGTGGTGCGCGCTTAACACCCGCGATAGCCCCTATGGGGCTACACCGTAACATTTAAACAAGTCACCCTAAGGCTGTGATCCACGAGCCGGTGCAAACTTTGCGCGAGTGCAAAATGCATGTAAACGGACGCGCTAGCTATTTTCGTCACCTAGATTGCATAGAAATTTATAGAACTTTATCTAAATTACATAAACACCACCTCCCCCCCTATTTATAATGTATCTTTTTAACCAGGGCCGCGTAAATGCCTGTAATAGGATTAGATGCTAAGAATAAAGCAAATTCTGCTAATTTTTAGGAATAAACTATGCACTTTATATAGTCCCCTTATAAAGTTTACGCTAGCATAAAGTTTATACCTAGGCATAAGCTATAATAACGTTTCTCGGGGTTAATAGCCTTATAATTAACTAATTTATTATGGATAAAGACGCTAAGGATAACCTTTGGCTTGCGATATTGATTTTATGGTGTTGCCAAAGGCTAGGATTACTATAAAGAGCCCTATATAGGCTATATTAGTGCCTCTATAAGCATATTAATTATAACACTCTTATTAATACCCTCCTGGGCCTTAAAGGTGCCTGTATATTACTAATAGCATTATAAGATTACTGTAAAGAGCTTCTTTAATAATCATTAGATAAGCAATTTACATACCTCTTTTAGATGCTAAAGGAGACCTTCTTTAAGCTCTGTAACTAGCTTTGTATTAATGCCTTGGTAGGCTCTTTGTAATATTAATTAATTAAGCAGAAGCTAATTGTCTTCTTATGGATTTGTGTATATAACGAGCCATAGAGGAATACGGGGTATTAATTTCTACTATCCTAATTGTTAGTATCTTGAATTTTTTATAAGCTTATTAATCTAATAAGGTATTTATATATAATCTTTGTTTACTAGCCAAAGCTAGAGTTAGTCTCGCTATTTGTAGAGCTGAATGAGAAGTTCCTTTAATTTAATGGTGCTATTAGCGCTGTTAATAGCATATATATTCCGGCTTATATTCCACTAAATTAGTAGCAGAGATACTGGTTAAGGAAGAATAATATCTTATAAAATGTGCTAGTAGCCGTAAGCTTTAAGGGATTATTCCTTTATATGCTAGCAGGCGCTAAAGGTTCTATTAATAATAGCACCTTAATATAGATAGCGTTTGTAAAGTCTTTTGCGATCCCTAAAGGCTGATTTTATCTTAGTGATGCGGGATTTAGCACACATTGTAGCCTAATCATGCCTTTCTTAAGGGTTTAATATTATTTATAAGACTAGAAAGATGCTTGTGAGCACCTAAATAATAAGAAGGAGCTCTTTAACTTCCGGCATGTATAATTACAAACGGTTATAGAGCGTGTTTTTAGGCAATGCAAGCGAAAGTGGAAGATAATTCGCTATAGCGCTGCTAAATATGACTTTCTTGTGCAGATTAAGATTATTTATGCTATTACTAGCCTCTTTAACTTTATTAAATTAGGTAGGAAGGAGCTGTATAACTTTAAAGCAAAAGAGATAGAATTATTACCTAGAGACAAGCGTAAAGCGCTTAAATCAGCTGCTGCACGGGCATCTTTGCTTATCACAGGCCTCACAGGCCATTAGGTTTAAAAAAGGATAGCGTAGTGGCTTTGGATAGATCGTTAAAGTAGTAATTTCGATAAAAAGATATGCATTTAATGAATTTAATAGCGTTAATAATAAAATTCTAGCTAATGTAATAATAATGTTATGGGTTGAAAGGTGATAATGTGCACGTGCCCGCAGACCTTCTTAAAAGCCTTACTTTTACGTACATACTAGATAGTATTAACACTGAAATTTGACTTAATCTATGCTTGCTTTACCTCCTTTAATAATAATAAGTTCTAAATTAGAGGATTTAGTTAATCTTGCTTTAACCATAATATAACCCTAATAATTATGCTCATTCTAAAGTCTTCACTATATAATTAATAGTCCTTAACTGCCCTCTCAATATTATTAGCCCCTACGGCTCTTTAAGCAATAACATGCCTCTTTAAGCCCTGCATTTAAGGCCTAAGGATATTAGATACTATGTCTAAGAGCTCTTTTACCTATGCCATAGCCCTACGCTTCTATAAACTTCATAGCAATGAATTTAGCTATGCTCTATTAGGCATAGCCCTAGCAGAGCTTAGTTATAAGCGCTATGGGTTTAGCGTTAAGGAAATAGCTATATTATTAGTGCTTTACTCTATAATATTGCTTAGAGGCTAACTTTAAGGCTATTAATTATTCTTAACTTTAAAGGAATCTTTATTATTAAGGAGCTTAATAATACTATAAGCCTTGTTATTAAGGCATTGTATATTAGTAATCTCTCTTTAAGAATTAATTTTATTATCTTTAGACTTATTAGAGCTCTCTTCTAATATCTCTGCTTATTCCCTTATAGTAGTAGCAAAGCCTTTAATATCTTAAGCTTTAATAACTATATTACTAGCTTTACAGTCTCCTAAGAAGATCTCTGCCCACTCCTCTCTTTTAATAGCTTAACTTATAATAAGAGGCTTTATTATAATAAATTTACTAAACCTTCTGTAAGTCTTAATAATATATTTAGCGGTTTGCTTACTTATTTAAAGCTACCTAGTCTCTTTATTATATGTTATGCTAGACCTCTTCTCTATAGCGCGAAAAGCGCGCTAAACGCCCTTTAGCTACTTATATTGGTTCTTAATAGCATTTAAAGACCACTAATATAGCGGGAATTTCCTTAATATTATAGGAATAAAGCTTTTAAGGATATCTTAAATAATATTAGCCTTGTTGCTATTAAGCCATTGCTTATAGCAAGCTTTAAGTAGTAATTTAAGTAAGTAGAGGGTTTTATTATTAGACTAATAAATTTAGGGGAGGAAGGACGCCTGCGATTAGGTGCTCTAGGATATAGTTATGATAGGTATTCGAATTATATAATATTTGCTAGTAAATTACAATAGGACTATAATATTAAAGCTATAGAGGGAAAGAGCTGCTATCGCGATGGCTCCCTTGTGCAAAGGCGGTGAAAAAACGCCTCTAAAGTGGGCCATAACGGTACAAAGTAGCCGCCCCATATAAATCCACATATAACTTGTACCGCGAAAAGTCGGTGCAAAGTTTGCACTGGCTCGTGGATCACAGCCTAAGGTCATAGGTTCGAGTCAGCTACGTGCAGAGAAGGTTATAATAGGGCTCTTCCTAGGCTTATAGGGATAAGAGAGGGGTCCCTAGGGGATGCGTGGTATTGCTAGCTAATAGAGAGAGAGAGAAGAGAGAGAGAGATTAGGTCACATAGGTTATATTAGAAGAAGAAGGCCACTATAGGAAAGAGCCTATGTGATAATCTAGGCTTTGCCTAGACCTAGCAATATAGGTGTTAATTAAACAAGTGAGTGTTAACTTGTTCAATACGTATCCTTTTGCCCATGCCTATGGCGTAATTGGATCGGGCAATCCACCCGTGTGGTGCGCGCTTGACACCCGCGATGGCCCCTATGGGGCTGCACCGTAACACTTCTTACAATTTTATTCAATAATATAGGTTAGATTAAGGGCTTCTTTAATCCTTTAAGTTACAAAGCTAACCCTATAGCTGCCGGGATTGATCTAAGATTTATCTAACCAAAGGACCTTAGCCTAATTAGATAAAGACTAAGACCTATAATTAAGAGCCTATTATAGCTGCTTTTAACGATTAGCTTCTGATATTAGGGGCTTAACTAGGGCTTAATATTATTAGAAGCCACGTTTTTAAAGGGCATAATAGATATAATATTAACTAATATTCTAACTAAGGGCTAAGGGGATTTGCTTGTACGTTAGTAAGCAGGCTTCCTTGCTGCTTGTAATGAATTCAATAAGTTAATTAATTTAGGCTTTTATTAGCTTTAAAGAATAACCTAACTAATATTTTAGACCCCCTATTATTAATATTAAATATCAAACTTGGTTAATAGAGAGACCTAAAATCTCGGAAATCTATAGGTACAAATAACCAAGACGAAAAAGCAGCCGGGCTTCCTTACGTTGGATTTCTGTTGAATCTGACCGCCGACCGTATGACTTATCTTCTAGCATTGATGCTAAGGGTCTTGAAGTTAATAGATTTGATGATAAAGGTCTTCAAATTGATGAAATTGATGCTAGAGGCATTGAAATTGATGAAATTAATGCTAGAGGCATTGAATTGATGATTTCTGCAGCTGGCGATGATAGCAGCGATAGAAGCCTCTAGAATCTAGCTAGCTAGGTGGGTCGGGTACGAGAAGACCCCCCTGCAAAATACCCGCCCCACTGTGAATAATTATGCCTGAAGATCTGTATTGATCGAGCTATTTATTAGGCAGATGTCAACTCAACATTACATATGTATGTATGTATGTACATAAAGCCAGCCACACGTATGAATGCAGGCAGGCACGACTGACCCCGGTCAAGCTTGCCCGAGTATTCAGTATTCTGTACTCCGTACGCGCGTAGTAATAAGCCGGCGATCGTCATGGAATGCCCGCTTCCCGCACACCATTTTTATGTATTATCCTGCTACAGCCTCAAACCCTTATTATCGTCACTCCATCACTCTCCGGTCGCTCTCTCGTCCTACATTCTTGTGCTCCCCTTTGTCGCAGATGACGGTTCTCGTCTGACCTATACCTTTTATCTCCTGTGTTTCGCCAAATGTCCCCTATATCTTTTCCTAGATCATCACATCCATCACATCCATCACCCATCGCCGACGTTGTCGTTGTCCCCCGGTATCATCCCATCGGTACACCGGCATCAAGATTGTCTTGCTCGCGCCAGGCCCCGTCGCTCCCATTGGTGCTCCCATTGTTTGGCTTCGCCTCGAATTCGTCACACGATCATCCCCGACAATTGAAGTTCAATCCGCATCAGCCGTACTTATGCCACCACTTCTAGTATCGCGACCAGCTTAGTTCCTATCGATACCAATACGAGCACCACGTTCTTCGGGCCTAACCCAGGACTAGTTTTGTGTCGACTCGGAGACGAGCTTTATATAATATAAGTAGACCCAGGTAGTCAGGACAGGTCCAATCTGGTTCGATTCGATTGACGCCGTTGTCTTGCACACCACCATTCACTTTCTTGGCTGGGACATGCCATCTCCACCTGCGGGTCTGCCTCGCTGCTTGGGAAGTTGACCAAGGTTTTGCGCGCGACGATTCGACGCGACAAATAATAGTTGGCTAGCTTCTTGCTCTTCGACCCGTCAGGAACTAGATATTCATTCGAGTGCGACCCAGGTGGTTGGGCATCTAATCAGGTCAGCGGGGGAGTTTTTTTTTTTTTTTTTTTTTTTTTTTCGGGATGTTATTGTTCTGACTCGGGTTTAGTTTTGTTGTCCCTACTACCTAGTGGCCACGAAGCTCCTCCTACTGGGGCCAAGGGCCAAGAAAAAAGTGACGTCCCCCCGAAACGACCTCCTATCTTGACCTGCATCGTGTCAACAATCGACAACACCGAATCGCCTACGAGCTGCATCGCACTGCTGTGCTTGCCAAGATGCTCAATTCGCGCCGCGCTTTAGCTGCGGCCGCCTTCACGATCACAGTCTTCATCATCGTCATGCATTCACATAGATCATCGAGCAAACATGTGGCCCGCGCTTTAGCTGCCAATAAGATGTTGACCAACACAGAATTCGCCGACAGCAAACGAGCTGTCCCCCAAAAACCCATGATTGACATGTCGCACATGTCAACATATGACAAGCTCGCCTACGCTTATCCATACGATATCGAATCAAAATTCCCTGCCTACATCTGGCAAACCTGGAAGAAGACGCCAGCAGAAGGCGACTTTGAGTTCCGCGATCAAGAGGCATCTTGGTCTCTTCAGCACCCTGGTTTCGTCCACGAAGTCATCACGGACGATGTTGCCGTCAGCATGCTCAATCTTTTCTATGCCTCTGTACCCGAGGTAATGGAGGCATATCACGCATTGCCTCTTCCCGTCCTGAAAGCCGACTTATTTCGCTACCTGATACTTTATGCCCGGGGGGGTATCTACTCCGATATTGATACATATGCGATCAAGAGTGCCTTGGAATGGGTGCCCTCCCATATTCCCCGGCAGACAATCGGCCTCGTAATTGGCATCGAGGCGGACCCCGATCGCCCCGACTGGGCAGACTGGTATAGTCGTCGAATCCAGTTTTGCCAATGGACCATCCAGAGCAAGCCCGGTCATCCCGTTCTGCGCGAAACCATTACGAGGATCACCAATGCGACCCTGACGATGAAGAAGCAAGGCAAGCTATCGTCCTTTGACGGGCAAAACGTGGTCGATCTGACTGGCCCTGCGATGTGGACAGATACCGTCATGGACTATCTCAACGATGAACGATTTTTTGATATGAAGACGAGTCAGGGCAAGATAGACTGGCGTAACTTTACGGGCACCGAAACGAGTAAGCGGATAGGCGATGTGATTGTGCTGCCCATCACGAGCTTTTCTCCTGGCGTTGGGCAGATGGGAGCCAAGGACTTCGACGACCCCATGGCATTTGTTAAGCATGATTTTGAGGGTATGGAGCCTCTTTCTTTTTGTGTCCCCCTGGACTTGGACTATTTCGTTCTTGTAAAGAAAATCAAATCCGCTAACAAGATATCAGGCTCGTGGAAACCAGAAAGCGAACGACATATTGGCGAGCAAAAAGAGGAACAAGAAGCTCAACCTCAAGAAGGACTGGTCGACTGACGTTGATCAGTAGGGTTACTGCTGCATCTCGCCGCAGAGGAGTTTGTCACCAAGTTCCCATGCAAGGCCAACCCGATGCTTCCTGCACTACACTTCTCATCAGCATCTATTTTTTTTTTCTCCCTTGTTTCTTTGTTTTCCGCAATGCATTACTCTGGGATGTTGCATTTCATGCGTTGGGTCTCATCACGAGTTTTAGAAAAGGCGCTGAAGGTTTTTCTCATAAGGAGTGCCTGGTGTTATTTTCGGAGCGTCAGGTGCTCTGTGTATGTATATACACGTTGGACGGGGAATTTTTCGTTTTTTTTTCTTTTTTCAGACCTCGGAGGCTGACGAGGGTCAAGCTTGTTGATGTTTGATAGAGGTAAGGACCTAGATGGAATCGCAATGGAATGCCCGGCCCGAGAAAAGCCCTGGGCTGAGTTGACGTGTATTTGTATTTGGGATTGATTGACGCCCCACTTCTTGTCTGCTGTGGATGTACATTACATGTACATGTATAATATGTGGAGACTCGACAGGACCGGGTGCCAGGGTGGATGGACCTGTCGCGTGCCAGGACAGCTCGACCAGCTTCGGGTGGGGGAACATGATGATGGCCCATTGATGCATCGGTCGACTTGAGCTTGCGACGGACGCCAGAGCGTCATTCTTTTACTCGGGCTGTTCGCTCGCCCGTCGCCGGCGCTCTTTTTCTGCGCAAACGCTTGTCAAAACGCTTGTCACCCTCCTTTTTGGCCTTCTCCTCCCGTTTCTTCAATTTCTTACAGCTGGCTGGTGAAATGAGGGGTCTCGTGCACCTCTCAAGAAGATCATGGACCGCTGCCGTGACGTCTGCCTTTTTCTCCTCGAGGAGGATGCTCTCCACAGAAGGACTTAGCTTTCGAACGGGGCCCAGTGAGGTACGATGCTTTGCGATTCTGAAGTTTTCTCTGGGTTCCTCTGGGCTACAAGGAATGCTCACTGACAAAAATCCATCATCCCCGTAGCCCTCATTATACAGCGGTACCATTCCCGAACATTTCGCCCAGGTCGTTTCCCAGCACGGCGACCGCCCAGCCGTCATCACGCGCTCCCCCACCCCCGGCTCGTTCGAAACAATGCTCACGTACTACATGCTCGACATCCTCTCGAACCGACTCGCCTCGTCCCTCGCCAGCCTGGGCGTCAAGAAGGGCGACCGCATCGCCATCTCCTTGGGCAACACGCCCGAGTTCGCGGCCCTTACGTACGCTTGCTTCAAGCTCGGCGCCATCCTCGTGCCTCTCAACCCGAGCTTCAACGCACAGCAGGTCGAGGCCGCGCTGCGACATCTCGCCGCGGAGGTGCTCATAATAGGAGCCGTCACCGACCTCGCGTACAAGCCGGGCCAAGGCCGCAGCAACGAGAAGCTGCTGACGAGAGTGGCGGGCGATCTGAGAGGGGGCAAGATCCAGATCCAGAGCGAGGGGGTCCCGACGCTGAAGAGAGTCATCGTGGTAGACAACCGCGTAGGCCACAAGGATGTGCGGTTCAACCTGGGAGACTGCCGAGCCATTACTCCTTACAGAACACTGCTGGATGGCTCGGAGCGCAGCATCACGCCAAACCAGCGGCTCGACGCCCACGACACCATCAACATACAATTCACCTCGGGCACGACATCAACACCCAAGGCGGCCATGCTCTCGCACCACTCCATCCTCAACAACGGCATCCTCATCGCCAACAGGATGGGGCTCGACCCCTCCGACAAGGTTGTCGTGCCGCCCCCTCTGTTCCACTGCTTCGGCTTCATACTAGGCTACATGGCCACTGCGACGACTGGCTCCGCCATCCTCTTCCCCAGCCCGGCCTTTGACCCCGTCGCGACGCTCAAGATGTGCGTCGACCACGACGCGACCGGTCTGTACGGCGTGTCCACCATGCTCGTCGCCGTCCTCGAGGCCCTCGAAGCTCCCGACAAGCGGAACTTGGTCGCCCGCCCGCCTACCCACCTGCGCAAGGGCATCGTCGCAGGCTCCTCCGTGCCCGAAGCCCTCATGAAGACCATCTACAAGCGCCTCGGCCTCCAAGACCTCGTCATCTGCTACGGCATGACGGAGACCAGCCCTGTCAACTGCATGACGTCCCCCTCGGACCCATTCGACAAGCGCTGCGCCTCCGTCGGCACCCCCATGCCCCACACCAGCATCAAAATCGTCGACCCGTCCGACCGCTCCGTCGTCCGACCGCTCAACACCCGCGGCGAGCTAGCCGCATCAGGGTACTCGGTCATGAAGGGCTATTTTGACGACGCCGCCGGAACCGCAGAGGTGCGCGTCTCGGAACCAAACACCGACGGGTCCCCCGGCCACACCACGTGGATGTACTCTGGCGACGAGGCGGAAATGGACAAGGACGGCTTCGTCACCATCACCGGCCGCATAAAGGACCTGATCATCCGGGGGGGCGAAAACATCCGCCCTCTCGAAGTAGAAAACTGCTTGTTCCAGCTCCAGGGCGTAAAGGAGGTGAGCGTGGTGGGTGTTCCCGACGAGAGACTGGGGGAGAGCGTGGCCGCGTTTGTGATTCCCCATCGGGATTGGACCACACGCCCAGATGGCGAGGATGGAGGAGACAAGGTCTTGACTGCGAACAAGGTCCGAGAATGGGTCAAGACGAGTCTATCGGCTCATTTGGTTCCAAAGCATGTCTTTTGGGTGACAGAGTATCCCAAGACGGCGAGTGGCAAGATTCAGAAATTCAAGTTGAGGGATATGGCGCTGGATTTGTTGAACAAGTAGACGGATGACGGATGACGGATGACGGATGACGGACGAATGAATTCATTAATTGCATCTCTTTTTTTTTCTTCCTTTTTTAAAAAAAAGAGGGGATCTTACCTTGTGGATGATGTAGCATCAGCATTTTCTGGATCATAGTCCGACGACACTCTGGTCTCTTCGTATTTCCCTTCCCAGTCAGTACTGCGCACCATGGTCATAATGAAAATAGAGTTCCGTTACCAAAGTGGTAAGTAGAACGGAGTAGAACGGGGCACACCACACGATCAGGCAGTTGGCCATCTGGACAGCACAGCACAGCACAGTATTGACTCGGTCACCATCCACATCAGTGTCTTCATATGAGCTGTTCTCAGCTAATGCAATCGGTATTCTAGGAGTTCCCGCCTCTCATGCTCTGAAGAAGTCAAAACTTTTTACATCCCCCTTTGTGTTTCTTCAACACATGCGCATTCGCCAAAGTTTCTTCCTTTCCGCAGAAAATTCAATGCCCCTTGCTCGTCCCGTGGGACAAATAGCAAAATCAATCGTGGCTGTGCCTGTTCCCAGATTCCGTGAAAAACGGTACGTCCGCCGTAACAATTAATAATAATAAAAGGTCCTTACGAGCACCAAGAGGATAACAGGATAGCAAAATACCAAGTAATACCGAAGCAACGTTCAGTAAACAGCCTTGTAGGGTGTGGTCTGATGTGTGTGTGTGTGTGTGTGTGTGTGGTTTTTTTTTGGGGGGGGGGGTTGGGGGGTAAAATCAAGTAAAGCATGGTTAGGAAGGGTCCAGGAGCGTCGAGACACTGCATGTCGGATAGTAAAGAAACGGACCGCTTCAACGCCGTCAAACTCCGCTTTTTCGGGTTCCTTTCCTTTTCTCTGTTCCTCAATCAACCTGCTTCTCGCATCCGATGCGTCCAAGGAGCTCTTTGCGATCGCTGTGCCCCGGCAAACTGACGCCAGAGCTGCTGGCCTGTCGCTTAACGCCAGTCCTGCGCTCCCAGCTTCGAAGATCAATCTCATCGGCTTCCACCTCCTCCTCCAGGGGCTCAGCCTCCTCGTACACATACTCGTCTTCCTCCTCAACACATTCGTCGTCACTTCGAGAATCCTCGGCTCCATCGCCGCGAATGACCTTCATGGCCACACGCACAATCATTGTGAACCAATAGATGGTGATGCCTTGCAGAACAATCAGGGGTACCAAGAAAGCCCATTTGACGGTGTCATTGAAGCAAACTCGGCCAGCAGAGCTGAGGAACGGCTCAACTAGCCACATAAGCCCTGGCGGAGGGTCTTCAGGTCCTATAAGGTGGCTATTGGTGCCGCTGAAGCAGCCCCAGGATATAACCGCAGGCGTGTGTGCGTACACTGACCAGCAGACCATGATATACATGATGTGGCGGGCTAAAAGCCATGAAAGCAAGAAAACTCCAAACATGACGTCGCAGATGGCGCTGTAACCAGCATACTTGAGACACTTGGCAGCCTGTGAAAAGTTAGTATTTCTAAGTGACTGTGCAGACCTCTTTTTGCTTGGCTTCGCCATTACGCACCGGCAGGAAAAGGTCGACTACATCCATGATGACCAAAATCATGTTGCCGACACGGGTGAAGTGATAGTAGTAGCAAGACGAGATGAGGGCGGTCGTGATGATGTGGTGGCTGAACATTTGCCAATGGTCCTTGCGGCGCTCTTCAATGTTGATGACGATAATCTGCTGCAACCAGAATGCCCATTGGGCAAGAATGTAACCCTTCATCAACCCATCCAGTTCACGATTTGGCCAGTTGGTCCACATTTCTCTCATGTTGAGATAATACGGCGATTTGCAGTAAATATACTGTCCCAAGGCTGGTTAGTCGTGGGATGCTTGCACCATGTGTTTGTCTGGTGGGGAAAGGAGGACAGGTGCGCAGGACCCGTGTCGGAGATCAATCTTACCATGCCCATTGTCCAAAATACGCTGTAGTACACAAGCAGCCAGGCTTGTTCCGTAAATCGAACCTGGTCCTTCTTCTTTGTCACACCTTGCATTCTGGCAAAAGGGGCCAGGATGTACTCCATGAAGCCAGCTCTCAGGAGTGTGAATAGAACGATGCAAAAACTAATAAAGTAGGCATCTTCAGAGCCAATGCCGTACTGGCCGGATTTCCCATTGTAGTAGGCAAGCTGGAAGTATTTTTGAGAGTGTGACCGAGCTTTCGGGATGAAGTTGTGGCAGAGGAAGAGCAGCGCGAGAAGATTGAATGAGAGACCTGGCAATTACACAAACAATTAGAAATAAGGGAAATGCCTAGCGAAAATGGTAAGGTTTTCTCAAATTCACACAATTGAGACCAATTGATAGGGTTCCCGTGATTTGAAATACTCTTGTATATCATTTGCACCTGCCATTGGAAGGGAAAGATATGAACGTACTGATTTGGTTCTCAACAAACCAGCGGGTAAAGTGCTTCCACGTTCCGTCCTCCTTGCGCTTGAGTCTTCGTATGAGGACATATTTGCCATCAGAGCTCTGCATGTATAAAGGACCTTTGACACCAGAAGCGGCTGGTCCAAGCTTGTATTGGGATGGTGCAGGTTCGTCAGTGACACCGTGGTCTGGCGATTCGGTATGCTCGTAGTCGCCCATTGCGGGATCGGAGATTTCAGCGACAAGTGGATCGAAAGGGTGATAGGGCACCAACAAAATAATCGCCCTAGACGAACCTCTCTTTTTATTTTTTCCGTCGTTTCCTCGAACACCGACGCTGGATTTTCGCCCGGTGCCTTTCTTTCTCCAAGACCTCGTCAATGCCTCGAGAACGTCGGTCTGGGGGGAAAGGGGAGCGAAGAACTAGTGACAGGATTTGCGGAAAGACAGCATTTATTAGCTGGGGGTACAGACCTGTTGAGATGGGTGCTGGTGGATCGATCGCTTAGCCGGTGCGTATGTAATAGTGGGCGGTGGACAAGGTCAAGATCCAGTCAATCATACAACAAAAGGACTTTGGTCACCTTGGGACCTGGTATAAGAGGGGGCCAGGGGGGGTGGTGGTGGGGTCAACTTGTTCAATGAGGTTTGGCGGACCTGAGGTTAATGAAAGCACTACTCCGTAAACCCAAGTAACCAAAGGACGAAGAGACACGCGCCGTAACGAGTATAAGGAGTAGAAACGAAGGCGTCTGGTAGACAGGGCGGCCGAGTTTCAGCGACGGGTCGGGTGTGGCCAACCACAAAACACCCTGGATGTGGACGTGGAGGACGAGGCGTGCGAACCCTGGATCTATTGGATCTACTGGATCTGCTGGATCGTGCTGGATCGTGCTGAGGAAGTTTCGAGGTCGGCACCCGTTGAGTCGATCGACGATTCGAGCTTCTCCAAGGTCAGGGCGTTACTAGAGAGAAAAGGAGCTCGAACGGTTCTATACGGGACTGCGCGGTGAAAGGAGGTGGAAGGAGGGTCAACTTGTTTCTCAGGTCACAGAGGGATTGTGTCAGGTACGGAGTAAAGCAAACCGCCGATGAGATGAGGCAGAGAGAGGCTGTCATATGTACTTCGTGTGTAATCCGTAATATGTATGTACGGAGAAATAAAAAGTGGGGAGGTGACGGACGCAACGTGAGGCGATGGGAAGAAACTTCCTTTTCTCCTGCTGCAACAACAGTCCGGCAGCAACATATTTCAATTATTTCAATCAATTGGACTACTGTGCAGTTGGCTACAATACTACAAGCTGTTTCTCGTTTTCTTTGGCAGTACTTTTTTACCGGATGCAGCAAGTGCAGAATAAATTCACGTTCCCGAATTCCATTTTCAAGTGTTGAGCAGTGGTCCGTGGACCGTGGACAGGTGACGGTCCACTCCACGAAAATATCCTGTTGGCCAGCTATTACCAAAAAGGATGGGGTGGTTAATGATGCTTGTACGTCAGCTATGTCTCCATAATACTACTGCTTCTGATTACCTAATTCATTCTCCACCTCGAAAGGTCGGAAGAACCGCGGATCAACTGCACCGCCACAACAGGCTTCCAGCTCCACTCCTCCCCACATGACTCGCTGCTCCCATCACTTGTGACTGACGACGCTCGTCCACGACGATCCTAATATACAATCTCCATCTCATCTCTTCAACAGCACAGAGCTACCATCAAGCGCAGCCAATTTCCCTTCCCTTAGAGAGAGAAATTACTATCCTCAAGCACCATTGACCGAGACGCCGTCCGTCTCTACCGTCAGAACATCATGGCCACCTCGAGCACCAACCCAAAGTACCAGCCTGCTCCGCAGCATGATCCAGACGACAACTTCACCCAAGCGCCACCCGCCTACGCCGAGGGCTCGTCTAGACGCGATGAGGAGCAGGGTCTCTTCGGACCTCCTCGCAGCAGTGAAGACAACCTGCCCGATGATTTCAAGGTACGTGGCCCCTCGACGACTGCTCTTCCACACATGCGTCAAATTGTGGCGATATCAATCTGGCCTTTCAACACTCCGTATCAAATAAAACTAACATCCAAAAACTCACAGTTTGGTGGCTCCGTAGCCGAAGCAACAGTCGATATTCGCAACCAATTCGTCCGCAAAGTCTATACCATCCTCACTCTGCAGCTCCTTGCCACCGCGGGTGTCAGCTCCCTCACCTTCTTCAGCGACTCCTACCGAAACTGGATCCAAGCTCGTCCCGGTCTCGTCTGGGTTTCCGTGCGTTGCCTCCATCCCCCAACTTTCTAATCCTAGGAAAACACGTACCTCCAAACTAACCTCGAAATCGTACAGCTCATCGGAGCCATGGTCTTCATGGGCCTAACCTACTGGAAACGCAAATCGTACCCAACCAACCTGCTCTTCATCTCGCTCTTCACCGTCGCCGAAGCCTACTCCATTTCCGTCATCGTATCCTTCTACAAGACCTCGATTGTTCTCAACGCCGTCATCCTCACGGCCGGCATCTTCATCTTCTTGACTCTGTTCGCATGCCAGACCAAGTATGATTTCACCTCATGGATGCCCTACCTCTTTGGCGCGCTCTGGGCCCTCGTCCTGTTCGGTTTCATGGCCATGTTCTTTCCCTACAATTCGACGGCTGAGCTGGTTTACGGCGGAGTTGCGGCCCTCGTTTTCAGTGCCTATATTCTTGTCGATACCCAGCTTGTCATGCGTCATCATCACGTGGAGGAGGAGATTGCTGCCGCCATCAGCTTGTATCTCGACATTATCAACTTGTTCCTCGCTATTTTGCGCATCCTCAATAGCCAGTCTCACGATTGAACGAGGGGAGACGGATATCTCGATGCGGAACCAGGCATTCGTGGGAGGCTAAGATGTTCCGAGACTGGACATTGAGAGAGATGTGTATCAGTCAATTTGCCTTTTGTGGATGGTTATTGCGTTTTGGAGGGCGTGCGGAATAGGCACTCTGAGTTGTTGTTTTTTTTTTTTTTTTTTTTTTTTTTTTGGGGATGGGATCGGTGTTGTTACCTCTGGATGGATGTTTGTTCTTTTGTTTCTAGCTTTTCTATTGGAACCCATCGTTAGTCACCAAGTAGTAGCATTAACGACAGACATGATGTGGTGTGTCCACTCTTGTATGACTTGTTACTTCAATATGATGTCATAAACTTCTTCAAACACGCACGCACTTTGAATGAAAGAATAACCAGTCACGTGTAAGCAAGGAGGGGCATATGTATAGCAGAAGCCGCCCACATGGTACTGGGGAGGTCAGAGATTGAGACCTTCAAGCACCGACCCCTAGCCATCAGCTAACTAGCCGCGACTTCCCAATCATAACCTTCACTCTGTTATCAACCCGGGCACAAGCCTTCCTTGACAAATCAATCTCTCAAAGGATAAAAGACCCAACATGCTGTTGTTACAAACTGCAATATGTATTCGATATTTGCATTAGAAGCTCACTAAGACAGAACTAAGAGAACAAAACAAATGGTAAAATCAACCGGGCGACGCGGTACCAAGGCTAGGCTACAAACAAATGGGTTACCAATACAGCTAAAAGAGGATATCGCGCCGGTGCTGACCAGCCCGCATACCAGAGAATGTCGACCACACGTCATGTCCCTTCCTTGACCATTCCGCCTCCGCCACAGTATTAATTGCATCAGTTGCTAGCCATCGCCGGTTCCTGCCAACAAGCCTGATTATGAGGAACCATTACTAAATCAAGAGCACAGGGGGGTAACGTTGTGTAAAACCTGCACTCAGAATACATACACCACCAATTCTCGTCCATTTTTCTCCTTCAAAATTGGTTTGGTTCCTCCCGTCATCTCAATCATAGCCAGCTTTTTATATTGAAATGCGAAAAAGCACAGCGGCGTCGTGTAGAACAAGTGTTAAATCGAGATTTCTTTTCTTGGTTGCAGTCCAGTAGGTGGATGGGAGGGGGGGAATACGCCGATTCTTCTGGTCTTCAGTCATGAAAGGGAGGAGAAAAAACCAACGCCGACAAGAGATATTTAAATAGACCAACGTCGCATATCTTCCTTTTGTTTTCAGGATATCACTGAAAGACCTGTCGTCTCGCTGGACACGAATTAAGCTTCGTGATCGCCATTGGCCTCAGCAGGCACGCTCATAGATGCAGCCGAAGTCTCTCGCTGCATACGGGCCTCGATCTCTCGGAGCTGTGACTCGCGAGCCAAAAGCTCCTGTCGCTTTTCGTTGATCTCGCGCTGGACCTTGAGTTCGATCTCGCGCAATTTCTCTTCTTCTCGTCGGAGCTGTTCCTCCTTGAGGCGAACGGACTGTGAGGCAAGGTCCTCGGGGTTCATGGAGCTGTCCATGCTAGAAAAAAAAAAGAAAAAAAGGTCAGCAAAGAGCTCACATCCCTTAGGCTGATTGTAATCACGACTTACTTTCCAGCAGTACCATCCACGCTCTTGGAGAGCTTCTCGGTACGGTAGTTCTCATACAAGAAATCGTGGGTAATTTCCTTGAGATCAGCCAGGTGGCTATGGAGGAGAGCAGATCGAATGGCGAGGAAGTCGGAGTGGCGAGGGTTGTCAACCTCGACAACACCCCATGGGTACTGGCGAGCGCGGACCTTGCGGCCGCCAATCTCAACAACGTCCTCAGAGCCAACAATGGCAAATGGCATGAGGCCTCGGAGCTCAGCGTTCTCCTCGACAGTGTCCTCATCATCTTCCTCGATGTCGTAAGGGAAGTTGTAAACAGGAATACGGTAGTGTTCAATATCCTCCATAACAAGCTTCTTCGACTCGGCCAACTCGGCTGGGGTCAGGGAATCGGCACGTCCAATGACCGGGATGACGTTGCATCGGGGAGCGAGGCGCTTCATGAGCTCGATATCAAGTTCTCGAAGACTGCCGAGCATGTGTTAGGAGGGCTGGATCAAGGACTGGTTTGCTATTCAGCAACAGATGCACTCACCCATGGCCAGTGGGGGTGATAAAGTATAGCATGGCGTGGACACGGTTGTCCCTGAAGCGGGGGTTACGCTTGATGCGAGACTCCTCGGCCAAGATGTCATCGTATTGTCTCTCGAGGTATCCGACGATCTCTGAAAAGCTGTTTCAAATTTAGTATAGCCGTCACTACAATGATATGCGCGGCTGTACCAAGGAATGACGATGGCCTACCTAGCTTCGTTGTCAATCTGGTCACCGAACCCAGGGGTATCGACGATGGTCAGCGAGATACGAGTACCCTCCTCATCGAGTTCAAGCTCTGCAAAATCCCGTTATCGTCAGTCATGTATTTCCTTTCGCATCGTTTCTCGTCTTCGTCGGACAGCTGCAAACCACGTACCGACAGTGACAGGCTTGATCTTGACACCATCCTCAACGTGGGCATCGGTGGGATCGTCGGCATTCTTATGCGCAAGGACATCCTTGTTGCAGAGCGTGTTGACGAAGGTGGTGCGACCTTTAGACACAGAGACGGTTAGCGATATGTGCACAGACAAGTGCAAATTCTGGGCCGCAAGTTATTGAACCTGGGAGACGAGGCACGTTGATCAAGATTGGTGTGGCCAGGACGTACCAGTTCCAGAGGCACCGCACACCATCAAACAAAACTGAATGCCCTTCTTGACATTCTTCTTTCTTCGAAGCATCTTCTGTTATAGGATAGACATGTCAGCAAATCATCAGGGCCCTCGTTTGACTTGTGTCAAGCTTCACCAGACACGCAGAGCACAATTGTTGAGCATGGTGACAGCGTTGCGGGCTGGGCAGGTATGCGTCCAGGGGGTGAGCGGGAGCTTGTGAGAAGACACGTACAGTAGCGGCGGACGACATCTTGACTGAAACTGCGGGTTGGAGATACTGGCCGAAAGAAAAGAACAACGACGACGAGAGAGCGTCAGATGATCAAAGTTGAGGGGATGGGGGAGAAGGCAAGGCTGCGTGGATATTGCAAAATGGCAGAGCAACTCGCTGGATGAGAAAAAAGAGGACGGAGAGAGGTACGCTTGGAGATGGCGGACAGGAGGTTGCTGGAGTGGTGGACTCGGAACAGGTGAGGCAAGGGGGAGGAGGAGCAGGCACGAGCACGGGTGGTGCTCCAAGTCACTTCAAGGGACCAGCAGCACAGCAAACCACGCAATATTACGGAGTAGAAGGCAGCGGGGGTGTGGTCTGGAGAGTATTAAAAGTAGGTACCGAGTACTCCTCACTCCAAACCCTGCCAAGTAGTACATCACTTCAGACAGCGAGACAGCAGCCCAGGGGCGGAAACCGCTGGGCAGTGGAAGAGCTATGTACATACATGTATGTAATAATTTCATGCCTGGAGCAGCCAATCAACTGCCCCCGGTAGCTGGCACAGGAATAACTGTCAACTGCGACGACCAGACGCGTCCCGTTATTATTAAGTTAAGCAGCAAAGCAGCATTCTGGCAGTCACCTCGTCCATGTCGCTCATGTCTAGTGCCGAATTGTGACAAGAAGCTTTCTTCTTCTTCCCCGAATTTCTTTCTTCCTGTGCGCGCCCTGCTGCTCACGTCCATGCGTCCATGTCCATCAGAGCCAGAGCCGCTCGACGTATTGCTCGACGTATTAGCCAGCTTCGCACAGCGCATCTCATCATCGATTTTGGGAGTCCTTGGTGGTTGCCCTGTGGTCCTGTGGTTCGGCATTTTTCTCAGGGGTTCGCTGGCCAGAAACGAGGTATCACGCCCAAAAGAATTGTCAGTTTCAAACTTTCAGTACAGACCTATTCTATTGTACGAAAAATACCAGGCACCTGGGTTCATCTCGCAATGTGCCACCACATCACGGTGAGCTACTACTACTACTACCACTACGAAGTACTACGCACTTTGACAGGCAAGTGACGGCGAGTCTGTCCGGCACGAATGGCTCTGTAGGGTCCATCCCGTCCAATTGGCGGTAGAATGAGCTGTTAGTGCGGCCAGACCGCCTTTGTGCAGCAAGGTCCATGTCTGAACGTGGGTTGTGGGAGAGTGTTGAAGAGGCCAATATTAAAGCGCATGCTATTATCCGACAGCCTATTCGACCTGCGGCTTCTGCTCCGTACAGGCAATTATGTACACTATCGATAATAGTATGTACACCATGATTTTCTCAACGTTCAATCACGCATATACGGAGTAATACTGTGCTGTCATTCTGTGAGTTCCTTCGTCAACCCTGGAGGATGTCCCCGTGCGCGACGCTAGCCTAATTGGATGATGCCTGGGGTCCGGCAGTTCCTCGGTAGGGCACTCTAGTTCTGCTGTTGCCTTCTCATCACGTGTTGTCGCTTTTGGTACCTTGTCACTTCGCGACGAAGAGATGACGACATTTCAACACATGGACGACAAAGTTAAGTATATAGTAAAGAAAATTTTTCATACAGCTTACTCATACTAAATATTTTTTTTAAAAAAATTCTTATCAACGCTATTAAAGGTTCGTCTCTCCTTGCTCGAGGTATTGAGGCTGTTTCAGGTAGACCAAGCTGTAATTGGCCGCCCACTCGTTCCTTCACAATAATGCCCCGAGGCTCAAGCGACAGTGTCTGTCACGCGTGGTGGCGTCTCCACAACGATTCGACGATTCGACGATTCGACGTCGCTGGCTCCACCAGTGTGTTTGTTGTTTGGCGGCTGCCCGGATCACCAGTTATTTAGTTCACTTTGCCTTGCCTTGCCTTGCATCTGCTCCCTTTAATAGTCAATATCGTCAAACCTCTTTTTTTTTTCAATTAAATAGGGATCTCTGGAAAAGCATTTTCTCACTTCTGCTCTTGAAAGTCATCCAAGCATTATTCTTGTGTGCCTTTCTGATTATCGAGCATCGCTCCGTTAGGATTGGTCGCGGAAGCTCGAACTCGGTGAGCTAGGCAGAAACAGAGCATAGACGACGACGACGACAACAACAACAACACCAACAACAACAACAACAGCAACGTCATCGTGCAAGCGTCTCTGCAACGTTTGGGTTCACCCACGTTCGGACTGCCCACGCAACCCCCGCTCGAAATGCCTCGATATCTTGACAAATAGTGCTGCTGGCTTTTTGTTGCGCGCAACAAGACATCTATCTATCTCACTTCACACACTCACCAACACACAAAGTGTCCTCCGTCCACGACCCATTTCTCATTCCTTGCGACCACGCCTCATCTCATCATGAATGTCCGCCCGCCCATAGAGTCGTCGAGCCCGACTGCCGTGCTTTCCGTCGCATTCAACAGCGATAGTAGCTGCTTTGCGGTTGGCCTGGAGTCAGGAATATGCAGTATGTTGCGCTATCACCTGCCCAAGCCAACCATGTGCTTCCCTTTCTTTAACAAGATGGCGTAGTTTTTCATACAAAGTCATGCTTGATGAAGGCATCAAGAGGTATGACTTGCAGAAATGACAGCTATGATGCGGCCTATTCCTATTTTACTAATACTTGGTCCAGACTTCAATGCTGGCATAGGCCTCGTTCAGATGATGGGCATGACCAACTACCTCGCTCTTGTCGGTGGTGGCAAATCACCAAAATTTGCCATGGACAAGGTATTCCAAGCTTCCATTTAGATTCTCCTAGAAGGCTTCGCCTCCAGACCTAACTCGTTACGCCCAGGCCATCATTTGGGATGACATGAAAGGCAAGATTGCGCTTGAGATATCAGCACTCAGCTCCGTTCGCGGCGTCCAACTCGGCCGTGAACGCGTCGTTGTCACTCTCCAAAGCAGTGTTCGCGTGTACTCCTTCTCCAAACCCCCAAGCCTGCTCCACGTATACGAAACCGCAGACAACTTTCTCGGCCTGTGTTCACTGTCAAACAAGCAGCTCGCGTTTCCCGGCAGAACCGTCGGTCAGATCCAGCTCGTCGAGCTTGCGACGGGCAACGTCAGTATCATTCCTGCGCATTCGTCGGCCCTGAAAGCTATACAGCTGAGCACTGATGGAGAGCTACTCGCGACAGCTAGCGAGACAGGGACTCTCATTCGTGTCTATTCGACCAGTAACTGTGCCAAGATTGCAGAGCTTCGGAGAGGAATCGATCCGGCGACGATATTCTCCCTCGCCTTCTCTCCCTCGGGCGCCATGTTGGCGTGCACATCAGACAAATCAACTCTTCACATATTCCATATCCCCAATTCAAAGCGGCAATCAATACAGCGTAGTCAAAATTTTGGGGCAAACGAGCCCGACTCCGGAAAATGGGGCATCCTCGGCAAGATCCCCCTCATGCCTCGCATGTTCTCAGACGTCTACTCATTCACGTCTGCGCCCTTTGAGGCCGGTGACGAAACTATGATTGGGGGAATACCCTTTTCAGAGGGCACCGTGCTTGGAACCATGCGCCCTGCAAAAGGAATAATAGGCTGGACTGGCGAGGACAGTCTTGCCGTCGTTGGGGCTGGTAGTGACGCCAGGTGGGAGAAATTTGTCCTCGTAGATGGAGAAAATGGAAAGCGCATCTGTGTGAGGGAGGGATGGAAACGATACCTGGGCAATACGTAAGATTTAACAACTGGGATTGGAAGTTTTGATTTTTGGACATATATTGCATACCATTTTGGGACGTTGGGGGTGTTCTTCCTGATATTTTTTTCTCACAATTCTACACATGTTTGTCAATTTAGGCGAGGCGCTACTTGTTCACGATACCAATACTACCAACATCACAACTTTCAGGACACCTTTGATGATGCATGCGTCATGATACAAGTATTAACTTCTGTGATGTCGCGGGGAACGACTCCGACTTCTTTGTTTTCTGCCATCGTCGACTCTCAAACGTTTCGACCCCGACCCAATAGATCTATCTCGCCCGTGTCTCCTTCTATCACGGTCTCGATCCCGACCATCATCTCTGTCGCGTCCTGTATCCTTGCGCCTCTCTCTTCTATCTTCATCGTCACCGCGATGTCGTCGTTCTTTTCGTCTTTCATCTCGAGAATCATCACCCCTATGACTGTGCAGGTCGCGGTCCCTATGTCTGTCCTTGCTGCGATCTCTGTCTCGATGTCTATGCCGCCTGTCCTTATCCTGTGGTGATTCGTTCCTCCTCCGATGCGACCTGTGTCCATGGCCATGTCTGTGAATTTTCTCCTTCTTCTCCGCTTTTCTTCTCGCCTCCTCGACCTCCTTCTTCTTCTCTTCCACCAGAAATGCCTTCATCGGATCGTCCTCGTCATGATCTCGTATCAAGATGGCGAGCTCTCTCTCTTCTGGCAACACTGGCCGCTGTGACACTTCTTCCTGCTCACTTTGCTCATCATCAGGCTTCAATTTTCCCTCCTTGCGCATCATGGCCTCCCAGCTGACGTCGAACTCGGCAGGGTCCTCATCGTCCCTCGCCTTGTACCTCGCATGGTCGACACTGATGATCCGTCCTCCAACGTCGGCTCCGCCGAGATTATCGACGGCCAGGTCTGTACTGCGCTGGTCTTCGTACTGGAGCCACCCGAAGCCTTTTGATTTACCCGTCTCTTTGTCGCGGGCGAGTTTGAGAAAGGTCGGCTCGCCGAACTGAGAAAAAATGGTTATGACGTCGCCTTCGGTCATTTCATAGGGAAGGCCCCCGAAGTAGATGTATGCTGTGTCGCGGTAGTCGACGTGCCATGATCCTTCTGGAGTTCTTGGCAAATGTCAGTGGTGGGATTTTCCATTTACCCATGGGACAGACGGAGAACAAAAGTACTTACATTCCATTTTCTATTTCTTTCTTGTTGAGATCTTGGATCGCTTTGATTTTATTCATTGCCAAAACGTAGTCGGCGCCGTCTTCAACAGCGACAAGACGTGGATGTTGGGACCAGACATCTTTCATCATCGGCAAATCGGCAAGGCTGCGGCCAAGCTCTGCACCCCAGTAGTGGGGCGCTGTTGGATCCTGCGTCACAAGTGAGTTGTGAGTGACACCCCTGGAGCACAGGGCATGAACCAACAACCTAATTCGCTGCCTCGGTGGATTGGTGCGGGTCAATTTCCGGACCGTCGAGCTCCATGTCCCAAGGTTTAGGATCGCAATGTGGTTTACTTCTAGTATTAAGGAGGGAAGGAACGTTTGTCGCTGGGTCACTGGTTGTCACCGAGAACCAAGGACCATTTGGACGGAATCGAAACTGCTTGTCGACACGATATCTGCAGCCTGTCGAACCGCAGGCGAAGATGCCTCGACTGTAACGCCTGAATCTCCCGGAAAAGAATCCTCTTCCCCTGACATCACCACGCTGTTCTTTCGCCCACCGACACGCTAGAACGAGCTTATCGAGCGAGCCACACGCGTTTCAAACCACCACATCAGCTTCTCATGATCTGGGCTCAAGAGTTTTCTCGGAGCTTGTTTGGGAAAATCGCACGAAACGAACTACTGTGAACCCGTACCGCTGCCATGGCGAGCAGAAATGAAAGGGTGTCGACGTACACCTCTGGCTCAGGTGAAACCGAAGGTCGAAATGGCGAACAGAAGAGAAATCTGTGGACGTCCATGCTGGAGTCGGTCGCCAGCGGAAAACGTCTTCCAGAAAAGAATCTGCTCGTGCTAGGTAAATGGGCCCTTGTCTTTTCTCAACGCAATCGTTTTCTCGAAATGCTGCTAATGTTGGAAAACCAAAAGGCGGTACCCCTGAGACGCAACGAGAATTCATCGAATCACTATCCAGCCCAGAAGGAAGACGCACCCTTGACCGACAGAAAACGCCACCCTTTGCGAACAACTTTGCTCTAGGCTATACATACTACGATGTGTTGGACGCCGACCAAGATGGTGTGTATTGAGCCACTGCGAGAGTGTCGTGCACCAAGTTCGGGCGGATCTAACATGCGCCTAGATACGCTGGCACGAGTATCGCTTTACTCACTATCACAGCCGTCAAACGAATTTGCTTCACTCGTGTCGCCGCTGCTCAACGCCGAGACCGTTCCCCACTCAGCCATTGTGATCCTGCTGGACTGGTCGCAGCCGCATCAGTGGCTTCGCCAGGTCTGGAAATGGATCCAGGTCTTGGAGGAGGTCATGGGCAGAGTGGACGCCGAATCACGAAGCGAGATGGAAGAGGTCATGGCATCATGGAAAGAGCGCGGTCGTGGAGGCGCCGCCATCAACTTGGATGGCACGCCGACAGCCGCGGGAACGAGCGGCGACGGCGACGGCCTCTTACCCTTGGGACCAGGAGAATGGTCTGAACCCTTGGGACTACCGCTCTGTGTGGTCTGTCAAAATGTAAGTCCTGTTCACCTCCAACAGACAAATTTCATATCCGAACCACCAAGGTGACAATGTTTTCAGGCGCAAAAAATGGAATTTCTCGAAAAGAACAAAGGCTGGAGAGAACCTGACTTTGATACCGTTTTACAATATCTTCGAACAATACTCCTTCGACGTATGTCGCTCAAACTTTTCAAAGCCCCCAAGACCGACATGTTGAAACTCAAAGACGGCTAACTTGTCATCCACAGACGGCGCCTCTCTCATCTACACTTCCCAAAACACACCCTCTCAGCTACCCCTCCTCATCCACTCTACTCTCGGAATCACCTCACTGCTCAAACGCCAACCTCTCAAGCACAACGTCATTGACCGTGACAAGATCGTCGTCGCGCCCAACTGGGACTCATGGGGCAAGATCCGCATTCTCGGCGGCACCTTTGACGCCGAGCTCGTCTCCAAAGGCTGGGAGGAAGACATCAAGCTTCCGCCGGGATCCAACCCAGGCGGAACCGAAGACGTCGCGCCTACCGACAAAGACGCGGATGCACCCCCAACAACAACAACACCTGTGCATCACGGCCCTAGCGCCATCACGCAGTACGAAGAATGGTGTCGTGATCCCAACAGCGGTGGCTTGGCCGTCGTGGAAAGCGCCATGAACGACGGCAAGACCGTGGGCGTGAACAGTGAAGACCCCCAGGATTTCTTCGAGAGACAGCTCAAGATCCTCGAGGCGTTCAAGGCCAAAGCCCCCGAGAAGGGTGCCGCCAACGGCGACCATCTTTCCTCCTCACGGCGGGTCGACTTCCCCGAGGAGAAGAGCGTGAATGATCACATTGGACCAGTTCAGTTCAACATGGGTGGTATACAAGTCGATGCCGATGACATGCTGCAGCGTCTAAAGGTATAGCTTGCCCTTCTTTTTCAACCTCCTTATCACAGCAAGCGCACCTCGAAGCCCACCAGATAAAAAGTATTGAATTTGCCCACTTTTCCACTGACATTTTGTCGCAGGACCGAAATGCACACGTCTCCTCCCCAGACGAAGACTACCAACTTGATGATGAGGATGCAGGCCCACCGAGCAACATGGCCACCACGAATTTCGACAACGAGCAGCTGCAGAGCTTCTTTAGCAACCTGATGAATAGGACAGCCGGAGCGGCGGATAGCCCAAGGTCATAGTGAAGTATGTCTTGGCAGGAAAAGATATTTTGACGACGAAGAAACAGGCAAGATTCATTGATAGGCAGCCGTTATTGTAGAATAGATACCCATGATTGAGGAAGTGGTGAAATAGAAAACAGGGACAGATTTTAATGGACCTGAATGTCAGTCGGTGCTTTTGCTTGCTTTGCATCGCAGCACGGTACGGTACGGTACGGTGCGGTGAGACATGGTCACATGGCACACAATAGGGTGAATTGAGGAAACAGAATGAATGATAGTGTCGATAACGCGAATGACCATGATATCTCCAACCCATCATCAAACACCAGAACAACAGAATTGGCAGAGACTACGCCTTTTCCCGCTTCCCCTTGTACTGCACATCCGCCACAGGCCCACTGAAGCCCAACCGTGCCGTGACCACGGCCCCCAACAGGCCGGGGAACAGCCACGGATGCTGCAGCATTTCTGCCTCGAAAGCGTTCACCGTCCCCCTAGCCAGGGCAGAGTAGGTCTCGTCATCGAGCAGAGCGCCCAGGCGGAAGAGATTCGACGCGACGACGGCGTTGACGGACGGGAGCGACGTGTCCATGCCGTCTTTGAGGCGGAGAATGGTGTGCGGTGATGTAGATGTTGTGGAGAAGAAGGCGCCGGCTTGGGGGTCGTGGAAGAGTGTGTTTTGAGTTTCTGGTGCGTGGGTGGGGTGGTTAGTCGTGTGCGGGTTGTGTGAGAAGAAGAAGAAGAGGAAGAGGAAGAGGAAGAGGAAGTAAGAAAAGCAAGGCCTGAACAAAACTTACTTTGGAGGACATCTGCGAACTCGAGGAGAGATTCGTCTCCAGTCGCGGTGAAGAGGTCCAGGAGACCGTTGATGAGGTACGCGTAATCGTCGGCGAAGCCTTCAGTGCCGCGACCGTCGTGCCATATTCTGTACAGGATCTTGGATGATGCGTCCCAGAGGTTCGTCCTGATAAAGTTGGCGGCAGACTGGGCGGCAGTGAGGTACTTCTGGCTTCGGGTAGTGGCGACGCTCTTGAGGGCAATGGACGCCTGAGCGAGGGATGAGATGACGAGACCGTTCCAGGCTGTAATGACCTTATCGTCGAGCTCGGGACGCGTTCGCTCCTTGTCTCGTCGGGCTTTGAGCTCCTGTCTGGCTGTCTGGATGTACCGCTGCACTGTCGCCAGGGGTAGATTGAACTGCTTGCTCAGCTCGTCGGGGGTCTTCACAATGCGCAATATGTTCTGGTTGAAGAAGTCGTCGTTTGCGTCGTGGTCTTCATCGACGTTGCCGTCTTCTTGGACGTCCCAGTGGGCAGCGGCAACTTGGCTGATTTGCTTGTCTTGGCCCGACGCATCTACTACCGAGTCGAATTCGCGCCTTGTCCATAGGTAGTATGCGCCCTCTTTCATTTCCTTGTCTCCTCGTCTCATGAAGGAGTCGGCAGCCTCGCTAGACGCCAGCCCGCCGCTGGGCAGAGCGATGGGTGCAGAGCTAAGATATTCGGCCAGCTCGATCAGCGTATCGAAAAACTCACTCTCGACTTTCTCGCCAGCGAGGTGCCACGCGTCGAGATAGAGGGTCAACAATAGAGCGTTGTCGACAACGAGCGTTTCGAAGTTGGGGATACTCCAGTCTGGCGTTACGGAACAGCGAGCAAAGCCAGTGGCTCCAATGTGGTCATGCAACGCACCATCTCGAATTCTGCGTAGTGTGTCTACAGCCATATCGGTGGCATGCCTGCACTCGGCCTCTCCGACTACGTCCTGCACGGCTGATGGGGCAGCGTTGAGCTGGAGCAGAAAGGCCAGTTTGGGAGGAGTCAGAAACTTGGGCGCGAGACCAAATCCACCATAGACAGGGTCAAAGGTCCCCGCGATATGGGTGTAGGCTTCTTCCAGTTGGTCCAGGTCAAGTTCACTTGACACCTGCGTGTCCTTGTCCTGGGCCGCCTGCGCCGGAAGCTCAGCAACGGTGGGAATCGCCCAGCTGGGCGCTGCAATTGGGAGAGGGCCGCTGATTCCTCGAGTTCCCAATGTGCCCTCAGCAGCGAATTCTCGCAACTGGCCTAAAACCTCTGATGCCTCTTTGCGACACCTTGTTTCTTGATCTCGCCAGATATCTCGAACCTTTTTGAAGACTGTCAAAGAGTCTGGCGTTTCGTCCTCGTGCTCGGCAACGGCTCGACGAGAGGTGCCCGGTCCAGACCAGTACGTGCCTCCAAATACCGGCTCCAAGTCGGGAGTGACAAAAACGTTTAGCGGCCAGCCTCCCACGTTGCTCACTGCTTGTATGTAGTTCATGTAAATAGTGTCGATGTCGGGTCGTTCTTCTCGATCCACAATTATGGGAACAAAGGATTCGTTCAAGACGCTCGCGCATTCCGCATTAGAGAATGACTCTTGAGCCATGAGTCGACAGACTATGGCCAATTAGCTGGTATCATCTCGGCAATTTTGTCAGGTCGAAACGTACAATGGCACGCCTTGTACCCGACATGGAGGAAAATGAGCTTATTTTCCCGCTTCGCCCGTTCGATCGAATCCGAGTCTAGAGTTTGCCATTTTACCAAGCTGTGCACCCCGCTTCGCACAAAAGGACTCTTGCTCGAGGCAGTCCTGTTCTCTAACGGCGTTGGTTGAGCAGTCGCTCCCGAGTTGGTGACTGATGAGACAGCTCCCATTGCTCCTCTTGCCGCAGCCGATGCGGTGAGTTCTGATACAAGCATCGTAGGAAGAAGAGGTGATGAAGAGTTGGAAAGCAAGAAAAGGCAATGGGTAGTTCCTGTCGAACGGCCCGCGACTAGCCAAATGCGACGAAGACGGCGGGTAGCGGGCGGGGCTGCACGGCTGGTCCAAGAGGGTCCAAGATGGGACGGACGATAAGACGTTGGAAACTAAAAGTTTTTGAAAGTTTGGGGTGGGGTCGGTCGACAATGGTTAAATGGCGGGGAGGGATCTTTTTATCAACAAAGCAGGGACTGCATCTTTGCTGGTGTCGTGTTCAGAGTCTGTCGCCCCCCAAGCGGCCCAAGGTGGGCGAATATGTGTAACATGTGTCGCGCAGCAAGAATTGAGCCTCATCTAGTGGCGCACATGTTCGACGAGGGGAGGTCGCAAATGGAGTTCTTGGGAAGAGGGCAAGCAGGAAGGTTGGGGGGGGCATCTCGAGATTCACTTGTGTTTCCGCGATTCTGGCACCCGTGACTGTGACTTTTATCCTCCATGTCAAATACCGGCGGCCAGGTGAGCCTTGATTGAGCTTTGTAATCAGCTGAGCCCCCCCCTCCCAAGTGCCCACCGCCTCGCATGCAACTTGCATCAAGCCCGGAGTCCGGACATGCAATTGCTATTGCTACAGGAATCCTCCGTCATTCACTCGGCAGTACGTACAGCAGCTCCCTTTTCCATCCTTCTCTCGAACCCGCATGCTTCCCCATTCGCATCCCATGTCCAAGTCAACGCAGTGGAAGGCCGTGACGGTCATGACCGTCGATGGCTTGGCTATGCCCTAGCCAAATCCTCGCAGACGTTTCTTATCGAACAAGCTCTGTGTCGAATCTTTTATACAGAGGGTGAGGATGCTCGCATCGCCTCGCATGGTCCTCCGGCCTTATCAGCCAGCCCGTTGCTCGTGACGTGCCATGATCACGACGACACCTGGCTGGCGGATGCGCAGATGTCTGCCTGGAGCCTGCAGGGATTCATAATACTAAATCTATAATGAGCAGGGCACGAAGTGTGTCCCCGCTGAGGCACTCAATTAGGTGCTCAGTTCAAAGGTGTAGTCCGGTCAGCCCGTTCAGCCCGCACATCTACATATGTACACTGACACTACACGGGGTGTATGTAGTACTTGTGCCATTTCTGTGTGTGTACGGAGTACTCTGTACTGTGAGTTGTTTTCTTCTCTCATTCACAATCCATTTCGTGTACATACTCCGTACATCCTCGGCACTTCTGTCACCATCTTTATATCCGCCACCTCATATCGTTGTAATACATGCATACGCTCCGTGACAGGCTACTGCACTGCCGTCGAGTCACGCCGTTACATGGGAAATGAATGTATATATTACGTGAGAGGCAGAGCAGAAAAACACAACACACACTCACCCAGCATCGATGAAAAGTTTATCAAAGGAATATTTTGACCCAAGGTCCCGCAAACAATGAACTCTCCCCGAATAGATGGCCGGACGAAGAGGATCTTCCCAATTTCCGAGCGTTCATGGAATCTTTACACGAACACTGCCACCATGTTTATCAAGAGATTTTTCGAGCTCTAGCACTTGGCCTTGGCCTCGGCACGGGATTCTTTCGGGCCATCTGCCACCAAAACACGTCAGAAGTACGCTTGAATCACTACCCCGGGTGCGAAACCTCCATCCTGCAACATGGGGGAGCATCTGAGCACACAGACTTTGGTACACTCATTCTGCTCTTCCAGGACTCCATCGGCGGCCTGGAGATAGAAGATCAAGGCGTTCCGGGAGACTACTTCCCCGTTCTCTTTGAGGAACAGTCGGAGATGATCGTCAACGCTGGCGATTGCCTTCAGCGCTGGTCCAACGACAGGTTTCGCGCGACGAGCCATCGCGTCGTCCTCCCTCCAGGGCCAAGCGGTGCCTGGGTCGACGATAGGTACTCGGTGGCTTATTCCGGGAAACCGAATCGGTTGCAGGTCGTAGGCATTCTTCCCGAGCTTCTGCAAGAGGGCGCAAGATCCAGATATAGCAACATCACTGCTTGGGGATACAAACAAGAGAAATAGCATCAGGGGATCGACCTCGTACCTCGCCAAAGGTGACGGACAGCGTGAGCACCTGCGGCCTGTCAGAAATTGCAGATATAAAATCCATCTTTGAGTGGCAGCATCTTGTGTCGATTTTGTATAGTCGCATATGTACGGAGTATGTGGTGCGTACAAAGTCCGTCGTTGCATGGTGGGGCAGGAAGACGGGTACCGAGCCGTCCCGTACTTGGCGCCGGCTACCGCTCCGTACCTGCATGTGATGTACCGAGTACGGACTGATGGAGAAGGTGCTGAGGATTGACATCCATTGACGCAACAAATTCGCAGAAACCTCAGTCACTAGTAATCTGAGAATAGCATTGCCCATACAGGCTCGTTAGTAACGTACATTTCATGGAGTGAAATTAAAACAGAGGCTTACTTCGCAAATTACATACGGCTGACGGGATGGCGAGCCGCAACCATCGCTGCGGGGCTTAGATCCGTTCGGCAGGCGTCTGCCAGTGCTGAAACACGCGATTGTGGGACTCCTTGTCGACTGATGGCTGTCGGCATTGAGCCACCACAGGCGTGCCTCATTTCGTATTATCGCGCAGTCAGGTGATCCCAGGTCCCGCGCTCATGTCTGGTGCAACTTCACTTACCTAAGCTAGACGGACTCGTTAATAGCATATCTTAATTTGCCTGGTTCCGCCTATCGGAATATAAGCCCTGGGGTACCTAAACCGTTCTTAAGTTCACCACCACCCGCTTTCCGTCACACGTTTCCGTCATTCTTTTCCACCCCTGAGACCAAATCGAAATCAACCAACCATGTTGCCATATCGGCGTTGATCCATCCTCCGTGCAGGAAGCCTATTCTCGCTCGCCCGTACAACAAGACATACTATTGACCCAGGGACGGAACAATGCATTATACACTACCAGAACGTTCTGGAAGGTATCGACTGCGGATACACGCCCGCCCATTTCTATCGATCAGATTCGACAGGCGTGGGACCATGTCGTAATGAGGCACTCGGCGCTTCGTGCCATCATCATCGAGAGTCCTTCCCGCGACAAGGCTCCATGATCAATGGGTTATTGATCGCGGAGCCGGTGAAGTCATCGTCTTGGATCCAATTAATTCCCCACAAGAGCCCATGGGGACCCTCCCCTGGCAATTCATCATCAAGCGAGCATGTGGTGTTGGTGTAGAGATCCTCTGTGAGCTCGCCATTAGCCACGTGTTAGTCGATGGTGCCTCCATTCGTATCCTTGGCACCGAGTTGAGCAACACCATTGATGGGAAGCTTGACTATCAGGCCATGCATGACGGAGATTATATTTCATACTTGCAATCCGTTCCCCGCCAGCAGATTGCCGACTACTGGAGGGAGTCTCTCAGTGATGTTACTCCAATCCTATTCCCTAGCTTGAATGATTCCTCCGAGGGCCGATTACACTCCGTGGCTCGCTGCATTGACTCACGCCGCATCAGAACCTTCTGCGAGACATACGGTTCGACGCTTTCCAACTTGTTACAGGTAGCCTGGGCTCTGGTCTTACGTTGCTACACTGGCACAGATGATGTTTGCTTTGGCTTACTTGACAATGGGTCTCCGTGGCGATGTGTGCGGCCATGAGAGCCGGCGGCGCATTCATCTTACTAGATGATTCCTATCCAGAAGCCCGCTTGCGTGAAATCTGCGAGACTTCACGCTGTCCTCTTGTCATTTCCTCATCCTTAGCCTATGAGAAAGCTGCGCCGCTTAGTGAGGGAGTGGTTGTGGTCTCCCATAGCAAGGCTGCGCAATGGACGTCAAATCTAGAGACATCTTCTCTCCAACAAAATGTGCAGCCTCACTACGCCCTCTATGGTGTTTTTACCTCCGGTTCGACCGGTAAATCCAAGGTTGTGGTGATCGAGCACACAAGCTACGCGACAAGCGGCCTATCGCTCCAAAAAGTCACGAACCAATCTCGTGTATTCCAATTTGCCTCGCACGCCTTTGATGTCAGCATCAGCGACTACTTGACAACCTTCATAGTTGGCGGGCGCATTTGCGTTCCCTCCGAATCAGAGCGAATGGAAAATATCCCCCACGCGGTGCAAAAAACTGGCCGCGAACTGGATGCACATTACGCCATCTGTCGCACAGATTATTCACCCGTCGCAAGTAGAAGGAATCAAGGTCTTGTCTTAAGCGACGAAGCTATCAAGGTGGGGAACATCAACACCTGGGGACAGTCGGTTCATCTCATCAACGCACATGGGCCAGCCGAGTGCTCCGTAGACTGCGTCGTCAACGATTCATCAGCATGGGCTGTGGCTTTTTCCAGATGGGCGGTGACTCCATCACGGCCGTGCAGCTAGTATCCCTCGCTCGTCATGAGGGTCTCTTGGTAACCGTGAGACAATCATTCAACTTGCCAGTGCTAGCAGACCTTGCGAGAGAGGCCCAACGGTTCATGGCCGTGTTGCATTCGACAGTATCTGTCGCCATGCCTTCCAAAGACCTCGATCACGAATTGTGGAGAGGTTTGCATTGGGCAGACCTGCCCTTCGAAGAGGATGATGTGGCTGGTGTCATTCCAGGGCTACATGAAATTTTGAAGAATAGCACTCCATGGCCACCGGAAACCGACTTCGGGTCCATAGTCCACCACCGGTTCTCCCCAAGATCAAAGCGCGCTAGAATCCAACGAGCTGTCATGCCGGATCAACGCTTGGTCACCCCTTTCCCTACCTGCAATGAATGTTCGGATCTCCACCATGGCGAAAAAAGATCGGCTGAGCATCAATATTTTCTCTCGCAGTGAGGTGGTTGATCGAGGAGATGTCTGCCATGCTGGCTATTTGTAAAGAAGGCGTATACGTCCCTCTTGGAGACAAGCGACGATGATTGGGTCCGTGTTTAACTTCTGCCACGCAATGTGGCCCACATGGTGGGGGGGGAGACGCGAAAAGGTGGAATGATTTATGATTATTCAAGAATATTTGTTTGTATTCCTCCATGCTCTTATTAGTCACATAACCAGTTGTATTATTTTCAGCATTTTTAATCTTCATTTGCACACAACCGTACCTACATCTAGGCCTTATCTATATACGTACCAAAGTATCCCATGTGCCTGGCCTGTGTAACTGTCTAAGCTAGTATGTTGACAACGGGCTAGTCGACCTTACAGAATTTTTTCTTCACGACCAGTCCTATTCACATCGATATGGGTACAGACGGCAATCCATGAAGTGTAGGTCAGCCTTTTGCCACAGAAAATGGCTATCAGCAACTGCTGCTGCGAGTTACTAATGCAAGACGAGGCTACAGGCACGCAGTGGCATTGATAATGCCTACTGCCTCCGAATAGCAATGATATATCCAATACATCCATTTGCAACCAGATGATAAGTGCAGTGCGGGAGCCAGTGCGTTTACACAATACAAGAGCAGCGCAAACCCAAAGTACTGAATGAAGGGATAGGCCCGGCCCGCGCACCAGGTCTCATTGACTCTCACAGGCAAGCCTTGCAAAAGTCATCCGTCTGTTTCACCACGGGTTCTTGACAGTTGGCGTGACGGGAAGCAACCCGTGGTGTTGCTGTTGAACGAGGCCAGCGCCTAGACAAGGGGCGCGCGACGCTTCGCGCTTGGATTATCAAGAAGGCATGTCTTTTTTGTTGCGACTAGTGAGATAGATGTGATTTCATTCCAGATTCCGAGGCACTTGCGTGCATGATGAAAATATATTTAAATTTGATAACGCGTGGCGGCAGCGAGGGGTGTCGGGGGTGATGACATAGCCGCGAACTTGGTGTGCAAAAAAAGTTTGAAAGGGGTGTGAAAGAATGAACTTGTGCAACGCTGCACAAGACACAAGTGGTAGGTATATAAGTTCAAAAAAGCCTCTCTATTGCGGAGTTGGACCTTCCAAGCGAACTAATTTCTTGCCTTTTACCAGAGATTACCGTGGAATGGCCAAAAATACTCCGTTGCAACAATCTTTGGAACACTCAGAGTTCGACTCCCGTCGATATTCTTTTTGACTTTTTTTTTTGTGGGGGGACTCGTGTCCAATACACGCACGATTTTTCGTAGCTAAGGCTCTGATCCACGAGCCGGTGCAAAGTATGCACCGACTTTTCGCGGTACAAGTTGTATGTGGATTTGTATAGGGCGGCTACTTTGTACCGTCTCTTTTGCACCTGTGCAAAGTTTGTGAGCGTACTACGCAAAGTGCTAAGGCTCTGGATCCACGAGCCGGTGCAAACTTTGCACGAGTGCAAAATGCAGGTAAACGGACGCGCTAGCCATTTTCGTCACCTAGATTGCATAGAAATTTATAGAACTCTATCTAAATTACATAAACACTACCTCCCCCCCTGTTTATAATATATCTTTTTAACCAGGGCTGCGTAAATGCCTATAATAGGATTAGATACTAAGAATAAAGTAAATTCTGCTAATTTTTAGGAATAAACCATGCACTTTATATAGTCTACTTACAAAGTTTACACTAGTATAAAGTTTACACCTAGGTAAAAGCTATAATAACATTTCTTAGGGTTAATAGCCTTATAATTAATTAATTTATTATAGATAAAGACGCTAAGGATAACCTTTGGCTCGCGATATTGATTTTATAGTGTTACTAAAGGCTAGGATTATTATAAAGAGCCCTCTATAGGCCATATTAGCGCCTCTGTAAGCATATTAATAGTGACACTCTCCTAAGCCTTATAATTAAAGGTGCCCGTGCATCGCTAACGGCATCACAAGATTACTACAAAGAGCTTCTTTAATAATCATTAGACAAGTAATTTATACACCTCTTTTAGATGCTAAAGGAGACCTTCTTTAAGCTCTATAACTAGCTTTGTATTAATGCCTTAGTAGGCTCTTTGTAATATTAATTAATTAAGCAGAAGCTACTAGTCTTCTTATGGATTTATGCATATAATAAGCTATAGAGGAATACAGGGTATTAATTTCTACTATCCTAATCATTAGTATCTTGAATTTTTTATAAGCTTATTAATCTAATAAGGCATTTGCATATAATCTTTATTTATTAGCTAAAGCTAGAGTTAGTCTTGCTATTTATAGAGCTAAATAAGAAGTTCCTTTAATTTAATAGTATAATTAGCGCTATTAATAGCACATATATTCTAGCATTTATTCCACTAAATTAGCAGCAGAGATACTAGTTAAGGAAGAATAATATCTTATAAAACATGCTAGTAGCCACGAGCTTTAAGGGATTATTCCTGTATATGCTAGCAGGCGCTAAAGGTTCTATTAATAATAGTACCTTATTATAGATAGCATTTGTAAAGTCATTCGTAATCCCTAAAGGCTGATTTTATCTTAGTAATGCGGGATTTAGCTCACATTATAGCCTAATAACGCCTTTCTTAAGGGTTTAATATTATTTATAAGACTAGAAAGATGCTTATAAGCACCTAAATAATAAGAAGGAGCTCTTTAACTTCTAGCACGTATAGTTACGTATAGTTATAAAGCATGTTTTTAGGTAATACAAGCAAAAGTAGAAGATAATTCGCTATAGCGCTGCTAAGTATAACTTTCTTATGCAGATTAAGATAGTTTATGCTATTATAGCTCTCTTTAACTTTATTAAATTAGGTAGGAAGGAGCTATATAACTTTAAAGCAAAAGAGATAGAATTATTACCTAGAGATAAACGTAAAGCGCTTAAAGCAGCTGCTACATAGGCATCTTCGCTTATTACAGGCCTTATAGGCTATTAGGTTTAAAAAAAGATAGTATAGTGGCTTTAGATATATTAATAAAGTAGTAATTTTAATAGAAAGATATGCATTTAATAAACTTAATAGCGTTAATAATGAAATTCTAGCTAATATAATAATAATGTTATGTGTTACGGTGCAGCCCCACAGGGGCCATCGCGGGTGTCTGCGCGCACGTACGGGTGATGTGCCCGATCCATTGCGCCATAGCAAAAGGATACGTATTGAACAAGTCAACATTCACTTGTTCAATTGACACCTATATTGCTAGGTCTAGGCAAAGCCTAGATCATCACATTATGGGTTAAAAAGTGATAATATGCATGTGCCTGCAGACCTTCTTAAAAGCCTTACTTTTCTACAGATATGCTAGATAGTATTAACACTGAAGTTTAACTTAATCCACGCTTGCTTTACCTTTTTTTAACGATAATGAGTTCTAAATTAGAGGATTTAGTTAATCTTGCTTTAACTATAATATAACTCTAATAATTATGCTTATTCTAAAGTCTTTACTATATAATTAACAGTTCTTAACTGCCTTCTTAATATTATTAGCCCCTATAGCTCTTTAAGTGTTAGAACAAGCATGATATCAATCGCGGCACGCAGCCGCAATTACCCGGCAAAACGTCGGGCCGCGGGGCCACGCGCGCGCGCAACGCAGGGAGCCTCACTTATGGCCCATAAGCCTTCCTTCTAATAGGGCAAGGACCCACAAGTCAGGTAACCCATAAACGCTCTGCGTTTATGGCCACTTTTCACGATCTAGAAAAGCCTCTCTTTTCCTCTCTTTTTTTTAAGGAAGAGACCAAGCCTAGAATAGAAGAATCATACCTATTCCCTAGGCTATCTAATTAATCCTAACGTCAGGAACCCTATGATTCTAACACTAATTAGTGGTTAACTTTACAGATAACCACACGGTTTTTTATAACTATAGATTAGCAAGGTTAATTAGAAGAGACAACTATACCGTGAACCCGCTCTATGCAATAGGAGAGCCGCTAAAAGCAATATAGTTATGCTAAGGAAGTTTAAGTATTCTCTTATAATAAGAAAGGAGTTTATACCTCCTAAGATCTAATATCCTAAGAACCCCTAAGGGACAAAGACAATAGCTACGCCCGTAATCCTTTAACCTATTACACAAAAGCCCCATTCCCCTAATCCCACATCTCCCTTCTATAGTTTTCTACAATAGAGATAAGAGGATTAAAAGCTCTTTAACAAACAGAGCAGTTAAAAGCCCCTCTCTCTAACTCTAAGTTTAGTAACGCTAAAGAAAGCACTGAAATTAGAAGAGACTAGAAGGGCAAAGGTCTATAAGTTAATAACCCCCTTCTAAGATATATCCCGCTAGAGATACATAATTATATTACGCAAGAAGCACTATAACAAGCGAAATTATTTAATCTTAATAAACATAATAACCCTAAAGCTATTATAGCTTATATTCTTATTAAGATAGTAACTTACGAATTAGAAGGTCTTATCGTAAGAAGTCTATTCACTAACTTTAGCAAAGACTTTAATAGATAGACAAGAGAGGCATTTACAACTATAGACTAAATAGTTACTAAATACCTCTATAACTTCCTCTTCTTCCATAGCGTGTACATAGATCTAATAGCCTGTTAGAAGACAACCTTAATGCTTAAGGAAGTTACGAATTATAAGGGATTCCATAATTAGCAAGAAGAAGAGATATAGGAAGCTACAAGGAAGTACATACCCTTCTAAAAACGCACTGTAGAACAAGACTTCCTTAATAACCTTCTACTAATCCCTCTAATTAGGTTAAGATTATAATACTATTAATAGCATAAACAACAGACCCCTAAAACCTATTAATATCATTCCCCTAGCCTAACACCATTAGGCTAACTAAATAACAACCCTTAGGATAGCCCTTAATAAAGGTATCCTACACTAAGACAGGACATGCCACCTCCTATATCTCCTAGAGCACCTTTTCCCCTTAGATAAGCACACTTCTACCTAACATAGCTTAAATCTCCCTTAACGCCTAGAATATCAAGACCTACCCTAAAGCAAATAATTAATCTCGCAAAGCTATACATAAGCAATATTCAATACAGCGCGGATAACTACAAGGTCTTTAACTTAAAGTTAATAATCTTCTAGGGGAAATATAAGATACTAGGCATTAGACCCTATAAAGCTAGATATACTCTAGAGGCTATGCTTAAAGGAAAGGCCCTAATATACTATTATAAACATCTATACAAGCTAAATAATCCCTAAGACCTTAAGACTCTTATTAATTAGATTAAACAAAGGTTTAAGACTAATAACATAAAGCAAAGATATCTCCTTAAGTGGCAAAACACAAAGCTATAACAAATTATATAAGAGAACCTAGAGAAGTCAAAACTTAACTATTTTAAAGAACTTATTATAAAGCTTACAAATCTTTAGCAAGCAGTCCTAGATATTACCTAATCTAAAAGAGCGCTTTAGAATTAATTAATCTCCGTATGCCACGGCATTACAGAATGTAGAACTTGCCTTATTAACCCTCCTGCCAATCTATAACAATTCTATAAATGCATAAGGATATTAATCTAAATAACTATAGAAGAGTTAAATAAAAGGCACTAATTCCTATTAATGCCTAATGCAAAAGAGCAGTACTAGACTGATTAAAAGTATAATAGATACGACAAGGAAGCCTATTACAGATAATCACGCTCCTAAGGCACTAGAAGTATTCCACGTACTAAGAAATGCTACGTATACAGTAAAGAAGGTTATTAGTTAACTAAACACTCTAAAGAGGAATGCAAAAGGGCATATTAACACTTTAAGAACCACTACCTTATAGAACTAACAACCCCTTCCTATAACACTTTCCTTAACTAGTATAAAGGTAAAGAGAATAATAGTGTTCCCTCTAAAGAAAATAAGATTTCTACCTATATAATAAAACTTAGATTTAAGGAAGAAAGCAAAGAAAGTAAAATACCTATAAGCTTCTTTACATAAGGTATAACCATTAACAGTTACGTAACTACAGAGATTCTTACGAATTAAGCGGCCACCTATACCCTTATAAAGGAGGATCTATTTAATCTCTAATAACTAAAGGAAGCTCTAACTGCCTTTCTTCTTAAAGACCGCTACTCTTTAGGTATATTCTAAGGCATAATTCCTAACACTAGGGCTGTAGGCTACTTATCAGCAAGGCACCCCTAATTTCTTACTCTATAGTAGTTAATCCCTAAGATCTAGCTTAATAAATCTAGAGCTAGGGAGGTAATAATTAGATTCGGAAGTAGAAAACCAATCCCCTCTATTAGATTAATTAATATACCTACCCCTTTTAGCATTATCCTATTTTATATAATACCCACAAACACTCCCTTCTTACTATGTCTTGCAAACATAGATTGCCTTAAGATTAACTTCCACATCTCTTAGAACATCCTCTAATAAGGCAATATTAAAGTCCCTATCATCCGTAAATAGGGACATCTATAGATGCTTCTATAAAAAGAAAGATCAATTACTTAGAGCCATTTAACCAAGGTTAAACTGCGGCGCTTACATCGCTAATTCAGTCACCCTTCCGTCCGCTAACTTTATGATATGCTTTCTAAATCAGGCCACAAGGTAGATTACGAAACCATTAGACAATTAACAAGGATCTGCCACCAATATTAAATAAATATAGATAACCCACATCGCTTTAAATTCACCCTTAAGGACAAATGTAACTTTAATTATAAAGTAATTATAGATATTATGCATCTTAATAGCAACCGCCCTATCCTTCACACTATTAATACAGCCACGTTATTTAACACAGCTAGATTTCTTAAGGATATTATAGCAAAAGTAACATAGGAAGCTCTTTAACTATGCTAGATTAACACCTACTAAGGTCCTCTAGATTAGATTATAACTAATGCTAGCATAACGTTTAGAAGCAAGGAATTCCGCTAATTTATAACTTTAATGTTAATCTTAATTAAAGAAGTCCCTATTAAGGCACACTATAGCATTAGCAAGGTTAAAAGGTATCATAAGCCGCTCTAGAGAGCCTATGATATTATCTAACGTGAATATCTAACAACGCCTAAAGCTATAGCCCTGCAAATAGCCGTGAAAGCCCTTAATAACACCATAGGCCTAAATAGCATTATCCTAACCCTCCTAGTCTTTAGCGCTTATCCACAAATAGTTAACAAATCCCCTCCATCGCCTAATATTAAGCAATAAGCCCTTATAGTGCAGAAGGCAACAAAAGGGATCAAAAAATTGCATACCCTACGAAAAGTCAATAAAGCCCTCGCCATAAGAAATAGCCCTAATACCTTACTAACTCTTAAACTCCCGCTTACCTTACCTATACTTATATAGCGAGAAAAAGTAAGATAGCAAGGCCTGTATAAGCTCCTTATAATAGATAGAGAGAACTACACCCTTAACCTTCCATAAGGCCCTAAAGTCTTTAGATTAACCTCCGTTAAGCCCTATAATAAAGACCCTAATAGGGAAAAGCCACCACTAGAAGGAGGCATTAATCCAGAGGCAATTAAAGGGGAGAACTAAGAGGCACGAATTAAAAACACAGTGCCTCCGGTTCCCCTAAAGAGAAGGCCTAGAAGACCCTAAAAGAACCCTCTAGTAATTATTAATTAGGCAGATTAATTAGCAGATAACCCTAAGACTTTCCTATTAAGCAAAGAGGAGGCAGACTTTAAGCTTGTAATTTAATTACGTAGAGAAGGCACTATTATAACCCCTAGCAAACCCTTTAAACTCTTAATAAAAACCAAGATTAATGCTTTAATTAATCAAGGCATATTTAAATTCACCACCTTTAATAAGAGAAAGCACTAAGGGATTTAAATCTTTAATTCCCGTATTATTAACAAGGTAAAAGGAAAGATAGGCTATCCATATAAGAAATCAAGGCTTATTATCCAAGGCTTTAGCAATAAAGCAAAGCAAGTAATTCTTACACAGGCCCTAATAATCTAGAGAGCAAGCCAGCGTCTAATCCTTATAATTGCTCCCTCCCTTCTTAGTAAAGGACTTCTTCTATAGATTTAAGACATTACGCAGGCGTACATGCAATCCTAGACACTACTAAATTAAATAATCCTTGCCTAACTCCCTATCCAAATTCGTGATCAACACCCTAAGAACATGATCATAAGAGTTATTAAGCCTCTCTATAGCATTACAAAGGCTAGTACGCATTAGTAGGTAACTTACTATAAGCGCTACAGAGAGAATCTCTAGATAATGACATTAAGTTATAATCTATACTTGCTAGTAACATCCGCTAAAAGCCTTTACTTTAGATATATAGGAATGCAAACCGATAATACTCTTAGTCTATTAGACAAGAGATTCTCATAGCTAGAAGAAGATTAATTAATTACTACTAAATTCGCCGTAAAACTAAAGCAATTTATTAAGCCTAATAATCCCCTTATATTTAATAGTAAAATCATTTAACTAACTAATAATACTATTAAGATGCGGTAGAAAGGGCAAAGTAATAAGCTTTAATTAATCCCGCTAGAAGAGTTAACAAAGAAGTATATTAAGCAGAGGGCTTAAGGTGCCTATATCGCTTTAATCTACTAACCTAAGGCAAGCTTTAACCTCTCTATTGCTACGTAATACTAAGAGCTAACTATTAAGAACATTAAAGAACTTAATTACTATATTAAGTGGCAAATAGATCATCTAGATTAAGGATTAATATTTATACCACTTAATCTTATAAAGGTAAAGCTCTTCACGTTTATTAATAGATCATTTGCTAATAACTAAGACTTTACCTTATAGCTAGGCTACGTATTAATCCTAGCTAATAAGGAATATAAAGATAATAAGTTTATAGTATAAGGCAATATTATATACTATAGCTTAACAAAGAGCAAGAGAGTCACAAGAAGTGTACTTGCTTTAGAGGTCTATAGTATAGTAGCAGGCATTGACATAGCTTACGTAATTGTAATAACGCTAAAGATAATCACAGACTAATTAAATCTCCCTATAATCCTAATTATGGTCTGTACTCGTACTTATTATACAAATACCTTATTAAGCTTAGGACCACAAAGGAGAAGCGGCTAATAATTGACATTATAGCCCTTTAATAATCATATAAACGCTGCAAGCTCTATAAGATCAGATAGATTAATAGTAAAGATAACCTAGCGGATGCATTTACAAAGGCAATGCCTAACAAGGCCCTAGAGAGGTTTATCACAGGCAATACAGCAACAGTCCGGATAGAAGGATAGGTTACTCACGCGTAAGGTTACCTACATAGGGTCCTAGACCTAAACTTAGCCCTAAAAGGAGAATAAAATAGCACCTTTATAGGCCTCTAGGGTAATATTACCCTAGAAGGAGAATAAAACAGCGCCTTTATAAGCCCCTAGGGTAATATAGCCCTAGAGGAAGGAAAAAGGGCGCCCTCCTAAGTCTCTATAGTAGCATAGCCCTAGAGGGAGGGTAAGATAACACCCTCTAATAGAGGGCACCTAAGCCCCTAGGATAGCATAGTCCTAGGGGAAAAGAGAAGGGAGTATAAGGGAGCATAGGGAGGTATAATCTAATATTATACCTATAGGGAAGAGATTGTAGGCAACCCTTCCCTAGGAATATGATTTAATATTACGTTATAGTTAAATAAAGGGGTAGGGGAAAGGTAACTATAAATACTATAGGCAGTATTACATAAGGAAGAAGGAAAGGGGATTAGAGAAGCTAGTTATTAAAAACCAGTAGTAAGCAGGGAGAAAGGGAGGATAGGGCCTATACCTATTATTTTTCTTTTATTTATTCCTTCCTTTATATTACACATTTATTTAATCCTTATCTCTTCTCTTCTTAGATTAATATCATACATTAATAATTATATCAAAAAGAAAGAGGTTCTAATATTAGAATAAGCATAATATTAATCGCGGCACATAGCCGTAATTACCTGGCAAAACGTCAGGCCGTGGGGTCACGCGCGCGCGTAACGTAGGGAGCCCCACTTGTGGCCCATAAGCCTTCCTTCTAATAGGGCAAGGACCCACAAGTCAGGTGACCTACAAACGCTCTGCGTTTGTGGTCACTTTTCACAATCTAGAAAAGCCTCTCTTTTCCTCTCTTTTTTTTGAGGAAGAGACCAAGCCTAGAATAGAAGAATCATACCTATTCCCTAGGCTATCCAATTGATCCTGACGTCAGGAACCCTGTGATTCCAACATTAAGCAATAACATACCTCTTTAAGCCCTATATTTAAGGCCTAAGGACATTAGATACTATATCTAAGAGCTCTTTTACCTATGCTATAGCCCTACGCTTCTATAAACTTTATAGTAATAAATTTAGCTATAATCTATTAGGCATAGCCCTAGCAGAGCTTAATTATAAGCGCCACGGGTTTAGCGTTAAGGAAATAGCTATATTATTAGTGCTTTGCTCTGTGATATTACTTTAAGGCTAACTTTAATGCTATTAATTATTCTTAACTTTAGTGGAATCTTTATTATTAAGAAGCTTAATACTATTATTATAAGCCTTGTTATTAGGGCGTTATATGTTAGTAATCCCTCTTTAAGACTCGCTTTTATTATCTTTAGACTTATTAAAGCTCTCTTCTAATACCTCTGCTCGTTCCCTTATGGCAGCAGCAAAGCTTTAGGTATCTTAAGCTTTAATGACTATATTGCTAGCTTTACGGTCTCCTAAGAAGATCTCTGCCTATTCCTCTCTTATAATAGCTTAACTTATAATAAGAGGCTTTATTATAATAAATTTTCTAAACCTTCCGTAAGTCTTAATAATAAATTTAGCGGTTTGCTTGCTTATATAAAGCTACCTAGTCTCTTTATTATAGGTTATGCTAGACCTTTTCTCTACAGCGTAAAAAGCACGCTAAATACCCTTTAGCCACTTAAATCGGTTCTTAATAGCATTTAAAGACTATTAACATTATAGAAATTTCCTTAATAATATAGGAATAAAGCCTTTAAGGACATCTTAAATAATATTAGCCTTATTGCTATTAAGCTATTGCTTACGGCAAGCTTTAAGCAGTAATTTAAGCAAGTAAAGGGTTTAATTATTAGACTAACGAATTTAGGGGGATAAGGATGCCTGCGATTAGGTGCTCTAGGATATAGTCACGAAAGGTATTTAAAATATATAGCATTTGCTAGTAAATTACAATATTACTATTACATTAAAGCTATAGAAGGGAGGAGCTACTATCGTGATAGCTCCCTTGTGCAAAGGCGGTGAAAAAACGCCACTAAAGTGGGCCACGACGGTATAAAGTAGCCGCCCTATATAAACCCACATACAACTTGTACCGCGAAAAGTCGGTGCAAAGTTTGCACCGGCTCGTGGATCAGAGCCTAACTTTGCACCTAAAAATTGGCAAAAAAATGAAAAAGTGGGGTAAAAGCAGGGCATTCTAGCCTATTACAGGCATTTACGCGGCCCTGGTCAAAAAGATACATTATAAACAGGGGGGAAGTGGCATTTATGCAATTTAGATAGAATTCCATGAATTTCTATGCAATTCAGCTAACGAAAATGGCTAGCGCGTCCGTTTACATGCATTTTGCACTCGCGCAAAGTTTGCACTGGCTCGTGGATTAGAGCCTAAGGCTGTGATCCACGAGCCGGTGCAAACTTTGCGCGAGTGTAAAATGCATGTAAATGGATGCGCTAGCCATTTTCGTCACCCAGATTGCATAGAACTTTATAGAACTTTATCTAAATTGCATAAACACTACCTCCCCCCCTATTTATAATATATCTTTTTAACCAGGGCTACGTAAATGCCTATAATAGGATTAGATGCTAAGAATAAAGTAAATTCTGCTAATTTTTAGGAATAAACTATACACTTTATGTAATCCCCTTATAAAGTTTACGCTAGCATAAAGTTTACACCTAGGCATAAGCTATAATAACGTTTCTTAGGGTTAATAGCCTTATAATTAACTAATTTATTATAGATAAAGACGCTAAGGATAACCTTTAGCTTGTGATATTGATTTTATGGTGTTACTAAAGGCTAGGATTGCTGCAAAGAGCTCTATATAGGCCATATTAGCGCCTCTATAAGCATATTAATTATAACACTCTTATTAATACCCTCCTAGGCCTTAAAGGTGCCTGTATATCACTAATGGCATTATAAGATTACTGTAAAGAGCTTCTTTAATAATCATTAGATAAGCAATTTACATACCTCTTTTAGATGCTAAAGGAGACCTTCTTTAAGCTCTATAACTAGCTTTATATTAATGCCTTAGTAGGCTCTTCGCGATATTAATTAATTAAGTAGAAGCTAATTATCTTCTTATGGATTTATGCATATAATGAGCTATAGAGGAATACAGGGTATTAATTTCTACTATCCTAATTGTTAGTATCTCGAATTTTTTATAAGCTTATTAATCTAATAAGGTATTTACATATAATCTTTATTCGCTAGCTAAAGCTAGAGTTAGTCTTGCTATTTGTAAAGCTAAACGAGAAGTTCCTTTAATTTAATAGTGCTATTAGTGCTATTAATAGCACACATATTCCGGCCTATATTCTACTAAATTAGTAGTAAAGATACTAGTTAAGGAAGAATAATATCTTATAAAATATGCTAGTAGCTATAAGCTTTAAGGGATTATTCCTTTATATACTAGCAGGCGCTAAAGGTTTTATTAATAATAGCACCTTAATATAAATAGTGTTTATAAAGTCTTTCACGATCCCTAAAGGCTAATTTTATCTTAGTAACATAGGATTTAGCATATATCATGGCCTAATCACGCTTTTCTTAAGGGTTTAATATTATTTGTAAGACTAGAAAGATACTTATAAGCACCTAAATAATAAGAAGGAGCTCTTTAACTTCTAGCACGTATAATTACAAACGGTTATAGAGCGTGTTTTTAGGTAATGTAAGCAAAAGTAAAAGATAATTCGCTATAGCGCTACTAAATATGACTTTCTTATGCAGATTAAGATTGTTTATACTATTACTAGCCTCTTTAACTTTATTAAATTAGGTAGGAAGAAGCTATATAACTTTAAAGCAGAAGAGATAGAATTATTACCTAGAGATAAGCGTAAAGCGCTTAAATTAGCTGCTACATAGGTATCTTTGCTTATCACAGGCCTTATAGGCTATTAGGTTTGAAAAAGGATAGCGCGGTGGCTTTAGATAGATTATTAAAGTAGTAATTTTGATGAAAAGATATGCATTTAATGAATTTAATAGCGTTAATAATGAAATTCTAGCTAATGTGATAATAATATTGTGGGTTAAAAGGTAATAATATGCACGTGCTCACAGACCTTCTTAAAAGCCTCACTTTTACGTATATACTAGATAGTATTAACACTAAAATTTAACTTAATCTACGCTTGCTTTGCCTTCTTTAATAATAATAAGTTCTAAATTAGAGGATTTAGTTAATCTTACTTTAACTATAATATAACCCTAATAATTATGCTTATTCTAAAGTCTTCACTATATAATTAACAGTCCTTAACTGCCCTCTTAATGTTATTAGCCCCTATAGCTCTTTAAGCAATAATATGCCTCTTTAAGCCTTATATTTAAGGCCTAAGGACATTAGATACTATATCTAAGAGCTCTTTTGCCTATACTATAGCCCTATGCTTCTATAAACTTTATGGTAATAAATTTAGCTATGCTCTATTAGGCATAGCCCTAGCAGAGCTTAGTTATAAGCGCTATAGGTTTAGCATTAAGGAAATAGCTATATTATTAGTGCTTTGCTTTGTAATATTACTTAGAGGCTAACTTTAAGGCTATTAATTATTCTTAACTTTAAAGGAATCTTTATTATTAAGGAGCTTAATAATACTATAAGCCTTATTATTAGGGCATTATATATTAGTAATCCCTCTTTAAGAATTAATTTCATTATCTTTAGACTTATTAGAGCTCTCTTCTAATATCTCTGCTTGTTTCCTTATAGTAATAGCAAAGCCTTTAATATCTTAAGCTTTAATAACTATATTACTAGCTTTATAGTCTCCTAAGAAGATCTTTACCTACTCCTCTCTTTTAATAGCTTAACTTATAATAAGAGGCTTTATTATAATAAATTTGCTAAACCTTCTATAAGTCTTAATAATATATTTAGCGGTTTGCTTACTTATTTAAAGCTACCTAGTCTCTTTATTATATATTATACTAGACCTCTTCTCTGTAGCGTAAAAAGCGCGCTAAACGCCCTTTAGCTACTTATATTAGTTCTTAATAGCATTTAAAGACTACTAATATAGCAGGAATTTCCTTAATATTATAGGAATAAAGCTTTTAAGGATATCTTAAATAATATTAGCCTTATTACTATTAAGCTATTACTTATGGCAAGCTTTAAGTAGTAATTTAAGCAAGTAAAGGGTTTTATTGTTAGACTAACAAATTCAGAGGGGGAAGGATGCCTATGATTAGGTGCTCTAGGACATAGTTATAATAGGTATTCGAATTATATAATATTTGCTAGTAAATTATAATAGGACTACGATATTAAAGCTATAGAGGGAAAGAGCTACTATCGCGATAGCTCCCTTATGCAAAGGCGGTGAAAAAACGCCACTAAAGTGGGCCACGACGGTACAAAGTAGCCGCCCCATATAAATCCACATACAACTTGTACCGCGAAAAGTCGGTGCAAAGTTTGCACCGGCTCGTGGATCACAGCCTAATGCAGCAATTCTGTAACAGTACGGAGTAACTTTGCATGTTTTGCGCTCAACTCTAATAATTCACCCACCCGCCATGCGTTTTGGATGCCGCGTCGATCATCTGGTTTCTTCCTATCGAAATGCAACGTCGAGACTTGAAACTCAAGGCTAACACTAGACTGCCGAAAATAGAGCATTAATCTATAAATTGCTAGAAAAGAACCAAGTTCAAAACACTGCCTCCCCCTCTCCCAGAGAGGAACCACTCGGGGCGACGCCCGGATCCTGACGGACATCGCTTCTGCGGGCAAGACCTTCGATTACGGGAATGGAACAACCTGATTTGATCGATCAGCCCATCCCGCGTTATCTCCATGTTCTTTCGTTTTGCTTCATCAGGCCTTGTTATTACTACTCTGGTGGTAGATGTGTTATTCTTTCGAGGGATTAAAAAACAGGGAGCAGAGGATGAGTTGAAACTACGGACACGGCGTAGTCCATATTGATGTAGCCGGGTCGAAGGAGTTGTCCTTCTCTAGTTCGGGGTTCGCATGGTTGTTCTGATGATGTCGTTGAGCAAGCCTACTGCGTGGATCTTGTTCGCACCCGAAAGCAATAAAGACGCTGTAGTGTTTGCAACTCGAGTGGTGTCACTGGTGTGCGAACATGATAAAGTTGGTGGGCGGGTGATGGAAAATCTGGTCCGAGGCCGAATGACTCACAAGTGTGTGCCGAGGCAGAACGCACCTATAAATGATGCCGTGGGTAATCCACACTTCAGGTTGGCTCAGTCAGTCAGTCAGTCAGTCAGTCACTCGACCACATCGAACCCTCACAAAAATCGTCGTCACCCCGATGGAACCCATGGTACTGGACGGGCGAACGGGCGAAGGCGGCGGCCAGCTCGTCCGGGTGGCGTGCGGCCTCGCAGCACTCACTTGCCAGCCCGTCACGATCCAGCACGTCCGAGGCAATCGTGAGGGCGGAAGAGGAGGCGGTACGTCGAGTCCATCAGATTGCCCCATCCCTCCTGAATGCACAGGATGGTCTCGGGCCGTCCATCTTCTGACAAGATAGAATACACAGGTCTCAAAGCACAGCACGTCGCCTCCCTTTCATGGCTCGCCAAAGTCACAGACGCAGAGGTCGATGGCCTCGCCGTCGGGTCCGAGAACCTCACGTTCAAGCCCAGGCGCTCTCCTGCGGAGCTTGTTCAAAGAAACTTCGAAATTGAAGCCGACACAGATGCCGCGAGCGCATTACTCATTCTACAAGCCATCTTCCCTTACGTTTTGTTCGCCGGGAACGACACCAATGAACCCGTGGTGCTGGATATATATGGCGGCACCAACGTCCACTGGTCGCTGAGCTACGAATACTTCGATCAGGTCCTCATGCCGGTTTTCGAAGAGAGGTTCGGAATCCGTGTCCAGCGGGAGCTGAAGACACGGGGCTGGGACCTAGGACCCAGTTCACGGGGTCATATTGCCCTTACAGTACATCCTGTTCGCAAGGGTGAATCGCTCAAGTTTATTGCCCCGCCGCGATATGCTTATCCTTCTTCCTATCAAGTTCTCAGGGTCGATGCAAACATAATCACTCCCCGTGCTTCTCACGAAACCGTCCAAGAAGAACTTGGTAGATCTCTAGGACAAGTTTATCCCGATGCAGAGATGCACTTCGAGATAGTAGAGGACTCGGGTCACGACACCAGATGGTCCATCCTTCTTGTTGCCCACTCACGGGGTGGCATTCGATGGGGCCGAGACTCGCTCTTCTCCATGCCAAGGGAACTCAAGTCTACTCGGGAGAAGTTCATACAGCTTGCGTGTGCGAGGCTCTGCGAGGCACTGTACGAGGAGACTTCTCTGGGCGGCACGGTCGATGAGTTCCTTCAAGATCAGCTGGTTGCCGTGCAGGCCCTCGCAGAAGGGTTCTCGACGTTTCCGAGGGGCGGGACCTCGTCGCAGTCGACGGACGGCCTGGTAGAGAAGCTGGGGACAATTGAAGTACGGGATGGGGATGGCACGGGCATGAGAAAGGAGAAGACACATGAGCCGTTTGGGAATGGGTCCACGCATACGACGACAGCGAGGTGGGTGTCGAGTAAGCTTTTGCCGGCGGCAGAATTCTACCAGGAGGGGGATACGGTCAAGGGAGTGGGGTTTTCTGTATGATGGGCTGTATGATGGGTTTTGTGGTGTTGATGAGAAGGATGTCACATGAGGTTATGAAGGGATACGCGACTCTGGTCACGCACATGTACCATCATTCAGTCAGCAAATAGCAACTTGTCCCAATGCACAATACTTGGTTGCACAGCACACAAAAATTTAACTAGGAACATTTCCAACCCGAAATTGCGCCCAACGCCAAAGGCCCCTCCACGATGCAAGTGCAGATTGCGGAGTAGCGACCACTGATGAGTCACTGGCGGAGGTGTTGAGATTGTTGAGTTGACAGTTGACATCAGTTGACATGAAATGGGCCATATGTAGTAATGGGGTCCCCACACGTGCACCAATTGGTTGCCTCATCAGTTGCCCTGCCAGACACGGCGAGACGCCAACCAAAACTTGCCAATCAAATTTCCAGCGTCAAGAATCTTGCTTGGTCCCTGTCACCAGACAAAACCAGAACAACACCAGACTAACAAAGACCCCAAACCACTTCACCGTCACCACATCTGCATCGGCATCTGCATCTGCATCTTCGTCGCAAACCTCAGCAATTGGCCCTGCTCACAGAGGTGCAGAGCCTCAGGTTCCCTCACCATGGCTCCGCTCATCCTTCACAACGTTCCCGATGAGGAGTGCTACATTGGTGACGATGGCATCAAGCGTCCCTACGCCATGTATTTCAACCAGTTCGTCATCACACCATCTCCTTTCCCTCTACTAAGGGCACAAGTCTTCTTCACTCCTCCGCCCTGCTAACCCAACGTTTTTTTTTTTTTTTTTTTTTTTTTTTTTTTTCAGACACGAAGCGCACACAGGAAGCACTAGGTCACGGCGCAATGTCGCAGAAACTGGTTCCTTTGGCAAATCTACCAGGCGATCTCGATCGAGAACCGGCACACCTGCCCGAAGTCGCGAGAATCCGACCCTCGCTGCCGCAGACAAGCTCTTTGGCGATTGGGTGTCAAATCAAGCGGCTGCCGCCGCTCCGGCCGCAACGAATCAGCGCAAAAGCAGTGGCTTGATGCAAGACGATGCTCCCCCCCCGCGAGACATGCCGTCCACCCCCGTCGAGCTCATTCTTCGCGGCTACCGCTCTTCATCGCAGCAATATGCTGCCATTTCCCACTACGAGGACCTTGCGGGGGCCGTACTGGAAGATTACCCGCGCGACCCTCCCGCCTCACAGCGACGGTACAAGTCGGAGCTACGCGATCCTGCCTTTACACGCCGTCGAAACCTCGGCGCTCACGAACGGACTCTGGTCAACCGCGCAGATGGCGGCGAGCATTGGGTCAAGGTGACGTTTGAGAGCACCGAGGCCGCCAACGCAGCCATGTATGCAAGCCCCCAACGGATCCTGGGCTATCTGGTCTACGCCGAGCCGTACAGGGGCATCCCACCCGCCAAGGACGAAGCTTGCCCCGACGTGGACAGCATCATGGACGGAGGACACGAGCGTTCTCAGAGCATGCCGGCGGCCGTGGGCACTCCCCATCGAAGAAGCATCGGTGGCATGCCCACCACGCTCCGCAGCCGGCTGCTGGATCTGTCGCCTTCGGATTCGAGAACATCCAGCCAGACTCTCGACACGGCTACTCTGACACAATCACACTCGTCGGCCACCAAGACGGACGCGCCAGGTTTCAGCTCGGGCGGCGTCGAGCCGGTGGAGATGAAGGACGAAGACAGCATATTTTGCCGGCGGATTCCCACCGCCCGTCGAGCCCGTCTGCTTCCCGCCGAACAAGCCCTGCTTCCGCAGCAGTCCGTCATGCAGCGGTTCGTCAATGCCGTTCCGTTTGTGAAATGGTTCAGCGGCAGCATGATTGGAAACGAGGTGCCCCGAACCGAGACGGGCGACTTCGACTGGGGTCGTGCCAGCCTGTACTGGAAAATCATATGGTGGCTCGACGCAACCTTTGGTTTGTTCAAGGGCGACGTGTACAACATTGAAAAGGATGACTAGAGGGCATCCAGTGTTGAAGTTATCGTGAAGCGAAGAAGGCAGAGGCGTAGTAGCAGGCAGTCAGGTGGCGGCGGCATGTGATTGTCCAACTGCATCGTTTTTCTTTTTTAACGCATGATTTGACGAACAAGGGGGGAAAAAATACTTGTCATGTCATTTCGATGACGAGGATATTTATTTGTTCCCTCGTATTTCGTCTTGTCCTCGTCAAAAGGAAGGGGGGGGGGGCACATCATCTGCATCATCTCCAAAGGCGTTAACTCGGCGTCGGGTAGACGGGGGAGATGTTATCAAGGGACAACAAGCAACGTGGTTGGTTGTCTGAGACAAAAATGTGGTGGATTCGACAGTCTTTTTTTTTTTTTTTTTTTTTTTTTTTTAGAATAAATCCAGCTTGTACGGCTTACAAAGAGGGATGACGAATATACTAATACTTATGTTCTGTTTAAAAGACGGGCTCTATTCAATACAGGGACGTCCCAGTACCCGAGGACCCAAGCTGCATGGTCCATGCAATGTAACTATAAAGGCACGCCGTGTCATGAGAATCTCACATGACGTACCGCCGGCCAATGATGAAGAAGAGATATCAAAGCGCGCAGACATGGCCAAATGCAAGCAGAGAATAACAATCAATGGACGGTACACGGAGCGCCTCATGGCTCAGTCACAATCTTCATCTTCAGTCCCCCCATGCATCCGCCGAGCTCACCCCATCATGCTGTCTTGGTTCCCCCTCACCAGGCGAAGGCGACTGCGACTTCTTCCTGCCCCTGTTTTCGTCGTCGTTGTCGTCATGACGGTTCGCGCGCTCTCTTTCTTCTTCTTCTTCTTCCCCTTTGTCTTGTTCCCCTTTGTCTTGTTCCACCACATGCTCCTCCTCCTCCTCCTCCTCCTTCTTGACATGTTGGCTCGAATGTCCACCCATTGCCCCCAACGACTCAAACGTCACGTCGGCGGGTATCCTCCGAATGGGCTGGGGAGAAAAGGGCCTCGGGCCACGGGGCTTGTTGAAGTCTTTAGAGAATGAGAATACGCTATCGGCATCGCCTGCGCCGCCCCCATTCTGCTTCGGCTCCTCCGTCGCCAGCGCGGCAAGAGACTGGTAGCGCTCCGAGTCCATCAGCAGACTGTCCCCGCGGGTGTGTGCTGGCCGCGCGGAGCCGGCTTCCGATGCGGAATCAGCAAGGATGCTCTTGGGCGGCAGTATGGAAAACAGCTTGGCTGAGGACTCGCCCACGCCATTTACGCCGGCGGTGCCTGCGCCGCTGCCGCCGCCGCCGCCGTCGCTGTCCTCTGTGGCGAACAAGTCTGTTCCCTTCTCCAACAGGTCGTCTAGGCCGCCGCCCGTCCAGCCCTTGCGCGCAAGGCTCTCGAAGATGTCCACCTCTGCTCGCACCAGGCTACAGCTTGCGTCGACGATGCGGCCGCTCGTGTCCTGCGATTCGCGCAGCAGTGTCCTAGAGTGGTCGGCGTGGAGGGTCGTCAGGCCGTCGAGCTTGGACGTCAGCTCGACGAGGTGTGCTCGGAAGCGGGCGACGTCTCTGCGGCGCTGCTTGTGGAGTTTGAGCCCTTCCTTTTCCAGGCGCTTGACTTCTTTGCTCTGCGCCTTGATCTTGGCCTGGTACGTCTCTTCCTCGTCGTCAATGACCGTCTGCCACTTGTCTAGGTCGTGGAGGAGGGGCACCTCGAAGGAGCGGTAGACGGTCTCGGACAGGATCTGCTGGTGGTTGGCGACAAGGTGGTGGACGCCCGAGGCGGAGAGGAGCGTGTCGGCGGTGCAGGCGCCGCGGGGGTTGGTGAAGGAGGCCGTCATGCTGGTCGAGCCGGGGGCGTGAGGGCCGGAGATGGGCTCCGCGCATGCTTCCTTGAGGCGGGCGCATGCCTCGAGGGCCAAGCCGAACTGCGACGCGGCATTGGAGAGGGCGGCCAGCGCGAGGCGGTACGTCTTGGCCGTGGCGAGCAGGTCCGAGTAGGCCTGTTGCGAAGCCTCGAGGTCGGACTTTGTGAGGACGGCGTGCGAGGGCCGGGGCGCGGGCGGCAGGGGGAGCATGAAGTGTGACATCGGGTTCGCCGTCGACGCGATGGAGTAGACGGGCGAGGAGGGGATGGGCGGCAGCTTCGAGGGCGAGGGCAAGGGCGAGGCCGGCCGCGATGGCGATGGTGAAGGTGACGGGGGCATGGCCGGAGGAGGGACACGAGTGCCTCTTTTGAACCTCGGCTGAGCCTTTGTTGAAGGGGCCTGCGTATGGGATGGAGGAAGGATTATCGTCGTCCGGGTAGGTTTGGTACGTAGGTTCTTCTGGGCTTGGTGGAGTTGAAGTTCGTCTCGGGTTTCGGGGGGGGGGGCGGCAGTCGGCTGGTCTGGTTTGTTGTTTATTTGGCGCAAGCGGGTCAAGTGGCAACGGCTGGCATGTGGACTCGACAACGAAGAGAAGAGTATGTCACTGTCCAGAAAACTTTTTCAAAGGGGAAAGAACAACTGGAGTCACTTTACAAGATGCATGTCTTCTCGCCCGGGATTCCTCTTGCAGGCCTGCATGGCGAAGTCTTGAATGTGTCGCCGACCTGCTGACCTGCCGACGCACGCGTTGAAAGAGACCCAGCCCTCTACGTGGGGCTCATTTTGGCAAGTGGCCATGTGAAGCTTGAGCTAAAGAGGCTTGTATACATCGTAGGCATCGTACAGGGCCATAAGACGGGGTATTTAGTAGCCTGTTACCTTTGGAGCCCTCGTAGTATATACTTTCCACATTCCGATGAGATGGAGTCACTCGTTGATGGGCTTTATATGACTAGGACCTGTGTCTAGTCGGCCAAGATTACTCAAATTGACATCATCTCAAATTCAGGGCATCGTCTTGGTGAACCGAGTGTTTGTTCTTGGGAATTTGAAAATGATACATCATCAGTACTATCAGAAAAGTCCAGACGAGCAAAGATATACGTAGCAGTATACGTGGTTCTGGATTGCATATACGCTTCGCTAAATTCGAGAATGCTTCGCCAACGCCGAGAGATTCAACCTGGAAAATGGGTGACAAATGACAGACAACCCTAGTTGCCTAGTTGCCCACTCTCATGACTAGCCGACCGCATTCCATCAACTTTTCCCAACTGGCCCGCACTTCCAGGAACAACCCCGGTGAAGAAAAGGAACAGCCCTCTCATCATCTGCGAGGCTCAAGGATCGTACAATCTTGCCGCTGCTGACTTTCTCGACAGTGCTGATCTCCCGCCATTCCACCCATTCAATGGTAGGCACAATCACCGACTTTTTGCAATTCGTACAAGCAATCCCTCCCATCTCCTTTTGCTGTACGGCTCGTTCCAATAGATGACGAAGATGCGAAAGGCCCTCGGGTATATAATGCGGCAACTCTGAAAGCTCCTTGGTAGAGTAGCAGGTGCGGAGAGCCATTTCAACTAGTGACGGAACGCGACTGGGCTTGGCCTGGAGACGTGCATCATCCGCGTTTTCGCCCTTGTCACCATCCACCACAGCTGCTTTGTTTGACGCGCCGTAGGCTGGGAATCTAAACGTAGACAGCACCTGTCCTGTAGAGTCGGAGATCTGGAGAGGGGTTCGACCCAATGGATGCGATACCAACCGTTCCTCTGTTGACTCATAACGGTTGTTCTCGTCGGGCTCATAGTCAAAGGGCGATTCTGGTTCGAGGAAAGCATTCGGATATAAGACAAGATCCTTCAAATTAAGATCAAATAGTTGGACGAGTTCGACAGGAAGTGAGCGGAGCCGATTTTGCGACACATTTAGCTGCTTGAGATTGGACAGTTTCGCTATTGCAGGTGGAATCTCTGACAACTTGTTCCCTCTCAGACTAAGAATCGTCAAATGCTGCAAGTCGAATAGAGCTCCTGGTACGAGTCTCAGACGATTCATTGCCAAATAAATCTTGAGTTGCGGTTCCTTCTGCTCGAATGCGACGTCCTTTGCCACCATGGGTATGCATGAAAAATTTGACAACGGGCTGAGTGTCTCGTTGCTTAGTTCTTCCAATCCCATCGACCAAAAGTCAACGGTCTCGTCACCTTGCTCTAGACAAGCTTGAACCTTCTCCCGCGCGAGAAGCTCTGCCTTCGTCAAGGTCGGCACTGGTGGTCGCTGGTCCGATTGCGGCAACTTGGACCGCAGTGGCATCTCCAAAACTTCTGAAGCTAGGTCGTCGGACCCGTCAGACCCAAGATACACACCGCTATCGAATTTGCGGACTAGCTTTCGCTCCCTCTTGGGCTTCGGCAATGTCAGACAGTCGCTGAACGTTGAGTCTGATGACGTGGGCTGCTGCTGAAACCAAGTCCCGACATATCGCTTCTTCTTCCGCCCTTCCACGTAGTTATCCAGACCAGGATCATCATCGCTAGAGAATACAGCTGGATCGCTCGAGTCATAGAGACCGCCTGAATGTGGATGACGAACACGCTTGCGGGGATTCTTGCTGAAGCTCTGAGAGCACTCATTCCACGACACGGTCGGGAGGGGCGGGAGAGACGGTTCTTCAGCCATTACGACCAGACTTTGCCACAGATTGCAGAAACAATTACATGAGAAGTTCCCTAGTCCACGCTCGATATATGGGCCGAGTTTCCGAAGAGGATGACACCAGCCGCCGTTAACGACGAAGAAACGTAACGTGTTGAGAGAGAGCTCCGCCGGTTAAAGACGCGCCAGGAACGCGGATGATGTCGACCCTCTGTCAATAACGAGCTCCAGGGATCCAGTCCAATCTGCGTTACCTGTCACCCCCTGTGTCCCCACATCTCCAGCGCCCCACCCCTCCTCTCGCGTGCCCGAATGGTGGGGCTGGCAAGCAGAGCTCTCGGACTCCAATATTGTCGAATGCGCAGCCAATCGCGCGAGTTGCTGGTACAATCATGTATGGCTTTATGGTTTCGTTTTACGCTGCGTCTCTCGCTGAGGTATGACGACTTCTTTATTCTTTTTTTGTCATATCGTGTCTTATTCCCAATCATCGTCTTCGTCATCATTTCTTGATCTTCCAGCTGCGCCAGTCTTAATACTCTTGCCCAGCCCAGCCAAGCGTTCGCCTTCAGCTTCCTCAGCGGCTTGTCTCCTCTTGATTACACGCATATCCGATTCGGGAACGGCTCCAACCTCGACAAGCAAGTTGTCAATATGTCGCATGTTCGTTCGAACACCACCGAGTGTCATCAGGGTGACCTCTTGCTTGACAATGTCCCCTTTGTTGTACACCAGTATAGTTGGGCAGTTCCTGTCCGGGTAGTTCTCAATGGCCTGGTCCGCGCGGATTTCGCAAAACTTGACATCACCGTATTCCCTGGCAGCTTGCCGCCAAAGTTCGGAAAGGACTCTTGATTCCACATTCGTTCCGGTGCCGGCTGTCAAGTTGACGAGCACAGGTCCCTTTTGAGAAGCGTCTGTGACTTCGCGCTGGTAGTCTGGTTTCGATATCGGGTAGACACTACCATGAATAGACTTTTTCTGAAGACTGCTGAGCTCAGCCATGCGCTTTTGCCGATACTGGTCCAAGAACTCGTCGTCCTCCAAATCCTCTAATTCATCAAGCTCATCCAGATCCTTTCCTTCGAGTCGATTTTCGTGCGCTAATCTTCGACCCTCAATAATCGCTTCTTCAATCATAGGAGTAGGGCTCGGCGGCTTTTCTGGAATGACTCCATGTTTTCGCAAAATATCGTTCCTATACGAGTCAGCACTTTCTACATCGAGGTGCCGTCGCGGGGTACTTACCACTCTGTATCTGCATTTGGATCATCGATAGGAACAGCAATTCGCTGATCGCCAGGAGCCGCCATACTGAAATAAACTATAGCAAACGAGCTTCTCGAGAACTTCCGGCCCAAACTTTTGCGAAGACAAAACGACCGAAGAGCCAAGGCAACAGGACCACAGATTCACACATGGCAGCCTGATGAAATAACGACGAGCATCTTAGAAGCACCTGGCTCATGGGTTCAATCGGCTGCTCCACCGCCTTGCACAAAATACAAGAACTTGTGGTCCCTCCGTGATATTTCGTTGTACCCAGCTTACACCAATCAGACACTCTGAAATTTGCATCACGTGGTACTGGGCCAGAAAACCCTATCCCGCTAGTCCGCTTCAGACCAAATTCCTGGCCAGAGGCAAACGAGATTTCCCCCCTCAAGTGCACTGAACTTTTCTCGCTTAACACCTCTCACGCATCTTGCGAGCCTCAAATCTGCCGCCAGATTTCGTCAAGTTTCTCCATCCTCGCAAGACACCGACGGCAAATTTTATCCTCGAACAATCAGTCAAAATGGTGAGCGACAACAATTCCTCCCACGGGCCTCGGGCCAACGATGAAATACCCCCCCCTGGAACGACGTGCAAATGAGGAGAGAAATGGACACCGCCAACGACACATGCCCTCCGAGTCACTGGGGTGAAGTGCTGTCGGTCGGAAGTTCAGGAATCGAACTTTCACAACGAAGTATTGGTGGAAACTCAAACCATGCTAACAATGACTGATGCAGGTTCTCGCTGTTGATCTTTTGAACCCCTCGCCGGCCGCCGAGGCCAAGAAGCACAAGCTCAAGGTACGATCACAATAAGTCATCGAAGCATCGTCCAAACCCCAGTTCACGACGCCTCTACATGCGCCGCCTTCACATCTACTACCATTAGACATCGACTCTAACATGAAACCACTCTATAGACCTTGGTGCCCGCCCCTCGATCTTTCTTCATGGATGTCAAGTGCCCCGGGTGCTTCACCATCACCACCGTCTTCTCGCACGCCCAGACCGTCGTCATCTGCCAGGGCTGTACCACTGTCCTGTGCCAGCCTACTGGTGGTAAGGCCAGGTTAACCGAGGGCTGCTCTTTCCGAAGGAAGTAGACTGCTACCGCTCGGTTTTCTTTCCTCGAGTACTCGTGATTCTTGCGGTTCATTCATTTTGATCGCATCTCGGATCTGCAAAACGAAAGCATCCAAATTCTCGACAAATTGGCGTGAAGACGAACTCACTCACACCTTTGCGAACAAAATAATCTTAAAATGTCTTTTTTGCAGATAGAAGATGGAATCGCCCACGAACAGGGGCGTTTGGGGTCTCCGGATATCATGCATGGCACATCATTCATCTCGTTTTTTTCCATTACGCGCGCTTGTACCAAAGAGTCGTCTTTGAACCAGGAACAAAAGCACTGCATTGGGGGTGGATAGCTGGAGAAGGGCTTTTCACGAGTGTCTAGGAAGGTCTGGATGACCAACTGGATATGAGGACGTGGAACCGCTGATTTGAGGATCGCTTCATACCCAAGTGCTCTGAGTAGCGGAGGTTAGGCACATTGCTTGCGAGAATTCAAATAGTTTCCACGAATATTGTCACTCGCTGTCGCCTGTATCGTGTGACTGTCGTGACAGATTTTGTACCCAGGCTATGTGTGACGGACGATGAGATGCCGCAGATGCTCTTAGCTTGACTCACCGGACTGATTGCGCATATGGACCACGAGTGTCAAGGCACCAAAATGAGGAATAACACATGACTTGATGCCATGTTTCGCGGAACTAAGAGTCAGCAAACTGAGTGACCAGCCAATGTAATTCGAATCTACTCCGTAATATGATCCGTGCCAGCTAAAGCCCGATCAGCCAAATTGGGTGGCGATTTTCCCATCCACGATATGACAGCGAGACCCATTTCAGGCAAATAAGAGACGTTGACCAAGTTTCTCCACCCGCTAAATAATTCTAATAATTCTATTCCCCCACGGCCGGCTGCCAAAGCACGAGTTGTCGCAATCGCTATCGAACATGGGTCTGAATTCGGTGGTGAGCAAAGCCGTGGCGCCCGCAACAAAGATGACTCCCTTCGAACCTTGCACCAAGTATCATCATTAGCTCGCGCTTCAACGCCGGTGCCGGGGATGTGGTTTTTCGTCGTTGCTTACATACAGTGATGAATTAGGTTTTTGCAAGGTCTACGTCCTCCTCAACTTGATATCTCAATAGGTGGTGGAGTTTTGTCCCCTCTGTGGCGCATGTAAGTGTCGTCTGACTTGTCCTTGTTATTCACCCAGAGCAAGAGTTGTTGGTTAAAATGGCTACTTCTGTGGTGCTGCTTTGTCCTGGCGAGATTACGGTCTGGTTTGGAATGGTGCCGTGAACGTAGTCCCAGATCTTGCCATTGCGGGCATTTATTCTACTGACGACCGCAGTAAAGATGAATGAAACACACAAGATTTCTCCCCTTCCTATTGGTTGTGTGTGTGTGCTTTCTCTTTTTTCTTTACTGTTCTTTCAAGTTATTGTGTAGGATGAATTGATATCGCTGTGATGCGAAATCTGCATCAATCACCCGGCGCCCACATTTCCGTAAAGGGTTGATGGGAAAGGGTTGATGTTTTCACCCTCTCCGATCATGACGCTCTGGAGACTATAAATCAAATCCGACAACATGAGAAAATCAAACTTTACTTCCCGATATATATATATGTATATCCCCCCTAGTCTTTCCCTCTCCGACAAAGAAGGCAACTCGAGATGTTCCAGAGTAGAGACGTTGCAAAAGCACCTAGTACCTTGGGCCTACCCTACACGCCGAAGATCAGTGAGCCAATCGGCGTCGACTACTTGCCTCGTAAATTGTCAAAGCTTGCTGACCGCACTAACTTTTAAATATAACACGAAAACGCCACGTCTAGACGCGCTTCGACACGCGCTTTTGTTGGATTCGAGGCGTGACTTTCTGCCGGAGCAGCGCCGCTTTTATCTCGAGCAGCTGTGATCCCCGAGTGAAAAAGATTCAGTTTCCAGGTTTTTTTTTTTTAGGTTTTTTTTTTTTAGGTTTTTTTTTTTTAGGTTTTTTTTTCGTATGCTGTCATGCTCCCTCCCTATGTCAAGTCCCATGAAGACCTTGGGTAGTGAGAGCGGAAGTGGTCTGCTCAATGGTCGCTCTACTTTTGTCCCGGATGGATAATAACAGTCATTCAGCGACCACGGGGCAAACATCTAAATACCATGAAGTGCTCTGTAAAATAGGTACATCAATACACCCTGCACTAGAACCCATCGAGTACTCCCTCCGTACGGATTACGTAGTACAAGATCCTTATGGCTGCCCGAAGTTCGGCATCATAGGCGCAGGGAAAGCTTCGGTATCCGCAGGGCGAACTATTATCTAATAGGCTTATTGATTAACGTTCTGTTAATTAATAGGCTAGCTAATTAATTAACAGGCTTATTAATTAATAATTGATAGGCTTGTTGATTAATTAACGGGCTTGTTAATTGATTAACGGGCTCGTTGATTGATGATTGACAGGCTTGTTGATTGATTGACGGTCTTGTTGATTGATTGACGGGCTCGTTGATTGACAGGCTTGTTGATTGATTGACGGTCTTGTTGATTGATTGATGGGCTCTTTGCAACCACAATTCAACCACAATTTAACCACAATTTAACCACAACACTACCACATCTGCGATCGCGAATTTATTTTCAGATGTAAGCTTTTCTATTCCCTCCGGGGGCCCTCCGGGGGCCCTGCCAGGGGCCGCCTGCGGCGGGCCTCCTCCTCCTTAACTACCCCCCCCCCCTAAGAGCAGTTAGGCAGTGAAAAGAGGTAGAAAAAAATTTCTTAACCAGTCGCCGAAGAGTATTTCGGAAGTGACTAATTAGAGGAGACGTCTCCACAGGACGGCCTCATTTTAATAGAGGGAAAGCGGGAAGCTGCTACGCGGAGCTCCCTGCCCCCTGACCTCCGCAACACGTGCTTCAATCAGGGTGCTCCGCTTTCCCTGATTATTTCACTTGCGGTACGGAGTACTTGCGGAAGCGTGCAATGCAAGGGGACTTCTAGCACTGTCCGCGTGTGACAGAGGAGGAATGGGGAAAGGCGAAAACGAAACAGGAATGAAATGACGACGCCAACGGAGTGGATTGAGGATCGAGCAGAGTCGACAGTTTTGATCAACTCGATAATCTCCCAGGCAGAAAAAAAAAAGCCAACGGGAAGAAAGGCCTGTCACTTATTGCAGCACCACCCAAACTACCTACTTGAACAACTTGGGGTGGGTACTTACGGCTTCGTTGGGATGTCGACGTATAACACAAAATGTCTCGTCGTTTCAGCAACCCCACCAGTAATGGCGGAAGACCTAGCCCCCGTAGCACAGTGGTAGTGGTAAGTTTACGACCGATTCACGAGTTACCAACTATGGTTTCCTAACAAGTCACAGCGTGTCACTCGTAATGACAAGGTCGTCTGTTCGATCCAGGCCGTGGGCACATGCGTCTATTTTTGGACATGGTATTTTGCCAACCTTACGCATAGTCGCACTCCGAAAATCACAGTCATGAATTATTTTTGGCCCCAAATTTTTTTCCTGAGAGAACCCCCTGATCCAAAACTATTCTTCATTACGTTCTCCCCATATCGTCAACTTTGGCAATACTCTGAGGATGTGGATTGACCCCGACAAGGGAGGGTAAAGTACTCACCCAGGCAAGTGGGAGGGGTGGCGGTTCCTATGTAAAAGCCAGAGCGGCTAACCCGCCAGCCCACTCAGGAACAAACCCCTGCGATACATGTATGTGCAATGTAGAGGACACGGACGGGACCTGCAGGAAGCGTCTCGCACATCATCCCGACGTCAGCGGGTGAAACATACAGCTGTCTCCTCGAAACAAGGCAATTCCTTCGCCTTCTCGTCTTGCACCGGGCATTAGTTTCCAAGCATACGGATTGCAGCCCATGGCATCTTTCTTGACAGCATAGAAGTGACAAGAGTTCCAGATCCTTTCGTTTTGTAAACACCCGCAATCACTGGCAGCCAGGCAGCAAACCCTCATCTCGCCCGGTTTGGAAGAAAAAAAAAAAACCCTTCCCAGCATCATCCAGCATCAGCCATCACCATGTCGACTCCACGAACCAAGCGCCAATTCGCAGGCTCCTCGGCCGACCCTGCCCAGCGCCAAATCACATCCTTCTTCCCCTCCCGCGCAGCCGGCGACGAAGCGGCCCCGTCCGAGGCGCAGACGACCTCCCGCCAGCCATTGCTGCCGTCCAGCGTCCAGGCCAACCTCCTGACCGTCGGCATGCGGATTCGCAAGTCCGTCCCAGAAGGCTACAAGACCTGCGGGCCAAGCGTGTTCAAGCTCTGGACCGACAACTCGCCCCCTTCCCACCAGCGGGCATCCGCCTCGTCCGCATTGCGCGCCTCGTCGAGGGAACTCCTCCCGTTTTGCGGCATCAACAAAGTCGGTGGTCTCGACTCCCAGCCCGCGTTTGCGAGCGACGACAACGACGACAACGAGGACGACGACGAGGTCCCAAACCTGGATGCCGTTCCGGAGCTGACCTTGTCTCAAGAGAGTGTGGAGAGCAACGTGTCTGAATCGTCGCGCAAGCGAGTCTATGCCGAGAACGACCATGACGACAAGCCGACCATGCTGACGCAGCCATCCAAGGGGTGGGATGAGGAAGTCAGTCCACGAAGCTTTGCGCCGTCTGAATGGCGCAGTTCTCGCGTCATGGCCGTGCCTAGGTCCCGCGCGAGGAAGAGCGTCCCCTTCAAGGCCATCGATCAGGAGAACATGGCTGTGGATGGGGACTTTGAGGATGCTGACTTTCTTGTTCTCGAGGAGGCTCGCGAGATGGATATGTCATGAGTATGTTTTTCATCTTGGGGAAGGAGGTTTTTCCTCTTCTGTTCAAGTTTTATGGTGTTACTGTGCCGGTAGATGTCAGCATCTTGCTCGGCTTATTGGGTGTATCCTTAATGTAAGAAGAGCTTGGTGGTGAGCCAGAGATGTGGCTGATTGGGTGGATAGTCTGCTTTCTTCTTCTTTTTCTTTTCTCTCGAGCTGTCCCTCAAAGGACACACAGGTGTTTGGAGTTGGGGAGAGATCAACCTCAGAATCAGCCAAGGTCAGTCAACCAGGGAATGCCAAGTATGGATTGTTCCTGAAAGCTTCATTTTTCACGTGGGCCCAGCTGCAAAATTCAGTAAGAGCTCCGTCGAACTACAACATAGTCGCCAATACACAGACTCCATCAAGATCTGATGTCAGAATGCAAGTTATTGTTCCTGATTGCCACAGATGCCATATCGCGTTTCCATTTCACAAGCCCAGAAAGGGGTTCCGAAACTCCAACAAGTCCCGTTGTCCGTAGAAATCTCCCGCCACCGTCAAAATCATGCTGAGCGTAGCACGCAAATTCATACGAAGCCGTGTTCTAGCCTCTTCCTGCGCCTCGCTTTCTTCCCGTTGCTCCTCTGTATCTGACTCGTCGTTTAGCCTTGCTAAAAGACCTCTTTTGGCGGCTTCGAGATCAACATGCTCGTCTCGAGCCTCGCCATCTTCTGAGCCGGAGTCGATATCCATGGCTGCATCGTCTCTATCCACGAACTGTTCTTGGACCTCGCCCTCTTCCCCGTTCTCATCTCCATTCGCGTTATTCGTGGCATCAACGTGTGGTTTCTCGTCATCACCCGCGGTGTGCTGACCATCTTCAGGGGCGTCGTCGTGTGCGACGTTTTCGTCTGCTGCACCTCCGCCATTCATATACAATGCATCCTCATCCCTGCTACTTGCATCAGCGTCGTCGTTGACACCAAATTCTCCATCTGGTAACGCATCTCGCATAATAACCATCTCCTCCAGACTTATGCCAAGCAGCACTGCACGACGACCAAGATCTCGTATCCATCCTATCTCAGTGTGGTTGAGCTCACCGCGCTCCGGTAGTCTTGCCAGCAATCCCCAGATCCACTGGGTCGTTCGCTCAGAAAGTGTATGGCCGCGTTTTAGGAAATTGCCGCCTATGATGACGCGCAGGATTAGAATCACTGTTTCTTTGGACATGAGTGCCAGTTGGAGTGGGTGCGGGTCGGTATTGCGTATAAGGTTTGCCCATACTTTGTTGGTGTTGGAGTTGCGTCCGAAGGGGGCTGCGTGTGTGACTTGAGTAGACGATAAACGCTTTGCCGCATCTGTTGGATGCTTGGAATGCAACAATTTACGTAAACGGCCATACTTCTCCATTAATGATGCAAAATATGACTCATGAAGAAGTTGTACCCGAGCATCACCTTCAACATCACTGTCGAATTCTCCGTCTTCGCCATGGATTTTCCAGTCTTCGTCGGGCATGGCGATGTAAGCCCCATCGTCGTAATATCCTTGCATGACTTCTTTGGTATATGCGATCGGAGCAGCCTCAAGACCATCATCACTCTCCTCGTCGTCGTCGTTGTCTCGGTCGTTATTTTGTAGATCTGGGGGAAGTTGCGGACCGATTTGGACCTTGGGAGCGACGAGCAGGTGTGGGATGTTGTATGCCTCTTTTCTATATACTCACCATATTAGCATCATCTGAAATACAGAAAAAAAGGTTCTTGTACACGTTCAGTAAAGACAAAAGGAGGCCGTTCGGGGAGTTGCGAGCTTGGGGTTGCATATGCAGCTTACCTTACTGAGTGCAGATAGGCCATGGCGTCGGCATCATCCTCAAAGTCCGACTCGTCGCCGTAAGGTATGGTGGTTGCATCTTCCAGGCTTGAGAAGACATATTTTTGGCCCCACGTAGGATCTATTGATGAATTTTGGTGCTGATGGCGTGGCGTGGCGCCAGTCTGTCTCTTTGCTCGCTTGGAGCCAGGTTCTGAGATTTCTCCCTCGTCGAGGTCCTGGAGCTCTCGTTTGGAAGACATGGTTGGTTTTCGGGCTAGAAGCCTGCCGAAACCAAGGCCGTTATGGAAAGCTCGCGGATGAGATCATTGGAAGGAAGTGCGGTGCACAGGTCGAGGTTGTGGTGATGTTGATGCTAACATGGGGAATCTTGCCAAGTGAATGCATGAATGCGTGAATGCGGGTTGACGTACGGAGTACATGGTACATGTAACTAAAACAGCCCGGGGAGCTGCCTGACAGACCGACCAGTTTGACAGCTGCTGCCTGGGGCGCTCCTTCCCGCAAATATGGGCCTGGCCTTTGGAAATGCGCAACATTCATTGATTGATCCATCCGGTCATCCGGTCATCCGGTCACCTTCAGCTCTCATCGTAGCCACAACTACCAGCTCTGCGATACTCGAGCAGCACGCAGTAGCTGATCTCGCTGGCTCTGTGATGAGGGCAGTTTGCATACGCTGTGCGGGCCTCAATCCGCATGTGCGAGCACCCAAGGCGCTTCTCGGGTCATGTACAACTAGCTCTCCGAGCTCCCGGCGACAATACCGGTCATACGGGACGTCACAACGTCGCTTGCAAAGGGCAAGCTGTAACCATTTCGTCAATTGTGGTGCGTACCTTGTTTTTACTTGCTGCCGGACGATATTTGGCACGGACACAGTAGCTGACAAGATATAGACCGGATCGAACCTTCGTCGCCCGCTCCTCCAAGCCATCCCATTGCGAAGCCTTTCCGGCTTGCAGTAAAGGACAACATCGCAACCGCCGAATTCCCTACGCAATGTGCGTCGCCGATCCTCCGCTCGCACCGATCCCCGTATGAAGCTACCATAGTATCACAGCTCCGAGCGCGGGGCGCTACCGTGGTGGGAAAGACCAACATGGACGAGTTCGGCATGGGATCACATTCGACAAACTCCATGCACGGTCCAGTCATCAGCCAGCTATCTACGGATGAACCCCTCTCAGCCGGCGGAAGCTCTGGAGGTAGCGCAGTTGCTGTCATGCTAGGAGACGCGGACATTGCACTGGGAACAGACACGGGTGGTTCGATTCGCCTGCCAGCATCGTACACAGGAGCCGTGGGTTACCGACCGAGCTATGGAATGATTTCGCGATACGGCGTCTTTCCGTATGCCAACTCCTTGGACACAGTGGGTATATTGGCAAAAGAGGCGAAACCCATTCTTGACCTACTAGTAGATACCAACTTGGACGAGGAGCACGATGCGCGTGATCCAACATCATTAGCAGCGGCATCTCGGCGGAGATGCGCCGCAGCCTGCCCCCCTGCCTTGGGAGCCATGTCGAGTTTGACGATTGGCATTCCAGTCGAGTATAACATCGCAGAGCTCGACCCATTGATTCGCAAAGGCTGGGCTGCCGCGGCGACAGCTCTTGAGATACTAGGCGCCAGGATCGTGCCCGTATCCCTGCCTTCCACCAAGGAGGCACTCTGCGCATACTATGTCCTCGCCGCCGCCGAGGCCTCTTCCAATCTTGCAAAATACGATGGCGTTCGATACGGCGTCCGAGGAGAGCATGGCGACGCCCAAGGGCACACGTTGTACTCGGAAGCCCGCGGGGCAGGGTTTGGTCCCGAGGTCAAGCGTCGCATCTTGCTGGGAACCTACAGTCTCAGCTCCGAGGCCATGGACAATTACTTCATCCAGGCCCAAAAGGTCCGCCGCCTCATCCGACGGGATTTCGACAAAGTCTTCCGATTGGAGAACCCGCTCTACGAACCCACGCAGTTTGACCTGAGCGACATGGACGCCGAGACAGACCTGCAGGATAAGAAGGGACCGCCACAGGTGGATTTCCTTTTATCACCCACGACGCCTTTTTTTGCGCCAAAGCTAAGCAATGTTCTATCGAAAAGTAGCTTGGAAGCTTACATGGGCGATGTATTCACCGTTCCATCCAGTCTGGCCGGTTTGCCATCCGTAAGTGTGCCGTCAAGAGTGGCAGAGAGCGCCTTACCGCTAGGGTTACAGTTGATCGGACAATATTGGGATGACAGGCGGCTGTTGGGCATGGCGGAAAGATTAAGATCTGCTGTGGCGGCAGAGACGCCAGATTAGAAGATTCGATCTTGCGCATCGAGGGCATCATGAAGACGCGTCATGGGAGCATATCTGTTTTTACATATCATTACATAGCAGTATTTATTACAATATGTAGTGTACATGCGAATTGCTCGTTCTTGCTCTCGAATCCAGTTGTCGAGGTTGGGCCTGGCCTTTTCAAGTTTATCGAAAAATCGGTAGAGTCCGCGACGAGCAGCAACATCTTGGTATGGAGTGCGGCGACAAAGAGAACCAACCCACTTGTTGTGTCCCTTTCTCGCACATCTCGGCGTGCCTTCGCTTTCGCGGCATATTCTCCTTCGTTGCCGATACTTGTCCGTCAATGCCAGCGCATTACATTGGCAGCAACCTGCCCAAGTCCCGTGAGAAGTAGCTCCGTGACAAGCCATGTATGCATCGTTGTCTTCCTTGTAAATGTCGTCCTGCAGCGTTCAAGGCGACCGTGACCGTGACCGTGACCGCGATCGACACGCAGAGAATCACCCCCCTCCCTCTCCCTCTCCCTCTCCCTCTCCCTCTCCCTCTCCCTCCTCGCCATCGCCGTTCCTATGCTCGTCATCGTCGTCCCGTGCACCTACCCCTTCCTCCTCATCTTCACCCAATATATCCTCCAGGTCCCCAAGCGGACTCACTCTCGGCTCCAGCAGTTCCAAATCTTCCAAAATTTCCCTCTTCGGCATCTTCCACAGACTCGTCGCACAAACCCTTTCCTTGGTGAGCAGGTCGTCGACAAACTCGTCCACATACGTCAGCGACGTCCCGTTTCTCCCCTTCCGCCTCAGTTTCCTGCCATCTTCAAGAAACGGCTCCAGCGTCTCGTATATGTCCTTGGCCTGCCTGGTCATCCGGAAGTAGAAGCTGGCCAGGGCCCGCAGGTACTTGAACTGCTCGCCACCGAAGGACAAGTACTCTGCCAGGATCTCGTCGCTGGGCCCCAGCTCGAGGAGCTTGAACGCGAGGCACAGGAAGGGACTGGGCTTCTGGGAGTCGCCAAAGGTGCCTCCCACGAAAGAGACGTGCTCGACGACGCGATCGATGATGTTGGCCTCGTTGAGGGCAAAGCATTGCTCCTTGTAGAAGTGGGATTCGATGATGCGGTCCCTGACGGCCTTTTCCATTATGGTGGCAGGGTTGAGGCCGTTGGGGGCGAGTGCGGCGCTGGAGCCGCGCTCGTCGAGGAAGCGGCTCGCATCGGCGTGGATGGTGTCGCGTTTGGACATGGCGGTTGGTTGGTGGTGACTACGGCGGGATGTGCCGTCTCGAAAATTTGGGTATCGAGCCAGGTTATGGATGAGCTGGGAGATGTAGCTACAGTGACTTGCAATAAGTGTCGAGCAGCCCCACCACATCGCGAACGCCTCATATTTCCCGTGCAATGAATTTATTGAATTCCTCGGCTAATCCAGGCTCTTTTAATGGGAAATTAAATATGCCAGATTCCCTAGTCTTTAGCGATTAGAGATATATAACTAATACTTAGTATACCACCTGTTTGCGGCCACTACGGCGGCGAGTCTTCTAGGCATTAAGTCTATTAGATTCTTAAGGACCTTATTAGCTAAATCCTCCTAAACCTTAATTATAGCCTTATAGAGCCTCTGTAATAAGGAATTATTCTTTAGAGTATATGTAAGCTCTGGATAACGCTTGCAAATCTCCTCTTTAAGCAGTTTCTAGATATTCTTAATTAGATTTAAGTTAGGAGAATAAGGCAGCTAGTCTATAAGCTAAATCCTATTATTAGTAGTCCACTTACGTAGCTAATTTTACACTAATTAAGCTAAATACGTAGAAGCATTATCTTAAGCGAATATTAAATTAGGCTCTATAATAGTTAGAAGCTGCTTTTAAAGGCATTTAAGAATATAGCGGCTTGTAATGCCTCTACGAGGTGATTCTAGGTCTCTAAGTAAGGGATATAAAGAGGTCTAATGATTAAAGGAAAACGCGCCCTAGAATATCTAGGAATGCCTAGATAGCTTCCCCTTTAGTTATATATTCTGCTTTAATAATTATTAGCCTTATATCTATTAATATATAATAATTATAAGGCACTAAAGATAATATACTAGTTAATAAAAAACCCACTTAACCCTCTTGCTATTGCTACGTGTGATTGTAGTCTTATTACTAAAGATCTAATGCTTCTAATAGCTTAGGGGCTTCTATACATATAAGCAAGCGAATTAAAGCCTTTTTTAGGCCGCTTCTAGCGTTAAAAGAGGCCTCTAAAGGGCGCAATAATGTATAATACCTTCTTTACGTAGCTAAGCAGCTAAGGTCCTTATTAAGACTGTAATATTCGTATTAATTACAAGCTAGCTTAATGTGATAAAAGGGTCCCTTTTAACAGCCCTAAAAATCACCCTTTTAAGCCAATTAGTAAGGTATAACGGTGCCCCTGCCCGTGGCTTGCTACGGGCACTTTCCTGCTCTTTATAGCGTTTAACGATGCTATATACTAACCCTTAAGGAATTCCTTCCTTAAGCGCGATATAGCGGGCTAAAAACCCTAAATTATACTTTATAAAAATCCTTATGTGCTTATAAGGACTATGCTCCTTACGAGAGGTTTATTAAGGCATTATTGTTAGAGATATTCGCGATTGAATTCATACTATTAATGTTGCTAAGTCGCGTTGTGACGCGATCGCGATGGGGATGTGGGGTGTTTGCTCGAGACTTCTTGCACCCCACTGTAATATTTCTCCAAGCTGCTTTTTTTTTTTTTTTTTTTTTTTTTTGGGAGAAGATGGCGGAGACAAATGCAGCTCGATAAGATTGTTGCTGTGCCAACGGTTGATGGGGCTGCAAATGACGGCACGCAATTGAAGTGACATTCTGGATCGAATGTAATTCTATTTTTATTTTTTTTTATTCCGAAAAAAAAGCTTGGTCGACTCGAAAAACTGATTCATTGATTTGATTCTTCAGAACTAAAATGCGAAAAGCGCTTCTCACCTCGTCCGAGGTGTCGGTCCTCGTGTCTATCTGCGTCGGTAAGAGCATGCCACGGCCCGTGACCTCATGGTCCGCATTCCAAAGACGTGAGACCCGACCAAAGTTCTAAATCTTTCTGACTCTGTTCCTTTCTAGTTATCCTATTTACATTGGCGCTCTTCCTTAGCGGCTATACCATCCAGCAACGCACCCTCCAAGACCTCCGTATCGCTATACGCCCGGGCCACACTCGACCATCGCCCAAGGCAAGCCTCCCGAGCTACTTCAAGCGGGAGACCCCCAAGCTCCAAGATGGGGCCATAATAGTAGGGCAAAGTCAAGCGGACATTGAAGAGAAGGAGCAGCTAGCGAAGAAATATGAGCTTCGTCAAGCCAAGTCCCAGTCCCAGTCCCAGTCCAAGTCCAGGAAGGCCAAGACCAAGACCAACGTCCAGACAAAAGACACGGACTCGGCGGAATTGACGGACAAGGAACCGGAAACCCAACAGGAAGAGGCAGAGCCAACTGGAGACTCCCAAGGCAGGGGTGAAGCAACAGAGAAACAACTACGTATCCTAAGCGCGCTCAAGGCACACGCTGCCCAGCAGGCTTGGGGCGTCGACCACCCTGATCCGCTGGCGAAGAATCCCCTTCCTATTACGAAGGCAGAGCGTAGGAAGATCATCAAGGAGGAGATTCAGAGGTTGGCGCAGGCGAACAGGCCGGTTTACTACCAGAGGAGGTTGTGGTGACTGAGTATTTCCTAACGGTTCAATATAACGAATGAGATGATGCTTAGGCTTGTATGATGGACCTTGTTCTCTCGCGGGACGCAGTATTTGTTCAGTGTAATCAGAAACTGGAAGCTGTTTCCTCGATGGATCATTTCCTCCGCGCTCAACATACTGGGACACGAATGAGAGATTTCCGACTACTGCAGCTGCGAAAGATGCATTGACGGGCCAAGGCACTGTATCGGAGCATTGAAGCGTCGCCCCTCTTGAAGATTGTGTTGTCATTGCCAGGGTGGTGAGCTGCAGATATGGGCGTCAAAATTCGTGCATAACACGCAGGTAATACCACGCACGGCCTTTGCAAGACTTAAACAAAACAAATTGATGATGATTATGTCGAGTTTGAGAAAAGGAGCTTCGTGGTGGAGGGGGGGAAGGTATTATCGAATATATTGGCATACCCTATAGTTTGATACTGCCGCTGAAGGATTGCATTTGACTCTCATTTGTGTCATGACATAATTCGTGGTCGGATAAGGTAATCCCGATTTCTCTCTCCATTCATTCAAGAGTATACTTGCGCAATACTTGGAGTTGCACAGTCAATAACTAAATGGTATGTATAGTTGCTCTGGGATATTCAATGCCGTTTTACGTCAGAGACCCAAAGATGCAAACATTTGTGGAACCTCGGACAACCGCAGCTTCGAGACGCACGGACCATCTGACTCCAGGACAAAAGTCCGACGACCAAAATGCGCCTTTGCCTCCATCCCGACTGACAATACATTTGATCAATGGAAACACTACATCACGCACGCGATGCCGACCTTCCAAAGCAACAAATTCCGCGCGTCGGGCGACGCCAGCAGGATCGGGTCCCAGTACCGACGACTCATGACCAAGCATCCCTTCGCCATGTTCGGGCTCCCGTTCATTGCCGTCGTCGTCGCCGGATCATTCGTGCTCACTCCCGCGACGGCGATCCGATACGAGCGGCACGACCGCAAAGTGCGACAGATGACCAAGGAGGAAGAGCTGGGCGTGAGACGGGCAGCGCGCAAGGTGGACATGAAGGAGGAGTACTACGTAAGTCGTTGTAGCGAAGCAACTCCCTTTCTCCTCGGCATCACAAGACATTGCGCCGAATCGCGACATCATCATGCGCAAACCGCCTTCTACGAATGATTTTTTTTTTTTCGTTCTCATCGCGGCGAGAAATGCAAGGGAGGAGGTTGGGCAAGTGCGCAAAACAAAAAGAATCGGTACTCGCTTGCTAATGCGGAATCATGACAATTGCGCAGCGACTGGCAGGACGAGATCTCGATGATTGGGAGCAAAAGCGCGTTGAGCGATTACCGGGAGAAAGCGACGGCATACTATGATGCAAGAGGTGTTTTGTCTGTCAAACCCGCTCGGGGTAAGTTATTCTGGGCGAGCATTTACTCGCGCTTTTTTGGGGGGGGTGGGTGTTCTTCTTGTCGCCCTTGACTGAAAAATAGTTGGATATCCAGGTCTCTCTCTGCCTTGCGTTCTGTTCTCACACCGATATCAGCTATATTCTAGAGATGCCGGACATCTGCGAAGTACGTCATCTTGTTGCAGCGCGCAACGGTTGTTGAATGGACTTGTTGATTTGACAAAAGTCTCCCTTGCTTCCATTTTTCTGGATATAACCGGGAGTGTGTTCAAGGACCAAAGAGGAAAAAAAGAAAGAAAAAGCAAATTCAACATGTGGCGCATTCAGATTTCATAGGACATGCATGGCATGGGTAAAGAGACTTGTTTTACGCGTCAAAATAAACATGTTGGCGCGTTGGAATGGCGGACAGGCACATCGCGTCGAGGGGGGTTGAGACAGAGATCGACAATAAAACGGCCATTTTGCCATGTTAGTGGTGGTACAATGCTCTGGGCGTGTCAATGGGTTTTGTGAAGACAGACAGACAAGACGACGACTTGACGTTGAGAGTGGATTCTCCACGAGGAAGGGGGGGGGGGAAACGGGGAAAGATGTCGTCAATGGTGAGACCTCCGATGGGCCCGTGGAAAGTTCGATCTAAGCGAATATCAAGAGACAATTGTGTGAGGAAATAGAGTCAAGAAAGGATGTATGCGTATTATTCCGTGGTTGGCAGAAGAGAAAAAGAAAAGAAAAGAAAACCGTGCTGTTCTAAAAGGGGGGGTGATGTTGTTGTGAAAAAGGTCTCACAGCCTCTTCCGCTCTCCCTTGCATCGTTAGTATGACGAGAGTTTGTTAGGCGGTGATGAAAGAAAAAAAAACCATCGTCGCGTTGTGAAAGGACAAAAACACTGCGGACTACTGCAAGCACTCTAGCCAACAACGGAATTGTTCAAAGATGCCGAATCCAAAACAGCGAGGAAAGGCCCGTTTGGACCGCATCCAGCAGCGCATCACGATGAGAGGCAATAATAAATAGCCATGAAACCGCACATGCAGTTTTGCGCCGCGCACCATGGCAGTTTTAAGAAAGATGACAACCAGTAGGCATTGCGTGTGCATCACCGATCGAGATGCGCAGTAATTGCATCAGAAACGTCAAAGATGGTGTTCTCTATCCCAGATCCCAGAGAACGTGCCTCGGACTTCTCGGGAAGCCAAGGGGGGGGGGGGTTTGCGCAGCCGCTCAATGACGACGGTCCGCACGGCGCCGATGTCTCCATCGAGAACAAACAATGACGTTGCCGTGACTGGGTGGAAATTTGTAGAAGCAGAACAGATCGAGCTTCACGCCACACCATCGAGAAAATCGAGAACTAGGCGCGAGCGATGTATTTTTTTTTTTTCTCTTTTCATTCTAGGGACTTCTTCTCAGATAAACGATTGTTTCATTCTTCTTTTTTTTTTTTCCCATCGAGATTAGCGAGCTAGCCTTGCCGCGCAGCGGGGTCGGTAGACGAATTCGCAAGTGCCCTTTTTTTTCTCCCAATGATGGCATTTTTTTAATGCTCGAGCGCCGTTATCGCAGGCAGGGCTTCTCCCGGCCAGAGAACGAGGATACCCGGTGACCCGGGGCTGGCCTGGCCTGGCCTGGCCAATTGGATTTGCGCGCGAACGAGGGGTGTGCGCGGAATGGACTGGATGGGGGTCCTCCCCCCCCCCAGGCGGGGGTTTCTATTTTCAGTCTTTCAATGTATGTACTATTGCGCGGAACTTTAGTATTTTTTTTTTTTTTTCAGAAAAAAAAAGTGAAACCTCCCCGATATACTTTCAAGAGTTCGAGTATCAAAGGTCGTGGCATGGCGATTCTTGAACTGCCATTGTTTGGATCTGCAAATTCCGTCACCGAGCGCAAGGCAAAGGTTGATGATTGTCATCGAGATGGATAACCATAGATTGCCGTTTTAGGAAATGCCCTCTGGCTTCCTTTCCATGCAAGGAGAGGGGGGGGGTGCATGTAAGCGCCACCGTTCTAGGAAAACGGCATAAAGTTTTCGGGCATACTTTACGCATCTTCCCAGTTCTGTACAGAATTAAACTTTTTTTTTTTCGCCAGGGATAAGAGGAAAGGTTGTTTTGTGCAGGCCTCTTACGTGGTGTGGTGTAGTGGTGTGCATGAAATGGTTCGTGTCCAGCATGTTTGTGATCTTTGCTAGCACTTTCCCTTCTTCGTGGATCGAGAACAGTCTGGTCGATCTGCTCTTTTTTTGGTTTCGAGGGGACCGCCCCCCCCCTCCTTGGCGTCAGGCGTTTTGGTTGCCGTAAGATGGAAAAACGGGGCCGGGGTCAAACCTTTTCTGGACTTGACAGGACGAATTGACGCGTCATGGCGTACACTATTCTGTACATGTACGGGGGACACCAAAACGGGCAGCAAAATTGTCAAGAAGGGAAACGGGCACTCTATGTAGGACGTGCTGGGCGTTGTTGCGTCATGGTTGCATAAGAAAGATGGCTTGGCTGGGACGGGAACTGTGCGACCGGCTTGATCAGTATAGATGATTTCCATCAATTTTTGTTCTACGTATTTTTTTTTTTAAAAAAAAAAAAATACAATGAAGAGGGAAGAAGAAGATTCTTCTAATTGTGTTTGCGAACAGCACTCTGCAATTATTTTACCCATTGTAGCGCTCTCTGAGTTGAAAGTCAAAACGGAGTAGTACTACACGTAGCGTTGGTATTTGAGTAGACGCGCGTTTCGCCCCAGAAATTTCGTTTCAACCCGTGTATGTACATGTATGTAGATGGAAATCGATAGATGAAGGAATATCCGGTAGGTGGGTCTCGGCCTTGTACTCCGTAGGCTCACCAGTCGCTATTGTCCAGCCCGTTGCAACAATGAGAATAAGTGCTTGGCGCCGGCCCCCGCCAACCCGTGGCGCTGCCTTGTGGCGCGTCGAGAAGGAACCGGACCAGAATCCCCTCTTACCAGAACGTCCGAGATCTGATCCATCTACTGCAATCCACAAGACGCAAAAGGGGTATATACTGAAAGCAAGAATTGTGGTGATACACATCACAGACCGCACGTGAAGCAGAAGCCGAACGCAGCATTTACATCAACATACATACGTAATTTCCAGTCGACGCCGTCGGACGGCCAGGACGGGGCCCTCTGATTGGCGCGTATTCGAAGAGTTTCGCGAATGGACGAATCGATCAAAAGAGCAGCATATTTAGATTTAGAGTTTTTGGCGAGTGCCAGTCAGTGCGGTAGTGGCCGTATTGCTTCGAGGTGATGTAATGGTTAGTGGATGGGAAACTTCAACGTCGCTGGGGATGAAACCCAGATGATCTGATGTCAGACGATTTTTGGGGAGAGAGGGGAGGGGGGGGGATTTATAATACATAATTACATGTGACTGCCGTGACTTGCCGCGACTGCCTGCAAGCGGGCGCGCCGCCACCCCCCGTCCGTCCGCCTGCTGGCAATTTCTCGGGTCGGCGCCAATGACAATTCAATGGGCTGCCATGCCCATGTTTCAGCACAACGATGCGATGCATTACATGTACTATATTCTCCGAAGCCTAGTGCGCGCGCATCGCTTCATTATCAATCATCACCACCGGCATCAAATCTCTCACATGCACGCATGGGGGTGAGCGTTTCTCGTTCAGCCAACGTTGGAGGGGGGGGAGAGCAAGTTCTCGCACCACACCGGGAAGGTTGCCAGCCAGCATTGTGTGTTGCCAAATTCATAAATGGCAAGGTTTTGAGTTGTTATCCGCGGCAGAAAAAGTCGGAGCCCTGAAAAGGGCCTTTTTTTTTTTTTTTGCACAGACAAATGGCTTGGCTTGGCAAACTTGGCGAGCAAGTCAACAGCTAAACTGCACGCAACCCATGGTCAACCCGCCAACGACGCTCTGCTGGCCCGTAAACATCAAATGAGCAATAATGTATGTGGCATTGACAAGACACGGCCAAACACGCAGCCACGCTGTGCCTGGTGCCTGGTGATCAGAGAGAAGAAAAGAAAAAAGAATACTACTTCCACTACCATGTATAATGCGACCCAGTCCCAACTGGACCTGCAGCAGCGCAGGTAGTGTCACGATGCAATGCAAAAAAAAAAAAAAAAAAAAAAAAAAAAAAAAAAAAAAGAACTTGCGGGGAAACCAGGCCCGTGCTCTCATTGGCTGGTACTACGCGATGGCGGTCAAGGCGATGGGCATGCAGCGTCTGTCAGGTGGTCGAGTTACGGAGCAGATGAGATGCAGATGCAGATGCAGTTTCGGTACATGTAATACCGAGTCTGTTGGTTTGTCGTCGACTGGCTGCCTGGGCCTGGTATTTCAAACCATTCTGTTGATGAGAGAAGCCAGACACCTCACCACTCACTCATACGTTGATGAAACAGGAGATGAGCGCCTACTCGGATGTTGCAGCATCTCCATCAGCAAATCATGATATTATACCCGCTAAACCCGGCCATGATGGCGATTGCCGAGAGATGTGTAAGTAGGTGGTGATTCGTAATCATACGAGTACATAAGCACTAGTTGTGTTCCCAGCCTTGTGCTGTACATACATACAACATAAGGGGTATTGGGGGTATCGATCCTGCGGCTGACGAATCATCCCAGTTTCTGGTTCCATGATGACCCGCCCCCAAGAACAGCCGCATCCCGCGCAACCCGCGCGACCCGCCCCCGTCAAAGAAGTTCCAACAACAACAAGGTTGTAATTTCAAGTAATATTAATATCGGCGGTCGCAAATCTGTCGCCAAAGAGCGGGCTCCTCGTGCGATGCGCCGCGCATCATCATTGTCCGTCCGTCCGTCCGTCCGTCCGGTGCGAGTGCAAAAAAAAAAAAAAAAAAATGATGATCAGAAAGATACCCCGGCCGGGCTGAGGTCAGCAGATGATCAGGTTGCATCGGACCAAGTCACTGGGAAATTGCGTTGTCTTTTGATGCCGTACAAAGACGGCTTGGCTAGGCTTGGCTAGGCTAGCTGGATCTGCTCTCTCTACGGGTTCCCGTTATGTACATAGACAGGCCAGAAGCAACAGCCGTCACGTCAACAACGGGAGAACGAGACAAGAACAGAATAAAAGATGGGGTGGAGAAAAAAAAAAAAAAGGCGCACGACGCCATTGGCGGTGGACCGGTCGACCGCCCGATGCTCGATGCTGCCCAAACATTGTCTGTGATCTGTGACGGGAAACTTTTTGATTTATCAGAAAGCGAGATATCACGGGTCGGGGAGGGGGAAGAGGAAGAGGAAGAGCGGGGGGGTTCATCACTGTCGCCCTCCCCCATCTCCCCCATCTCCCGTCACAGAGCCCATCGGCAATCGGCGCGCGATGTGGGCTAGTTTGTCGTTGAAACAAGATGCCGTGCCGTGTGATTTCGATTCCTCGACTCATGCGGACTCATGCGCTGTGCCATCAAAGACATCTCCCGCCTGGGAATCCTGATGCAACTTTCGATGCAAACGAGACTCTACGGAGCACGTACTTTACCTTGACCGTGAATTATAGATCTTATCTGGAACCCGTCTCCCGAAGAGAGAAAAAAAAAAGGGGTCATGCACCGTTTTGCATTCCAGCTCGTTGCCCCCTGCGTCAAGCGCATTCTGGTGATAACGTACGAAACTGGCGGTGGACAGACAATTTGTACATGTTTGTACGTTGGAGAGTAAAAAAGGAACTTGTCACTTATGTGTGTGTGTGTGTGTTTTGGCAGCGGGTAATAGGCCCTGGATGCCCTGGATTCTTTGGAAAAGCAATCGATAGGCTCGGGCATAAACGACTTGCTACATAAGACATACAGGCTAACTTGCATCGTGAATGAATGGGAACAAGAGGAAGGAAAAGAGGCTAGCAAAGTATGTAGGGAAAAAGCAACGCTCACTTGATCACGTTCCAGTCGTTGGTGAGCTGTTGTCCGCTCTGGGTCAAGTCCGTGGCCGCCGATCTGCCTGATCTGGCTTAGGCACAGGAACAAGTCGTGGGGCCAGACAGGCAGGTGCAGGTTGCAGGGACTAGGGACAGCTCATAGCACCAGCACCAGGCACCAGGAACCACCAGGCATTGAATAGTGGGCTTGTCAGCCAGTCAGCCAGTCAGCCAGTCGGAAAGTCAGCCAGTCAGAGAGACAGACTTGCTCTGGTTCTGGTATGAACTCGACACCAGTTTCGCTTTTACCTTTCCTTTGCGCCAGCAGCATGCCAGCCAGCCAGCCAGCCGTCCGCCTTTGGCCCCCCGTTGAGCATTGAGAGGCTTGTCGTTGTTCGTGGACGTGGTTGTGTGGTGTAAAGCAGAGAGTGCACACCCCCCTCCCACCCCCACCCCCCATAGAAGAAGAAAGTCCTCCAAGTCTCCCTTCAAGGCTTCCGTCAAAGGCGGTCTGGCCCAGCTGTGGAGTGCTGCGAAATTGCATGTTGCGACAAGTTGGTCGCATTGCTGCACGGCACAGACAAGAACGGTGAAGCACAAGACAAGCTTTCTGAGAAATTCCTCCCCCGCAAGCAAGCACTTTACATGTATGTATGAGCTGCAGATTCAAAACGCCAGATAGATGGATCGCCAGAAAGCGGAGGAGAGCGCATGCATCCATCTCCTGACCTCGGGCAATGAGGGAGGGGTTACTCCGTCACGACGTCCGCATGTACATACATACTCCGCACTCCGTACAAACGCATGGGTTTGCGATGGGTTTGCGATGGAAGTTCCGCTCTGCCAGCATTGGCCCAGCAAGTACTCCGTACCGATCTCGATATCGGCCTCACTTGTTGGTCCGCAATACATATGTACATGTACATGTATTTCTCGCAACTCACTGACTCATGCATGAACCGATGATGCCCATCAGGGCCATCCATCACACGAAGCGAGAAACATGCGCTAATTGCCAACTGCCAACTGCCAACTGCCCATTGACTTCTTTCCCTTTGCGCGTCTCGTCTCTGCACATGCTGCCTCCTGCCTGTCGACATGTTCTGTCATTCAGTCCATACATGTACATATTGCAGACGTGCGGAGGAAAGTAATTTTGAGTTTCTCCCCCACCGCCCATCTTTGCTTCTTCCCGAGCGTGAGATCGACATTGGGGGTTGCACATCAAGTGGAATCCGTGGCTAGATGAGACTTTTTGCCTGTCTCGACTTGCCGTTTTAGGCTCGCCTGGCAAGTCACGACCCAGCCAGCCAATTTGCTCATGATAAACTTTGATTCTATCAGCCATCTTGTAATATAAGAGGTCCATTTGCGTCTGGTCCCCAGCACATGTCAATGTCACGATGGGTTTGCCGAGATGACGCCGGAGCAATGAATCGTAAGTAACTCCGTACTCCGTAGGTATGATGACAAACGCCATTTGGTCCAATGAGCGGCCAGGTCGTGCCGTCGGATGATATCCAGAGATCCAACAATAGAAACAGACAGCCCGAGCGCCCTGTATGTACATACATACATATGTATCGTGATATCTCACACAAGTCGACAAGGGGGGGGGGTCATGATGGAGCGCTCGTATCACCGATTCCGTCGTTTCTGCTAGCAGAGTGTGCTCCGTAGTGCTGGAATACACAGGGCCCCCGGCCCTACATACAGCGCCGTGTAAGCGCAGATGAGACTGCCCGCGGGTGTCCAAACCTTCTGCCAGCCCAGCGAGACCATGACCAATTTACTAATTTGCTAATTTACTACCCACGTACTCCGTAGTGGGCATGTGGCTGAGAAGAACCGCGGACAACAATCGATGTGTCTGTTTTTACGGAGTACGAGGTAGATGACTTCGCGGCCTCATGGGGCCGAGCAGGGGAGGTTTCCAGGATTCCGGGAAGTTGAACACCGAGAGGCGAGATCCCACACAGATTCAAACGTACGTAATGTACATACTCCGTACTCCATACATACACACGTATTGGACACCAGTGGCTGATGTCATTCTAGGCCAGTCACTGAAAATTATGTACATCGCCGAAGTGGCCGAGGGATGTCGCATTGGGACTTTCATCACGTCGCACAAAGTTGTCTTGCAATGTACGGCACTTGCTCTGTTCACGGTAACTCTTATTGATGGCGTTGACGTTGACGGTGAGATGAGTTCAATTGAAGCCTCGCCAATCCGCCATTCCGCTTATCCAGCGGGCGACCTGATGAGGACAACTCGAAGCCCGCCTCGGGCTCTTCTTGGCGTGCTGGTACTCCCGTAATGGAGCTTGGATTGATGAATGCAGACAGGCCAAAGCTAAAACGGACGCCACAGGCACAGTATCAGTAAATTTGCGCCGCAGTCACACACACACACACTCTCTCACGTCTGCTCGGTGCTCACGTTTCACCGACCACCGCCGGCTTCTGCTGATTCGGGAGGTGTGTGTCGATGATTTGATGGTTAGATGGGCAGCATGGATGGATGGATGGATGGATAGATGGATGGACGGATGGACGGATGGATGGATGAATTGACGGACTCTGATCAATAAGAGATGGAGAGGACGAAGCGAGCAGCTTCGCTTCCTTCGTCATCGTCTTGTTTCCGTGTTTGAATGAACCCGCTCAAACACCATTACGATGCGGACCAGTATGTTTCAGCTGGTGGTGCTATCGTCACCGCGACTTTGGACACCCAACTGCCTCCGCCCGCCCGTACGCACGCACGCCTCTCTTTCGTACTGACGGGGTTAGCGCCAGCGAGGCATTTTGGTGGCGGAGTCGCGACTCGACGACGAGCTTGACAGGGGTTCTCTGCTTCTTGTTGCGTGTGAAGTGTGAGTGTAAGCGTGTGCGTGTGCGTGAGCGTGAGCGTGAATAAATGAATGCGTCGATGGCGATGGAAATGGGCGGCCAAGTGGGGGAAGGGCGGCCAGGCCAGGGTGGGAGTGGGAGTCACAGCTCCGGGCCCCACTCGCCCACACTCGCACGTGGCACCCCCCCTCCACCCATCCCAGTCCCACCCTAGTCCCATCCCGGTCCCATCTCCACTTCCGGCCAAGACCTCGAGACCTGACCCTGGCCCAGTTGACGTACATATCCCATGGCGTATGTAATTTGTACACATTATAGTACCTGCAGCAGGCAGGTGCGGTGCAGCAGCGGGCAGGTGCAGCAGGCAGCACTCATGCACTCATACTCCGTACATACATATATCTCGAATGCCTTCCCGTCCTCGCATCCGGATCTTCCGCTCGGTATCCTTCACGGCATATCACCCATTCATTCGCTGGTCACCTTATCACCACTTCGACCAAATCCCTCGTTTCCTCTTGTACACAGAGAGCTTTCACCACTCCTTGCTATTACCTGGACATTCGATACTCTCTTGCACACACTTATCTATCACATCACTTAAAGAGTATACGTGACACTCTAAGCCGGACAATCCGGATACTACCTACCACCAACAACATCCCGAAACACCGGGCATAACAAAACAAGGACACCGTCATCTACTTTTAGGAAACGGCTGCTCTTGTTAGTTTTTTTCTCTTCTCGTCTTGCAAAAACCCTCACACGCATACAACATAGAACACACCGCATACACACACACAAGCAACACCGCCATCATGCACGTCCTCGGCAGCATAGGCCACAGCTTCAACCATCAGCGCAGGACGACGGCGCCCCGAGACCTTTACATCCGCAAGGTTTCTTTCTCAGGCTGCTCTCTCTCATCCGGCGGTTCTTTCTCCTCAAACAACTCTCACTCCTCCGAGGACTCGTCGTCTTCGGCTTCATCCTCTTCCACATCCACATCCACCGCCCGAGCACCCTCATCACCGTCATCAGCACGAACAACAAGCAGCTCCAGTGGCTTCGACCCGCTCAGCTCACATCCCACCTTTGCCACCTCTCAAGCACCATTGCGTCTGCACGAACGACCATTGATCAGCCCCGAGCGAAGTCGGTACTCTCCTCCTTCCACCTTCTTCCTCGACGACTCTGCCGACGAAGAGAGCCTTGACGACTGCCAAAGCACCACCGACGAGGACGAGGACGAGTACACTGTCTGCCGCGCACAGGAGCTGCACTTTTCACAGCCAACCGAGATGATGCTGCCGTACTACTCTACGGCGCAAGACGCATCAGAATCCCAGGATTACTTTACACTGCAGCTGGCCAAGAGACCAGCCATGCCTCGCTCCCGATGGTCCGACTCCACCATTCAAACCCTCGATAGTGTCGACGACCTCGCGGCCGACGAGTACGAGACGTCCGATGCCGAGGAGGACTCGCTATTGGAGATGCCCAACTTCAGCCGCAAGCGCACCACTGCTCCCAGCAGGCCGCCCATGAGGTCGTTGGATGGGCTCGACCAGTTCATCAAGAAGGGTGGCTGGAAGAGACGAGGGGTTGTCTTCAACGCAGGCGAGGCCAGGCAACATTCTGCCGAATTCTAATTGAACCACACTCTTGTTCCCAAGTACACAATGGGAACAATGAGGATACCACTTTTCCAATCACCTCTTCTCTACTCTGTCCCCACGATAAGAAAGCATTCACTACTTTATCTCACCCACAACCTACCTTCACGCTTCATGTCTTCTTTTCTCTACTCTTATTTTTTCTACACAACATTATTTTGCCAAGCCTTATATATACTCTACTGGAACTTGACCTTTATCTTCATGTGGCTTATTTTGGAGCATGGCGCAATAGAACGGGATACCCATGGGTATGGAACGGAATGGAACGGGATGCGAATGGGAATCATGATAGCTACAGCTACGAATTAAGACGCCTTAGGGCCCAATCATGTGTAATTTTGACTATTTTGACTATTCCTTAGTAGGAAACATTCAATTCATGGATGAGCTTTATTACATACAGAACACGTACTTCCTTGTCCGTCATCGGTCTCTTGTGAATGTTTCCGTGATTGGATACTTGCCAAGTGACATGGAATGTGGAACTCGATGCGGCAGTCGTTTGAGCTCCGCTTGAACGATTGGTCCGTCAATCTTGGTCAATCTCGAGTCCTGACAAATGCCGAAAGCAGCCAGCTACAATGTGACTGGTCTCAAAATAGCCTTGGAGGGCATTCCAATCCCACCCAACCCGTCATACTGTACATATGTATGTATGCATGATAATCTCAACGGCCAAGTGAATGCCCTCTTTTTTTACTGCCCTGTGCCATCCAATTCCAAGCTCATCCGCACCCGTTGGTCCCGCCCCGCACCAACTACCACATCCGTCGTATTCGAGCGACGAAATGAACAACCAAAGCCAAGGAAACCCCGATTTTCTAAGATGCTGCTCGTAATAATTTCCCAAAACAGTCGCTGGGCAACCCACAAAACTGGGCCCCCCCTCCTCCGTCGGCTTCCTCCGGCTCGTTTATTCTGTCTGGAGATGGGTCTTGGCAGGGACCAGGACCAGGACCAGAAACGGGACCGGGAACGGGATCATGACTTGCGGCGTCAGAATACGAGGGAACTGACCTTTTTTTTTTTTTTTCCTGGCGTTTCATCCCTGGAGGAAAACAAAAACGGTTTACTATGGCAACGGGATTTTATTTGTCATGGTGCTTTTTTTTTTTTTCCCCCTTCTCGACCCTTATGCTGGACCCTGAATTCCTTTCCAAGACAGGGCGGGAGTCGAGGCCCCCCCTCCCTTTGCTGGCTTTTGGGGGGGGGGAGCCTCGTTCTGGAATGTTGAGTGATTGGGCGGATTTAAGCGAGGGCGGGTAGTGGACCGGACTGTTGGGATGTTAATGGTGTGATTTTTTTTGGATTCTGTATCCTGTCTTTTGTGGTAGATGGGGACGAGTTGCCTGTTGCGACGGGAAAAAGAAAGAATACGGAGTATGTACATATATGATGATGATGCTTGGCGCGAGATTGGATTGGAAATGGGCGAGCCGGGGGTTGTCGTGGGCGGGACGGGGGGAAAATAGGGGGGGGGGTCGAGATACCCTTGCTTTAGCTCGCGGGTTGCCGTTTAGGGGCGAGGCCGAGGCCGAATGCTACTGGGTTGGGGCAAGGTCTAGGCCGCGACGCGAAATGAGAGTCGTTGAACGAGACAGAGGCTATGGTGATCCAAGCAGTGAGTGAGTGAGTGGGAGGGTGATTTGGTGTTGAATCATTGGTGTCTTGGCTATTTCGGGATGGATGGCATGGATGGAATGGAAGGACCAGAGTCTTCTAGAAGGGCGTGTCCCTCCGTGCTTCTCGACGAATGTGAGAGGATGGGGGCCAGGCCAGGCCAGACCAGCTAGACCTACCTTTCTGGATGATTCCCATTCCACTGCTGTCTTGCCTCTGTCTCCCTTAATCGCGATATGCAGGGCTGAAAGTCGACACGGAGCCGAGATAGATGGCATCGCAGTTTGGCGCGGGTCCGGAAACATGATCCGTTCTGGCTGGTGGGATATCAAACTTCCCAGCCGATATATATATAAACCTAACTAATTACCAAAAAAATAAATAGTATACTTGAGGATTTGGGAAGGTTTCTATTTGTACTCCGTACGCAGCCCCAAAATCCTTTGACCGACATAGATGCTCGATGAGACTCTTCCCTCTCCTCTGGTAAAGTCAAACTCATCGTCACCGTCATGGTCAAGGCCGAACGAAATCCTTAGACTATCCAACATGTCTTTGATGGTCGACTAAGACTATTGGACCCGGTGACTCGTGACTCGACATCGTTGATAAGAGTCAAGTTAGTTGGCTGCAGACTTGACCAACGTTGCATTATTGATTGGAGCCGTGGGCAACAACGACTCTCAACGTCCTTGATAAATGGAGTTGATGGCAGACTTGATGCCCGCCCGATTCAAGGGCCGCTGGGCCCGTGGTTAGTATCGATTGCCTGCACGTCGTTAATGATGGAGCAGCAGTTGTGGGCAACAACGACCTCGTGCCATTCATCAGCAATACTCGGTAGAGCCGACGACTATGCCCAGCGTTGTTGGTTGGCTCTGGAATCGCAGTTGTAGGTAGCGAAGAGGACAGGCAAGCCTTTGATAACGGAGCTACGCGCTGCCCTCTCGCATGAGCATTCACGCCCATCTCAGGAAGAGCCAATTCAAGTCATGGACGGTATTGGTGGCAAGTTCAATCAAGGAAATGGACCGCTAACCCGAACGCTTCCTATGCAAAAAAAAAAAAAGGAATTGGAATACAAGACGGAAATGACCATGTTTCCCGTCCGACCACAGCTGAAGCCCACTGCCCACCCAGCCACTGGCATAAGCTTGATATCAAATGGCCCAGTCGACCGACTCCTTCGGCTCAAATGCTGCTTTCAACGCCTCTTCATCCATCTTGTTTATAGAGCTACAGGTGATTTGATTGCAAACCCCACCCAAAATCCGACTTTCTACCTCGTCGTGTATCTTCCGATAGCAACAAAATGAAACTAGATAGCCCACTAATATAATTATACAAAGGAAAGTAGGGTCTGGCTCACCCTGCTGTGATCATAGTCATCTTCTCGTGTCGTTATGCGAATAAAAAGCTAATTTGACAGTTGTTGTATGATTGTGTAACAAGTGATTCAGATTCATCATGGTTCGTGGCATTTGCGGAAACCCGCAATTCCTGCTCATTCGTCTAACATTGAAATGTTTCATTTCTAGACACGTCAGGTTCGGCATTCACCGCTCCACTCCTGGAGAAGGTGTGGCTTGCCAGCCATTGATGTATGCCATCAGTCCCATGCCGATCAGTACCACCCCAATCATGGAGGCATACGGCAATCCTGCTTGAAGTGACTGATCGCGTGAGGCAAGGCCTCTTTGCGATGACAGGGGAGTGATAGTATTTGCCCTCGACAAAGTCGGCCCGTCATCTGAGTCGTCCTTGGCCACAGCACCTTCGTTGGCGGTCGCGTCCGAGGACTCGTGTTCCGAAGCTGATGCGGGGGGGGCTTCTTCCCCAGGATTGTCAACTGAGTTGGCTTCGCGGCGACGTGAGCGTGATTGTCGCCTCTCTTCGGCAGCAATCCGCTTCGCCTCTTCCGCACGAAGCTGCACAACCATCTCAGCCAAGGATTTTCGACTTTCATCTCTTTCGGATTCTGCGACGTTGCATCTTTGCTTCCACTGCTCAAGCTGGTCTCGCATATCCTTCATCTGTTCATCCATGTTGTCAATGCGAGACTGCAAAGAAGCTTCCACATCTTTGATCGACTCCTCAATCTTTACATCTTGCTCTTCCGGCACCAGCTCCAAGTACTCGATATCCTTTGCATCATCTCTGGTCTCGGTTTCTGGGCTCACGTCGATTGTAGTGTCCTCCATAGCCGAAGCAATCGAGCCATTCATTTGAACATTATTGGCGGCTGCCTCCAGCCGTTTCGCAAGGTCTTCGGCGAGTTCACGGGCCTTTCGTTCTTTTTGAAGCATCTCCTCGAGCTCTCGCATCCGCGCTGTCTGAGCATCGATATCCCGCTTTGCGTTATTGAGAGCTTCGGTGAGCTGAATTATTTGATTTAGGTTCTCCTGTCGGACAGGTGAAGAAGAGTTGGGTGGACCGGACTTGGGCCTCTCAGAGGAGGCGCGTTTCAAAGACGGAACATCAGGCTTTTCTGGTAAAGGCTGCTGTGGTGGTGGCGCCGGAGGTTCAGAGAAACGCGGTTTTGCATCCGGTCGAAATGGTAATGCCCCGTTCATGGAGGGCTGAGACTGTTGTGTCTTTGCAGGCTCAGCCACCTCGGGTTTCTCTAGATCTTTCACGTCTTCTTTGGTGAGAAGAGTATGAACGAATTGATTCGTCCGCCCCAAGTCTTGGGCTTGTAATCTCGCATTGCGCATCTCCGCCTATAAAGGAATAGTTAGTGCGTTGGAGGGAATCTCTTTTCTCTTTTGGAAATTGCAGCCACATACCGACAATCGCTTCAAAATTTGATCCGTCGCGATAGGCGCCAGAAAGAATGACCGTTGTTGCGGCATGGCGTTGGCCTGGCCATTCATGACCCCGTTATTAGCCATCATTCTACTGCCGTTGTTGCCCATTGCCGTGTTGCCGCCTGGCCGACCACGCATCTGAAGAGGCCCGTTAGGTATCATCATAGTCCCATTGGCTGGGTCCAGGTCGCCGAAATTCATATCCAGAACATTGTTGGTATTGCTCAAGAACCCCGCGTGCTCGACTTTGGCTGCAACCTTGTGATGGACCACTGTCTTTTGGTCCTCACTCACGATATCGATCCCGAGCTCTAAATGATCCGCCGTCTGTAGTTCATGAGGCTCCGATTCGCGGTTCTCCAGCGAGAGGCGCGCCCCGTTTACGAAAGTGCCATTCGATGATTTGACGTCTCGAATGTAGATTTTGCCATTTCGTTCCGCGTATATTTCTGCATGTTGCCTGGATAAAACTTTACTATCAAAAAAGCCGTTGGTAGCGGTCGGGACTGTCTTTTGGTTCGTCTGTCGACCAATTCTCAAGCTGTCGGGGGCAAATGGAACAGCGATGGTCTTCCGCTCAAATGTACCATTCAATGACAGCAGATATAGAACAGGTTGGCCAGGGAGGAACTGTTCAGAACCCACCTGACCACGCATTATGTGTTGCTGCTGTAGCTGAATCATCTGATTCTGGCCAACGCCTGGCTGAATACCGTTATGGGGGGCTCCCATGCCGTTTGATCGGTGGTGAGGTAGTCTGGAGTAGTCAGATTGTATCTCCGGTTTGCCGGTTGGCCACGAGCCCTTTGGCTGGGGCCGTTTGCGAGGCCCGGTAGAATTAGACCACTGGCTAAGATCAGACGCAGTTGTGAGAGATGTACCGTTCGATTGCGAACCATTCGTAGCAACAGAAGTGTTGGATGAGTTGGAAGACAAGGATGAGCCGGAACTGGTTCTCGAGAGCTGTTTCCGCGGTGCGAACATGCCTCTCACTTCGTCAGGGTCCATCGGATTATTTCCATTAATACTTCCCCATACTGGTCGGGAAATTTGAGGGAAGGACGGGGGGCTGGCCACTGCGGTCATGAGGAAGGTTCAGACGTGACTTGTGTCGACGAAGCGGTGCACTCTGTGGATATTGATGATGGCAGCTCGTTGGACAACTAAGCAAGAGAACCTCACAATTCTCTCACTGGACTCTACCAAAATCGAGTGTAGACGCCTCAAGAATTAGGACGAACCTTCGGAGTGCTAGGCGCCCGTCGTGTTTCGATGATGAGATGTGGGAGGTTTTGGAAGTCTGATTGTAAAAAAAAAAAAAAAAAAAAAAAAACCGTTAGCAGAAGCCGTTGAGAATGGTCTGGACTCGCCGTATCCAGTCGCTTTCTAGAAACTAAAGCAGTAACAACCATCGGTCAACCAGGCAAACAGTTTTGTCAGCCGATGAGAGTGTGACCTACCGGGAAGGGCGTTCAATCGAAAGACGATGGGATCTGGCGCGTTGTCCAGGAAGCTGGTGTGGGGAGAAGCTGAGAATGGGAAATTGGGACTCCGAGTCTGGCGCAGGCCCCCTCTCCAGCTAGGCTGTGATGTGTTCAGTGGAATGAGAGCCACATACAGTGCCGGACGCGAGGGGCATTTTCACCAACCACCGATAGGATATTTCGTCAAGAACCAGAGTCTTTTTCCCATCAGGATTCTTGATTTACTATACTTAGTTTGATAAGACCTAAGCGATCTCGGAACTACTTGCTAGAGCCATCGATGGGCCTCATGATCATTACTCACGTGATGACATCTACAGTGCACAACGCTGCCAAAGCCGCCGATACTTACTGTGGGGGGCAAGTACGGGATGTAATAACGTTCTTCCGGAGGCCCTCTCCGGCCAATCATGCGCGTCCATTTTTACTGGAAGCTTCACAGGGTCTTGACTTCTCGAGTCGTCAGAATGGTGAAGTGGCAGTACATAGGCTCCAAGACGTTGATCAGTCCAAACTCGTCGCTCGACGAATTATCAAGTTGGTCGCGAGCACAATGCCTCCCGTTGCAGCAGTTCCCACTGGCGGCCAACATGGTCCATCAAATCTTGACAAGTGTATGCTCCAACCATCTGATGCACATTACTTGAAAACTAACACACCCATCTACAGTCAAAATGGGTGCCATGATGGGTGGAAGTACGTAGAACCCCCCGGACTTTATCCTCTGTTGACTCTCTGCTGACATTTATGAAGCTGTTGGAGTTATAATGGGATTCATTTTTGGTATGAGCTTGTCGCCTCGCTTGCGTTCGCACATCCTTGAAGGCTAACTTCAGCCAGGAACGGTCAACATTTTCCGATACGGCGCTGGGACACAGGGCATCATGAGGACACTTGGACAGTACATGGCCGTGTCTGGAACAACCTTCGGGTAGGACTTGAAAACAATTGCCCATATTATCGATGCAAGCTTACATTGTTGCAGTTTCTTCATGTCCATCGGCTCCGTTATTCGATCAGATGCCGACCCTAAGCTACACGAAATATACTCGCGAGCACAAAGACGACCGATCGTTATGATGGCGAATCCTGCTTGGCGAAAGGCCTGAAGGTCAGGCAGTACTCATATATCTTACATACTCGTCGATGTTAAAATCACGTCATACTACCTCAGCAGCAACTCTTGTACGATATACAAAAGCGACTTATTCACAGTGTCTCATTACAGTTTCGCATATGCGGGTGATTTGTTCATATGAGAGAAAAAAGGACTAATGAGAGTGATACCATAAGCGCATTTGTAGGTCCAAGCGACAGCACCAATACAATATCTCCGCTCGCAGTCATCGTCGCAGGCGCTTGCCAGGCATTTAGTGGGATTGGTTGATACGAGGTGAACTTGTCCAGCATTTGTCTTTAATTCTCTTTTTTAGTTGACTCGTTGGTCATGCGGCACACAACGTTGTTTAAACTCGGTCTGAAGCACAGCAACAGCTTGGCTACATGACTTAAATAAGCCACCAGCAGCTGGCATCTTCATCATTATCAATCTGGGCCGTCGTGCACAGGCTTCTGCAACAGGCGGGCGCAGCCCCGTACAGCCCTCTCCGCATATTATTGATCTTCAGCGGGGCTTTGGCTCTTGTACAACTCCGATCATGCAATGGCATGACATGACTTGGCTGTGTCTGCTGCTTCCTCGTCGTATGACTTACCACAGCAGCACGCATCAATCCGATCCTGGAACAGAACTAACAGAACACGCATGGGGGGTTCCTTCCCATGCCAACCTGTCATTTATGACTTGCTTCTACACGAAATACAGAGCAGCTCTTTGTTTTTGTTTTTTTTTACCCTATTCTCCTTTTTTCCTTTTCCCTTTTTTCCTCTGGGAAACCCTACAGGCCTTCAGAGCTTGGTTGTCGTGCGTCTACGCGCGCCAGAAAGAATTAAGCCAGGGTAATGCTGTCACACGCCAGATTGAAGCGAAGTGTCTTGCTGTCTTCTTTGCTAAGCGTTGAACTCTGCAGGTCGCATGGCAACCATGGTCGAGATTTCCCCAGACGAATCTGCCATGATAATGTGAGTACGTAAACACGCAGCAACGGATTGCTAAATACGCAGCAGCAACTAGGCCTAAAACAACAGCGGAATTTTCTATATATATATTTTATACTCCGTTCGGAGTATAATTAGGTATATTCCCGGTGCCACACATAATAGTGCCAGACTATGTATGGTATTATCCAGCGGCACTCCGGCTATAATAGATAGCTTGAGCATTACGAGGAGTAGCGAATAGTTGCTGCTGCGTATTGAACAATGCGTTGCTGCATGTTTACGTACTCCCAACGATGTGAAGCCTGCCACAATATCTACTTTCTTGGCGGAGAAGCGCGGCCTTATGCTGCCATTGCACAGCTGGCTTTCCTCTTCTGCCGTTTCTTGCAGGTCGAAAATTACATTTGCTCTGCATGGTTTTCTCTGTTGTTTTCTCTTTGGTTGCGGCCGCAGAAGCAAAGCCGAGCGTGGGCCAGGCGAAGAGACTGGCGAGGAACTGCTATATATGTCGCCGTACCTTTCATAACACGAAGGCAACCTACAAGAGAACAATTGCAGCTATTGATGGACCACGACTTATTCGTCTACAAATCTTGGAGGAGGGCTCACACAAAGCAGGACAAACGGGTATGCTCATTCAAAATCTCCCCTCCGCCTTGCTCATTTATGAATCAGACCTCGAATGGGGGTATGGCTTACCACGACATGTTTCAGAAAGTCCTTGCTGGGAACTTTACTTGCCCCAGTGCTGCCTCTTTTCCTACGCGACAACCCTCTGCAAAATGGATATCCATGGAGTCTGCTGAATTCAACTACAGACTATTATGACCACTACCCACGGACTGGCGTGATACGCCCGTACGACTTCACCATCAGCCGAGGACTCATCGCCCCGGATGGTTATGAGCGCGAGGTTCTTTTAGTCAACGGCGCATTCCCCGGCCCCCTAATCGAGGCCAATTGGGGGGACACTATCCAGGTGACGGTTCATAACAACAGTACGCAGACCGAAGAAGGCGCGTCCATGCACTGGCATGGGTTTCTTCATCGAGGCAAGCCATGGGAGGATGGTGTTCCAGGCATGACTCAGTGCCCTATCCCTCCGGGAAAAAGTTACACCTATTCTTTCGAAGCTGAATTATACGGGACATCATGGTATCACTCGCACTACTCGGCACAGTACGTAGGGGGGCTCGTTGGCCCAATGGTCATTTACGGGCCGCGAATCAAGCCCTACGACATTGACGTCGGACCCATTATGTTGTCGGACTGGTACCATCGGGAATACTTTACACTGGTAGAAGAAACAATGAAGCCCAACAGTCGCCCCTTCAAGTCGGATAACAACTTGATCAACGGAAAAGCCAACTTTGATTGTTCAATGTTGCCATCGGAAGACAAAACGCCCTGCCGGAGCAATGCCGGCATCGCCAAGTTCAGATTCAAGCGCGGCAAGACTCATCGCCTGCGACTCATCAACACTGGCGCCGAGGCACTCCAGCGCTTCTCCATCGACGGGCACACCATGACTGTCATCGCCAACGACTTTGTCTCAGTCAAACCCTACGACACCAAAGTCGTGACTCTCGGCATTGGCCAGCGAACCGACGTGCTCGTGAAAGCTGACGGTGTCATCGACGCCTACTGGATGCGCAGCAACATTTCCGAGGCATATAGTGCGGCAAATGTCTATTTGGCTCGCGCATCAATTCACTATGACGATGCAGACGACTCCAAGGAGCCACAGTCGCAGGCTTGGGATGTCCCCGACCCCAAAACGTGTGCAAATGATGACTTGGCCCTTACTAAAACATTTATGAAGCGAAGGCCCATTGAACCGGATTTGACGTATGACATGGAGGTGAAGATATTCAAGAATGCAAGCAATGTCACGTTGTGGTCCCTTGACGGCGTGACCTTTCGAGCAAACTACAATAGTCCAACATTGCTACTAAGCGCCCTGGGAAACTACACCTTTGAAAAGCAGTGGAATGTCAAGAACACGGGTGCCGCAAAGAGCGTTCGTGTGAATCTCATTAACAACACGCCCGTGGCGTACGTACATTTTTTTCATTCATTACTCCAGAATGGGTGGCAGAACGGACACAGACAAACTGCTGACACGTACATACATGACCAGGCACTCTATGCATCTGCACGGATTCGGCATGTACGTCCTCCACGAAGGACCCGGCAACTGGAATGGCACCATCATCAACAGAGACAATCCTCAGCGTCGCGATGTCGTGCAAGTCCAGAAGAACGGCCATCTTGTGATTCAGTTCGATGCGGCATCGAATCCAGGTATGTCTCACCCCCGGAGTACCAGTGCTCCCTGATCGTGCAGAGGACACATGACTGACGTGACGAAATGCAGGCGTTTGGCTATTTCACTGCCATATAGTCTGGCACTCTTCCGCGGGGTTCCTCGCACAATTTCTCACCAACCCGGCCAAAGTCGCCCAGTTCCAGCCCAGATTGCCTCAGGTTTGTGACCGAAACGTGTCGACAATGGGGCGATTGGACGCATACAAATATCCCAGACCAGATTGACAGCGGCCTGTGAAGGGTTGGCTGAACCACGAAACTATGATGGAGCTTGGTTCATGTGCATGCTGTTTATCTTCAGACATGGGACATGATGGGATGAACATGTTAGTGCACCACACAAATTCAACAGATTGTTCATCGACGCCTTCAACGTGTGGCCCACCACACTATTCTCCCTGTCCGCTTGATTGATACTGTGATGCACTACAGATATCATCACAGGTGGTCAGTCCGTTCATGTGAAATTTTTTTTCCGAAGCACTGTACTCGACCCAACGCCGTATGTGAAACCCGATGCTTTGTTTTCACCATGCCAGCGTGATGAGCGCTTTTTACAACGATGGCTTTTCATGTTCGATTCTAGTGTCTTTGCCGGGTGCTTCTGGCTCAACTAACTTTGAATCATCGTCCTGCGTGACTGGTCGCGACTTCTTGGGCGTCTCATTAAATTGCTTCACCTCATCCACCTTGTCTGCAGGAGTCGGTGAGCCCTCGGCAGCGCCAGCGCCGGCGCCAACAGAAGCTTGTGCAGAGGCAGCGTCCTTGGCGTCCAATTTCTCTGTTTCGGAATCAAAGGCACTTCCGTATTCACTGCCCGAGTCTTCTTCAAATTTTAGTGCCGATTCCACGCCCTCGGCCAATTTGTTGACTTCGTCTTTTACCTCTTCTCCTCGCTCCTTGGCACTTTGAAGCTGCCGTTCAGCTTCTTCGTCGCCAACAAGCTCCCGCCAATACGTCTCCAACTCTTCTCGCCAGCCCAGCTCGTCGGCCAGCTTTCGGATTCCGTCATCGCAAGAGCCCAGCTCTACGACATCGTCTGCCCTGCCGCCGAGACTACCAACCCTCTCCATGTTGAACAGCACGCGAGGCTTGCCCGGTCTCGCCATGTTCGGCAGCCCGGCGAATGGATAGACGGTCAAGCTTGTTCCCAGAATGAGGACCACATCTGCCATGGCGATTTGGTGCGACTTCTCCCCAAACGCTGGTGGGAGCGGCTCCCCGAAGAAAACGATATCGGGCTTCACTATTCCGGCGCAGTTGGGTTCGTTGCAGCGGGGGACCATGCCGCCAAGGACATGACGCTCCATCTCTTGGTCGGGAAATTGCGTCTTGCACTCAATGCATCTCTGTGTCGCAAAACTGCCGTGAGCCTCAACGACCTTGTCGGCTGGGACCCCGGCCCGCCTCTCGAGACAGTCGATGTTCTGGGTGAAAAGCATCTGCAGAAGACCCTTTTGGGCAAGCAAAGCGATGAAGGCATGCGACACGGTCGGGTGGAACTTCCCAGGGTACAGCTCCTGCGCGAGGACGTAGAACGGTTCTGGGTGTCGGCGGAAATAGGATATATCGAATACGGCCTCGGCGTAGGGCAAATTCAGCCGCGCGAGGTTGCTGTATAGCCCTGTCTTGGGGGAGCGGAAGTCGGGTACTGCGATTTCAGATTAGACCGGACATGTTCCCGAAATTTTCTGGCTTTTTTTTTTTGCACATGCGGCGCGAACAGTGGAATCGGTGTTCCGCGATGAACAGGATATATCTACGCACTTCCCGCGGCTGTGGACACTCCAGCACCCGTCAACACGACAATTCTCTTCTTGTCGCCATTTTTGATATAGTCTGCCACCGCAGATAGTGACCTGTCCGTCAGAGTCTCAGGGGGGACAGCATCGTCAACGATGGTCGACTCCTCTTGGCCCATTCTGTGACGGAGCCAGCGTGGGAGCCGGGAACTTTGATGGTTGCGATCGCGGCGTCTTCGGCCTATTTTGGCGGCATGCCGAAGCTGTGATGATGCTAATGTTGTTGTGGGCCGTTTCGCGATATCTCTCGGTCCCGGCTTTTTCTTGCTTGTATTTCTTTGCCTTGGACCTGTGGCGGTTGGCGAACGCGGGGGGTTCTTGCTTGGGCTTTCCACCCCCCACCACTGTTGCATCATCCCTTTAGGTGCCGTAAGGGAGCAAGCAGGTAGAAGACCCACTTCTTCTGGATACGCAAGAGATACCTTGCGTCAGCCAAAACAACAGGCGTGGCTGCGTTGTGTGCGATGTAGCGATTTGTACCCGGCCAGATTGCTGTTACTTCTATCATAGGCCAAATAGCGTGCAGGATCAAGTAGCTCATATATACCCTTATCCTGATTGGCCCATATCCCCACAAGTGACCAGCTTGCTCCCTTACGGCACCTAAAGGGATATGGTGGTATCTTATCGATAAGATGTTCATTGCAAATTGAGGGGCATCATCAGCAAGTGTACTACGGCTACTGAATTCGCACCAACAAGAAAAAAATTAAATTAAGAAATTTAAAAAATAAATAAATAATAATAATAAAAACGTGGAATTGCAATTTCCACGTTAGCCTGCTGTGAGCGGCTTGTTTTGTGCCGGTCCGAAGTTCAGTCGCGAGATTCAAATTGCTCCATGGCGGGCTGGAGTTGCATCATGAATCATTTCCTATTCGTAACAATATCAACGCCAAGCAATGCCCGTATCGACGCCCCCAGACAAATCATAGTTTACCGCCTCTTTATAACTTTTATGAATTGTTTCTTATCCGTGTCGCTCTCTCGCCTGAGCAAACTGCTCCTCTTGCAAACGGGCGAGCTCTTCCATGGACATGCCGCTGCTAGCGAATTTATCCGCCTTCTTCTCTCGGCCCTAGTGTATCACACCATGTGAGCGAAAATCAATCAATGTTGGCGATGATTACAGCGCACCTTCTGTGTTTCCTTGTGTTCTGCAGCAGCTTCCATGACGGCAGGGACATAGTCCGAAAATCCAAGCTGCTCGAGCGCCTTGGTGATGTGGTCACATGCAATTGTCTTTTTTGCTTCCTTCTCCGAGATCTCGTTTGCCTCTGAGGAGATGAGAGTGATGAACTCAACGCAGCACTCTATAAGAAGGTCCCTGGCCTCTCTGGCGAACGCTACGCCGCCTTGTGCTGGGAGAATTTCACCGACAATCTTTTGGACAGTGGCTGTGGAGCATTGGTTTGTTATCGATCAAGGGAACACAAATGATGACATGGAGGTTTTGAGAACTCACCTTTGGGCAGAGACAAGTCATCATTGCCTAGAAAAGCGACTGGTCAGCTTGTGATTCGCATAGGATGTGAACGATGGGTGTAGCCGACGTGGACCACTGCCTGAATCTACTGCAGCCCAGTATCGATCCTGCGCGGGGAGAGAAGGCATTGAAAGAGAGAGAGAGAGAGAGACGAGAAGAGAAGAAAAGAAAAGGTAAATCAGGATAACAAAGAGAGTGCTACATGTGCTTCGAGTTGGCATCGTTGACATGGGAAACTTGCCCCAGGAATAAAGCAGCTTCATATATCCGCCAATAGACGGAAGTCGAGGCAGTGGTTACAAACGCCAAAGCAGGCAGTCGCGTTGCAGCCTAACACACAACGTGGCAATCGACACAATGCCTGTGCGAGATATGGCTCTTTGTTCATGAATCAGTGAGAGCCAGAGGCAGGACGTTGATTGCAAACGCGCGCGCGTAAGCATCGATGGAGTGATGCACAGCCGATGAACTGGTCCAACGCAGCAAACAAGGGTGCGAGTACTGAGTGGCCGGCCGCATGTGCATCCTTGTGGTCTGAACCGATGGGAACACAGTTGTACCAAGTAGTGAAGGATGAAGAAGCAGGAATCATGTCACCGAGGCGGGATGCGCCCATGGTGTCAAATGATGTGATGTCTTACCTGCGAATTCGTGATCCGACATTTTATCGGATGTTGTGTATAGTGTCCAGAGGATAGAGACACAGAGCGCTGCAAGGCTCCGAAGAAATAGAAAAACAGACAAGGAGAGCTAATCAGACGTCAAAAGACAATGTTCAGAATAAGCATCTACTGAATAATGGCCTGCTTTCGGTAGTGGCTCCAGAGGTGGTGGTAATGCGAACAGCCGCGTCAGGACTTCTTGTTCGACGTCGATGCTGTGAACGACAGATTGACGCGCCACGATCAGTCGGACTTGGTCACCTGGGTAGTTGGGTGAGTAGTTAAGTGAGTGCAATGCCCTCTATAAAACTTACTATTATCAATGCTTCAATGTTTGGCCGGAACGGATTGGGGGCGACGGTTTGGTCAACCAGATATATAGATGGTGGGGCAGGGGCAGCGCAGCGCTTGCAAATATTATATGTAGACCGACCAGCTGACCTGAACGTGGGAGCAATGGGGACTTATACCTCGTTCGGGGGCACTTCTGGGCCCTGAAAAAGTACCCAGTACCGCTCACAGCGGGGCACCAGGGACTGGATCCAGCTGCCGCTGTGACCACTCACAGTGCTCCCTGCTGATCCATGCTCCAGTCTCTGTGCACGTGCCAGCGGGTCCTCCATGTAAAAACAACAGAAAAAAAATTTATTCATTTGTGTTTCCCTGCTCCTTCTTCCTAACAACAACGTGTAGCATCGAAGCTTCCATGAACTCTACAGTCTCGCCTCCGCGCCAGCGAGTCGAATTCACTCACAAAATCACCCATCATGCCTGGACTAGCTTTGGAAAGGTAAGAACCGCACCACCCACCTGCACGCGCGATTTCCCTTTTCAATGATGAGATACGTTGTCGCCCCAGTCTGAGGAGGTTCGACAAGCCTCTTTGCTGACACGACACGTCTTATGCCAATTAGACACTACTGATTCTATACCACACCTTGCACTCATGTTTGATTCCTCTTATTGATGCATTTCAAGCTGACAAAAGCTTCAGTTCGTTGATTAGACCCAACGTCCGCAACGTAAGGACCCTTTACGATACCGATTCTCATGGGCTGCTGTGATGCCTTTGCGCTATCTGGTACTATCAAATACCGATCAATCATGACGGAGAGATGTCGATAGCCTGAGCACAAGACTCAAAATCGCGTGGATTGGACAACCTCTGCGACGCGGGCAGGCTGACCTTGTCTTGACATAGGCTTATTGTATTGTCCCAACTCGACTGGTGTCCTGCCTAGCTGTTGTTGATTGACAAGGTAAGAAGAGTCTTGTTGTGCTTGTGATATCAAACCGTGATATGTTTGCTATGATGAAGAAACTTACATTCCATGCTAATACCGAACGCAAGAATGTGGAGTAAATTAAGAGCTTTTCATCTTTCGACTGACTGCAAACCTTCCTCGTTCATGTTTTGAACCTGCTTTGTTTTCTATGGAGTCCAAGCTAATACGCTGTTGAAAGTCGCAGATCATGCTCTCCTGTCCGCCCCTACTCTCGATACGAAGCCAATTCCGGTGAGTTCCATCTGGCCGTCGCGTTAGTGATGCATACAACATTGAGTTGGAATTCAACGTACGACAAATTGTGGCCGCTCAATCCTTTGTTGGGACTAGCCACGAATCTTGCAATTACATTGCCAGGTTGCTCAGGCTTAAGTAGTTGACCTTGCTCGAAGGCGTCGATGAAAGTGTCGTACTGCGCCTTGTCCATGGAATCCTGTCCAGATGAGCGAATCTGACCTTGCATGTCTGTATCAACCCTACCGGGTTCCACTGTGACGCTGGTAATGTCCTTCTCCTCAAATGCCAGATGCGTAGATAGTGAATTCAGGGCTGCCTTGGATGACCCGTAAGCACTCCAGCCCTGGTAGGCGCGCCTGGCTGCTCCGGATGACACCCACAGGATGCAGCCCTTGCTTTTGCGAATCTCGGGAATTGCGGCTTGGGCCTGGATGAAGTTGGCAGCGATTAATATTTGACAGAAATAATAAGAATACAAAAGTAATGAGAGATGTCATGATGTCCGATCGTAACCATACCATTGCCAAACAACTGAAGACGTTGACGTCATAAAGGTTTTTGAAAGCATCGATGGAAGTCTTTTCAAACTTTTCCGACACAAGAAGTCCGTGGTTGAGCACAAGACCATCCAGTTGGCCAAATGCTTCAACGGCCAAGTTGGTGAGCTTTCCTGGCATCTACTCCGTTGTGCGCACCAGTCAGCGTCGATGTGCATGTGAGCAGATGTCATCATATTTTTTTTTTTTTTTTTTTTTAACATCTGGAGCAACCCTTGAAGGCCGCTGCTTAACATTCTAGTTGGAGCCACGGAGATGGATGGGGAGACGATACCTCCGAATCGGTCATGTCACCTGCTATATATTCGATTTGTCCAGGATGTGCCCTTCTCAGAGATTCCAATGGTCCGGCCGAGCGAGCCGCCAGGACAAGCTTATGCGATTGACCGAGAAGGAACTTTGCGATGGCTGCGCCGAGGCCTCTGCTGGCCCCGGTGACAATGATGACTTTGTGTGGCATGATTGAGAAAAGTTGCCCTGGTATTTCAATAATCGCAGGTGCAAGTGCAAGTGCAAGTGCGAGATGAAGAAGGTCTTGAGTGTTGTGGAAGAAGCAAGACTTTTTTTTTTTTCGCTGTGGGTGCGGGCGTCTGTTGAAATTTGAAGATAACCCCCGTCTCATTCATGGTGGGCGACTTGACTTCCATTCGCGGACTTGTGAGGGTGGGGCCATGCGGATTTGTCGCTCTCCATTATTGATGCTTATTTGTGTGGGCCAAACGTGTTCCCTCGTTTTCTGACTTGCTTGGACTTGGATCATGAATGGTGTGGGAGAAATAGCTGTGGTGGATATTGTGCACGGTATGACCAGTTTTTTTCCCACCAGGACGCTTCACTTGTAGAGTTCTCATTCAAGAGGGGAAGAAAGAAATGGCTGTGATGAAACACCATGGCCACCAGCGCCGTGGTAGGCGCCGGGATGATCGGCCTCTCCAGTGTCCACAGCTTGTTACCTACCCAACAAGGCAACGCCTGGATCAAACCATCCATATGGGTCGACTTCTCCGCCCGAGCTCTCTTTGCATCAGCATCCGGCTGTGCAGGGAGTTTCCTGACGAGAAGGTGGCTCAGCCATGATCGCCAGCTGGAGGAGATGGGGGTTCGCCGTATTGCCTAGCTAAGCAGCGCGTCCCTCGATCTCGAAATTGGTCAAAATTTTGAAAAGGCCGCGCTCATAGCAAGACCATTCGCAATCGTGAGATATCCTCCGAGCTGGCCATACAACAGCCCCCAACTACGATCTGCCTCCATTGTCCACGCGACTGTGTCTCTCTCACAGCCCCGGCGAGTTGCTCTTCCCAAGGCACTACTTCTCCTCTCTTCACGTCCTCGGTAATATTGCCCGGGACTTCCCACTTCTGCGAAGTAGTATTGTACACCTCACCATTCGTTCCATCGGGATACAAGACCAATGCCGGCCACTCCTCTGCAAGTCCCCGGCGAACCATGTCTCGCACGGCCGCTTCGTATCTCTTGAGTATCGAGGGCAATTTCCACACCTTGGTGCAGTTGATGCCCACGCCCCATGGTACAGACCTAGCCAGGCTCGAGTCCAACATTGCCCGCAGCGCCTCCTCCACGGTTTCGCCAGTCGGAAGAAGAGCCTCGCCATCGCCACCGCCATCGCCGGGGTAGAGACAGGACATCCAGAAAGGAAGCCCCGACAGCTCCGACACGGAATCGAGAGCTCTGCGCATGGCGACGATCTCGTCCACGCGCGGAATGGTCTCCATCGCGACGTAGGCTACCCGGGAGGATATACGCGGCACCTTTGCGAACAAGGCCAGCCTCTCGCGATGCCACCGGTACAGCGCACTCTGCGAACCATGCTCGTCGTCGTATCTGCCGCTGTACTCTTGACTGGGGACCATGCAGGCGCCGTAGGGACCGAGGCTCAGCGCGACGGAGCCACGGTGCTGCCGCGTGGCGCTTTCCGCGACGGCGACTGCCTTTTCTAGTAGGAATCGAGGAATCTCGCTGGTTGCGATTCCTGCGGGGAACGCGTCCGTCTTGGTGTCGTTGAAGCCCTTGATGGAGACTTGGTACGTTGCCGTGAGGAGAAGATGGACGGGGACTCGCCCGAAGTCGGATTGGCAGCGTAAAAGGGTTTCGGGGTCGGACACGAGCAGGTCGCTTGACCAGAGGGGCGTGGATGGACCGAATGTGATCTTGTACTTTTGTTCCAGGGAAGTACCGAGTCCGCCGTCCAGTATGAGGATCGGCGCCATGGTTTTTTTTTTTTTTTTTTTTTTTTTTTTGGCGTTTGACGCAGTGACGAGTTGGATTTTTTTTTTTTTGCAGTCTTATTAATAACTCATCGTGCGGGCGGCCTGGGAACGCCCCACTGATGCAAGTTGTTGCAGAAGTTGGCACCAATCGAGGCCTCTTCTTGTGATGCAACCCCTCTCTGGGTTGCCACCATCATTGACGACATGAAAGGGTTCGATCATCAAGGAACTATCATTACTTGCGGATCAGTCATGCTGAGCTGATATCGTGGACGCCATGACAGATGTATGTATGTACATACATTGAGCCCTCCAATGGCGCCCCACAACCCTGGAAAGTATGTAATTAGTAAGCCTCATGTAAACATGCGTGTTGCACGGCGAGACGACCACTTCCGGCTGAAAGAAAAACTGTTGAATTTTGTTCCTTGACTCAATCAGCCCCCCCGTCCCGATGGATTTCATCCCAAGTATGTAAGTTGAAAGAAGAAACTCTGAAAAAACTCCGTCCTGGGAGTAAACTCCGTCTCCGATGGGGGTTCCCGACGGGCGCAAGAAGTGGAACCTGCGTGCCTGCCTCGGCATTGCGGTTAATAAGTCCCGCTGTTTTATCAAAACTCCGTCGTGCAAATCTTTGCAGGGACATGAATCTTGCGGACGGCGTTTCCCCGTGGTGGCGGACTTGGACTCCGCCTCGGGTCAGATGGGGATGGCAAGGCTGGGGGCGGAACGCAGTGGCAGGAAGACGGAGAAGAAGGCAGATTATAAATCGACAACCTGGATTCGGATGGGGGTTGCATCATCCTGGGTTGGCAGGATAAGTAGATGACGTTTTCGCTGCCTACGAATGAAGTCATAGCTGCCTCTTTCGTCATATATATATATATATATAAAACACACAATTCCCATCTCAACACGTCTTGAATAAAACCCTACCTCAATTCCCGTCTTGCTTGAGACATCTCCCGCCTCAACTACAGTACAATAAATAAATAAATAAATAACAAACGAAAACCACTGCCACAATGACCGCCAACAAGACCCTAGTCTACAAGAAGGTGCCCAAGGGGTTCCCCGTCGCCGGCGAGCATCTCGTCGTGGAGAATCGCGACATCGATCTCAACGACGTTCCCAAGGGCGGCCTCGTCGTCCAGGTCCAGTATGCCTCGTTCGATCCGTACCTGCGTCCCAAGATGCGCGACCCCAGCATCAAGTCGTACGCGCCGGCTTTCCAGCCCGAGGAGCCCGTTGCCAACGACACCGTCGCCAAGGTCTTGAAGAGCGACCACCCCGACTTCAAAGAGGGTGACGTGGTCAAGTCTTTCGGACCCATCGCCGAGTATGCCGCCATTCCCGATCCCAAGGCTCAGCAGGTGTTGAAGATCCAGAACCCCCACGGCTTGGACTTGGCCGTCTTCCTTGGTGCGTTGGGCATGCCCGGCCTGACTGCGTGGTCCAGCCTGTACGAGATTGGCAAGCCCAGCAAGGGCGAGACCATCTTCGTCAGCTCTGCTGCCGGCGCCGTCGGCCAGATCGTCGGCCAGATTGCCAAGAAGGAGGGCCTGACCGTCATCGGGTCCGTCGGATCCGACGAGAAGCTCGACTTCATCACCAAGGAGCTTGGTTTCGATGCCGGCTTCAACTACAAGAAGGAGTCGCCCGAGGAGGGCTTGAAGCGCCTGGCTCCCGACGGCATCGACATCTACTACGAGAACGTCGGCGGTGAGCATCTGGAGGCCGCTCTCAACCACATCAACGTTCACGGAAGAATTGTTTTCTGCGGAATGGTACGTTTTCCATCCCCGGATAATTTTCTAGTCTCCTTCTTCTTCTTCTTCTTCTTCTTCTTCTTCTTCTTCTTCTTCTTCTTCTTCTTCTTCTTCTTCCTCCTCTTTCCTTGTCGGAAAGAGTGCTAACGCCATCGACCAGATCAGCCAGTACAACAACAGCAACTCGGGCGAAGCACATGGCGTCCGAAACCTCATGAACGTCATCAGCAAGCAGCTCACCATTCGAGGCTTCATCGTCACCAACCCCGCATTCGGTCCGGCTTACTACCGAGAGCACCAGGAGAAGCTGCAGCAGTGGTTGGCAGATGGCAGCTTCAAGGCCAAGATGCACTTCACCGAGGGCATCGACCAGGCTGCCGAGGGCTTGATAGGCATATTCGAGGGCAAAAACTTTGGCAAGGCTGTTTTGCGCATCAGATAGGCCGGGAATGAACAAAAGCATCCATCCGATGGAATGGGGCAGGCTCGGTTAAAATGGTTGGCTTGGTTGGATGAAAATTGAAATGATATGACTACTTTCCCAGATATTGATTGTATTGCGTCCTCTGGTCCGTGGTGAGGTTCGATACGCGGGCATGCCGCAAATTCCATGTAAGATGATTGGCCGTGCTATCCTGAAAGCGAAGCCGTAAGCTTAACCATTCAGATGCAAGCACTCCGTAACCTCCTCAAATTATCGCGACGTTTATGTCCTGTAGGGTACGCCCACTCGTCGGGGAACAGCAGAGGAGCCGTTGTACCACTTGTGATGCTTTCCAAGGCGAATTGACAGTTCACTGACGGTGCTCATGTCTGCATTGTGCGTCCTCAATTCTTCAGAGGCTGGCGATTGATCGAGCAGAAGATCCACCCATCTCGTCTGACTGTCGGATTATTGGGAATCTAGGCCGTTGTAGTGTACCGCATCCTGACATCTTACAAAAAAGGTCACATCACAAAATTTGGCCTCATCTGACATGAAATAAACTGAACCGTCAAATCACAACAAGACTGCGCCAACGTTACTATATATTGAGCACTGTAGTACATTCTCTCATGATAACAAGTCTTTGCTATCCTCACATCACGAACAGCAAGTTGGTATCTGAAACCGTGTTAATTAAGGATTGATTTACGGATCAGAGGGATCCCAGAGATGCCAGACTTACCCAAAGGATGGCTGCATGACAGCTGCGGTTTCTGCGTATACTTGGACGCAAGGATGTCTCGAATGCTGTTGAGTAACTCCACATAGCTTTGCTGGCGATTCTTTGTCAAAGCATTGATGAAAGCCCATGACATAGCACCAGTAGCTTGGTTAGCAATTGTCGCATCGGCGCTGATGGTCTCCGTCAGTAGTCGCGTCAAAAGTCAAAAGTTGTCGAGTCGAAAGCACTTACGATGTTTGATCATCTTTACTTCCAGACCACATGACAACATCGGCCGGGGACGTCCTGGTATCCTTGGTCTTGTTGTAGGCATCATCGCCTTTCAAGGCAGTCTTGGCGAAACCAAAGACAGTGCTAGCCATGCCAACAATATCACCTCGAGCATAGGACCCCAGAGCACTGAGGAGACCCTGACCGGCTTCTTTAGCCAAATTGGGCTCCTTCAGTACACCCTTGGTTGAGTACACATATGGTAAGTCCATGGCGGTAGCCGAGTGGCAGGAGTCGAAGATGGCAGTCAAACGAACACCAGGCTGAAGAGGTCTGACCAGCCGGAAGTGAATCTCGTCATCCACTATGTGTCCTGCTTGCTGATGGTCGACGGGGTAGATGACCTCATCGTACCCATCATCTTCGTCACCATCGAGATCTTCTGTTTGGCCGCCGTGACCTAGTGAATGTCAGTCAGTACAAGCCTGAATCCCTCGGGGCCCATCATTGCTCACCAGAGAAATGGAAAAACAGTGAGTCGTTGGGGCGAGCATCCTTGACAAGCCAGCCCATGGCACGAAGCATGTTGTCCTTGGTGGGCCGCATAACCGGGTTTTGCTGGTCATCTGTCAAAATGACCATGTCTTCCTTTTTGTAGCCATAAAAGCTCATCAAGAAGTTGGACACGTTATGTACGTCATTAATGCATCCGCGGAGTTCTCCTTTTTGGCCAAAGTAGTTGATACCAATCAGCAGAGCCTTCCGTTTACCCGTACAGTTGGAATACTGAAAGGTATAGCCTTGAGGAGCGCCGTGGCCAAACTGCTGAGGAGTGGTGGGAGGAGGAGGTCCAGCCTGCGTACGAGTTCCAGGATTTCCATGATTTCCATAATTTCCTGGTCCCTGTGGGGGATAACCATATCGATCGTAGCCGGATGGCGGTGGTTGAGAAGGCGGAGGACGGCCGTATTGGGGCTGCGGGGGTTGACCGTATCCCGGAGGAGGGGGACCATAATGACCATGATGACCCTGGGGAGGGCCGTAGTTGCCCTGAGGCGGGCCGTAATTGCCTTGAGGCGGACCTTGAGGAGGGCCACCGTAGTTTCCATAGCCATAGCCGAATCCTGGACCTTGGCCCGGAGGAAAGCCGCCTCCTCCGCCGTGATGCTGTTGGGCCCCGTAATGGCCTTGGCCCGGATATCCTGACATGATCGCTTCGTTCGCGGATTATAAGAGTGCAATATATATATATAGGGGATGGCCAAGCGGCACGGCCAGGAGTCAGGACACAGGGGGCGCGAAGTTGAAGAGTTGAAGAGTTGAAGAGTCGAAGTTGGGACACTGGCGTCGCCTTGCGCTAGGTCGACTGGTTACTGAATTTAAGGCACTGGACCAGGTGCAACAGGTGAAAGCCAAGGCGGACCAAAGAGGCGCACTACAGCGCGAGAGGGTCAGAGCGGCGGGCGAGGGGGCGCAGATATGTAGATGTGGGATGGGAAGAGGAAGAATGAGATGCTGCAATGTTCGTTGCGCGCACGAGGTTGAAGGACTATGTTGCGTGTGCCCCGCTCAGCCGCCGCCGCCGCCGCCCTCGCCCTCGTCCTCGCCCCCACCATGATTGCTCAGCCTCGAGGTTTCGCACGTCACGACTCGCAGGACTCTGGCAGCCCCCCCCCCCCCACTATTACCCCAACCCCGATTGGGAAAGGCTCCTGGAAGGTGCGACGCGAGAATGAACCTGCCACCTATTTGAAACTGCATGTAATACTCCGCAATACACTTGTGGTCTTTGGAATATGGTGGGGTAAGCATATGCAGCAGTCTCTCACCGCCTGCCCAATTGGGGCTTCTCAGGCTCCACTCTGGACCTTCACTTTTGGAGTCTTTGATAATACTCCGTAGATCCGAGATTTACATGTGTATGAACCCCCTGCATTTCCTACAGAATCCTACCCTACGGAGCACGGAGGATGGAGAACGAAGCAGTGTGTGGGGGAATTGCGGGGTGTTGTCCCGAGGATCATTGCCTCAATTTGATCTCGCCTGCTGTCAATCCTACCCATGGCGGCTCCTACCCATGGCGGCTCGTGGCGCCGCGGTTGACAGTTTGCGGTGATCCAACCCGACTGGAGCTGTCCGCCGTCGAGGAATATATCATGTACTATGTCAGTCACTCAGTCACTCACTCCCGTTTCGTTCTCTCCTTCGAACTTGGCGGCGTACGGAGTACAGGCCTGCCTCTATCCATGTTTTCCCCATATCGTCCACGTCTGTCCTTTGACGCTTGACTTTCAAACTGCTACTACAAGTGTGCGACCCGGCACTGCACACAAAGGTACAATTAACATGTCGGTCCAGGGCATGCCGAACCAATATTCCGACGTGGGATACAGCGGCTCTTCATCATGGCAGGGTATGTACATCCCGATTTCCCCCAGAAGTTGCAATACAATAATCAGTTTGCTTACCCGGCCTCTGCCATTGCAGGATACCGACAAGGCTACGGTGGCCACGACCATTACCAACATGGTCAGAATCAAGGCGGTCCTACATCGAGCCAGCAGGGCAACGCCGGGTCGCCCCAGCCACCATATCATCCTCCTCCGGACAGGCCACCTTTGCCCCAAGGCTGGGTGCCTCTCTTCGACCATCGATATGGGCATTGGTACTACGTAGAAGAGGCGACCGGAAGAACACAATGGGAAGCTCCTGGATCCTCCGCACCGACGCCGATGCAGGGCGCTCCAGCTCCCGACCGAGACGGGTACGGTGCGCCGCCAGGTCCGCCCAGCGGCGGCGCGTACGCTGGCTATGAACAAGCCGGGACGCAGGGCGGTTGGATCCTTCCGTCAACAAAGGACACGATCATCTCGGAAAACAATTCAATGGCTTGACATGATAGTAACGGCAGGTCTGCTCAAGGAAATATGTAAACGTTCATAATTATGAAGCTTCTGGGCATGTCACGCCCGAGTCCCAAGACTAATAATACTCATCGAATGACCACGGCACGCCAAAGTCTAAACCTACCCCTGTTCTTCAGCTGATGGAACGAACACGTACTCCTGAATAGATGGAAAGGAGAGCAGCGTAGAAATGCGACTCGGAAAGGACTGCCACGAGTAGGTGAGAAGATTGTGGTCTCCCGGCAAGTAAAATTGACAACCTCAAGCCACTTCTAGTACCCGTTGAGTACCCGTTAAAGTGGACCGGGCCGCCGTCTCGGCCTAGGACAGCGGGAATTTAACGGAACCAACTGAATTGATTAGTAGCCGGAGTCATTTCGACTCCGCTCGCGACACACGAACGATGCATCTGCGATCTGCGCTGGTAGGAAACTGGGCAGGCACGGAACCTTGGGTCCAACTTCTCCCACGTACATATCGTGTGTGTGCAACAACTTCTCGAAGTCGACCCACTTGAAGCGCCCGTGTCTAATAATAGACAGTGGCAAGACTATTTAAACAAACATGAGCCAATCCCGGGTTCTGGTCAAGGCACCCTGGACGAACCAACAAAACACCTTGCAGGAGAGGAGATGCATTGTGACCACTGTCTACATGTACACATGGAACGAACGACAGCCCACGGGTACGTACTGGAGGTGTTGACCTGCTCGGGCACCTGCTCGGGCATCCAAGCGTGAGATTCTTTACCAACATGCGGAATACTGCAGGGCGAATCGCCCTGCTCCGCCTTCCGATGCATCCAATGATAGGATAACTGGTGTTGGCCCTGTTGGCCGGTGCTGACATCCCCTCACTTGGGGAGGCCATGTCGAAACGTTTGGTTTATACATACCGAAAGAGCCATGTCGACTCGTTTATTACACTCATGGCCATTGCCCGCCTTTATGTTGAAGAAGCCGGCCCTGATGCTCCCTGGTGAAGCCAGATGAACTGCAGAATCACCATGTCTGTCAATGTGCGGGACTCGTCTCTGTTCAACTCGGCGTCCCAAGTATCGAAGCCCAGGGGGTTCCGGAAATGGTTCGGCAGAAGCCACGACCGGCCCAATGCCGAGTCCATTGTTTCTCCCCGGCCGGCAGCTCATAGCACTGAAACTCGGCAGGTTGTTCGCGGCTTGCCGAACCCATCGGGGGAGAGCAAATCACCCCCGCCCAGCTCACTTTGGGATCGGGCATACAAAAGTCTGACAGAGAACAATACCGATTTGGTCAAGGAGTACGCAAAGTTGCTGACTGGGGAGATACAGGAAGCTGGTGCGTCATACGCCACGTCCTCTCCCTTGTCATTGTGGGAAGCAAGAAAGAATTGCCTTTGCCTTTGCCTTTGCACACAAGAACTAAAGGCATCCATCAATTCTTTACACGAGAAACAAGGCTGATTTTCCGGCAGGCCTCCCTTCAGACCACCCGCACCAAGTCAAGCTCAAGTGCATCATCGATCGAGGCCTCGAGCGCCTGGAAAAGATCAAGACGAAATTCAGCATCGCTGGCCACGAACTCAACTTGTCCAACCAGATAGCCAACGCCGCGAGCCTGGCGAGGTGGGCCAGGGGGCTTGTGGCCGAGGCCGTCAAGGCTTCACCAGAGGCTTCCATCGCCTGGGCCGGCGTCTTCCTGATCCTGCTGCTGCTGACGAGCCCCAAGACGGCGAGCGAGGCCAACAGCGCTGGATTTAAAATATGTCACGACCCGCATGCGCTACTACGGCGCGATGGAGCCTTTGCTTGCGCGGCTTGGCCTGAGCTCTCGCGTGTCGAGCTCTTTGATGGAGGCAGCCAACAACGACATTGCCGCACTATATGAACATGTCATCGAGTTCCAGATCCGAAGTGTTCTGCGCTTCTACCGAAGTCAGCTCACAACCTATGCGCGGGACCTACTGACGAGAGACGACTGGAAGCAGATGCAGGACAGGGTCACCCATCTCGAAGAGATTGCGCGACGAGATTTGGACCAGATCAACGAGCTGGTCTCGAGGGAAGCACTGGACTCGCTCGACCACTCGAGCCGGGAAAACCTGAAAATCATGCACACGACTGCATTCCATTGCCGGCCAACACCTGGCTGTCGCAGAGGACCAGAGAGACATTGCGAAACAGCAACTCCAACTCCAAACGGCGGCATCCTGGCGCGCGCTCAGAGAAACGGAAGAAAAGTGCCACCAGATCTTCCGCCTCACCGGCAACGGCACGGATGCTACGTACGAGTGGTACAAGGATCGCATCGAGCCACGCGTCCCGGGAACGTGCGAATGGTTTCACGACCACGAGAGCTATCGCGAATGGTTGCGACAACAAGCCGGGCCGCTTCTCGTGACGGCAGACCCTGGATGCGGAAAGTCTGTGCTCGCAAAACACCTGGCCGAGGACGTGTTGCCGAAACCAACCACCGTCTGCTATTTCTGCTTCAAGCAGGGAGACCAGAGCACCACCCGCCAGGCCTTGTGCGCCATACTGCACCAGCTCTTCTCCCAGTATCGCCCTCTGGTAAGACACGCCGTACCAGAGTGCGGGAGAAATGGAACAGGTCTGATCGATTCGACTTCTGCATTGTGGAGCGTGTTGACGAGTTCCGCCCGGGATCCGGAAACAGGGCCCGTGACAATCGTTCTGGACGCAATCGACGAATGCGACGGCCCCGACTTTCAAGACTTGGTACGCAGGCTTCGGCGTCTGTTTGAACAGGAGAGGGAAAAGCCGAGCAACTTTGAAATGGCTCCTCACGAGCCGCCCATACGACAAGATTACTTCAGAATTCGAGGCATCAATCAGATGCGCCCCCCACGTGCACGTCTCGGCGAGCGAGATATCGGAAGCCATCAGCAAGGAAGTCATCCAAGTCATCAAGTACCGCATCGCACAACTGAACCTTCCAAGCAAGCTCAAGGACCACATGATCAGGCGCTTCCTCGAGGTACCCCAGCGCACATACCTGTGGGCTCACCTGGTGTTCGAACACGTGAGGACAAACCTCAAACTAATACCAAAGGGCTTCGACTCCATCCTTGAAAACCTCCCCAAAACAATCAACGAAGCCTACGAGTGCATACTCAGCAAGTCGCAGGACGACCCTATGGTGGGCAAGGCCCTGAGCATCATCCTGGCAGTCGTTCGGCCACTGCCCGTCACGGAGATGAACGTTGCGCTGAACATGTCGGAAGGCCTGCAATGCCTCGACGATCTGGATCTAGAAGAGGAGGACTACTTCACGGGTCGTCTCAGATCCTGGTGTGGACTGTTCGTGTCCATCTACCAGAACAAGGTCTATTTCCTCCACCAGAGCTGCAGAGAATTTCTCCTCGCCAAGTCGAGCTCGCGAGGCCAAATGGCGAGCCCCCCCCCCCGCCGCCTGGAAGCAATCCATCTCTCATCAATACGCCCACGCCTGCCTGGCAGAAGTCTGCGTGCTCTATCTTGACCTGCTCCATTTCGGCCGCCAATCTCGGGCCCGCGGGAAGACACGAGCCGCGCCGGCGCGCCGACTCCCGCGCTTTTCTAGACTACGCCGCCAGACACTGGGGGTTACACTACTGCGAATCCGGCATCGGCCACGACAGAACGATCTGGGAAAGGGCACTGAGAATATGTGATCCCAGATCAAAGGCTCACTTAGCATGGTCCAAGGCGTGCTCTGCCCGATTCCCCGCTCCTGTCTCCGTTGATGCAGGTCGCGAGTTGTCGGCCAATCAGCAATCATGGACCTGTTCCTCCGAAACAGGGCCAACGTTGAGGAGTTGAGGAAACAGACACGCTCTATCGTCGAACGCCGTTGCTGTGGGCGTCCAAAGGAGGGCACGCCGCAACAGTCGACCTGCTGCTGAGGGCGGGAGCCAGCCTCGACGCACGAGAAGACAAGACGGAGAGGACGCGGCGCTCGTCTGGGCGACTGAACTGGGGCACGCGGACGTCGTCGACGCGCTGCCTCTGGCACGGAGCGAGCATACACGAGAAGGGAAATTCCCACAGACGGGACACCGCTCTATCGAGCCGTCTTCTACGGCCACTCGGCCGTCGTGGAGCTCCTCCTCGCCAAGGGCGCCGAGTGGTGTCGCCCCGACTTCCGGGGCCGCACACCAATCCTGGCTGGCTGCATCGAGGGGACACGTCCACGTACTAAGAAGGCTCCTCAGGATGAGGGGCGAAGCCGAGTTCAAGGACGAGACGGGCTCGACGCCGTTCATGGAGGCAGCCGCCAACGGCCACGTCAACATCATGAAGCTGCTCCTCGAGAACGTCGAGATTGATGTCCAACAGCGCGACAGCTACGGACGCACTGCGCTTGCCAGGACCGCGGACGCAGGATACCCAGAGGTGGTCAGAATGCTGCTCAGCAAGGGCGCCAAGTTCGATCACGTCGGGGACCAAGGCATGGCTCCGTTGCACATGGTTGCTCGACGCGGAAACAAGGTATGCGTGGACCTGCTGCTTGCGGCTGGCGCAGAGCATAGCATAGCATAGCATAGCATAGTTGACCTTGTCTGAGAAATGTATCAGAGCTGCCGAGAGATTCTGTGCCCTAGGAATGAATGTCGAGGTGATTTCAACGCCCACGCTCATGTGAACGGTGCGTTCGTTGGCCAACCTGGAACTCGTCGACCGGTCACACCGCCCTTGGCAGATTTTTTGGAGAATTCGTGGCCGCATTTCAAATTAGAGTCATGCACCGTGCACCGTCGACTTGGTTTGTCGAGCTCTTTGAGCCATGCATTTCAACCACGACGGGAGTATGTACATGCATGTGTACATGAGATGTTTCCGAAAAAAGTCAAAACTTCAGGCTGTGGATAAATAAATGTATGTCACATGTGTACCCCGCCCCATTACCCCACGGCAAACATCTCGCATATTACAAGGGGCCGAGTGCATGCACGATTCCAGAACGAAGGAAGATGAAATGCGGACCAACTTCGATACTCCTCCCTTCTTACTCCGCATGTGTTCTGCCAAGTTGAGGCACCGTGGCAACTGTCCATCCTTTCATTACAGTCTAGACTTGCCGTGTTACATGTAGATAATATCCTGCTTTGATCCCCAATTGGCTTTTTAGACACGAATCCGCCGGCCAGCTAGCCTAAAATACATGTTTGACTGTGGTTTCTACCGAGTATGAATTGCGTAAATCAAGGGAAGAATGGGTGATTGTCTCCAAACTACATAAACAACCTGCCCCTTGCCTCCCCTCCCAATATGAGAACCCGAGTGAGTCGAGTCATCTTCCAATCAAGCCAAGACAAACATCATCCAACTTCAGTATGCAGCTGATCGCCAACATTGGTCTCCTCGTCACACTCCAGGCAGTACTTGCCAGTGCCGATGCCTGCCCGCCAGTGCACGTCTTTGGCGCGCGCGGCACGGGCGTCCCACCAGGATATGACCTCCTTCTCCCGCTCGTCGAAAAGATCAAGTCTACACACGCGGGGGCCACGTCAGACCCAATCGTCTATCCTGCCTGCGGCGGAATCCCGTACGCAGAGTCGGCGAAACGGGGCACAGCTGCTGTTGCGACGGCCGTGAATGAGCTTAACAAGAAATGCCCCGATACTAAAATTGTGTTGATGGGGTACTCTCAGGTATGGAGAGCCCTCGAAGACGGTATCCGTTGACAAGGGGCCATCAGCTAAACTGGATTTTCTGACAGGGCGGCCAAATCATCGACAACGCTCTCTGCGGCGGAGGCGATTCGACAGCAAGAGTAACCGACACAGCCGTGCCGATTTCCCCAAGTGCAGTCAAGATGGTCAAAGCAGCCATCTTGATGGGCAATCCTCGCTTCCAAAGTGGGTTCCCCTATGAAGTCGGAACCTGCAAAGCCAGTGGCGTAAGTAGAACCCCCTTTGCAATCCGTCCCCAAAGCCTCCGTCGGGTGGTAACATGTTTGCGTCTTAGTTTGAGGCCCGTCCCGCGGGTTTTACATGCCCGAATGGCGGTAAGATCCAGTCGTATTGCGACGCAGCAGATCCTTACTGCTGCAAAGGACACGATGGCCTAGCTCATCAAGCATATGTCAAGATTTATGGGCAGCAAAGTCTGGAGTTCGTAAACAGCAAGCTTGCTGGCTGATCTGTGCGATCTCAGACGATCGATTTAGTGTCGTAGCAATGCCATTTGGACATAGCCCGACCTCTTTTCTTGTACAAAAAGAGGTCCTTTTGGGCAGCAAAATCGTATATAGCGACGGCAGTAACACAGGAGGTTCTTTCATTCCATTCACCGAGGCTTTTTTTTTTTTCTTCTGCTTTCTTCCTCTTCTTGTTTGGTGCGACATTCTTGAATTCCATAGGTATCCCGCTTCTTCAGTTCATCAAAGAATAGAGGCCAGATTATCTCCATCTCCTGCACGGCTGCCACTGACATGGCCAGGAATAGATTCCGCCAGCGCCAAAGACACGTAGCAGCGTTGGAACAGATCAGTCCTTGTGGTTGATCGTCCCGGCAGACCTTGTTGATGTTTCCAGTGGCAAAGCTGTAGGTAGCGATTTGTACCAACGACAACCAGATCACTGCGAATGCTTGGGCGGCAAGCATGCTGCGAAGGCGGGAGACTTTCATGTAGTAACCATTTTTCACGTCAGACATATGGGTGAGACTATGTACGGGCACAAGTCATGGAAGCCCCACGACCTGAACATCATCATGGCAACAGTACAACAGGGCGTCCAGGAAGCCTTATTTTGGTTGATTAGTATCTGGCTTTGGTCTGCGTGTTTTGCCCATCGCCGGCTTTGCGTATTGTGCCGATGCTCTTGAGCGACGAAGTGTACTCACATGTAATTGAAAACCATCTCCGGCCAGTCTCAAGGACCATCATCGACGTAGGATGGTTGGATATCAGTTTTCAAGAACAGACGAAGACGGCAAAAGGACCAGGAACGAGCATCCGCGAGGGAGGTAGGACGTCTCTCGTGCATTCGGGAGTTTAGTCCCCTAGTCAAGACGATTGCAGCGTGTTGGGTTGGTATTGGTAGGTAGGTTGGTGGTTCGCCTACCATGGTGTTGATTGTCCTTGTACCCGAGGTGCGGAAGGGATTGGATTCCTTTTTTTTAGAAATTTTGGACAAAACGACAAAAACGGAGACCAGACTGCATCCATCCAATCAGCAGCAGATGCGGCAAATTGTGATTGCGCGCCTGTCGCATTTGCACATGGGACAGGAAAGAGCAATGGTTGAGCAATGGGTAGCACATGTGGCACATTGTCGTCGTCTCCCAACAAATCTCCCTGTCCAGTCAGCGACCGGGAAGTGGGCGCGTGCGTGCGCTCGGCGGGTTGATGGGTTGGCCTCCAGGTTAGTCTGGTGGCTTGCCCGTCTACTTTTCTACTTTTCCGAAATGAGACGAGACTCATCAGTCGTCGTGTCTGTAGTGTCGGGACTCGGGAGTCACGGCGCTCCAACGATGCAGACCCGTGGTGTCCTTCACGCCTTGTCGATGGCCAAAGCAGTTGGTCCGTTTCCTGCATGGCTGGCTCATCATTAATATGTGCGCCAGTCCTGAGTCCTGACCAAATCGATGCCTGCCGGCCTGGCATCGGTCAAGTGTGTGAGTAAGTGTGTGTGTGTGTGTGTGTGTGCGAGTTGTGAGTGTTAGTGTGAGTGTGAGTGTGAGCATAACATACTCCGTACATTATAAAGATATCATCAGCCCGGTTCTTCTCTACTAACCCCTCAGCTTTTGGTCTGTCTCAACTCTTGACATTTCGTCGATTCACTTCACTTGCTGCGTGCTACACCCACGGTACATGCAAGATGCGATTCACGTTTGGCAGATCACGAGGGGAATATCGTCCTCTCCCTCGACATGAAAAACATGATATCCCGTCGGACGTATCGTTGGATTCCCGATGCTCCAAGTCAGCCAGAAGGACAAAATGGATCATTAGCGGCACGGCACTTCTCCTCGGCACTGTACTGGCAGCTCGCTATCTCGTGGTACGTTACAGTTCTACCCAGCTATCATGCATGGCTCTTTCTAATACCACTACGCCGTTAGCTTTGTTCAGAATCATTTGGATATGGATGCGCGACTGATGATGCGCCCCCGCCTGACAAGCTCTTGACCGCCCAGCAATTGCAGGCGCTCCAGACGGGCAATCACTCCATCTCAGCCGGCGGCGATCGTCGTCTCCGGGTTTTCATGTCGGCCGACTCCCCTCACATCAATCTGTGCAAGTCAGTCATGTCAGCCGTTGCCTTGGGTTATCCTGCCCCAATTCTGCTGAACTGGGGGGGCGAGTTCCATCGTACAGAGTGGCATCTAGCCGGAAGCCACATTGCCAAACTCGAGAGCCTACTATCTGTGATTCAAGACCTTCTTGCTCGAGCCGAGGGTGAGGACAGCGATGCTCACGACGATGATTTAGCTGTTCTTGTTGACGCCCACGACGTTTGGTTCCAGCTTCCTCCGTCAGTACTGATCCAGCGCTACCACCAGCTCAACCGGGAAGCAGACAAACGAGTTCACCGCCGTTGGGAAGAGGCCCGAGGCTTCGCCACGGACTTCCCCATCCAGTCGCCTAAACAGTCCATTATCGTGACCGCCGCCAAAGACTGCCATTCCACGACCGACTCAGGCTCCGAGCCTCACTACTCTCACTGGCCGGATTCAGCCATGCCATCAGGCATGTATGGGAAGGGAACGGACAAGGTCTTGTCAACCCCCTCGTACCCAGCCCGAGAATTTAACAAGGTTCGGCCGACATGCGTCAACAACGCCATGGTCATCGGCACGATGAGTTCTCTTCGAGATGCGCTTATTCGCGAAAAGGCAAAGGTCGAGACTATCGCCCACAGAGGCAGGCAATCATGGAGCCATCGGCCTCTCTTTGGGGAGGTAATTGGCGACCAAGAGACGTGGAGGGAATGGGTGCGCGAGCTAGGTGCTACTTGGAACGGCACTACATCTGAAAATTGCTTATCCAAGCTACCTCGAGACGTGCGCGAGATTGCCAAAGCATCCATGCACGGCGAGCGGTTCGAATACGGTATCGGTCTCGAGGACAGCTTTAGCACGATCTCGCCCACCTGTTCCGCCGAAGATCGAGGCGACTTTGTCAGGATAAATGACGTGCAGGCAGTGCAGGAAGCATCTGTAAAAGCTGGCGTGCCCTACGAGGAAGTTCGCATCAGGGGTGTTCCCGGTGAGCTGTCGCAAAAGATGGTTGGATCAAAACAGTTGGAAGCCGTGGAATGGGGCAATGTCCCTCTGTACTCGGATTTCTACCTTGGCGTCACCCCCGTCTTCATTCACCACAACGCCTGCCCCAAAAGCCTCAAGAAGACGCGGCTCGTCGACTGGTGGCGCAAGATGTGGTTCCATGTTCAGCTCCGCAACCTCATTGCGCACGCGATGCTGCCAATATCGGCACGGAGCACCATCCGACCTCTCGCACGAGTAACTTTGCAAGCTCAAGCAGGCGAGAGAGAAACCAGATATTGGGCTCCGAAATCGGATATGCACAACAGAATGGTCAAGATCTTCCAGCCATCACCAATCGACGCCACGTCCGGAGGCTCGTACATCCCCATGGCCTGGGAGGGCATCTGCCAAAGTGGCACGCAAAAACCATGGCACCAAGAAATCTTTGGCGATACCAAAGGGCCATGGCAACTGTAGAGAACAAAAAGCAATCACAAAATGAACCAAGCGAATTCGAACTCGAACTCGAACGATGGGAGACGAAGATGGAGATGGGGTAATGGGTAATGTGGCTAATAATATCCGGGAGGCGACCTTTTACTATTCACTCATTGGTTGATCGGCGTTTGAACAGCAGCGACTAGCAAAGTATACCCTGTGCGAACTTTTTCCTACGTTTACTTTTCCTTCACTTGTCTTTTCTTCCACGTTCCATTTCCATGCACCTGTGCTTGACATGCCCGAGTTCTTTTTGCGTTGACCCTTGGGCATTGGCAATGAGGCTGCATCAAACTTGTGGCAAAGGCCGAAGACTTGATAATATATATATATATATATATACAGATATGCGTTTGTAAAATATGCATTCATGTATAAGCGAAACGAAGTGCCGTCTGTAGCTGGCCACCAACAACATGTGCAGCTTCGCATCGAAAACTACGCTCAAGCTGCTACTACTGCCAGGTTTGGCTACGGTTCTACAAGCACCTGAGAATATCCACGAAAGTGACGACCTGCAACGCTGAAAGGATAGACGATTTGATTCATACTGTGCTACCAGGTGATCTTGCTATGACGGTTGCTGAGGGGGGTATCTGTAAAATCCCTCACAAAAGTAGAGTTCAAACTATTCCCGCCTCAAAATATAGGCTTGCGCGAACAAATGAAAAAGGAATAGATAAAAGAGTCATTCCAGCGTCTAAGTCATCATGGGGAGATGTCCCACTTATGAAGAGTCCTCGGCCATTCTCACAATCTCGCAGAGACTTCTCAGAAAGAGCATGTCAGCATCCTCTGTCTCCATGTCCACCATCCTTTCTTCTCCCGTGCCGTTCTCGGCCATTAACTTGGCTGTGGCCACCAGTCTCGAAACACATCGCAAGAGGCCACTCTGGATAACTCGCAGAGCGTTGTCTTGGGCCGTTGGAGCAGTGTCACGATGAGCGACCATACCCTCCCTGGTCCAGTCGGCAAGTGGAGAGCCCAGTCGCTTAGAGAATCTACCCATACTGGCTGCCATGTCGCCACCAGCCGAGAGCCCAAGCAGAGATGCCGCCTTCTTCGGAATGTCATCTTGCGGCTGCGAGTCTCGCGTGTTCGTGGTATTTGGGCGGCTGTGTCCAGAGAGAGGCATGGGAATTCTGGCCACAAGAGCAGAAATATAATTGTACGCCACAATGTGCGCGTACAGCGCATCGCAGATGTAGTCGGAGCAACACCCAAACACGTTCTTGAGGGACATCCAGGGCTTCGGCGAGTCCACGACTGCTGAAGAAAGTGGCGACACACTCTGGCCGTGACGAGAACTGGGTGGTCTCGGAGGGGTCTTGGGTTCTGAGAATTGTGGTCCACGCTTGTACGTGACGACTTTACGCCATAGAGACTTCCGTGCTGAATGTGGCGACGATGTTTCCCCAGTCATGATACTGAGGGAGTCCAATGAAGGTTGCCGAACCTTCTTAGCGTAGCTTCTGATTGTTTCCACCGTTAAGCTCGATGTCAGAAGCATCGTTTCGGGAAAACATGCTACTGATACTCGCAAGGTCTCGACAGCATCTGGCGGCAATGGCACCACTCTTGCGTTATCTTCAGTTTGTGATGCCCAAGGATATGGCTGAAGGCTGCTGTTTAACCAAGACTGTACGCTCCGCAGCGGCTGTGGTGGGCTTGGTGGTCGAACAAACACAGGATTTTCCTTGTTTGCCTGCTTCTTCAAAGACGAGTACGTGGCCTGATCGTCTGATTCGAGGAAGTCATCGCTGACTGGTGACGGTTCACGTACCAGACTAGGCTCAAGAGCCATGTTTCGTGCACGAGGGCCGGAAAAGGCATTGAGTGCGGTGTTTATACGGAGAGATTGTGCACGTTCCGTTTTTTGTGAGCGGCGATGATGTCGAGCGCCGAACGTTTGAGACGAGCCGCTCCTAGCGGAGACCATGCTCAGTTGAGGCTGTGCCGCGGCAAAGCTGCTGGACCTCAATGGAAGATCCAGTGACACCCCTGTAGATTGTTTTCTTCGAGGTAGCATTATGGAAGAGCCTTCGCCGACGGAATGAGATTTGCGGTGCAGAGCCCGCGATGGCTTAGTCCAAATACTGGACATATCAGCCCGAGGGGCTGTCGCCACGACTGGTGATTCCAGCTCAGAGCCAGGCGGCGTTGGTGGCCTTGGAGAGAGGGCTCCAGCATTGCAGTTGTCGAGGGTTTCGTTAACTTGCTCCTCTCTATCCGAATCCATATCAATCCAACTGCATTGATAAGGGCCTTCTGGTGGCGGAGAGCTTTTGCGCTTGCAGCCAATAGACCCCACCGATGTGGCCGTTGTGACTACGGAGCCACGATGTCGAAAAGATGGTGGCTCTGCTTCTTCAGAGCTGCAATGACTCATGGTAGATGCTGATTCGGAATGATGGTCCACCATTGCGTGGTCTTCTTGATCCATAAAGGAAACCATGGACTCTCGCTCTTCAATAGCGCCAAGGATCTGAACACGGGCTGACGCTGAGAGGTACGGCGAACACAACGACATCCTGCTTGCTCGAGCTCGACTTTTTTCATCTGAGGGTAACCGAGGACTTGGAGCGCCAGCAGTCGCATTTCTTGACGCCAACAGGTCTGTGGACATCTCTAGATCTCGTGCCAGAAGCTCGGGCAAACAGTCGTCCAGGCGATCTACCAAACTTTCGTCTGCCACTACAGACTGGTTACTGCTCCAGGAACTTGACAAGGATGGTGAGAGTGCCAGTGGCATGAGACCCTTCATGCTGGATACTGATCGTCTCCTCCTGGTTGATGGCGACGACCTTGCCGTTGATGATGGTGATTCACTGCGAGTCGATAGTGATTTTGGGTATTCGATTCTTGCTGGTGTTGTCTTGAGACTGTCCAGGATCATGGACGTTGCTTCGGTGCTTGATAAGGTCATCGAAGAAACAAAGCCTGCGTATCAGCCCAGGCTACTGATGGTGTGGGAGGCGTTGTATTGTTATATTAATCAAGAGGCCGGATAATGATGACCAGGAATGGCAGTTGAGACAGACAAAAAACCAAGGATGAATTATACCCTAAATTGCCCTGCTTCCAGCATGGATATGAATGTCGCAGGAAAGGGTCTCTTGCGCAGGAGAGCGAGACAGGGTGACCACGGTAAGATTTCTGACGACGGGCTCTGGAAGCATTATAGTAGTGTTCGGGATGCTGCAAAGCAGGGCAGAAAACACTTGGGAACTAATGGATACGAATAAGCAAAACTGCGACAGTGCACAAAAGCAAAGTGACAGCTCCATCCCACGAGAAGTGGCGTTAATAAGTACCCAGCACCCTTGGCTCATGCGATCGACAATTTCTAGGGATGCTGGCGTCGACTACAGTACCTTTGCAGAAAGGAAACCCTTTTCTTTTCTGCTTGTGACCAAGGTTACTTTGTTCTTGCGGATCGGAGCATTCCTGTACATCCCATCCACTGTGTCCTGCATGTTGTGCCAATTCGGGGGTGTGATGGGATGACAGTTTGTCCGTCTCATGGTTAGTTCCATTTCAACGCGAACACGCTGGGCTTTTCTCCGGCTGACACGAAAGGCAAGCCTCAGTCAGGTTCAGCAATCGTGACTAGGCTCAGTGAGGACTGGCGTTTTCTCATGTGCGACACGAAAACGTGGTAGGTTTTTGAAATAGACATGGACTTGCTGGCTATACCGGCCAATTTAGTGGAGTGTCGTGGTGCCCACCCACCTCCTCTGCACACGAACAACGACATCTCTTGACGATAGTATCAGGGTTGCCATGTGGCACCTACAGCCCAGTTACTATTAATCCAAGCTATCGATGTAAAGGCAGAAATTGTGGCTTCCAATGAGACTGCTAACCAAAGACAGAGTGTTTTGTCGTAGTTTGAGCTGGGAATGTCATTGCATCGAATCGAGGGCGGTGTATCTATTCTTGGTATCAAAGTGGTTCATCTGGCAGATGTGTATCGGAGAAGCTGGGCCAAAGCTAACTAGTGCCATATCGACTCCAGTAAACGACAAAGTGTGGCAAAGAGCTCAGGGTCGACCCTAATGGCCTGCCATGATGGATCAGATGCAGGGCGAGAGAGGTGGGAGGAAGAGCCCAAGACGGACGCAAGGGAGCAGCCAGGCCCGTTCCCGATTTGGAAAAAAAAAGCAACCGTCGCGCTGGTGGCTGGTGGCTGGTGGCGGGCAGCGAAGCGTTATCAGGAACATTCCGTAATGGTAGACAGACCGAACGAAGACAAGATTTGGTGCGAAGGAGCTTCTTGTTGCGGAGCCTGCGGTGGCAGAAGAAATAATCGCAAGCCAGCAACTGCTTTTGGCATTCCAGATTGACGAAGGCAAAAGGCGATCGACAATGGAGAGCATCCGGTCCAGTCTTGTAGTCCATGCAGGGTGACACGCAGCAGTGGTGCCAAGGGGATGGGTTGGAAGGAGAATCCGGGGCCGCACCTGCCGCAAGTCGAACGAACTGTCTGGTGCGATGCTGTTTTCCTCCCTCCAGCTTGGAGTCGGCTCTTCAAGGCAGCTCCCGCGAAGAGAGCAATGGGACTCATTTGACCAACATGGCAGCGCACAATTGACATAGATGTGTCATTTGGCTCGGCTCATCTCATTCATACTGCTTCACGCTTCTACCAATAAATTCACCCCATGCCCGGCCATTCGGCGTGAGCAGAAGCGTATTTTCGCATCCGACACATGAAGAGGTTTTCCGATAACAAAATGAAATAACAAAAGAAACGAAGGAACAGAGAAAGAAAGGGCCGGATGAACGATGAGAAGGAATAGCAAGGGGGATGTGAGCTAATAACCCCGAGATGGAACAAGCAAGTCTGGTGCTCCGTACGAATTACGCCAGCGCGGTCTCGCGTGGGGTGGTGGGTGGTGGGCCCTGGTGGCTGTCTGGCTGGCTAAACTGCGATCAAGTACTTTCATGATTAGTTGCTGCTGTGCATTCAATAATCCGTTGCTGCGCGTTTACGTACTCTTTCATGATAGCTCATGTGTGGGGGGCTGTGTGGGGGGCTTGTCAGATTTTCTTCCTTTTGCGTGGCTTGTTGCCCAACGCAAAAAGTGCAGAAGAGCAAAGCAATTGCACAACCATCGCACACTCCATCAGAACTGACGAAAGGCTCTTGTATCCAATTAATTGTTTTGTTTTGTTTTGTTCTGTTTTGTTTTGTCTTATCTTTTTATTTCGTTTTTCTGTTTCTTTCCTGCTGACCTGAACCTCTTGGTCGAAGACTACTGCAGACTCTGCAGCAGTCACCGTCCAAACGTTTGACCACGAGGTTTCCGACAAAAACAAATTCCTCGGCACTTGCTTTACTCAAAATGCTCTCAGAGCAGGTATTCTCCTCCATATGCGGTCCGCCGATCGCCGCCAACACGGCAGTATCCAAAGACGTCGGCATATACGGCCATTCCTTGACTCCTTCATGGGCAGTCAAGTCGACGTTCAAGAAGAGCTCCGTGCCACCCCATTGCCTGGCCATCAGCGATACCCACATCTTTGCTGCTCAAGACCAGAAAGCCCATGTACATGTTTATTCCCGCCTGCGTGGCAATCAGGAGGCACTCGTTGCTTTTCCGGAACGCATTCGCAGCCTCGCACTCGCTGGTGACGTCCTCATCTTAGGCACATCAGAAGGGCGCCTAATACTCTGGGAGGTGCGTGAAGGTACATCTACTCTACTGCAAATGCATTAGAAGGAACGTTGCTCTATCCAATGCATCTAATTTAGGAAAATAGATTTGCACCGGTAGACAAGTCACCACACCACCTTGTCATGTGCAAGCCGTCACCTGTTTGGCAACGACTCCCTATCATCTCCTGTCGGCATCTGAAGATTCCAACATTCATGTCTGGTCTTTAGCTCGCCTTCTAGAATTCGGCGCTGATGCGGGACAAGAGCCGGATTTGACACTGTCCAATCATCGAGGTGTTATCACTGATCTTCTTGCTGGTCCAAGTACCAATCCTGAGACGAGCCTCTGCGTATCGGCTAGCACGGACAAGACCTGTATCTTGTGGAACTATCACTCAGGACAGGTGTTGCGAACGCTCCTTTTCCCATCAGCCCCCTTGTGCGCCGCACTGGACGCCTCGTCCCGGGCCCTCTTTGTCTGTGCCGAGGATGGAGGCCTCTATCTCGTCGAGCTATTTGGGGACAAGCCCCTGATTGGGTCTCAGAGTGCTGAGCTTGCCTCGATTGTCGTTCAGGTTAATGCTCCGTTGGGGGTGGCTGATGGAGAAGATGGCCATGCAACATGTTTGTCAGTTAGCTACGACGGCACTACCATCTTGACTGGCCACACAAAGGGTAAGATTCAACGCTGGAATCTTCTTGATAACTCACACCCGACAGAGCTTGGAAACCTCAATGCCTCTGTCACGAACATTGTTGCGGTTCCTCTATTATCATCCGACAAGAAGTGCAAGACTGTCAACGTGGTGAAGCCGAATCACAGCCAACGACAGTATTCCATCACTACTCAGCTAGAAGGAGACATGCATGGTCCAACAAAATTCAGTCACGGTGTTGACTCGATAGGATTGCCTGTCGATACTCTGGAGAATGCTATCGTGTCCTTTACCACTTCTCAACCCGACCTCAGCGAAGATTCTGATTTGCGGAAAGAGAACGAGGAGCTGAAAGCGATTATCGAGGAGCAAAAAGAACTTCAGAAGGCTACAATGCAGTATCGTGAAGCCGAGAAGAAGTCATGAAATGCCCATGTTGAGCAGAACTCTCCAAGCAGCATCATTCGAGCGAGTTCTACGCCAGGCAGGCATCTGATTTTTACGTGGAGAGTCTATCAGAGTGGATAGGGTGAGATTCGAAATAAGCGTAGCGGAACGTCACCGACAAATCTTACTCGAGCTATCCAACACCGCGTCGAACAGATTACACAACACGGCACCGCAATTGAGTAGCATCATCGGAATATGCATGTCCGCAAGAAATGATCACAAATGGAAACACTAAATAAGGTAACATGAAGTGAACACAGCTCAGCGAATTTACACATATGTTCCAAGCATAATTAGCATGGAGGCCTCTTGGGTTTCTTGAGCAGGTCACTCGTTAGTGGCAGAAATGTCCAATCGAGTCAGACCTGGGTTCATGGAGTGAAGTTCTCGTGGACATGGGACATAAAACCTCTACAACATGTCACCAAAAAAATAAAAAAATAAACCGTTTCTGGAGCTCACGGCCAATAAAAGTCGCTGTAATTGACCCAAGTTACATGCATTGTTTGGCTTGAATAGATGCCTTCGTGGTGGGTGGAGCACGGCGTGGCGACGAAAGCGACGACGGGTGTAGATTATCGGTGATCATCGGACTCGGACAATTCTCCACCCGAGCCAAGCCTGCGCATTCTCCAGAGCCAGAACGTTGTCACGTATCTTTGGAACTGGACCACATCCCTCCTCATCTCACGCCGTCATCGTGTCCCAAAATGTCGCTCGTCGGCGGTTTAAAAGGCGATATGCCTCACCAAGTCCGTTCCCTGGTACGTATTGGCAAGCTTTGACAAGCTCAATTTCCCAGTCCGCAAAAGCAAGAATTAATCGGTCGCCTTTGGCGGGAGACGACTGCGATGCCTACTTGAGTGCTCAAAAACTTGCCATGGACGCTTGCGCCTGCTCTCTCAAGATGGGTCAGGATTGAACACGTGAGGCTAATCTGGAATCACGCGCAGTATCGTCAGTTATTACGACAAGGCGAGCAGTTTACGGCCTACAACTTTCGCGAATACGCCAAGCGAAGAACTAGAGACGCATTTCGAGATAACAAGTCGGTCTCAGATGAGCGTCAGATCCAGGAACTCGTTCAGAAGGGGCTAAAGGAGCTCCAGGTGCTGAAGGTATGCGGACCACGCAAGCCTGACACTTCTTATCGCGCTATGCACGAAGTGCGGCTGATCAAATTGGTTTTCCTTCCTCTAGCGCCAAACCGTCATCGGTCAATTTTACACAATGGACAGATTAGTCGTCGAGGGAGGTATATCGGTATGCAACCAGGATCATTTTGCACACGATTCAGCGGGACGAGGTATTGACACATATGATAGGGAAGGGACAACTCTAGCGATGGAGAGGTGGTCCGGCAAAAGGAGCAAGGGTAAGTTGGGATTGTTTGTGCAAGCAGTCAAGTCATAATTTCTAGTGTTGCTAATGCTCATGCAGATGGGACTAACTGCATGGTTCGGCTGTTACATGGGGGGCCATGAAACATTGTATAGTAGGGCAGACAACGAGTGTACATTGAATAATGCAAAGGATCCCTCGGTCTAAGCGCATGGCTCGACTGTGTTGGAGTTAATAAAATTTCTTTTGGTTCTTAGACAAGACAGGGGTGGATGTGAGAAGCGTATCTCCCTATTTTGTGGACAACGTTGACTTTTGAGGGTATCGCGTGGCCTAGCATCAGGCAAATCGTAGTGAGGATGCCGATATCAATCGATGCCAATCCCACATGCAAGCCAAGGATATTGTCACAATTTGGAGTTCTTTATAACAACAACATGCAGCACCACGCGCTTCTATTAAACAACGCTACAAAATGAGAATCCGGCCAGGTGCTGTATTCACAAGGATTTCCAAGTCAACAGCGATGCATTTCTATTTCGTTCAACCGCATGCAGCTGCTGGTGTGTGTGTGACTCTGAGCCACTCAGGTATGATTATGTCAGCGGGCCCAGCCTTGCCATTGGCCTCGTCGCGGTCCGTAGGCCTCATCTCGGATTCAACAACCCCATCTGACGTGTCCCCCCCCAGCCAGCCCATCGCAACCTTAAATTGACGGGAATTCATGCATCAGGACAAGACTAACTACACGTCGCGCATATACTCCAAGGAAAGCCAGACCTTGCAGGAGCTGCTGTGAGGCAGTTCGGGTCGACGTGCACAAAGCGCAATGGCTCCCGGAGTTCGTACCACTCACCATTTCCACACTAAACCATACTAGCTAACACGACACTTTTCTCGACAGACAAGACGAGCCAATCGCAGTGGCTACGCCGAGCATGATGACTTTGAAGGTTTGCGAAATCTTGTGGCTTCAGACAACGACGGCTACTGACGAACGGAACAGGTCTGCCTGTGCGACAATGGCGACAAGACTGGGTAAATGTTGCGCCTCCGCAACCTCAAGAACCGGTTCAACAAAACGACATCTGGGCAATCGAGCTTATTCATGGAATGCCAAAAGACTCCGCCCTGTTGGCGCCTCACAGCCAAGAACTTCTCCGAGCTGCTCGGTCTGGACGACTATATAAGCGACCTGCTCCGACCGAGGAGGAAGAGGCTGACACTGAGGCCGCCCAAGTAGTAGAGAAGGCGGAGAAGAAGGACGAGGAGAACGCCGTCCAAGGATTTTCAATCAAGTTGTGGAAGCAGATTCCAAGAAACAATGAAGTATCGGGACTGTCTCATCTCGCGAAACGACGGAAAGGCACCGTAACCATCTCAAGCAAAACCGTCGAAGAGAAGACGGCGGGACCGACGGTCACGAGGGCAACCGTGCGAAAATTAGATGCAGCCGGCAATCCATACACAGAAGAAGTGACATTGGCGGATGGCCAGCAGGTTGTCGGTGAGATCATCTCCACGCGCGTGGAAGCTGCCCCCGCTGCGGCCGCGGAAGGTTTCGTTGCTCCCGCACCGCCCCAAAGAAGACGGCCGCCGCCGCCAAAGAGAAAGTCCAAGGCTGGTCCTGGGCGTGGAAAGAAGAAGATCAAGAACCCCCCTCCCGGCGAGGGCCTGGCAGCTGGAGTGACACCAGCTGCCAATGGGGTGGGAGTCGTCAGGGTGGAAGGTCTGGGGGAGCATGTGAGAGTCCTCGTTATCGACTCTTTATTGCCAAGCACTGATGCTGATATTTGCAGGGTACCTCACAAGAGGGTAGCGGGACCCCTAACCCGGAAAGCGGAATGGCCGATGGTGACGGTGACGATGACGACGACGATGAGGACGGCGAGGATGGCGACGACGGCGACGACGGGAATGACGATGATCAAGAGGAAGGATATCAGCAGGGCGATGATGCTGATGAGGCCAAGATTAAAGACGAGGAAATGACGGACGCCATAGATGAGCCGAAGCCCCCCACCCCTAGCAAGCCAGTTTTCGATATGGATGGCATCGCGACACTGCCCGACGTAGTACCTCCGAATCCTCTCACACTGGCACCTTCCCTCGCTAGCCTCGCCGCCAACTCGCCCAAGAACGAGGGGAGTCCGCTCAAAAATGTCATGCTTCAGGCGCAGTCGCCCGCGGAATCTCACGCGCCACCAGTCATCCCGACGAACGCTGCCGAGGTTGCTCCAGTTCCTGCAGCTGCCCCTGTTGAATTGCCTGCTTTGAAGACAGTAAATAGCAAAGTGATCGATACTGAACCACCAAAGACCGAGTCCTTGGTCGCCGAGCCGCCATCTACGGTTGTAGGTGACGAAGGACGACTAAGGGCGGACATGGATATCACCATGTCCGAGGCGGTCCCTGAAGAATTGAGAAAAACCGATGAAGCGCCTGCAGAAGACTCACAAGGTGGGGCGTCGTACGGGGGTCCATCTCCTGATAATGTAAACCCGTTCCCAGATGTGCCCTCGAGGGACGAGGCTTTATTGCCACCACCTCCAGAACAAGTGGGCAATATTTCAAGCCCCAGGGCGTACGACGGACCAGACAGGAGCTCCGATGTTGGCGACAAGAGCAGAGACAGCCAAATTATTGACTCTGGCATAATGCCCGTGCGACCGCCTCTGAATGCTCACGACTCAGTCATGACAGAAGACACAATCAAACCCGAGGATTCGGCGTCAGATCGATACCAAATGACGGAATCAGGTGCTCCTTCTGAAGTCGGCACTGCGTCGGCTGAGGAGACGAAGGACTCGGCAGTGGCAAGAGTAGAACCGGTGGCAGAGGCGTCTAGGGAGTCTGTCCCCCCAAAGGCAGCCTCCCCGATGGAGGAAACCAGAACAGAGATGACCGCACCCGCCGAACCCCCCAGCGACAAGATGTCTGATGAAACGAGGCGAGATTCTCCAGTTGCGCCTGCGTCAGCATTGGGTGATACCCCTCAAGCACCCGAGACCAAGGCATTTCCGCAAACGCTTGGACAAGAGTCGGTGGCTGAGCCAAAAGAGCCAAAAGAGCCGACCCCATCCGAGGCTGTTCGGGATGAGCATTCCCCAGCATTCGAAAGAGCTGTCGAAGCTGAACCCGTACCAGAAGTGCAAGATCTCCAGAAGCCCGCAAGTACAACAAGAGACGAGGAATCGAGGAGAGAATACCGGGAAGAACAGAGCCAAGAGCCAATGGAAGAGCGAAAACAAGAATTGCAGAACGAGCACAAGACCGAACCGATGAAGGAAGCCAAGCCGCCGGCGCTGGAACCTGAACCTTTCTCAGTCGCAAAGCCAGCACCGACTCACCTCCCACCAGAAGAAGCACCGTCAACGAGCGATGCAGTTCCAGTCCTAGAAGCAGCTCCTGCTCCTGCTTTTCCTCTTATCTCGCCGCCCATTCTGCCCCCTATTACTGATATAGCGTCCGAGAGTCGTCTCGCAGATGGAGCAGAAGAAAAGAAGGAAGACCCGTTGGCCGGTGCGTAGAACGTTAGGTGGCCGACAGCGTTTCATTACGACAAAGGGATTCAAGGCGTTTGCTCGTGGGGCAAGGTTTGCCATGGGCAGCAAGTCGAAGGCTTGTTTCGAGTTTCTTGCGTCGGGGCGTTACTTTGTACAAAGGGTTCGTCCAACCACGACTTTTAATTTTTTTTTTTTTTTCCTCATCGGGCACTGATTATGGAGACCTCAAGACGGGATGGGATAAGAGGGCCACAGATGGAAATCGTAGCGGAAGACGTATTCAGACCAGTATTTTCGGTCATAGTGGTATTGTACAACATGGCTCTTGTGAATGCTTTAGCTTATCCATGGTCTGTCTGTGTCTGTCGTCTAAGTTTGTATGTCCCTGCCCCTCATGATATTTGCAAAGCCAAGAAGAAAAAGCACGTTGACAAGAGTGTAAAACGATTCGAAAGACAAGACTCGACGTATATGCAAAAACTTCCTTGTTCAGTCACGACACAACATCCGACTCCCCCCCAATCGACTTTCTGAGATCCAAATCCTCAAACAACCTGCCCCCGACGTGGCCACTCTCCCTATCCCCAACAACGCCTGCCTCGGCCTCGGCCTCAGCCCTCGCAACAGCCCCGACGGCACTCTGCAACTTCGCAACCCGCCCATTCATCTGCACCCCCCTCGAACGAGCATTGCTCAGTCCCAGGAGGCCCGCGCTCGTCAGGAGCAACGCCATGAGCACCATGGCCCCCGCCTGTGTCTGGTTCCCGCTGAGCGCCGCGGCCAGATACACGATCAACTTGGCCGCCGCTTCGAGGTGGCTCTCCGCGGCAGTCTGGCGCCGCAGCTGCGCCTGCGTCGTCACGGCCCGGATGTCCGACTCGAGGCCGCGGAGGACGACGACGACGCGCGGCGACCCGCTGCCCAGGTCGACTGCGTACTCGCCCTGCTTCGGCGGCGGTAGGACCCCCATCATGCGCTGCTTTATGCTCCATATGTTGAGCACGCGAGAGGCCATGAGGGCGGCTATGAAGGCTGCCCCCCACCAGTCCCGGAGGAGAACCATCAAGGCGCTCGCCACGAGGGTCAGGACCGGCGAAGCAAGGTACAGGAGATGCGAGAGCCGGTCCGCTCCCGCTCCCCTTCCGGGCGCAGGCACGAGGCCGCCGAGGACGCCCTGCTCGGCAGCATCAGGATCCCGAACCCCGGCCACGCCGCCCGCCGCACCACATGTGCTCCTCCTCGCCTCTTGCCACAGCCGTCGGACGTACCGCGTTTCGGCGGCGCCCGTCGCCGAGGAGGCCCGCTGCAGGACGGCCGACAGATCGGGCTCCGACGAGTCCTGGCCCAGCGCGTCCACGGCCTGCTGGTAGTGCAGACCGGGCGCGAGGACAAGGGCGTCGAGCCACGAGGAGCCGCCGGCGATGGCTGTCCGCTGGGCGACGGTGTGGAGGTCCGCGAGCGCGAGGAGGCCTGCTGCGGAGAGGGAGAGGCCGGGGACGGGCGTCGAGGACCATGACGATATGAGGGGCTTGGTTCGTTGGAATAACTCGGCCATTTGGGGGGGGGGGGGGTGTGGTTGAATCCTTTGCTGCGAAGAGGTGATTTACATGTTCTGTCTGATGAGAAGTTCTCGTAGGAAAATCAAGTTTTTGTAAAGATGGATGGATGGAATGGCGGAAGTTGCGCATTGTGGTCACGATTAAAAAAAAAAAAAAAACCCCCAGCACGACAACGACGGAGCCTAGACGGTGGGGAATGGATTGGATGCAACGAGGGTAGATTTTTTTTTTTTTGAAAACTCTGCAACATGATTTACAGTATGATGATACAGGAACTTCCTGCCACGCCACGGGGTTCGCGGATGGACGGCAATGACAGATGTCGATGTGCTCTGGTTGAGCCCGAGCGCATCACGTCACATCATGCTGGCAGTTGGTCAAGGGCTCACATGGCTGAGGTTGACGCAGGTTGCTTACAAGTTGTTCGGTGTTGCGCGTCCATGGGTCGGACGGAGGGTTGCAGCGCCATTTGCTCGTGGACGGGGGCATGTGGTGTGAGACAGATCGTGTGACTTTGACTTGGGGGGGGGGCTTTGAAGTGGAGTTCTTGACGGCTCGGTTGCTCCATGCAAGCCCTTCGATACCATGAGATTGAGGCCTGTCGAGAGAGACGAATTTAGAGGAAAAATAAAAAAAAATTCAACATGTTAAAAAAATGCATTAGCTTCTTTATTTCTTGCCCTCGTCATTCTATAGCATTACGCGGGCCGCCATCTTTCTGTACACGGTTCTTTTTTTTATTTACAAGAATGCTTCCCATCTTCTGTTGATTTGTTTTCTCCGGACCTAGCACGATTTGTTAGGAAGATTCGCGGCAGAGACGGACAACAGCACAGCACACGTACCATGGGGGCTAGGAACATGACGCCGGCAAAGAGGGCAAGGACAGTGCCAACCAGCGTCACCTTGTTAAAGCCCTTGCCCAGAATGTCAAACAGACCACTGGGAGTCAAGCGGGTGCCAAACACATCCACGCCATAGGCGAAGAGCAAACTGGTGCTCTCGACCACAGCCGGCGTGGTAATGATTTCTTCCACTCCAATCACATCCAATTCGTGGGAGATGATGCCCCGGCCATCAATCTCAAATTGTGGCGCATACTTCATCAGCGACTCGGCTTCCACTTCAGCTGCTGTCGGTTCTCTGTCAACGGGTCGACGAGGGTCGATGATGTGTCTAGGTAGGGCGAGGATGCCGTGACTTTCGGGGAGGTAGGCCAGCAGCTGGCGACTGGTGATGCCCTGAAGGGTTTTCGTCGTCGTCAACTTTTGCAGCGGCTGCGAAAGCACTATGGCCTGCGAGGTAACCCATGGCAGAGGCACACCAGAAGGGGTGTCGATCGGGTTCAAGGAAGAAAACTTCTCTTCGTCGCCAAGAGGACCGCGATCATTGGGCTCGGGAGACTCGAACAGATCAGAGGTGACAAGTTGGTATCCTTTGATAGTACGGTTTGTGCCGTCGTTGACCTGGTAGTCGCCAAAGAAGGTGCATGCATACCAATTCTCGGCCATGGCACACGACAGACTTTTCGTTGCGTCGACCCCATTGTAAGATTGAGAAGACAGCACCTGGCCAGAGATGGTGTCAACCAGCTGGACCGAGAGCTTGCTCATAGCCTCCTCTACAATCGCGACGACTACAGTATTTGGGTTCAGATACTTGTAGGCGACCTTGCGGTCGCCGAGGACGCGGCCGATAGACGCAATGGGGTTATGTTCTGGCAGAGTGGCGACCTCGACGATTCTTTCGCCCTTGCCGACTTGAAGCCGCCACATGTCCGTTGGTGAGACCTTGCCGTCTGTGGAGGAGAATTTGATACCTCTCAAGGCCTGATCCCCTTCTCGAACGACTATAGTGTCTTCGGGAAGAGTTGCAGTAGGAATGTTGGGGACCGGAAACCCGTCAGCGCCCAATGCGAGGAGCCACTTGCTGGATTCGTCACCGACAATGGCAGTACTGGCAATCTTGGTGGAGGACTCATCCTGATGATGCTCGACAACCTGTCCTGTAACTGCACGAATGATAGCACGCTCGCCGTTAGATCCAACAGCCGACACAAGGCCTTCGTTGTCCTTGGCCACAATTGCCTTGATAGAGAGACTCTCGCCAAGTTGTGGCTGAAATACAGCCTTGGACCACAGTACCTTCCCGTGATGGCCAGTGTCCAGACCGTAGAAGCGACCACGACGAGTGGCGAGAACAACAATCTTGTTGAATCCAAACGAATCCCGATGCAAAGCCTCCTTGTTCCCGGACAAATCAGCACCAAAGATGGAATCAAGAAAACGCTGCGGGAGACGAGCGAGATACGCCGGCAGGTACTGCAGGTCCGCAATGTGACGATTGACACGGTGTATGTATGCTGCAACAGGGTTGGCATGAGCTTCCTCGGCCAAAACTTCGGCAAGTCTCTCAACCTCCGGAATATCGGCCCATACAGCAGCCACGGCACCAGACAGCCCTTCGTGTCTAGACCAGTCAATCTTCCCATTTCGAATCAAGACCCAGTTATCGCCATTGGTCAAAGCAGCGGAGCGAACGGCAAGCTCCTTGCCGCCAGCCTTCTTGACAACCTCGGAGACTGATTGAATAGCGTGGCCATCTTCCTTGGGGTCGTAGGGCCATCGGGCCAGGACACCATGAGACTCGGACGAGACGACGGTGACCTCTTCGGGCGTGATGCGGGTGAAGTAGACATTGGCGGCCTCTGAGCTGGTAGAGAATGCGCCATTTCCAGCCAAGTGTGGGAGGTCGTATGCTTTGGAAACTTGTCCGGTCTTGAGATCTGTGTGGTAAACTTGGCCCTTGTGGCCGGTTTTGGTGCCGATGTGAACCAAGAAATGCGGCAGAGACTGCGTCAAATGAGGGGCATGAACACGAACAGAGACAGTATCAGCGGGCAGGGTGATATCTTGCTTCGTTTTGGCGCCGAGAACATTGATGCTCAGCTTGGACAATCCGCGACTGGCCCAGGCAGCAATAGGCGCTGCCGAGTTTGCGCCGACGAACATGACATCCTCGGCGCCGTGGATATCGCCCCTGTTGCCGAGAGACCAGTGATCAACTCGATCTCCCGTGGCGGTGTCCAGAGACGTCACCTTGAGGTTGTAAGAGCCCGGTGACCCATGCAAGCTAAGAACATAGACATTGGCAATGTTGGTCGAAACCTGAACTGGTACGTCTTTGCTCGTTTCGCGGAATTCCCAGATGACATTGCCCAGCGCCCCATGTAGTCGTCGTAGAACCGTAATGCCGTCCTCGTCGAATAATGCGAGGACATCTTTCCTCGAGCTTTCGGTCAATTCGATGATTTCGATGTCTTTGACATGCCCTTTGAACTCCTGGTCCCAGATGTTCCTGCCCGTGAGGGCATGCCATGCTTGAACCTTGGAGCCGTAACCTGAAACAACCCAGTTCTCGCCCTCGGGGGCTCTTAGGTGACCGCCGCCGTTTGCAATGCCATCGCTGACTTGTTGGCGCCATACGAGGTTGCCGTTGCTGGGGTTTATGGCGCCGACTACACCCACGTCCCCGAGTGTGTAGAGCAAGCTGGCCTTGTCTTCCTTGCGCGGACGATGAAAGAAGGTGGTTTCCTGTTGGGGCAAGCCGACGAGCGAGTAGTGGAAATCGATGTCGCCAACCTCGTCTTTGAAGACGGCAGCGACGAGCGACGACAGGCCCAGCAGCAGGGCGGATTGGAGAGTGCGCCGCATGTCAAGGTATTCTGAGCTTGGGCAGCAACGTCGTGCTTTTGAAGCTTCGAAGCTGGTCTTGAGCTGGTCTCGAGCTAGTCTCGAGGTACAGGGGTACTTGGCGGCACACAGCTGTGGGGTTGCCGTCTGGTCCACAATGGGAAGCTACTCTGCTGACTCATCCATCTCGGCCTATGCGGACTTTGATCGCGCAATCTTAATACAAACTACATTTTATGCGACTTATCATCCTTTGCTGCGCTCGAGCTAGAGAACCGAGAGACATTAGTGACCAATCGCCACACCAACTCGAATGCTTTCAGAGTTCTCGGTCAGTCCTCAACCCCAAAGGGTCTTCTTCACAATATATTTTGCCCATCGAGCGTATCCACCGTAGTTTGAACGACGATAGCCTTGCCTCCAGCCTGTCGAAGCATAACCGGCTACTTTGTCAGCTCGCTCGGTTGTAGCATCCGATACGTAGTTCACCATCGCCGAGGCTCCATTCCTTACGAGCCAGTGCCATGGCGATACTGGCTCCGATGCCCTTCTCGCGACCAGAACCAGTCACGATGGCGATCTTTCCCTCGGGAGACAGTGTCGATGGCCAAGGGGTCCGGTACAATTTGTGCAAGGTTTTGCGACCTTTTGCTTCCTCCTTTTGAAATTTTGAAAAGGAGTGTGCAGGGTTATGGTGTAAATAGAGGCGACGAAGGCTTGGAATAACCAGACCAGAAAGAGCAAGGAAGAAGGCCGGTTTTGGGCTGATGGTAGTACTCCTCGGACATGGTGACTAGAAATGAATACGTGTCAATGGTCGGTGTTCAAGGCCACTCACCTACTGGCGACGACTACGTTTGAAAAGGGTCGGTAATGAGTCTGGACGAAAGAGCCTGCAGCCCCTATTGGACCATGAGAGCCTGAGCACGGCGAATGAATCAACGTTGGGCAAACGCAGAGCGAGGAGTCGAAATCTCGCCCATGCGAACAACCGCATGGTTGTCAATCACCAATGTTTGCCTCTTATCTGCGACGCCGTGGTTTCATTTTCACTCCTCGACCGGTAGCGAATCCCACATCGAACTATGCCGCCCGGACATGCAAAACGTGGAGATGTTGCAGCGTCGATAGGTCGAGTCAAGGACTTCTTCCGCAAGAAGCGAGGGGCGGAGGAGACTGATTCGCACGGTGCACATGGCATACAGGAGCTTTTGAAACAAGATCGCGATGCTCTTCTACGAGATTTTGAGAGGATTCTGGACAACAAGAGAGCTTTGGGGAGCTTGGTGTCGCCCAGCGAGCTGCACATCGCGAGCCCGTATCGGTCTGTCGCGACACAGACCGAGGTGCACGAAGAGCCAGTCCGTCCGACCACTCCAAGGATCGAGGAAGCAGCGCGACAGATACCTACTTACACCTCTTCCTCGAGTCAAGTCGAGATAGAAATGGAAACAGTCGATGAGACAGAACCTAGTATTTCCGCAGACGCTGCTCCGTTGCGTCATTCTTCAAGAGGTGTTGGCCCGACATCAGACGCGCCAGGAGAATCGTGCGATGAGGAGCCCGAACCCGAACAGGTCGTCCCAATTGAATCAACATCAGGCCATGATACTTTTTCTTTTTGTGTCCCTATCCGCGAAAGAACGAAACGCGGCCAGGAATCGGACACACACCGTGGTCCGTCCCTCCTGACAGTGAAGGCACCCGAGAGTCGCCCAGAGCCGTACGTTTTTGGCTCCTCGGGGTCGGGGGCAACAAAGTTGATCAAGAAGGAAATGAGCTCTCTTTCCCGGGAAAAGAGAACAACGATCCGCCCTCGGTCACACAATTTCAGGCAGGGATTCACAGCCAAATTGGCCGGATGTCAACAAAGAGCGAGCAGGTAACACCCTGGCTGAAATTCATTGCAGTGGCTCAGGACGTAGACGAGCATGCGCAGTAACCTGAGCAGCCGTTGAAAAAGATGCGGACTGGAGCGGATTGATTTGCAGACTAGAGGGGAAGAAAACGAGGTTTCGGAACACCAAATGTCCATTCGGACTCTTCAGTCCAAAAGTGTATGCGGGTGCAAAATTTCAGTTGATATGAGTCTTGCAGGTTAAAAGATTAGACATGAATCTAGCATGAACCACAAAAGTCACCAATTGGGGAGTTGGTGATAGTGTCAATATGTCGGTGTATCACATCGATGGCGTGGCCACGACTTCATAACAAGCACTTCAACACGCCGACGCGACTTTGTAAGGACATTCGGAATCCTGCATTGTGCATCGACGAATGAATGTGTGCTTCGTGCCTGCACGTGAGGCTGTCATAACAGAATTATCTAAGGACCGGAAATGGGTTCCATTCTTCGCGACGGGCGGGCCTGGCACCCAGGCAACTACATCTTCAATCTGGAAATGGCCTGCAGTGCTGCACCTCACCATGAAGACTCTTTCTGATGATCAAATACAAAAGGTCTGTCCCTCATCCAGGAGACACTAAATGGAAAACAAAGAAATGGGAAGAAGCGAAGTCGCGTCTTGATACATCTGGAAAGTATACCGAGCACATCACTAGGAGATTCCTCTCGCACCACTTTCACCATCTGATCCAAACGTTCTGGGGCCATTCTGAAACCTCGTGGGTTCGCGCTGAATCTCCCAGTGATGTACTCATTGTATTTTCCAGATGTATCGAGACGCGACTCTGTCGGTCTGACAAGGACCAGGAGACTGGGCTTCTTGCCCTCGTGTCAGACTGGAGATGCATCGTGGAATCTGGTAGATTTGTCTTCAATTCAATCAGTCAATCACTTACAGCATGGACAAACTGGCTTGTCTTGGGCCACATCACTCCTTCTTACCAGCTGCCAGAAGGCATGGCTGATGGTCCCTCAGGCAGCCCGAATAGCATCCTACAAGCTCCTGTGAATGGCTGGACGGCATCTGTATGTATGGAAACAGCAGCTCATTCAACGTCCAGCGCCTCCCATTTGGCCTCTACCTGAGATCCATGAGAAGCGCCAACCAGCTTCGAAATGAGTTAACGCACTGGACATGATTCGCCAATACACGACTTGTACCTGTCCACCGAGCTCTGGATCTAGTACCTAATTCATTCTCGGAACAGGACTCGTCAGGAGATGAGGATGCCAATGTCACGCTTGTCAACAGCTTTCTTTAGTTTCGGTAGACGACGTACACGCAGGAACCCCCCCCCCCCCCAAAAAAAAAAACCAAAAAAAAAATATCCCTTTTCGAATGAAGGATGCGGAGTACATTCCAACAAAACGTTCATGAGAGGAAGGTGCATGTCTTCTGGTCCGGGAAGAGGACAAAATGAGATGCAAAAATCATTTTACCAAGACTGGGGTTCGAACCCAGGCATCTCTCGATAGTGCAGATCAAGCGCTGGGGTTAGCTTAAATGCACCGCCTTAGACCACTCGGCCATCTTGGTTTGATCATTGTTACTCACAAATTGGTACTATGATGAGTTCTGTGACTCATAGGTGAAGACAGGGGATGCTTTGCAGGGCCACTCTCATCTCATAAACATATTATTACCCCTGGCCAGCGATGCATGCATGCAACCATGTACCTGTACGGATACTGCCCCTGTTGACGTGACGCAACTTGCAAGTGACGGCTCCAATTGGCAAAGCTGCATCCTCATCCTCCTCCTCTTCCTCCTCCTCGTTGTAGACTTGCACAGCTCCAAGTACAACGACACCGAGTTGTCGAAAAGTCCCGTCAACATGGCCATGGCCACCGCGCGCTTCAAGTTCCTGGCCATAGCCATGGCCTTCCACCTCGTCTACATCTACTCCATCTTCGACGTGTACTTTGTGAGCCCCATCGTCACGGGAATGCCACTTGTCCCCGTCGACCGCCCGCCAGGATCCAAAGCCCCAGCCGATCGGCTCGTCCTCTTTGTCGGTATGGCTGACCACGGCTCGTGAGCTGCTCCCCAACAAACGTCTAACAAATGTCTCAACAAACCCCTCATTTGCTAACGTACACCTTCCAACCAGGCGATGGACTGCGCGCCGACAAGGCTTTCCAGGCTTTCCCGGAGCCGTATCCCAAGACCGACCATGATCTGACTCCGCGCCATCTCGCGCCGTTTTTGCGCTCGCGCGTCCTGCAGCACGGCACCTTTGGTGTTTCTCACACCAGAGTGCCTACCGAGTCCAGGCCCGGTCATGTGGCGCTCATCGCTGGCCTGTACGAAGATGTGTCGGCTGTCGCAACGGGGTGGAAGCTGAACCCCGTCAACTTTGATAGTGTCTTCAACAGGAGCAGGCATACTTGGAGCTGGGGCAGTCCTGATATCTTGCCCATGTTCGACAAGGGCGCCACGCCTGGCCGCATCGATGCCTACTGCTATGATGCCGAGTTTGAAGACTACTCGCAGGACGCGATTCAGTTGGATCTCTGGGTATTCGACCATGTCAAGGACTTCTTTGCCGCTGCTGCCCAGAACAAGACGCTTGATGCTGCCCTGAGACAGGACAGGGTCGTCTTCTTCCTCCATCTCCTGGGTATCGACACAACAGGGCATTTCTTCCGGCCCTACTCAAAGGAGTACCTGCGCAATATCCAGGTCGTTGACGAGGGTGTAAGGGAGATCTCTGAGCTGTTTGACCGATTCTACGGTGACCAACGCACGGCATTCGTCTTCACGGCCGATCACGGCATGGGCGACTGGGGGAGCCACGGAGACGGACACCCAGATAATACGAGGACCCCCCTCATCGCATGGGGTTCAGGCATCGCCAAGCCCGTCGTATATCCCGAGTCCACCATTGCCCCCGGCCACGACGAGTACTCGTCCTCCTGGAACCTGAACGGCATAGAGAGGCACGATGTCTCGCAGGCAGATATAGCTGCGCTAATGGCGCACCTGGTCGGCGTCGAATTCCCAGCCAACTCTGTCGGGGAACTGCCCCTGTCCTACCTCGATGCGGGCATCCGCGAGAAAGCAGAGGCGCTGCTTCTCAACGCCCACGAGATTCTCGAGATGTACAACGTCAAGGAGCGCATCAAGAAGGCATCGCAGCTGCGTTACGCGCCCTACCAACCACTCAGCGCGGCGGGCCAAACACCTCGGGAGAGGACACAGACTATACGGACGTTGATCGATGACCAGCGCTTCCAGGAAGCGATTGACCAAACGGGCATGTTGATCAAAATCGCAATCCAGGGTCTCCGCTATCTTCAAACGTACGATTGGCTCTTCCTGCGGGCTCTCATTACGGCTGGATACCTCGGCTGGATCGCATTCGCACTGACTACCGTCATTGATCTCCACGTTCTGCAGGGCACGACACAGCCCAGCCGTTCCGTAGGTGCCACGACATTCTTCTCAGCAGTCCTGGCTGCCTTTTACGCGTCCTTTATCGTGTCCGGCTCGCCCTTGACATACTACGCATATGCCTTCTTCCCCGTCGTCTTCTGGGAGGAAGTGTTTGCGCGGAAAGACATCTTGACGAAGGGAAAGCAGGCTATTTTCGGGCACGTCCGATCGCGGAGAAATGTCTTGTCCCTCGTCGCAGGTTCCATCACGTATCTGGGAGTAGTTGAATCCCTGGTAAGATAATTTCGTGGTGTAGACATTAGACACGCTTATCTCGTGGCTGCTGCTAACTCCTTCCCTTCCAGGCACTCGGGTACATCCATCGCGAAGTACTAACGGTGCTTTTCTGCATCGGCGCTTTCTACCCGCTCGTTCTCGGTACATCATTTGTACGGGAATTCGCCGGCCTCACGACGACGTGGTTTGTTTCGTGTGTGGCAATGAGTATATTCACCCTCCTGCCTGCTACGCGGGTGGAGAACCTCACTTTGATGTACGTCTTCCAAACCAACGAGCCCAAGTACTCACTCACTCACTCACCATCGCAGTGTCATCGGTGGACTGTCCATCGTCGCCATCGGAACGCTATACTTGATCCTGGGCAACAACATGTTGGTCGCCGACAGCCCCGGTGCCTGTCGCGAGCAGAACAACACATCGAGGTTCTTGATCGGCACACAGGTGAGCACAAAGCCTTTCCCATATTCAACCATGGACACCCTCTTACCTAAAACACAGACTCTTCTTGTCTTGCTCGCAATCATCGTCACGCGCTCCAGCGCCCTTTCGCTTCAGTCGAAAGCCGGTCTACCTCGCAGCAACCAAGTTGCCGGATGGGCCATACTGATCATCTCCCTGATCATGCCGCTAGCCCATCAGCTCCGACCAAGCAGCCACTATTTCCACCGACTAATGGTGATATTCCTAACCTTTGCACCCACCTTTGTGATTCTCACCACATCATACGAGACCATCTTCTACGTCGCCTACTGCACAACGCTACTCACATGGGTCCGAATGGAGCATCACAGCCAGGCCTTCTCGACCAGCACCACGGCCGGGAAGGGAACCAATGGGTCGACACCACCGCCGTTCCGCCCATTAAGACTATCTGACGCGCGCGTAGCTCTGTTCTTCTTCGTCCTCCTGCAATCCGCCTTCTTCAGCATCGGGAACATCGCGTCCATCTCCTCGTTCAGTCTAGAGAGCGTCTGCCGCCTCATCCCTGTCTTCAACCCATTCTCTCAAGGCGCGCTACTCATACTCAAGTTGATGATACCGTTTGCCCTGCTGTCTGCAAATCTTGGCGTCCTCAACATGCGATTAGGCGTGGCACCGTCGGCTCTGTTCATGGTTGCCATGGCCACGAGCGATTTGCTTACGCTGTATTTCTTCTGGGTCGTGAGAGATGAAGGCTCTTGGTTGGAGATTGGGTCAACCATTACCCATTTTGCCATAGCAAACTTGTTGTGCGTGTTTGTTGCGGGCCTAGAAGGCGTAAGTGCCATGTTCATCTCTGGCATTAAAGCGTGAAAGAACTAGAATACGGAGCACGAGGCCAGGGCAATAGGGCATTGGAACACAGGGCCGGGAACCCAAAACAATAATTAATTGGAAGCCTGCGTGGCTATTCAGTCGTCTTGTTCAACGTCATCGTAATAGAACCAATGTGACGTCCCTGACCGAACGATTCTTGCCAAAATTTCGTCAAAAGCACACGTAATTACATACTACTATCCGCGGCAACCCTCCTCCCCCTCTTTTCTATCCATTTCGAACAAGTCATACTTGTAAAAGCCTTCCAGCACCGTGTGCGGTTCCATCCCCAACAAGTAGTCCGACGGCGATGCCTTGAGATTGTGCGGTACGAATTTGGGGGTCTTCTCCGTTCTGGGCATATTCCCCAACCTCGTCGTCAATGGTCATCATGCCCAGTCAGGGCATGCTTGGACAAAGTAGGCTGCAGCCATGACCATTCTCTTTTATCCGTCAATGAGGTAAGGCATGCCTCGGCTTTAGTTCCACTCATCGGCGACATTCGCGAGTCTGCGCCGGAACGACTCGCTGTGGAAAGTTTATAGGCTTGTGAATGAAAGATTGCCCGCTGCAAAATGGACTGGACTGGCATGTACGGGGCCAGTGATGGCACCGAGAATGACCGTAGATGGATGATCGTGGATCGCCATGTCATATCTCGTAGGGTCATCAGAACAACTTGGCAGGGGTCGACGTGGAACGGCGAGACGTATACTTTATGGAGCTCGGTTTTCCGATCCTTCTCCGTCGACGATATTGCGTCCTGGATTGCCGAGACTGGTGTTGAATGCAGCTAGAACGAGGACGTCCTCTCGGGAGGTCCTCGATGGGAGGTGAGGTCGGGGAATCGAGGGGGGAAAATATCCGACAAGACCATCATGCAAATTTGTCTCGTCTCCCAGTGGGACCTCGAATTAATACCGATCGAGAGTCATCTCTTCCTTCCTGAGCATGCCTTGACAACTTCTGCGTCTGCATAATAGGCTTGTTCTGGCCAACGCGACATTCATGCCGATACTGATAAGAGCTAGCGGTCGATCCAACCAGTTGAACATCCGGGCATCCCCGGACATGAATGGGGTCGCGATGGATGAGATGTTCTGACAAGACATACCTTCCAGCATGCTCCATAGCTCGATCACAAAAACCTTTGCATCAAGACATACGCCGAATACGCTGCTGCAGCTGGGAACCTCCATTTTACCCCCTTCGCTCAGATCACCTTTTGTCACAGTAGACCTGCCAGTAGGCCTTGTTGTAGATCGAGGCCCGGCACCAGAACTTCGCCCATGCTCTCTCTCTCCTGCGGTGGCCCAACTATTAGAAATGCGAGCAGTTCTTGCCATCCAGTTCCGCGCGATTGGGGTACTATTTCGCCTTCAGCTCCAGTCGGCTCGTCTTCCCCATACGGCGTGACGTCGTGAACATCGCCAGACTCCAAGAGTGCTTCTCCGGCCCTTCCCCCAACGGGATTGAGTTTTGGCTCATCGGGGACACATGCAGGCCATGCATGAAGAGTCAATAAGTGGTCCTGTTTGTCCATCTAAGCTTCCCAGATAGAAGCCTGAGTCCCTCCGACGCCTGTTGAAGCTTTGAAAAGGTTGACTAGTTAGAGAAGTCAGTTTTGCTACTCATTCATTATCGCGCACGCGTAATTTATATTGTATACACGCAATTCATATTATAAAAGTTCATTAATATTATGCCTCTTCCAACACTAATAACTTTCTCTTCTAATGTGATTGCTAAGGCATAATATTAGAATAAGAAACGGGGAGAAACGTAAGAACCCAGAAGATGTGCTGAATTCCCCAATGGATCAAAAGATCCGTCAATGCTAGCCGCTGCTAACATTGCACCTTGCAATTGATTATAGACCTGTGAAGCGTCACCAAGCCTTACAAGAAATAATATAGTTATGCAGAGAAAAGTGAAAGAAAAAAGAAACAAAACACATAGGCTACTTAGTACTATGTAAGCCTATGGAAAGACAAGTGGGGCTCTTGAATACCCGTATTTTCATTGTTATATAATATTAACCTTCCGTGTAAGTATCTATTATTCTATCCTAACTATCACTAATTGATATTAAGACCTTGTTTTGTAATATCTTCATGAAGATTGAATTGAACATAGGTTAGGCCTTGGTTTAGAAATTCAATTATATAATTCAATGATGTACTGCAATCGCTACTGCGTGAATTAATTTACGGCCGCGCGAATTAACATTGTAACTGCGCGAATTAGCATTGCTTATAATATTATAGAGCATAAAATCCTATGCAAAGAGGAGGGGCTATTTTGAGGATAAGGCGTTGTTTGTTATTATTACTAAATCCTTATAGTATACATAAGATGAGGTCAGACATGCCTTAGTTAATAGGAGCGCTTTATTATAAACTAGCCTTAGGATAACTACACGTAAGCGTCTAAAATGTAAATATTATTCTTATAAGGGGAAAAAAGACTAAACTAAAGGTTGTAAATAAATTAGATTTATACTAGCTTATATTGAAATGTAGAGGGTTAGCTGCTAGCTAGCAATAACCCTAAATGTGCGGTGTCCACGGTGGGGATGAATAGTCCTGCAAGCGTTAAATTGCAAATAATAACAAACGCTAACGCAGTAGAAGGCTATGGCAGTTATTAATACTAGAATCTAATCTACATCACTATAATTATTTAAGAGCTCCAGAAGGTGTGCTGAAATCCCCAATAGACCAAAAGATCCGCCAATGCTAGGCGCTGCTAACGTTGCACCTTACAATTGCTTTCAAGGCCTATGAAGCCCCTCACCAGCGTCTTACAGTCAATAGCTGCAGTGCAACTATCACGCTTGTAGTGCAAGCAACCTTACTGAGTAAGTAAGTGGACTAAGTGATAACTAGAGGGGCCAAAAATAGGGCTTATTTTTAACATTTCGTCTAGTTTATAAGTGCCCCCATTTGTCCCTGCCTAGCTATTTAATTGTCCTCATAGTGCTCCTATTAGTTCCTGTCTAGCTATTAATTATCCTCACACTTGACTAAAGATTTAGTACATGGCCTTTAGACTAATCCCTAGATTATAAGCAATCTTATGGTTTAGTAGCCCTTAAGTTTTTGCAAGCAACGCATAGGCCCTATTAGCTATAGCCTACGGTTAAGGTTTAAGCTATTATAAAAGGAATAAAAAAGGAAGTAGCTAAGCAATAGAAGCTAGGTTGATTTAGTAATAGTTACAGCACTCATCTATAGTAGCGGAAAAGAAATGGGGGATCTAGAGAAAACATAAGCCTCTTATTTGATTTACCTAGTAAGATTATAACCCTGCTAGCTGATTAGGTCCTTGTGCAAGGGACATGACTTTTGACACAGACCTCCGTACAACTCTTCAATTATTTTGACAAATCTACATGATAGGGAGAACTAAGCAAATCAGATATTAGCTAGGAAATAAAGGGGATAGGGGCTAGGAAACATAACTGCCTTATATTCCTAGGAACTTATATAAAGTAAATATATTCTTTTATAGCGTTATATTCCCTCATTTATTTTCCTTGTAGTTCTTTAATGATAGTGTTCCTTATAGCTAACCACAGCTGTTGGAGAGGAACGAGAACCTAGGGCATGTAGATTGGTAAAATAATTCAAGAGTTGTAGTGTATGTAGAGGCCCTCTGGAAAGCCCTTGGCTGTGCATTGCGCAACGTCGTGAAACTGATTGTAGACAACCGCCCACTTTCTTCATCTCATCAAGTGCTTTTACACGTGATAATCGACTAAAAAGTTTGTCCTCTTCTTGATAAGCCCATGTGTTAGTACTAGCGATAAAAGTCCATCCACAGTCCATCCATGAAGCATAACTTGGGCGAAACACGCTGCGCACATTTTTCCTCACCTTAAAAGATGCCCGGAAACCATCACTCCAATCGAGCCACACCCCCTTGACCTCGGCGATATCTGTCAGATCCACTTACCCGTTTCGGACCTCAAGTCTACATATGTACATAATCTCAGCTTAGCTCGCCACCGGCTTTGCTGCACGGAAAAAAGACGCGCAGCCGACTGGCCAACTTATGTACATTATTATGCGTTTATTATCCCTTTCATAATGTGCCTTGCAACAGGCTTAGACCCGGTCACCAGCCGCAATGAAACAATGCGAACCCATTTTCTTTCATCAAGGGCCCCGGCGTCTAGGATTTCTTCCACAGGAGTAACTCATCGATAATATTCATTGGAGCCACAGCGACAACATGAGCGACGCCTCAGCAACTTAGTGCCAGGACGTGTCTCTTCGATGCCGCCCCAAAAAGTCGGGGGTCCGTGGAATAATACGGGCACGCAAATATCGCACTGGAGTTTCCAAATTTTGCACTGGCGCTAGCTAAATTTGGAAGGGTCCCTACATACCCGTTTTTCGTGCGGAAGTACCTCTAAGGTTTTTTCGCTACTAGTAAGTCCTTTACTAATCCTTTGCATTAGTAAATAAATTAGCATTTATAAAGAGGCTAATCTATAAAGAATAATTTAATACAAGAGTAAGGCATCTAGCGATAATATAGCTATTATAGTAATAATGCGAAGATTGATGTAAAATTCGTTGTGGTGGTAAGGTTACACGCACACAAGCATTGCTACGGGCGTTGCAAACGTGGGTGTGTAGGGACCCTTCCTGATTTAGCTAGCGCCGGTGCGAAATTTGAAAACTCCGGTGCGATATTTGCGTGCCCGAATAATACCGTCATGCTCTCTCTCTCTCTCGTTAGATTTCACAGCCAATCAGGTCCACTTCGGCTGGATTGCGCGGTGGAGTGTACATTAGGGCAAGTACTGCCTATAACTTATACCTCTGTAACTTATACTTTATATATAATATAAGCGATTATATATTATAATTATATGTAAGGGCTTGGGCTTTGCCCAAGCCTTAGTGGCAGCGCATGAGTAGTGCGGGGGAAAGGGGGCTGACATAAGCCAATCAGGGGGTATAAGGGGCCTGTATAGAACCCGTGTTCTTCCCTATTCCCTTTCTTTCCTCAAGTTTCTCAATATCATCTCGATAGCCTATAGCCTTGTCTTATGGCTAGTCCATAACATTATAATAGGCTATAAGCCTAGATACTTTAAAGCCCTTTATATCCTTATAAAATAAATAAAGCCTTTCTTATAGGTATTATAAACTATTTAATTAACTATTAATTACTGCTACTAAGTTCTAACTTCCTATTACTACTAAAATACTTTACTAATTTACCTACCTTTTTATAATATCTAGTAACTCTAAATCTATTAACTACTATATTTTCTTACTAGCTAAAGCTATCATTAGTTAGAAAAAGTAGGAAACAAAGTATAGTAATAACCTTAAGCATAAAGGTAAAGTATATTAGCCTCTTTAGTACTAGCCTAGAAGCTATATAGCTAGAAGAACTAATAGGTAAAATTTATAAGTAATAGGTACCTTTATAGCTATATATAAATAATACTAGTATAGAAATAATTTTAAATAATATAAAATTTTATAAAAGAATAAAATATATTTAAATTTAATACTATAAGATTTATAAGTTAATTTAAGAAAAGATAGTTAAGGTAAATTAAATCTCTTAAATAGAGAACCTAGTAAATCTAGGGATTAAAGCCTTAATAAGGCTTAAATTAGAGAATTAAATAAAGGTAATTAGTTTTTAAAGGAAGAAAGGAATAGAATAAGAATACTATAGGTATTATATTAAGAATTATAATAAGGTTATCACTCTTTTTTTTACTAGGTTTTAATAAGGGTAATAGGAAAGGAATTAATTCACTAAAATTAGCACTATTATAACTCTTACTTAAGGAAAGGTATTAGATTTTATAGCTAATTAGGTTTACTTTAGCTAGATTATATAGTAGAGTATATATTAGGGCAAGTACTGCCTATAACCTATACCTATGTAACTTACACTTTACATGCAATATAAGCGATCACACATTGCAATTGTAACATCTCTGCCGTGTGTCTGTCGCCTAGTTGGACAACTCTCCCAGGGTCATCGTGTGACGTTGCATCCGTACCACCAAGATGCGCGACCTATCATCGAGGGAAGGTCCGAGGCTGGCTTCTACTGTACACTCGAGCTTTTTGTTTTGGCTTATCGCAGCCAGGTAAAGGTATGTGACGAGCCACGACAGGTTGGTCGATTCGACCTCGGTGATTCTTTGCGGCTGGAGAGCTGGAGCACCACAGGAAGGGGAGGCACTTGGCAATCTCCGACTCGTTCGTGAGAAAAATCGTCAGCTGCACTCTCACATGGGCATTTTATCCCAAGAGATGGCTTCGCGCTATTGCTCCGCATGAAATCACCTTTGCCACACGAGTTGGTTGGAACGTGCCATGGAAGAACATATGCCTGTGAACCTTATTTATGCACGAAGGCCAAAAAAAAAAAAAAAAAAAAAAAAAAAAAAAAAAAAAAAAGAACCGCAGCTGACTGCAGCACCAACTCATGTGTGCGTTTTATTATCCCTTACATACACTATAACCCCTGAATTATTTTACAAAGATACATAATAGGGGATAGCGAGCTAATAAGGCGTTAAATAGGGGTAGGGCAGACAGGGGCTAGGTACCTTGAATTATAAGCAATTTACTAGGAGAAAAATGTACTATTTAATACCCTACGTATCCCCCTTATAATGCTCTAATAGCATACATACCCCACCCTAGGCGGAACGTAACTGTAGGCAGCTGTTATTAGGCAACCTAATGTGGGGCAAGTAGAGTTGTAAAATAATTCAGGGGTTGTAGTGTATGCACTGTAACATTATTATGCAGGTGGCTTAGATAAGTGGGACTTCACGAGGTGGCTAATTAGCCGCGTGTGTTGCGGAGTTTACGGAGTAAAGAACTAGCGGAGTAAACACGAGCTTTGACTACGGAGTAAAAAAGACCAGCTTAACTTAGAATAGGGCAGGTATCAAACCCATGCATGGACCTTGTTTTAGCCTGACTGTCCAAGTCCCACTTGCGTCCTTGACCACGTGGCTCTTTCCCCAAAGTAAGTTTTGTTCGAGACAATACGAATTATATAATACAACCCCTTGTTTGATTTTACAGAGATATTATAGAGGTTGAAAGTGGATATGAATTGGCGCCTGTTATCATTAGTAATGCTTATGCAATTTTATTAGGAATAATGCCCTGAATATTAGTACTAAACCCATGCTACTTTACCCTTATATAATCTTCACGTAACTTCGTATTACTACAAGTATGCTATATAGTCTAACCCCTGTTTGATTTTACACGACTACAAGGTCCACGTTGACTAGCCAGTAGCCACTAATAGCTTGCTATTAGCCATGGAGAGTAGAGCTATCAGGAGGTCTTATGAGGTACTTATGCTAGTAAAGGATACTACATATAGCTTACTTGAGAATTATAGGGAAGAAAATATATCTTATCTCTACCTATTATTACGCTAATCCATAGAAGGATTCATAGTTGGCCTAATAACCTTGGTCTTGTACCTGTATAAAATCAAATAGGGGTTGTATTATAGGTATTAATCGTTTCTGATTTTCTTATAGGGGTTGTTTTCATATAGCTTGCTCAGTGAACATTGACTAACTTTACGGGATGCATAATCTAATTATGAGTACATCTAAGAATAAGTAAGACATCAAAGGATAGCTGGTTACTACTTGATTTTTGGAGGAGTTACTACAAGTCACTAGTAATGGCTCTCTTAAGCCATAGCAACCACAAGAAGCAACGTCTTCAATTTGTCCTTTCTTCCTCTACTTGGTCCTGCTCTCTTAGCCCCTCTCTGCCATCCCATCGTCGCGCCGAAGCTTCGACGAGCTGCTCGGACAGCAACTCGAGCATCTTGGCACAATCTTCGATACACGCTCTCTTTGCACGTGCGTCATCCTCGTCAAGTCTCTCCAGCAGCTCAAGAAGCCCCGTCGACCTGGTGCGAATCGTTCCCAGGAAATCGGCCGTCTCCGAAATGGTCCTGTTGACGCTCGAGTACGAGGCTCTGCCCGAGGCTCTGCCCGAGGCACATGGGGGTGCATGCTGATCAGATGCTTGGACGGCCCTGAGCCTCTCGACGACTTGTCCCAGCTCGGCACTGCCTCGGGACAACCCTTGCATCGCATGCGTCACACGAGTCAGACTGGCTGCCATGGCCGGAATGAAATCCGCTCCAATACGGTTCTGCGTCTCGGAGAAGATCCGCTGCTTCTGTGACGTGAGCTCATCCCCGTGTGCTTCGGCAGAGGTCAAGGTCCTGTTCAGGCAGCTGACGTCGTTCTGGTAGATGGTTTGCAAGCTGACGGCCCTATATACGCTGGAGACACTGGTGTCATAGCCATGCTGAAGGAGGGGATCGGTGAATTGTCGGGCTTGCAGTTTGCCAACCAGGAACGAGGCAAGCTTGTGTCGAATCGCGGGCAGTCGTAGATGCGACACGGCCTGCAAATCAGACGTCGCGTCGCGCCCTGCCCGGCTCATTATGATCTTTGCGCCGCCTGGATGGAAGCGCAGGTATGGCGTAGCGTCAAAGACGAAGCCCTGCGCCGCGAACCAGAAACCGTTGGTGACATTGCAGTGCTTTGCGAGTTCAGAGACGGGGATAAGTGGCAGGAAGGGCTTGTGATGAGCTTCAAGGGTGCGATGGAATGTGCCCGCGTCGGCATCAGGATTCCCAGCCAAGGCACGACCTGCAGCTTCGTTTCCACAGGCATGGGCCGCCCCGTTGCAAGGCCGCTGGCGCCGTGATGCTTCCAGTTCCTTATTGACCTTGACCCATGGTTCCTCGTGTGCCTGGCCTTTGAAGCCAGCATTTGTAACGCTCCGGCCGACCTCGAAAGCTATGGGCAGGAACGCGTACACCTTGCGACGATGCAGACCCAGAAGGCCGTCCTGCCCACTATATGCCTCCTTCAACTGGCTCCACGACCGACTGAGCGACGCATCGCCGGCTTTCTGGACGAAATCCGACACGGGAATAGCGCCAACAGCTTCGATGAACGCGGCCCAGTTTGGCGGGTACGTTCGACGAACCTTGAGGACCTCCTTGCCAATGGTTGAGTTGTAGTCAACTCTCCCGACAAACGCATCCATCATGTGGAACATGGGCGAGGCCATTCCTCCGGGCCCAGGCACGTCGGGGAGCAGTGGCATTGCCAGTAGGCTTACCGTCTTGGTCCAGACGACTGGGTCCAAATGTGGCCGTCGTGCTGAACTGGGGCTGATTTTCATCATGGTGCGTCGTCCAGTTTTGCGCAACTGCTCCGTCATCTTGCCCAGGACTATCGCGAGTGCGGCGGGATCTCGCGCAATCATTGCAGATTGTGCATCAACGATACAGTTGAGCAGCGGCATGGCCTCGGCCAGGATTTCAGCCTGAACCAGATAGAAGACGTGCTCTTCCGTGTTGTCGACCGTTGGGACAAGAAGGTGTAGGTCCTCGGCGCGCAGCGTCTCGCCTGCAGTGCCATGCACACGCTTCCAATTATACACGACCAGATCGATGTACGTTAGGCCAGCAGCCTTGCGCCCCAACCGACTGGTCACCTGCGACCAAGGCTCTTGTATACATGGCGGTAGAGCGGCGGGCTCCCCTTCGTCCTGCGGCTCAAGGTGCACGCAAGCGTGTGCCAGTATGGACAGGAGCATCGAGGCACGGAGCAGATATCTTTCAGGCAACCTCTCTGCCGTGGCCTGCAGGACGGGCATGACGTCAAGTGTCTCCCGAAGGACTTGGTCCTTGATCAAGCGCGGCAAAGCGGCGGCGGCGGCATCCCACTCCCGAAAACCCGGGGGCATGCTCTGTAGAGGAGGTTGAACTGGCATGAAGCCCGCCTTGAAGGATAAGAAGCCAGAGTTCTCGTGGCCACTGTGGCCATTGATGGTCTCGGCATACCGGATGACAGCCTCACAGGGGCTTGGAGTTGCCAGAGTCGACGACTGCTGCGGTTGCGGCGCCCTGAGGGTACAAATCCTTTCGGACTCGGCACGAGCTTGTTGGTGTTGCAACATCCATGGCGTTTCGAAATCTTGATGGGCCATGGTGTTTATGCCGCCGAATGAAGACGTTTTTTTTTTTTTGAGATCGGTTCCTTTTTTGTTTTCCAATGCTACTGTCGTAGTAGGGCCCTCCAAGACCGGCCCATTACCTTTATAGTTTTGTTGCAAGCACCTTCCCAAGCACCTTCCAAGTACCTTGGACGCTGCTCTCTACCGAGGGCTGCGGCGAGATTCGTGGACGGTGCACTGGATGGCACCATGTTCCTATCGGCCGGCAGGGTCTGTGATCCTACGCGAACCTTAGTTGTGTTAATGTATGGATGATTCATGATCCGGCAGATTGCAGGTGAGTATCTGATCTTTCGCGGCATATCTTGAAACTATCGAGCCCGGCCTGGTCCAAGACACCGATTCGGAAGAAGCTGGCGTATCACGCCTGGGGCGCCGTTCGCACGGGACATGTCGACGGATGCCGAGGCCGGACTGTTTTGTCCCAAGCCGCCGGATGCCATGATCGACGCTTCCCCTGTCACGGAAGGACTCGTCGCCTTGTTATTAGGCAGATGGCATGTCGTCTCTCTCGAGTCTTGACGCTGGCACCGACACCGACACGAGAGCCTGTCGATCTTGCCGCCACGTTCTTCTTCTTTTTTTTTTTTTTTTTTTTTGACACCATACCCTAATTAGTAAGCGTAAACTTTGAGCGAATTCTGCCGGCGTAAGCTCGCTCGCCATCCCCAGGCACCCAGGCATCATCCATCAGTGATCACCCATCACCCTTCACCCATCATCCATCACCCATCACCCATCACCCATCACCCATCACCCATCAATGAATCATCCATCAATGATCATCCATCACCCTAGGTACCCCTCCGCCCTCGGCACATATGTTTCTTCAAGGGCCTTGGCTTATCCGCCGGAGACGGGTGCAACCACGTGCTTGACCTCCGTCACGTCGCCAAGTATTCGACCGAGCTGCTACCCACCATGCGCAGCGATAGGGCGTCCATGTCCTGATTGGGTAGGTGGTAAAGAGCTTAAGTATCTGCCAAAGATAACAATGTATTGGTGCGAATTCAGTTTCTAGACTTGAAAAGCCAGTCACAGTGGGTCTCCAGTATTTCCGAATAAGAGCCGCTTAAATCGCTTAGTTTCTTTTATAACGCGTTTTTTATAACGATATATATAGTCTATCTGTTAGTATACTGTATTACAGAGTCCTAATATTAGGAATAAATAGGTAAGACTAGAGAATAGCAATTATCTTATTCCCTATTCTAAGCTCTTGAAAAAGGGAAGGAAAGGGGACTAGAAAGAGAAGGGCATTCTAATATGCGCAAGATGTGAGGAAAAGGGGGTTGTGAGAGGTCACGTGACCAGACCTATAAGGCCTCACCTCCTAATATATTAGCAATGCGGTATAGGCAGGAGCACTTGTAATTATGTTCTAAAACTTACTAGGTCCAAGTGCATTATGCGAGACGCTCGCTAAAGTTGCTGGCTTAATCCGTACTGGTAATGTATAAACCTAGCCTTATAGTGTAGCGTGCTAATATATTGGGAGGTAAGGCCTTATAATTAATTACCTCGTTGCTGTAAGGCGCTGTGGTGGCCCTGGTGGAGCCCACGACCGCAAGGCGCGTAGTTCCGGAACCACAGGTCTTATACATTGTAAAGTAGTTGTAAGGTGCAATGCTAGCAGCGGCTAGCATTGACGGATCTTTTTGGTCCATTAGGGAATTCTAGCACACCTTCTGGGTTCTTAATATTTACTTTTAACAAGGCTCTTGAATGGCCTTGGTTTTACCAGGTATAATGTAGCTATTTACTATATCGTAATGGTAATCATGTTAATAAATGAAAAAATTATGATAATGATAAGTGATAATCTCTAATATAGTAATCAGGGAAAGTGAAGCGCCCTGGTAACTGGTTAAAGTATTTGTGCGGACTCTGCGGAGGGTTAGACATCCCTTATAATTATTCAATTAGTTATTTAAAAAATACTCCCTAGTAACTAGTTGAGAATGTTTTTTTCTACCTCTCTGAACCGCCTAAGGGGGAAGGGGGGGTAAAGGACAAGGAGCCCGCGCGCAGGGTGCCCGGAGGGAATAGAAAAGCTCAAACGTATGATTAAAAAGTCAATGAACAAGCCTGTCAACAAGCCCATTAGGCGTCAAGAAGCTAATAGAATAAATCAGCGATTTAGATAGTAATTACCCGCGGATACTTGAGCTTTCCCTGCGCCCATAATGTCGATAAATTCGGGCAGCCACAAGGATCTTGTATAAATGGTGTTCAAGTATAAAATTATAACTCCTTATTATATTCCCATCAAGACTTATGCCTAGGTTCCTAAACAAAGTAAAGGTTAGGATCGAAAAGGTCGCAGCTACAGAGCTAATAGCCAGGGGTCAGAGCACAAAGGTCTTACTCTCCAACCTCACCCATACAATATAGGCAGCCTTTGCTAGATCCCCCTCCTCTGCCTCGAATTGCCAAGAGCGCGGAGATGCTCATGACCCATCTCGGCATCATTCCGAGTTCTAGTGGGAAGCTCTCGCGGTGATGCAGGTGGGCCAAAAGCGCTTATGCCATGGATGATTGCAGTCGCCTCACCTGGGCTGGTAGGATAAAGGGACAAGGAAGGCCTCTTACTGGGTTTGAAAAAGGGGACAGGAAGTGTAAGGCGCTGTGGGTGAAGCCATAGGTTTTATAATTATAAGCAATTGCAAGGTGCAATGCTGGCAGCGGCTAGCATTGACGGATCTTTTGGTCCATTGGGGATTCCAGCACACCTTCTGGGGTTTCTCCCAGGGAGACTCACAAGGCTCTTCGGAAAAAGCTGACACGACCAAGTAATCAAGTGGGATTGTTGAGGAGAGAGAAAGATGGCAAAGAAGCTGTGATTTGCTACCTGGAGGCCAAGCATCATGGACAGAGTGGTGTGTATTCAAAGAAACACCCCGCAGCTTGTCTTATTGCTGGCTCGACAAGGTCTATGATCCTACGTAGAAAGCAGAATTGTGAAATTGATTCGGACACACAACGGAATACTGCAGCTGCAGTTGAATGGAGAAACGCGACAGAACGGGCGGATATTTTGCACCGACTACCCGTCGCCAAGAAAGGTGCAACCAACGGGGCCAACGGCAACGGTTCGGCTTCGCATAGCTGGGGAAGACGTTGCTGTTTCCCCAAAAGTCACCGACAATGTCGGCCAGCTTGGAGGACCATCATTTCTGCAAGTATATCCTCGTCTGGCTTCCCCCAAATTGTCGCCGTCAACCCGCCCGTCACAGGACTAGTCCAATTCGCATGGTGGGTGGGAAAGAAAGAAATGTCCCTGTCGTTCAAAGTATGCGACCAGCGTTCCCGCTGTCGGGCTTGGCAGGATGTCGGGCTTGGCAGGACAAGTAGAATAACTGCGTTGATACGGGTAGCGAGTTGTTGAGCGCGGCTGCGGCTGCGGCTAGAGATGTCGCCCAGTTTGGTGCGATGCTGAGATTAAGTTTCGGCTCGGGCTGTGCGGGTCGAGATGTCTTGGTAGAAGAGTTGGACATGTTGAGATTTGGAGTTGAAGGAGGAAGATATGCTTATGGAACGGTGTGACGGCTCAATTGGGCCCGTTTGTATGGGTGGTATGTTTGAATTATCTGATCTGACGAGTTTGATGCTGTTGTGGTTGTTGTTGAATCTCTGGCTTTAAGACCTCCCACCACGCCGCCTACTACGGCAGCGATGATGACGATGGTGATGGCCGGGATAATGAAGAATGGTCTTTTACTGTCCCATGTCGGGAAGGTATTCTGACCCCCTGCGACTTCTTTGTCCAACGATTGTAGAATGCCTTCATCTTCATCCTCCGACTTTGTAGCATCCGGCTCGTACGTGTATTTATCGTGTCCTTCAAGATCTAATTGATTGTTCTGCGAAACCTCCAGTCCATTCTGGTACTCATTTAAGCCAATGGCAATGGAATAACGCTCGTAGTCGTGCTATCGGTCGCTCCGCTAGCCTTTTTTCTCTCTCTCTTCCCATCAAATTCGTCAAGTGAGTTGATACCATTGTTGCCAAACAGGGGTCCCGCCTTTAGCATAAGCAATTCCCCACGATATGAGAAAAATCCATGGCAGGAGACCACAGGGCGCCCGAGTTTGAGAAGCGCCATAATATACATGGTGTATGCAGGCTCAAGCAGGCAATTCTTTTTGGCAATGGTCCGCATTGGAATATCTGCTCCAGAAGCAAGGATGTGATCCTGGTTGCAGGCACCGCCAGGCCAGTGGTCCCAGGTAAGTTGGGCGTTGTTTATGAGATTGGACGATCAGACTGATGGCGTTCCGATAGTGGTTCCCACAATGTTCAGCGAAGGCTTTCCCATGCTTCTACGGCGTTTTTGGTTTCCCCGCAAACTGGACCTCATCGCTCACGGGAAGCGGGAAGCGGGAAGCGGAGCGGAGCATAATCGATGGCGTGGGGCGGTACTTGCATGACTTCCGAGCGAGGCGAGAAAAAGGAAAGACGAGACAGAAAAAGAACCATGTAGGCTCCATCCCAAAGACTGTGTCTTCTTCATGAATCGAATGCTGTGGTCTGTGGAGTAGCTTGAGCATGGATAGATGGCATTTCAGCTTTTGCTAAACAGAGCAAGTGCGACATACATGTACACACATATATCGCTCAGAGTCCCTGGCACCTTCCTCCACAACAACCCTGCCCCACATCTCTTGGCGCGTACTTTCAGCATGCGTCAGACTGCGGCGTATTACATGTATGTATATTCCTCCCTCCTGCTCCCTCCTTTCCTCATTATCTATCTAGCCATGCTACAATATCCTCACATGTCCAAGTAGATTTTGCAGCTATAATAACGCAAAGTACTTGTCCTTGGCGGCAACCGATACCTTGGACAAATCAAGTAACAGAGGTTTCTTAGTATCTAATATCTAATATGAAAATATGGAAATATTGAATTCCAGCTCTACTCTACCATGGTAGCGTGCTCAAAAACCACCTTTACAGTAAGAATCCATATTTCCACACATCTCTCGCAAGACCTTGTTGCCGCTCATAGTCTGCGTCGATGAGGGAACTACAGCCAAAAGAAAAAGAAAAAGACGTAACGTAGCAAAGTGACTACAGCTTTCCCACCACAGTACGATGCGCCCTCGTCAATATTCAACGTCCTCGTCAGACTCAGCACGTGCTGCCTTTGTTAGGATCCGCCCTGCCAGATAAATTGTCAGTGAAATAATCATATCAACAGCACTCTCTTCCACTTCCACTTCCTTGCGCCCATCTTCAGTAAGCGACGTACCTCCACGCCCAGCCAGGCGACGAGTCCTTGCCTCCCTTGTCACACCCGTTGATAATCTCTACCAAGTGCCTCTTGCATTCCGATACCGACAGGTTCCAGTCAGTAGGGTGCGTCCTGTTGACCGTGAGCTGGACCCTCTTGTTATTGCTCAGCGGCATGCAGCGAGTCTTTTCCTGGCCAGTCTCGAATCTGCCCGCCAGGCTCTCCTCGCACGCCTTGGCCGCCTGGTCTCTCGCCTGGCCCGTTTGGCCGCCGAACTTTTCGCCCGTCTGGAAACAATCGGGGCGGCGGGCGACGAGCTCATGGACGGCTGGGCTTTCCGGGGAGGCAATAGCGCTGGCAGCGGCTGCTGTTGCAAGGGCGAAGATGGCGGCAATATTCAAATGCATCATGGTTGGTTTTTTGACTGTGGTCGGTATAGATGTTGGTGATGTAATGTCTTGTGGTTGTGGATTGGGGGATGAGCTTGGGGAGACTGAGTCTGGACAGCAACTTATCAGCGAGATTCACTTCCTTCTTATACTTTTTTATCTTTATCTTTATTTTATTTTTTTGTATTTCTTCATGAGAGGGTAAGTAAATCCACTTGTTTGCCCTCTCCCCATAGATCCTTATGAATGCACGAGGTGTCGTATCTATCCCCCTTTTGGTCCGGCAAGACCTTGGAAGATGTGCCAGTTTGCCACGGCTTGGATATTGAGACATGGTTCGACAATTTCTCTGACCTTCCTGATTTTCTTACAAGCTTACATTGCAGTAGCACAAGTTGCGGCTAATGCGGTGGCTAAAATCGGTTACACCAGGTCCTTAACGGCTGTGCCTTGGGGCTCTGTGAGGGGAGAGGATTCCATGTGACCCTGTTCAATGAATGTCTCACTTTATGAGCATTGTGTAATCCGTAAATAACTTTAGTCGGAGATTTTCTTGGCATTACTCTGTTTCCTCCGTGTGAACAATCGCTTTCTCCAAGTCGCACTCGACCTTGTTCGGGCCCTTGTACCGTCACAGGCTCGCCGTCTATTTCGTCCCGATTATCTAGCTGCTTTCGGTACCATCCAATGATGAATGGCTCTTCATTACCCTGCTATCCATAAAAATGTAGGAGACTTGCTTGGTGCAAGCAATATGCTTTGGGTTTATAAGCCACGTATTGCAAGACTGGGACTGAGTAGAAGCTCGACAGCGTACCGAAATGGCACAGGATGCCCCTGGATCTTCTGCATAATGTATGTTTCAGTTTGACAATCTATATATATATATATATATATATGCATAAATCCAAGCTTAGCGCCGGCCTACAGTTGACATGAGAATATACGATGCCAGGCTACATCACCCTCCGCAGGCAGTGTTCCATTATAGACTTGCAAGTTACAGATTAATACTTCAAACCTTTTACAAACGACTACAAAGAGTACCTCTCTTTCTACAGACCAGCTGTGCGTTCTAGCATTTCTTGGGCCAATTCTTCGCAATCCACTCGGCTAGCTTGTATGCCATTGTCCCTTCCATATACACCTCGACATCATCACTGCTGTAATCACCACCCGCAAACTTGAGCGCGGGGATAATCCAGGGCTGTATAAAGTCAATGTAGACGAGGTCTACAGTCTCGGGCTCGCCTTCCTTGGGGAAGTTTATTTCGGATTGGACGCAGTTTGGAACGGCGTAGGATGGAAGAGCCTTGTGAACGGTATCATCTCCATCGGTGCCCAGATCGTCCTTGGTCGTGTACCCTCCAATGAGCTTGGGATCCTGAACATTACGCAGCTCCAATCTAGCATCGTCTTCATCGGTAATGACGGGCGACTGTCCGTGGTCAGAGGTGAACATCAATTCGGGTATCGCCATGAACTTGGTCTCGGCGCCGTGGGAACTGAGAATCTTGTCCGCGCCGTTGAGGATGGCCAAGACATTCTTTGCGATAGTATACGGCACATCGGGAACATAGTTGAAACCATTCACGAACGGTGAAACAAGGTAAGTTGAATCTCGCGTGAATGGGCCCTTGAAGATGTCGAAACGAAGGCCGCCCGTGTTCATGATTGCCAGACGTGACTTGTCCTTGCGCTCATCATTGACTACAACATCGGGGAATACCTCGTCTTGGATCCACGAAAAGATACTCTCATTGCCCGGGTACTTGGCACGGCTCATCCACAGGTTCTTTGGAGCACAGCCAAACGTGTAGTCGAGATTCAGTGCCGTCCGTGCACGCGCAATCTGCCTGCTCACGTTCTTGCCTTGTTCCGTGGGGAACGTCGTTTCGTTGAGTCCAGTGTGGTAGTACATGCCCAGCAGATTGGTGTCAATATATTTTCGATTGAACTTGAGTGAGGCTTCTTTGGTAGACACCTCCTCGGTCGATGTCTTCTTGATGCCGTCAATCGACATGAAGCCGATTGTTTCAAAGTAGCGTCCGGAAGCCATAGCCAGCGACTGCGAATCAAAGCTTCGAGCGTCTCTCACATGGGCATGTCCGCCGAAGATGGCGATGGGAGTGTGCCAATTCTGCCTTCGCAACGCCGTGAAAATGGTGCGAAACTCCTCCATCCGTAAGCCTACATGACCGATGACGACGAAGATGTCCGGCTTTTTCCGGATGGCGTCTTGAAACCACTGTTCCTTGATAGTCTCTGCGACAGGTTGCACGATAGTGTTGTTGGCATTGCCTGTAAAGTCGAACAAGAAGCCAAATGCAACCACTTCCAAGCCCTGGTTTTTGGTCTTGAACTTGCGATATCGCTGGGCTAACGGTTTCCGCTCGCCTGTCTCGGGATCGATATGGTCGACATTCGATGCGACGTAGTTGTTTTGGAAGTTCGGGACAGTCGTGTTGACTTCGCGATCAGCCGTGCTGGCCTGGTATAGCTCATGGTTCCCTATGCAGATGATATCCGCGTGCTGCTGGGCCCAAATATCATAGTAATATAGTCCCTTGGGACTGGACGCGTCGTAGAGGCCGTTGCCCTCGACTCTGTCGCCAGTGTCAACGACCAGCAGATCGGCACCGTTGTCATCGGCTCGCTTCTTCAAGTGCTCCGAGAAGGAAATGTAGTCACCCCAGTCAGCAGAGTACTGTGGCCTACGGCAATGTTGCATTAGCCATGGACTGCGGTGCATGGACAACAAGGGAGCGAACGAGAAAAATTGAACCTACTCTAACAAGTGGCCGCCTATCCAGCCATGGGTATCAGTCGTGTGCAGAAAGTTGAGCTGTCCCCAGGACAAGTCTCGCATGGGCGCGGCGATAGGCTTCACAGCTCCAGGCTGGGCAGCATGGGCAGCATGTGCGGCAACGAAGGCGAGGAGACATGCGAGGAGAGTGCAATTCCGCGCCATGATGGCGTGTCGAGTTGTGGAACGGTCGGAGCATAAAACGACAAGTTGCGATGATCAGGCGAAGCTGAGCGAAGCAGGTTGATGAGAGATGAGGAACAAGCTTGAGCAAGCTGAGAGCACCAATAAGTTCTGGCGGTTACCCGCGGGCGGCGTCGAGTGGACCGGCCCAGCTGTACGGAATACTCCGTAGATGGGCTGATTGGCTGTATCGTCTGGTCAAAGGTGCGGCTGGCCCCACGCCCCCACAGCCACATGCGGATTGGCGTGCCTAGCTTTAGTTTATCAGACCACCATCATTCGACGATAACAACTGGCGCAATTATTAGCACTCATCATGCACGACTTCCGCCCCGCTCAGCTCTTCTTGTCACTGCGAGATGCAATTTTTCTGTTCGTGGAGCGCCGCAAGCGAAATCCATAAATCTTGCACACAATCATCTTCAATCATCTTCATCCCAAAAACACCTAACCGAGCATTGCTTTTCCCGCAGCATTAGCATATGTCACGCTCTGCGACAGACACGCCTACCTCAGTACCCTGACCTTGGCGCATCGTCGCATGCGCCGCCCGCGGCAATAGGATCAACAGCAGGCGACTTGAAGTCTTTGCGCTTGCTGCACATTGGGGACGTAGAAAGACTTGCGATCAATCACGCCATTTACGATTTTTCTTGATTACATTTTGGCATCACCTCGCGACGCCCTGTTGCTACCATCACTTCTCATCAATGCACCAGAGCAGAAACAAGGTATGAATGTCCCGGACACACGCTGGCAAACCCATTGCCTAGGGCTAAAATGAAATGGGAAAACCTACAGGTGATAATTGGTGAATGACCCGAGACCAACAGGTACATCACTTTTCCTTCGACTCCATTCGCAATCTGTTTTTGGAAGAAAAACCCCGGTTCACGTACTACGAGCGGCTTGGACCCGACGATCTCGAACACGGCAAAGGGTTCCGTTTCGGAAACTGAAAAAAAAAAAAAAAAAAAAAAACTATGGCTGACAACCTCGCGGCTCCCATCAAGAATGGGATCAGTCCCTCCGCAACCGCCGTGTCCGGTCCCAGAGACACCAGCAGTGATCGCTCCAACACCGGCGCCGCCTCCGTGGGTGAGACATGCTCCGAAACTGCCGCGGCAAGCCAGGGTCTCTACATACTCGAATCGAAATCGGTCCACTGGTGGAGCTATCTGGCGACTGCGAATTTTTGGATCGTAGTTGCCATCGGACAGGCTCTGGCTCTGTGCATCACGGCCACCAACACCTTCACGACCTTCCTGAACCGGGAAAACTTCCAGGCCCCGGCCTTCCAGACCCTCTTCAACTACGTCTTCCTCGCCCTCATCTACAACACCATCTTTCTCGTTCGCGATGGCCCGCGCGTCTGGGCCCGCGTTGCTTATCGCCATGGCTGGAAGTACCTGATCATGGCCTTCTTGGATGTTGAAGGCAACTACTTCACCGTCTTGGCCTACCAGTACACAAACATCTTGTCCGCGCAGCTGCTGAACTTTTGGTCAATCGTCTGCGTAGTCGCCATCTCGTTCTTCCTCCTCAAAGTCCGCTACAAGTGGACCCAGGTCGTCGGCATCATAGTCTGCTGTGGCGGCATGGGCATCCTCCTGGGGTCCGACTACATTGCCCAAGGAGACAGCGGTCAATCCAGCGGAGAGTCGAAACTAAAGGGCGACATGTTTGGTCTCCTCGGAGCCACGCTTTACGGCACGAGCAATGTGCTGGAGGAGTGGCTGGTGTCCAAGGCTCCAGTGCATCATGTCCTTTCCTTCATGGGCCTGTTCGGCATGGTCGTCAACGGGGTCCAGGCTGCCATTTTCGACCGCGATACCATCGCCGGATCGGCCTGGAGCCCCAAGGTCGGGGGCTATCTTGCGGGCTACACGCTGTGCCTCGCCCTCTTCTACACGTTGGCACCGCTCATCCTGCGCATGGGCAGCGCCGCCTTCTTCGACATTTCGCTCCTGACAGCCAATTTCTGGGGTGTCATTGTGGGCATTCACGTCTTCGGCCTCAGCATTCACTTCATGTACCCCATCGCTTTCGTGTGCATCATGATAGGCCTCGTCATCTACTTCCTGTCGGGCAGTGTCTTGGGCGACTCCAAGAAGCCGTGGCTGGGAGAACACCAGGAAGGCGGTGTGGCTGGAGTTGGTACGGCGAAGCTTAGGGCCATCAATGCCGCGCGCCTCGCTCAGGGAGAGGCTGAGAACGGAGGCGCTCCCAGGAGCAATCCGGTGACCAAAATCAAGGCTTTATTCGGCAACAAGGTGTAAGATTGGATCAATAGTCTGAGCCGCACGCCGGTGGTCGTCTTTAGGGAGGCGAGCTAGGGCAGTCGCACATTGTTTGTGTCACGTGGGGCCCAGACTCGATCAGGAGGGGCTACTCACTCATACATATTACTAGCACTAGTTACAACTTCAGTCTCGAAAAGTCAAATTCATTTCATGCCATCAGCGGTTGTGTTTGTAAGGAGCACTTTTTCCGTTGATGATGAACATGACGCAACTGGGAATATCTTGATTCTCTCACTCAGTAGCCAAAATCGTATGCCACAAATTTAAAAAGGGCAATCCGGAAAACAATCGATTGCGGACAATTGCAATTGACGACGGATGGCCGCAATGTGAGGTCATGAGCCCCTGCGGGATACGCCACCATCCGATATGTTGCCGGAATATGCAGGCCCGTCATCTGAACTCTTCTTCAGCAGACCGATTCTCACATCAAGCTCACTGCGCAATTGCTTGTCCCCAGTCACGACGAGCGTCTTATCCTCTAGACCATGTGTAAACAATGGATCCCCCACGAGGAACTTCTCTCGGTGACCTTCGATTCCAGGGCGCGGGCGGCGACGAATGGGCGCAGGGGACTCTGGAAAGATGGAGTCGGGCCACAGGATTCTTCGAGCCTCTTCGTCCGTCATTGCTGGTTCTTCGACGTGAACGGTGATTGCGTCGAGAGGTTTGCTCGTCTCCACCTGTGTCGGTACTGGGTGGTTCGCCGCGTGTTGCCTCGGAGTGGTCGGCGATGCTGCATCGCCCGAGGAATGCGCCTCATCTTCTGGATACCGACATGCATCAGCATCCAACCGGCGATGCGAGTGTAGGCTGCTAGACAGGGGTGTTTTAGGTCCGCCAATGCCAGCCAAGTCGTCATCGTCGTCATCGTCGTCGTCGTCGTCGTCGTCGTCACCGTCGTCATCGTTGGTTGCCAAGCTGATGACCGAATCACCATCGGCCGGCCCAGTGGGTTGATCCATGATTTCGGTAAAGTCCCTTGTTCGCATTTTTGGCTCCGTGTTGCCGCTGCGGTGGGGGGTGTTATTGGCGACAGAGTCTCGCTGCATGCGGGATCCCATCTGAAGGAATTTGCGCATGAGTCGTACTTCATGTGTTTTGTATGTCTCAAAGAACCCCTTGTTTACTTGTGCGACCGCTTGCGGGTCGCTTAGATCATCAATCTCGGCCAAGATATGAAGCCTGATAGAATCCGGGAATTCCGTCGGGACGGTATAATTATCGTCTCTTCCTACCATGCGACTCAATCCCGTAGCTGGTATCGTCTGGGGCTCATTGGCTCGATGCTTGGACAGAGCCCAGCCATGACTCTTGCCACTGATATCATGGAGGGTAAGACCAGTCACGCTATTGTAGATGTCGGTAATGGCTGCTCGAAGAGAAAGGCTCGGGTCGCACAACCCGCCGCGGTGAATTGGAGAAGCCGGGCTAGGCATCGTCCTGAGAGCTTCCACCATTTGTGCCAGACTTCTTGATGGCTGATCCGAGTTTGGCATGTGTGACATCACAGGGGGTTGCAGTATATGTTGCAAAAGTTTCATCTCGTTGAAAAAGAGCATCATCCAGCCAAGATTCGCAGCATCGCAGTCATGACTACCCTTCGGGCATCGCGGGGAGCTTGTGAGTGCTGTTGCGTATGTCGGAGGTGCCTCTGGGGTCTGCGCAGTAGCCATCACATCAAGAGGTGGATGATTCTCGTTTTCTGCGGCTGCGGCTGCGGCTGCGGCTGGGTCCGCGTTTCGAGCAGGCGGCCGGACATATTCCTGAATAGCGTTTATACAGCAAGAGTAAATCTGGTCAAGCTTGGCGCAGCGCACGGCCCATATTTTATCCTTGATCTTTTGCGGCCATGGTTTGCCTTGGAGTTCCTTCTCATCAACCGAGTTCAAGATGGCACTCTTGGACATGCGTGTGAAGAGCTGTCTCAGTCCGAAGGCGTAACTGATTACCAGCAGTCCATCTGGCATGTCGTCGGCGCCACGATGCACCCACTGAGGCAACCATCTGTGTTCAACGATGAGTTCCAACGGAGACGTGCTCTTGTAGCGCAAACAACATTCAGCAATGGCGACGAACTGTTCAAAGCTGACTTCTCTCGGCACTAGCTCGTTGTGCATATGTGCGGCGTGCATCAAGGTCTCGAGAGCCTGGAACCGGTTTGTCTCGTATTGGGGCATCCGATGGAGCTTCACTTCGGTTCCATCTTTACACATGAATGGAGTTGGTGGAGGCGGTAGGTGCGGGTTGATATCTTCGGCTTCGTGCAGGTGTAAGCTGCTTGAGTGTCCAGAGAACATGCGGGCAAATATTGGCGACGTCTCGGCCAGCATGGATGACGAGACGCGAAAACGCAGGACTGGGTCACTGTGTGATGTTTCGGTACCCAGATTGGCAAACTCGAGCACGGCATCGCCGCGAAGTGATATGATGAACTCTTGCACTTCCCTCGTTGGTAGAATCCCGGACTCACCCGACTGGAGCAATTGCCGAACTTGGGTGAGTTCCTTTCTGACCTTTTCGTAATTTCTGAACCGTATGTCGTACCGGGGAAACTAGCGAGTGACGATATTTATTAGAGCCTTTTCACTAAGGTACACCAACACCACATGTTTTCAGCAGAGGTAAGAAAAGGTCTTACGAATTGAGGATCGGCGGATAGTACTCGGGTAACACTAGCGTTCCGCATTCGATGCACTGCCTCGCGACGAAATTTCTTGCTGGAGAAAAGTAGGTCGAGCATTTCTGGGGTCGCATCCCGCTCGTAGTTTTTATAAGTGTCACCCAGACTCGATCTGAACGCTTCGCACAATGCTTCTAAGCAGGTCCTCCATTCTCTGATGGCGTTAAGATACATCTCGTTGGCTGGCCCCCATCTTTGAGGAGAGTCCAGAGAAGAATGCCCTCGGGCGGCCGACTCGGTAGCGCTCGACATGGATCTGGGGGGTCGGCCATCGTCTTGAAGAGTACCAGCCCATAAGCTCGAGCACATCTCCTTGTGTTTTTCGAACTCCTTGTAGGCCGAATCAACATGGCTTGGGTTTGATGAGGCTGGCCGCATGCGTTGCATGAGATTCTGAAGCTGCCTAAAGTTGTGTCCCTGGTGTTCGGTTGGTTCTAGTGGTCGAGAGTAGTGGTCGCTAGCGTCGGGTTCCCGTGAGAAAGATGCACCACGGGCCTGGCTTGGGTTGCGCATAAGTCATTAGTCGCCGTCTTGGTCGTTGCGTTGCCTTGCGTTGCCTTGCGTTGCGCCTGGATGAAACGACTCGCTTGCAAATACATCAAGAGCAGGTGATATACACCAGGGGGGGAGTTTAGTGTACTTTACATTTGAACGTATATCCAGAAGCCTTGTGCTGTTTCTTCGCAACTTCCACCACGATTTGGAAGAAGAGCCTCCACTGGCAGCGGATTCGCCGCCCTCGCTGGTTGTTCGATACATGCCGCCTTTGTGCTTCGGATTGGAGCCAAGTGACGTCTTCCAATACTAGGGCGGTTCATCGGTTCATCGATTCATCCCATTCATCCCATTCATCCCATGAATGAATTGCAAGAGACGCCGCACTTGATCCGTAGATACTCCAGATCGAGGCCTCCCTGTCAACAACAGGGAAGCGATCACAGCATGGTTTTGCGGTACTAGGCCCCCGTCGAGGATGAGCAAGCCATGCACAAATTCTGGTACTATGGCGAAAGCAAACGGAGTGAGATGGGCCGCAAGCACACGCCTTGCTTGTCCAGCGTCACCCCTCACAGTAGGAAGTAGGAATCAGGCAACAAACAAGCTGCCAAAGCTGATCAAACAGTCTGACGACTAGTGACGCATGTTCGGGGGCGGAAGCGGTAGTGGCAGTTGCAGTGGCAGTGCGGTCATCTGAGATCTGAGATCTGAGATTGCTCGCGGATGGAAGACTTGGCCATGAAGAATGCAAAAAAATGCAGGGTCGGTAGATTAGAGTTGCAATCCTGGGGTGTTGCCACGCGCGTTTGTGGAGGTAGGTAAGTAGTATTAGTAGCCTAATAATAGGATCGGAGCCGCCAGCGGGGGATGTGGGCGATGTGGGCGAGACAAAATGGGGCGGCGACAATAAAGCCACAATAAACGGCGACCAAGACAACGACTCGAACTTACTAAAATTACTCCGTACTTGTACAGACTATTGTTCAGCCACAAGGTGGCTCATTATTATTGTTGCAAATCCCCCGACGTCGAATTTTCCCGTGGACTGTAAAGTACGTCACGTGCACGTCAATTACGTGGCACCATAAGATTTTCATATGGATATATCATCAATCGAACGCGCGTGCTCAAAGTCGTCCTGTCTAACGATTGCCATACTGATTGTGCTGAAATGGGTCGTAGGCTCGTAGCATACATATTTCGGGGCGGCTACTTTACCCTGTAGAAGGAATGGGGTAACCATGACGGTGCAAAACAAGGGCACATCACAGGCCATGATGATATGAGCCTTTGTGTTCAAATTGTTCTTCTAAGCATGTCCTTTCTAACATCCCATCCATCTCATGCCGCTATTCACCCAATTCCGGTTGGGTCGTTCCCTCCTGACCGTCGACACAATGAACATTACAAACATCAGCCAATGCCTCGGTGAAAACCGCCATGCCGTGTACGAGGGGGGGGGGGAAGAAAAAAGAGAGATTGAAAATTGAACCATTTGTCTGAATGATGCAAAACGCCAGCCAGCCAGCCTGTGTAATCGTACTGGACACCATCATGCCTTTGAACCGCTTGCGCCTCACCGTCGACCGGCCCTTCCATTCATGGCGCCAACCTCCATTTCTTTCTCATCGTCGCTTCTGTGAGTAGACCAATCGTCTCATGCCATGTTGCCGCTGCAAACTTCGTGAATGTGTACGTTTGCTGTTACATCGACCGTCGCTGTCCTTGCGTAGCTTTGTACATAATATGTTTTTTTCCTACTTCTCAACCCTCACCCCCTCCCCCCCCTTTTTTTTCTCTCCCTGGGAACGGTCAAATCGATTGTTTCTTCTGTCCAATTTGCTCATCACAAATGGCCACGTTTGGTCTGTTCTTGTCAGTTATCTGTCTCAATTTGCTGTGGACCCAAAATGCATTCAACAAGATCATGTTGATTTTATCCAACCTCAATGTCGTCCATCAACAACAGATTCCCGCAAGCTGCTTGGCTGCTGCTCGCGCCAATATGTACAGAAAATGTCTCTGTTTTGGACTACTCCTCAACCCCCTTTGCGCTCCGACTCGTGATTTGGCGCCAGTTCTGCGTGCGAGGGTTGAGCAGCAGAAGCAGCATTGTTGCCCTTCTTCTTCCCCTTGCCAGCAGCCTTCTGCCAGCCGTCACTGCCCTCACTCTTTGCACCGCGCACGTGTCCACTATCTCGTTGCGCCGAGGACTTGGACACTGAGTTGGGCGGCTTTTGAGACTGCGACAACTTGCTGTCCGAGTCAACCTGCAGAAGAGTGCGGTTTTTGTTTTGCGCTGGCTCTTTGCACGGCCCTACACAGACAGCAGCTGCATTTGCAGATGAGCCGTGATTTCCTTCTACCCTGGTGGACGGCTTGTTGGGTAGCCAGGACGGTGTCGCATTTCCATGCTTTCGAAGCGTGCTCGGTGAAGGCGTCCGTGTTTCATACACGGGAGAGAGATGTGACGCATCGAGGCCCGCAAACTTGTTGCCCACCAGCCCGTCTCCAATGGCAAGATCCAATGGCGCGATCACCCCATTTTGTGGCTGCCGAGACATGAGACGTTGTCGCGCAGATGGTGACAGCCTTGCAGTGTGGCTATTTTGTGCCTCTTGTTGATTCAATTGGTTGCTCAAGTAGAAAGAATTCATCATAGCAATTCGTTCTCTAAATGACGCATCCTCTGTTGGCTGAGGCATCGTCAACGGTGTATTTGACCCATTGACAACAATGGGGGGTCGGTCGAGAACCATTTGTGGCGGAGGAGAGAGCTGAAGGGAAGCGTTGACGGGTGCTTGTGTGGGCCAGGCGGCGGGCACTGTGCTGATGTGAAGTGCATTGTCCATGGCGTTGGTGGCCGGTAGTTCTTCGTGGTTTGGCAAAGAATCCCTCTTGCGGGCCTGCCTTGATCCAGGGGGGCTCATTGTCGCCCGCAAACCAGACCCATTGACCACCAATGGCCTTGTCGAAGGTTTGCTGGGCTGACTGCCTGGAAAGGGTGCAGATGCCAGTGGTGCAGAAGATGTTCCGCCGACTGAAAAGGCGCGAGCATGCCCCAGAGGTGATGGCGACCTCGAGGCCCTCCGCATTCTCCGATCCAAAAGCGTTTGCGGGAGCTGCTCTGTGGAGAGTCGACGTCGTTCAGGGCTGGACGTGGACGACTGAGCGGCAAGATCACCAAAGGCAATACCATTTGTTGAATATTGCTGCTGCAGCTGGCTCTGTATTCTCGTTGGGCTGGTGCTGCTTGTCTGGAAGAAGCCGGCAGACTTGGCGTCAAACGACTCAGGTGAGTCGGACATTGCTTTTGGCGTCTCGTCGGAATCAGCGTCGTCAGATATAAAGCTTGGGATGGGAACGCCATTGGCATTCCTCACAGCTGCTATTGCCGCACTTGTTGGAGTCTGGCTGCCAAGAGCATGATAGCCTGTATTGGGATTTGCAGACGGTGATCTTTGCGCGGGCTGAGACTGCGAACGCAGAGAGCTGCTCGATGCCGGGACGCCACCCTCGGCTGACACAGTACATCTTTGGAGGGATCGTCGAAAGTCTTGTCCAGCACTACTGGTGGTGGTCGCCGTCGCAGGACTTGATGGGTAGGTGCCATAGGTCGTTTGCGGGAAGAAACCGGCGTGGCCCAAATTCATCCCGTACAAGGCCGTGTACAAGTCGGGGCGCAATGTTGTGGCGCTGAGAGGCACGTTGTCAAACGAGTTCGTTCGCGAACGATCAGACGGTTGCTGGCCACCGGAACTGGAACTAGCAGACATTCTTTGTGGCTGGCTCATGGCTTGATGTTGCAAGAATGTCGGTGACTGAGCATACAGCTGAAACTGATGGTACGCCATCTGCGTCATCAAATCCTGCTGTGCATACTGAAATTGATATTGCGGGTTATGGAACCAGGACATGTCTTGCTGCTGCATCCCCAGTGGTGTCATGAGTACGTTTGCATCATATGTCGGAACACCAGATGAGGCTCTGCGATTTGACCCTCCATTCCTGTGGAAGTTGTGATGATGATGATGATTATTGTTGTTGTTATTGTGACGGCCTCCCCTGTGGTTCCCTCGACCACCACGACCCGAGTGTGTTTGTGACGAGCTTCTCAACAAGACAGGGCGAGGCTGTGGTGGCGGCCGCGTCCAAACACGTTCCTCCTCTTTAGGGAACACGTATCGTTCGCATGCTTCTTCCAAATTTGCCTGTGACAACAAGTCAAAGGCCCGACGTAGTTCCAAGTGGATTCCACGGAAAGAATACTCGTCAACGGTATTGCCGAGATTACGAGACACGTTGAAGGGTTCTTCAACACACAATTGGTTGTTGATGGCGTAATTCCACTTCTTCTCCTGCTTGGTCACCAATTTCCCTTGCCTGACAGAAAGAACGTGCTTGTCGTAGTCAAACTCGTGGGCGTAAAATCGAAAGAATTGGAACAAGAGATCTGCTAAAGAAGACTTGTTCTTGTTTCCAAAGCCCTTGATCTTCTTCAGATTATCGGCGAAGTCGCTGACGGTTCCGTCGGTCTTGGGCATTTTGTAAGGCATCTGGTGCAACGCCGGTAGGACAGGTGGACTTCGAAGTTGAAGAAATGCAATGATGAGACAAATCCAGGTATAGGAGCTCAGTGTACCACCAAAGGCTAAATATGGTTGGCGAACAATTCAATCAGCAAGTGCTTCTCGACATTTTTTTTCTTCATCAATATTTCAAAACAAAAACCCACGGAGTTGCCTTCGTCCTTACCAGCATCATTGACAATTCTCCGTCTTGTCCAGTACTTGATGACCATGGCCAATTGTCGAACTCGGGGATCTGCCTCCACATACGTTCGAACCATGCGTGTATTTTCGAGGGCAAGCGTGTTGTTGACGTTCATGTCACAGGCCAAGCCAAGTTCAGGATCCCAGATCTTGACAATTGGTACCTTGGCTGCCGAAATACAGACAACCTTTTCCATTCCGCCTGCGAAGTGGGTGGCATTAGTATGTGTGGAGCCATGTGTCCAGAATCACGTAGTGGGACAGAGTAACATACGCCGCGCCAAGAGATCGGCAATCATGCACACGCCTTCTAATTCATGCCATGAGGTGGTGATACAAATGTCCACTGCCGAAGGGGAAGAGAGAGAGAGATGAAAAGTTAGCCGCAGAGAACAAAGCCTGCAATGACGTTGTATTTTACGTCTGCACGAAGCAACACATGAGAAACTTACAATCGGAATCATCAGAGCAAAGCAAATTGCCCGAAGACCCAAACAAGTTGACCCGAATGTCGTGGCCTGGCCACTCATCGTTGAGAATCTTTTCCAACTTCTGAACCAGCCTTTTCCTTTTTTCCTCTACTTGGTTCGTTGGCAATAATCTGTCGTAAATCTCGCGCATATCGGTCGCCAGCTTCTTCTCCTCATCGTCCGACAGTTTGTTCTTGACAGTTCGCAAGTTCAGCTTTTCGAGTCGGTCATTGCCCACAGAGTATGGTATTCTGCGTCTCGAGTTGATCTGCGCGGTTTCGTACTTGCAGCCGCCCATTCTCGGTGGCAGCGGCCGCAAAGAAGGCAGAGCACTATTCGTTTCCGAGTAGGCGGATCGGGGAGAGTGATTGTTGGCAGCGGTGGGAGAGGGTTCCCGGGACTCAAACGAGAACTGGTGGGCGTGTTGTTGAGGGGTTGAGGGGACGGAGCTGGAGTGGGCTTGGCCATGTGATGATGTCGCGGCGGCATTCGATCGCTGGAGCACGGTCCCGGTCCTGGACGCCTCAGCGGACTGTTTGGGCGGCATCTTGGACGGAGTGTCCTTGGATGTTAGGACCGATCGGTTGCTTTTATCGGAACTCTGATGTGAGCGGCTCCCATTGCCTCCCGAAGTGGCTCCTTTATTGGCCGATCCGTCTTTCAGGGACACTCTGCTAGATGATCTTGATCTGGGTCCGGCCTGTACGTGAGGGGAGGACACAACGGGAGGCAGCGGCGGAGTCTGCAACCCACCTCCACGCGCTGGCGAAATGAGCTTGTTATAGTGAAGAAGCTGGGCGTGGTAGATGTTTTGCTGGGGAAACAAGAAGGGGAGGAAGTCGAGGTGGGATGAAAAAGGTGCCGCGGCCCCAGCAGGGACGGGGTGAGCAGCTGCGTCCGGGGGACTTTCCGACGATGGCGAGTGCGCAAGACCGTTACTGGCCGAATCCAAGGAAACCGACGACGAAGTGGCCGTCCAAGGGCTAGGGGGATAAGGATGCTGAGGTTCCGAGGTCGCAGAGCTGGCGTCCATGAAGCGGATGAGCCTCGGACAGGGTTTCGAGGTTTTGAGACACGAGGAGGATAGGCGGTAAGAAGCTAGTAGTAGCGCTGGACCTCTTCGTAATTTGGCGAGCAGAGACTAGAGCGAGATTCGAACAGGAAGCCAGGTGAGAGCAAACCGCTCGCGTCCAGAAAATGCCTTGCGGGCTCAGAACAGGACCAAGTCGCTTAGGCGAGCGTATCTGTATGTTGGGATCGTGTGATCTCGTGCCTGTGCATCCACGCGGGTTCGAGTTGTCGGATGTAGATTTTTTCGGATTCGAGGGCTTTTGGCAAAAGCCTGGGAGACAGGAGAGACGGAGAGTCGTGTGGGAAAAAGGCTTGGAAGGCGGGTGGTGACTCTGTCTCGGAAGTCGAAGTCGGCTGTGGCCACTCTCCTTGCAGCCAGCCAGCTATAATCAGAGGTAGGAACTAACCAGAACAAGATGAATCGGGCGGGCCGTGTTCTCTAGATTTTCGAGGTCGAGGAAGGAAAGACTCGAATATCCTCTACCCTGAGAGAAGCCGGGAAAGTGTTTTGGAGCAACGACGACAACTGGGTGGAGCAGTCAAAAGAGGAGAAGGAGGGGACCTGTAAAGGGTATCGCAAAAAAAAAATGGGACCGGTTGAGCCGGCAAGACAAGAAAAGATTGAGGGAACGAAAAAAGAGAACAAAATTGACTGAATCTGTGTAGCAGATGGACGACGGGCTTCTCGTGTCCGTGGCGAGAGATGGCGAGTGGGAGGAGAGCCAAAGAAAGAAAGACGAAAGCTATTAATTAGACCGAAACAAAGGCAGATGGCAAATGGCAAGGCGGTTGGCGAACGGAAAGTATTATTAAAAGGGGTCTCTGTCTGTCTGGTCCGGTCACAGGGCACAGGGCACTGAGCAGCACCACTGAGCGAGCACTATGGGCGCTGGGCATCTAACTGGCCGACAATAACAGGCATTTCAGTGGCGACTACTGGTCCTCGGTCGTCTGTCTGGTGGGACGATTTACTATTAGCACAGGGTCGAGAAGGAGGGGCCAGAGGCCCAGACTACAAAGGTCCAGACTACAAAAGGTCCAGACTACAAAGGTGCAGAGTAGCTAGTACCTAGTACTCGGTAGACAAACCTCTAAAGGGGATGATTCCCGGACCAGGCTGGTCTTGGGGCACGATCCTACCGAAAAAATTGACATGTCTGGTAATACAGATTTGATGATGACTTTGCGGAGCATGGAGTACATACCCGATGATTACGGAGGGAGCATGGTCAGCGAGTCATCGATGGCTTGCAGCACTCGTCACTCGTTTTCAGTCAGTGGGCGGGCGGCGTCAGGGCTGCGGCCTCTGCAGGCGGTTTGAGCCGCCGCCGCCTGATGCCCGAGTCCATGTGGTGGTTGGTATGTGGTGATTGGTATGTGGTGGTCCCTTTGTTCAACCAGTGCTGGTGTACAAAGTACCGAGTACAATCAGGCCGGATCACGGTAGTCAAAGTTATATGTATGTATTATTGGCCTCAAATTTCAATCGAGGTGTCAATCAGCATCAGCCCGGGACAGCCTCATGCAGCCTCATGCAGCCCCGTAGATGTTACTCTCGCATGGCATGCATGGCTCAGCATCGTCTTATTTCAGCACGGGTGAATACCTGAATATTCACCCGGACTCTTTGATGCGTGTTTTGCGGCTTCGCCCGGCCGGCGCCATGTGCATTTCGGTACCGACATCGACATTCAGATGCGCCCCGGGCCCCCCAAAAGTCGTGCCGTGACCGAACATGCATATGTACATATGTATTGAGGCCATCAAGCTGACTGCAACAGCGCCACAGATCAAACCCCAATGAGCCCAAGTCTCTTTCTCCGAGGCCTCGGGGCATCATTCGCCGTGTGGCAAACACGTCCGTTGTAAGAATAGAAATAGAAATAGAAATAGATAAAAAAAAATAGATAAAAAAAAAATAGATAAAAAAAAAATAGATAAAAAAAAATAGATAAAAAAAAAATAGATAAAAAAAAAATAGATAAAAAAAAAATAGATAAAAAAAAAATAGATAAAAAAAAATAGATAAAAAAAAAATAGATAAAAAAAAAATAGATAAAAAAAAATAGATAAAAAAAAAATAGATAAAAAAAAAATAGATAAAAAAAAAATAGATAAAAAAAAAATAGATAAAAAAAAAATAGATAAAAAAAAAATAGATAAAAAAAAAATAGATAAAAAAAAAATAGATAAAAAAAAAATAGATAAAAAAAAATAGATTAAAAAAATAGATAAAAAAAATAGATAAAAAAAATAGATAAAAAAAAGTAAATTTCCTCCCAACCCCTAACAAGGCATAACTCGGACAGGTATCAGGTGATGATTGAGACCCTATCACCCCATCCGCCCCTCAAAGGAATGGGATCGATCAAACTTGTCCCCTTTCAAATGTGCTTTCGAATCGAGACTTGACGCCTCAGCTCTCCACCTCGATACGAGCCTCCAAGGGGTGGGTGAGCACCACCAACATCTCATATGTACATAGAGAGCACATTCAGCCCATGGGACTGCCCTCGCCCCACAGACCAACCTCCCCCTGCCGGCGTGAATGACTAAGTACATTAAGTACGACATTGGTTACCTAAACATATTACTAGTAAAGCCCATATTATTACTAACCGTTTTACTAGGTAGACCGCGTCATGCACACGGGTATCTCCTCTGAGACGATAAGGCTCCAGGTACGTGGCAGACCCACTTTTATTGCTGGTGATTGGGCGCAGCCCGGAGTGACCTTAGGTGACTACCGACGATAATGGATTAGCTAGATCGATTCCAGCAATACCTTTAATTCGACCATCGCGATGCATCGCAAGCCATAGCTGCAGAGGCCTTAGAAAGCCCTTAAAAGCCTCTCTAATAATGCCCTTAATTAGCTAGCACAGGCATCTTAAAGCCAGTGGGGTTGTGAGACATGCGATGTTTCTCTTTGTAACTCGGACCATTGCTAGTACTTGTATTATAGTGCAATTTAGTATAAGAAAAGATGTACCTTTCCTAGCGGCGATTTTGATTGGACTAACCCCTGTTACCTATGTACCTGGAGCCTTATCGTCTCAGAGGAGATATGCGCCTAGTTGCCCCTCACGGCAATGCCCCCTAAAAGGTTAGAAAATTACAGATCTTCAGGCATAATTATTCACAGTGGGGCGGGTATTTTGCAGGGGGGTCTTCTCGTACCTGACCCACCTATAGCCTACCCTAGCTAGCTAGATTCTAGAGACTTCTTCCGCTACTATTATTATTAGCAGCGGAAAATTTCACCTATTAAGACCTCTTAACAGCCCCATAGCTTAATTACGATACATTCCTCCCCCCCTAGCAAGACCTGTGGATCCGGGTCCAATTACCCTACAGCACTGTAGCCTCACACTAAGCTAGGAAGATACATAGATTTTAAGCTAATTGTCAGCTAATTTAATATATTTGTTACGGTGCAGCCCCATAGGGGCCATCGCGGGTGTCAAGCGCGCACACACGGGTGGATTGCCCGATCCAACTGCGCCATAGGCAAAGGCAAAAGGATACGTATTGAACAAGTCACCTTTGACTTGTGCAATTGACACCTATATTGCTAGGTCTAGGCAAAGCCTAGATCATCACAATATCTATTATCCGTCTCTGTCCGATTGGCTAGATGTCCCTGTTATTGTGTCAACGCTGAATGTGCTCTAGCTGAATGTGCTCTCATGAGATCAAGGAGGCAAAAAATACTAACCCTTGAATTATTTTACAGATCTACTTGCCCCACATGGGGCAGCTGGCAGGTTACCTAATAACAGCTGCTCACAGTTGCGTTCCACCTACACAAGGTAATAAGGTGAGATAAAGCTACTGTTAGAGCGTTACAAGGAGCAGAGTATTGCACTACAATTCAATTTGTAGTTTTTTTTTCTTTACAAATAATCTATATCTAATCTTAGAAAATATATAAAGAAATAAGAGTTTAATTTTTAGATAGATGACAAAAAAACTACAGTGTAGTTATATATACAAGTGGGTCGTTTGGCTGTAAATTAGAAAAACTACATTTTACTACATTTGTAAGAACCTAGAAGGTGTGCTGGAATTCCCCAATAGACCAAAAGATCCGTCAATGCTAGCCGCTGCTAACATTGCACCTTACAATTGATTATACGACTTATAAAGCCTATCACCAAGCCTTACAATTATCCCTTCCTTTCTAGGGGCTTGCCCTAAGCCACTTTAGGTCTCTGCTAGTATGTAATCTCTCTAGAACCCTTAGAATAGGCCTGGACCTCCGTGGCCTCTAGGATAATCTAACCAATTGCGAACCCCTAAGGCCTAGTATAGCACGTGACTCACAGTACACGCCCCGCTATACCTGCCCTGTGAGCCTAACGTAAGGTGCAAGCCTAGGAGTTAAACCCATAACCTCCCGCGCACCTAGAAGACCCGTAGCGGCTAGCATAATTGTAAGAACCTAGAAGGTGTGCTAGAATTCCCTAATAGACCAAAAGATCCGTCAATGCTAGCCGCTGCTAACATTACACCTTACAATTGATTATACGACTTGTGAAGCCCATCACCAAGCCTTACAACATTTTAGCACTAAAAAAACACTACAAATGTAGTGTTCCTAATTTATGGACAAACGACCCACTTATATATATAGTATTTTTAGGACTCATCCCTATACGATTACGTAATTTATAGGATCATATCTTTAATAATAAGCTAAATATAAAATTAAATATAAAAACTACAAAACACATTACACTAACTACAAACAATACTCTGACAAGGGGATATGCAAGGTATAGAGCGCTGCTAAAAGATAATACGTCGTATATCTTTTTCTCTATATATTACTAATAATTTAAGTTATTTACTAATCCTAGCACTGTTTGCCCTATCTCCTATTTAATGCCCAATTAGCTGACTATCCCCTACTATGTATCTTTGTAAAATAATTTAGGGGTTGTAGTGTATGTATATACAGATAACGCCGGATAATTCGGAAGATACGCGCCGAAATAAGCGCGCACACGTCTGCCTAGCCCACTTTCATCCGGACAGACGAGGCCCTGATCACAGTCATCGGTACAAAACACGCCACCGACCAATCGTCGCGCGTTGGTCCCGTCTGTTAAGGTGGAGAATCGCTTAGGTAATATGGAGTGGTATTATCATGGAGAACACCGTAGCTGGACGAGACAATACAAGCATTATTAATCTCCCTAACTATTTGGTACCATTTCACGTCCCCAAAGACCAGTAAAGAGCACCAATGCTGTGGCGGTGGTGGCTGATAGCCATTACCAGCCGCCCATAGTAAGTCCCATAGAAACTAAGTAGTTGTAATCAAGTGTGCAAATAAAGGTTATAATATACAATTCTTAACTAACAGAGGTCTCAACTAACAAACAACAAAGAAACAAACAAGGGTCGTGATTCATCAGGGTGAGGTTTAGTCTTTGTGAATCGCGGCTGTTGTTAATCGACCTTTTTGGTGGGATGCTAGCGCTAAGCCTATATTAGTCCCAATACCGGATGTGGTGGACCACCAGCCACAGATTCTGCTCTTTACTCCGTATTACATACATACTCCGTACGTGGAGCCTTTTTTTCCCTTTTTGTTTCCCTCCAATCTTACCACATGGCGGTTTCATCATGGCCCGATCCCAGCTGGCAGCCAAGAGTCGCAGCTTCATTCGCCCACAAGCCGGGCGAATTCCGAATTCAGGGTCAGACTTTTTAGATTGCGGTCAAAATGCCCAGCGTCGAATTGTCCGGCAACCAATTGAGGCTGGCAGTGTGAGTTGTTCCTTCCTTGCAGGCAAATCAGTTCATTCCCACCAACCCATTGCGTTTGTATGTAGTAATATCAATAGATTATGCCCAAGTGCCGAAGCCCACTACGTATTAAAAGGTGCACATATTTGTACCTTACCTTATCCTAGTCCCTGTCTCTATCTTTCTCAAGCGCGCGAGGCAGTGTCGTTCATCATCATCATCATCATCATCATCCGCGCCGCGCCGCGCCGCGCCGGGCGTGTAGGAAGTTAGGAACCAACCCAACAAGCATCTTTGATTATTTTCGTGCCTGCAAGCAGCATGACCTACTCCGTAATGCTGGCAGATTCGTCACGGGCATGCAACAACAACCACGCAGCTCGTCTACTACACACATCTCGACGGCTTTTTGTCGACCCCCATCTCCCAAGCTTCTAGAATCCCTTCCATCTTGCCTTGCAACTTGTCTTGTCTTGTCTTGTCTTGACTGGACACGCACCCCGCCCACCAGGCATCTATCTGATACTGTTTCACCCTCGACGATCCGGCCCACGGGCTCGTTTGTTACGCGGCCATGCACAAACTCCATTCCTTTTCAATCAAGATTCAAGTTGGTCTCCCCACTCGTGCCTGAGCCCGACCCGGCATTTCCGAATCAGGGAGTCTCTCCATCTGCGTCTCCATCTGCGTCTCCGTCTTCCCGCCTCCCGCCTGCCCCGCCTCCCGTCCAAAAAAGACTCGACGGGCAGGAAGGAGCAGTGGAGCTCCCACCGAGGGCATCGCAAGGCTCCCAAACAGTCCACGTATCAGGACAATGCCTCCCATCGCCGTGCGCCCAATTCACCATTCCTTTGATCCATTGGGTTCCCCCAACCCATTCTATCTCTTCAACAACAACATCTCACCCAGTTCCATCTATCCCTCTCGCACTACTCCGCCAACCCGACCAAAACCATGTTCTCCAGTCTCGCCACCAAAATCGCCCTCAAGAGAGTCGGTTTTCCCAGCAACGCTCTCGACTTCTCTTCCACCTCGGAACCCAACAAACTACGCAAGAATCCCCCCTCGGAAGAAGATCCCTCCGGCACCTCCAGCTGGCTCTCCTACAAATCACTCCCTCTGACAGTCCATCCGTGGTTCTCCCCGCCTCCGCCTCCCGTCGCCGTCGGCAGAGTGCCCCGCATAGGAGATGTCGCTCCCCTGGATAGAGATGGAAAGCTGGACATCGGCGGTGGGAAGCGCGTCATCGTTGTCTTTCTGCGCTGCGTAGGCTGTGCTTGTACGTTGTCGTAAAAGGATCCCCCATCTTTCCGACCCGGGGGGGTCCTCGTTCCTTGCCCCTTCCCCCGTCATGAAGCCGTACTGACCACTATGGAAACGACAAAGTCGCCCAAAAGACCTTCTTGTCTTTGCGCGCCCTTGCGAATCGCTACCGCGGCCAGATCAACTGCATTGCCGTCTCACACTCATCCGAGCAAGCGACGCGCAAATGGGTCGACCTCCTCGGCGGTGCCTGGGCCGTCCAGGTTCTTGTGGACGAGCATCGTGCCATCTACGCTGCTTGGGGTCTCGGCACAGCCAGCATGTGGCATCTCTTCAATCCCACAACCCAAGTCCAGGGGTGGAAGGAAAAGGGCTGGTTGGGCGAGAGGGTTGCCGAGGCATTGCAGCGACGAGGCACTGTGCAGTCCAACGCCACCGGCAACGGTAACGGCAACAAGAATGGCCCAGCACCTGGCGTGGCCGACGAGGACGAGGCGGCCTCGACGGTCCTGGGCAACAAGTGGCAGGAATCGGGGGCTTTTGCTGTTGACGGAAGGGGCACTGTCATATGGGGAGGCAAGGCCATGAGGGCAGACGATGTAATGGATTTGGACGAGGGCGCCCGCTTGCTTGGACTCTGAAATCCAAAGCTACCCTTCCGTCCAGGAACTGAGTTTGGGGAAGAGCCTCGTATATATCTTATATAGTCCACAGCCAGCCTTGTCATATTTAGCGAATTTCTTCTTCATAAACACCAACGTTGCAGCTGAACTTGTAGCGGGATACCGAACATTTGCCTCCGCTCCATCATTAATATAGTATTCACAGCATTTCCCGCCCTAGCGTAGACTGCCAAATCAAATCAAATCAAAAACACCCCAAGACCTAACCGTAACAAGCCGGACAAAAAAGCCAGATCATCAGAGCCCAGCCAAACCTGAACAAAGAGCCCCGATTCCTGCTCCCGAAAATCACTTCCTGAACACCCTTCCAACAACCCAAGAGCTTAAAATTATCTTTCCTCACAATTCAACATTGCCCCTGTCCGTCCATGGGTTTATCAATTTTCGGTTTCTTCTTCCTTCTCTCTTTCCCGAGAAAGACTCGGATCCTTGCTTTGCTTGGAACGGCTGCAGCCGGTCTGTAATATTTGATGTGTCCCTTCGACCAGAGTCATGTGCTAACCCAGCACTTCGACGCAAGATTGACTGAGCCCTCCCGTACTCCATCTTGCCTCTCTCTAGCCCCCCTCCTCGCTGTTCCCATCCAGTTATTTTTCAATTATCAAGATGACGCCACGCTATGGGCGTTCAACCAAAATTCCGACCATCTGGTTTGCCGCAAATGTCCACATGCAGTTGAGCACCTCGGCCGTGTCAGGATCCTGTAATTTGATAAAGATGCAGAATACTTCCATTCCACCAACCGCCCCTTACAAAGACGCGCCAAAAAAGACCACAAGTGTTGAAGAGATGCTCTTCTGTTGTCCGCTCGAAAACGTCAAGTCCTTCCATGAACCTAGAACCAATGCCAAGGTATATAATATAACATGTCCGTTTTTTTTCCCCCTCGAAACAATAATGCCGTCAGTTGCCTGTTTCATGACAGATGAATAAGAAAACTACCCAGACCCTAAAAGAAAAAAACACCAACCAGACAAAAACTCAAACCAAGCTCCTCTTTCTCGGTTGTCAGTCAATTTTGTACCAATTTTCGGCCGCGAAATTGACGACAACCATCCCAGCGCCTTTCATCGATGTAATAAAATCCCGGTTAGTACGACGGCATCTCAGCCCCATACGCTTGCCTGGGCTCCGAGACCAGATGACTGACCCCAAACGCCATTCCCACGGCTCCAGCCGCCAGAACCAGTCAATGGGGTAGTGGATCGCTTTCCAGAGGCTGTGTTCGAGGGGGTTCCAGATGGGCGAGTGCCAATAGGGGCAACAGTGCCGCCAGATTGACCAATTTTGGATCCTGGGGTGTGATCACGGGGTGGGGAACCATCGGTAGGGCTAGAGTTGCTTGTGCGGCTCTGAGCACCAACAGCATGATCGAAAGCCTTATTGGCGGGACCAGAACTTTGGGGACTGCTAGTGCTTTGAGGTCTGGGACTGGGGTTACCGGAAACAACGTTGTGGTCGCTGGCAGAGCCAGGAGCGGCAGCCTCTGATCCAGATGGAGTGCGACCAATACCCTCAAATGCAAGAGGCGAAGGGCCACGAACGCTGGATGGGCCGCTTGGACCAGGAACGCCAGGACGGATATTGCCGGACTCGTCAACATAGCCAGTTTTATCGGCAAAAGGACCCTCGCCATAGAGAGCGCTCCGCTGACGCGCAATGAGATCGCGGGTCTCCTCTTCTGACATGTGCTTGTTGTTGTTTTGGGGCACTTCGGTCAGGACATCTACGTTGAAGAAAAAGCAGTTAGCCCAAGCTCCATATGACCAATATCAGGACTGCAAGTGATTTCTATAGACCCAAAAATTCGGCGTTCCGGCAAACATAAAACGGCCCAAAACATGGTGAGGAAGATGCAGGGCTTGTTGTGAGAAATGATGGCACTGCCCACTTCTTTGGACATTTGCTTTCTATCTGGGGGTCTTCTTGCTTCACAGGAAGTGCTATACTGTAGAGGGTGGCCTACTTCGCTGATACTGCTGCTCCGTGTGAAGGTTACGCAGCTCACGCTCCCGCTGAGCCGCCATCCTTCTCTTAGCCTGCATGACCTGCTCTGCCTCGTTGGAGCCTCGTGATGGTTGGTGGCGCTGCGAAGCATAAAAGTTGTGGAGGTTATGACCCGGAGGTCCATCGAAGTTATTGTGGTTGTTACCGTGGGTATTGTTGTTGTTGTTGTTGTTGTTGTTGTTGTTGTTGTTGTTGTTGTTCACAGGATGAGGGCGAGGGCCGTTGCCCTGAGAGGCTCGTCCATCTTTGCGCATGGCCAAATTAGCGGGAGCGGCTTAGTGATTGTGGTTCCCTTGGGCCAACTTACCAGGAAACATGGGGGCGCTGCTGCGCATGGAAGCTTTTGGCGTAGGCTTACGTCGAGCGCCCATGGCATAGCCCTTGCCGGACTTCTGGAGATTTTCGTAAGCCCGGTCAACCTCTTTTCGAGAGTCAGTTGAGCTACAGCAGAGTCGATGAGAGAAGCAAGCCTCTCAAGTTTGAAAATACTGCAGGACCTCGGACAGGCATATTCAAGTCTTGTGAGGTCTACTTGACATATATCCAAGCACAACCGGAAAGGACTGGTTTTGATAAGGGGGTTGCAAAACACGTACCGTCAAATTGGTAAGAGAAGGCATAGTCATCCTGAGATTGTGGGCCGCTAGCACCTGATTTACACGTTAGGTATTCGAAAATATATATGACCACAACATTAGGACCATACCGGCGCGTGTGGGAGTCGAAGTTCCTTGATGCTCCCAGTTATTTTGGGTCGGGGTCGGCCACTGGGGGTTGTCGTAGTATGACATGGCTGATGTTTTTCGGGATGTGTCAAGTGCAAACCGTTGAAGTTGTTCGTCTCGATGTTAGCGAGGTCCTCAGCCTATTGAGAGAAGGTGATGTTAGAGACGGATTGCGCTTTTCCAAGGTTCCAATGCAATATTGCAGGACAACAAGGAATAAGGGGGGACGAAGGCCAGTGGGGACTGGTCGAAGTGCATCGTATCCCCAACTTCTGACTACCCGTAGCGCTGACTGATAGGAGATGCTTGATGATGGAGTTATAGTCATGCAAGTCGCCTTAAACCACTTGCAGACATATAAGCCCATGAACACACGTGTTCATCAGGCGAGGGGCAGTCGGGATCACATTTGTCGCAAATCGACCAGACCGGCGAAACCTGTCAAACGTACCTTTTTTTTTTTTTTTTTTTTTTTTGGAAGCGAGGCACGTGTTTCAGAAGCGAGCCAACTCGAATGGTTGGTCCAGAAACTGAATGCGGCGCAAAAGTATCAGGATCCAAGAGAGAAAGTCGAGAGGGAAAAAAAAGGCAACGCCACTACAGAGTACTAGCGGAAAGATGCGAGCAAACACGAGGGTATCGAAAAGGGGTGAAGAGGAAGACAGCTCTAGCGAGACTATCTAGCACAAATTATGAAAATACGAGAGTAAAAAGCTCGGTCGAAGACATACGGCCTCAATAGGGCGATGGTAAGGGTTCGGAGAAGACGAGGAGAAAAAGAAGCTCAAAAGAGAGGGACGGAGGCGTGGGTGGGCGAGACAAGATCGTGGTGGGTGTGTGTCAACAGGGGGGGGAGAAATTTCGGAGCCTGTGGACATTGTGAAGAAAGGAGAGAGTGAAAGAAAGTAACGGAAGTCGACGGGACGAAGAGCGTGTGAGTGGGCCAACCAGGTGCCCGTCAGCTGGCGGCCAGTGGATGCCGACGGGAAGACAGCTGTCCAGCTGGGTCTGTAAGCAGGAGCTCTATGGAAGACGTTCTAGCAAGGAAGGTACTGACGAGTTCCAAAGTCACAGCGCACGTTGTGAGCGAGGGGCGAGGCACTATGTGTGTACATTCACAGAAAATACCCCCACACCTCACGCTACTCCGGAGGTACGGTTGGCATCGTGATGATCGTCACCGTACCAGACATTACCGAGACGACAAACCTCCCTCTTTGATGAGTTCTACACTGAATGGACGCCACCGTATAGACACCAGTCGAAAACTGTTTCAAGGGACGCTCCTCTCGTACCTCCGGGCTAGCTTCACTGTCATGTACACTGCCGGCGGGCGGAGTGCGACAGCATCGAACAGCTTGTTGAATTTCTGGACCGGCTAGCCGTGTCCTGCATGATTCATCCAGGCCTTCAATACATACGCACTGTGCGGTTACATTGCCCGTCCTTCACCTATTGCAACAGATTTTCTGCTCCGGCAGGCAAGTACACATTGATACTGGAAGCCTTTTTGAGGTACTAAGATGCATTTGAATAGGGACGGCCCGCTATCAGCCGCGACCATGTTGCCCACATTGATGCGTGTGTGCAACGCCCAGGTGTTTAGCTCCTGAATTTTCGCCCCCTCGTCTCATTACGTGCGGTCATTTCGTCCGCTCCGTTGACGCATGGCCCCCCGTCGAAGCATGTCCGCCACGGCGTTTCTGGGGTGCATTAACATCTCAGCAGGGTGCAGGCCCAGGAGCGTGGTTGACGTCAAGAGCTATTGCAAGAACGGACAACGACCAAAGTCCTCTCGCAACAAGACTCTAGTGGAGACGCTCGGTGCATCTTGCGAACCTCTCGTCCTTACTCATCTCAATTAATTATGCCGAAAAATGCAGAAAAGGGGCAGGACGTGTGAGCGAAATGAACAGCAAAGGTTGACGGCTTTGGATACCTGCGGACACTGGCAGCTCGGACCCACAGAACTCATCAAAGACTCCGTTATTAATACAAAGTGCCAATGTTAACAAATTGCAGCAAAGGCAGAAAGGGGTCTCGTTGAATTCCAGTCTTTCGGGCGTGTGCCCCCGCCGGAACCACACCGATTTCTTGGCTGCGTTCTTTGTCCTGTGCCAGAAGATGATAGACAGTGGAGGCGGACGGCTGATTACAAGCATGTCAAGTATTGTATGCTCGCGCCATCTGCCACTGCTGCTGTGTTACTCTGCTTTTGCCAAAGACAGGTATTACTACGTCGGCGAATGACTGAATTGAGTTTGGTTCCTCTAGCCCTCTGACCTTTGGTTTCTGGTCTCAAGTTTCTCGCTACCCACGGCGCAAATATACCTGGCTGGGCTGGTTCGTCCCGCAGCACCAAGAGTTTCACAGCGGTGTAAAGCACTTGCAGCACTTGACTAATTACCAACTTACTTACTAATAGTAAGAGGGCTTGCGACATGCAGAGACTAGCCCGCCCGTCAGACATGATATTGTAGTCAGACGAAGGTGCTAATACTGTCGCTCCCTCAAACCAGAGATGAAACAGGTTCAATTATAAGCCGCAGCGACTATCATACATAGAAGATGGGGCGCTCGATATTTTCAACACGATCCATGCTTGGCGCCGTCAAGTGGAATCTCTAATTCGACCTTTGAAGGCGCGAGTAGAATTTACTGCTCGGCATTGACACCGACGCTCTGGTAAATAAGCAAACAAAGAAGCATTTTCAACCAGGCTGTTGATCGCTTCTTCATGATGGTCTTTGTTCTGCTGGTGTCTCAGAACATAGAGATATCCGAGAGGGTGCGTTCTTTAAAAGCCGGGGGGGAGCGGGAATAGAAGGCCTGCTTCTCTTAAAAAAAAATACCTTTTTTCTCACACTGTTCTGCGCCAGGACGTCATGTTGTCTTGGCTCTACTCCTCATTCACCCACCATTCGCGGGAAACTAGCCTCCATTTTGTGTGGGGGCCCAAATTTCGGCCGTTGCAGATGTTGCAAGGCATACCATTCATTACACACGGAGTACAAGGGGATGATAATAGTAAACACACAAATAAGAGGACAGTCGGCTGCGCCTCTTTTTTTTCGCGCAACAGCAGAACGTCCTTTTGCACGGCTCGTACTCGCGTTTCAGCTACCGGTTCCTTCCACGCCACGATTTGATTGTTCGGGGTGGCGTGGCTTGCTGTTTTCTACTACGGACAAAACAAATTGGTTTGAGACGAACTTGTCATGACGCTTTGTTGTTGTTGTTTGGAACGCTTGAGCTAAGGCGCTGACTGTACAGGACAAACACAGCGGTTGTGGATGAGGCTCTGATCCACGAGCCGGTGCAAACTTTGCGCGAGTGCAAAATGCATGTAAACGGACGCGCTAGCCGTTTTCGTTAGCTGGATTCTATCTAAATTGCATAAGCACTTGTCAAAATTACATAAGCCCCGCTTTACCCCTGTTTCCCCCCTGCTCACAATGTATCTTTTTGACCAGGGTTACGTAAGTGCCTGTGATTGGCTAGAGCGACCCACTTTCCCACTTTTTTGCCAATTTTTAGGTGCAAAGTTAGCACTTTACGTAGTACGCTCACAAACTTTGCATAGGTGCAAAGAGACGGTACAAAGTAGCCGCCCTATACAAATCCACATACAACTTATAGGCTGTGATCCACGAGCCGGTGCAAACTTTGCACTGACTTTTCGCGGTACAAGTTGTATGTGGATTTATATAGGGCGGCTACTTTATACTATTATAGCCTACTTTAGAGGCGTTTTTTCACTGCCTTTATATAAGGGAGCTATTACAATAGTAGCTCTTTCCCTCTATAGCTTTAATATTATAGTCCTATTATAATTTACTAGTAAATATTATATAATTTAAATACCTATTATAACTATATCCTAGAGTACCTAATTATAGGCATCCTTCCCCCCCTAAATTTATTAGTCTAATAATAAAACCCTTTACTTACTTAAATTACTACTTAAAGCTTACTATAAGTAATAGCTAAATAGTAATAAGGCTAATATTATTTAAGATATCCTTAAAAGCTTTATTCCTATAATATTAAAGAAATTCCCGCTATATTAGTAGTCTTTAAATACTATTAAGAACTAATATAAGTAGCTAAAGGGCGTTTAGTATGCTTTTTATGCTATAGAGAAGAGGTCTAGTATAATATATAATAAAGAGACTAGGTAGCTTTAAATAAGCAAGCAAACTACTAAATATATTATTAAGACTTATAGAAGGTTTAGCAAATTTATTATAATAAAGCCTCTTATTATAAGTTAAGCTATTAAAAAAGAGAAGTAAGTAAAGATCTTCTTAGGAGACTATAAAGCTAGTAATATAGTTATTAAAGCTTAAGATATTAAAGGCTTTATTACTACTATAAGGGAATAAGCAGAGATATTAGAAAAGAGCTCTAATAAGTCTAAAGATAATAAAATTAATTCTTAAAAAGGGATTACTAATATATAATACCCTAATAATAAGGCTTATAGTATTATTAAGCTTCTTAATAATAAAGATTCCTTTAAAGTTAAGAATAATTAATAGCCTTAAAGTTAGCCTCTAAGTAATATTATAAAGCAAAGCACTAATAATATAGCTATTTCCTTAATACTAAACCTATAGTGCTTATAACTAAGCTCTACTAGGGCTATGCCTAATAAAGTATAGCTAAATTTATTACTATAAAGTTTACAGAAGCATAGGGCTATAGCATAGGCAAAAGAGCTCTTAGATATAGTATCTAATATCCTTAGGCCTTAAATATAGGGCTTAAAGAGGCATATTATTACTTAAAGAGCTATAGGGGCTAATAATATTAAGAGGGTAGTTAAGGACTGTTAATTATATAGTAAAGACTTTAGAATAAGTATAATTATTAGGGTTATATTATAGTTAAAGTAAGATTAACTAAATTCTCTAATTTAGAACTTATTATTATTAAAGGAGGCAAAGTAAGCGTAGATTAAGTTAAATTTTAGTATTAATACTATTTAGTATATACATAAAAGTAAGGCTTTTAAGAAGGTCTATAGGCATATATATATTATTACCTTTTAACCTATAATATTATTATTATGTTAGCTAGAATTTTATTATTAACGCTATTAAATTTATTAAATATATATCTTTTTATTAAAATTACTACTTTAATAATCTATCTAAAGCCACCACGCTATCCTTTTTTAAACCTAATAGCCTATAAGGCCTATAATAAGCAAAGATACCTATATAGTAGCTAATTTAAGCGCTTTATGCTTATCTCTAGGTAATAATTCTATCTCTTTTGCTTTAAAGTTATATAGCTCCTTCCTACCTAATTTAATAAAGTTAAAGAGGCTAGTAATAGCATAAATAATCTTAATCTATATAAGAAAGTTATATTTAGCAGTGCTATAGTAAATTATCTTTTACTTTTACTTATATTACCTAAAAACATGCTTTATAACTATTTATAATTATGCATGCTAAAAGTTAAAGAGCTCCTTCTTATTATTTAGGTACTTATAAGCATCTTTCTAGTCTTATAAATAATATTAAACCCTTAAGAAAGGCATAATTAGGCTATAATATATGCTAAATCCTGCGTTACTAAGATAAAATTAGCCTTTAGGGATTATAAAAGACTTTATAAACACTATCTATATTAAGGTACTATTATTAATAAAACCTTTAGTGCTTACTAGCATATAAAGGAATAATCCCTTAAAGCTTATAGCTACTAGCATATTTTATAAGATATTATTCTTCCTTAACTAGTATCTCTACTACTAATTTAGTGGAATATAGGCTAGAATATATATGCTATTAATAGCGCTAATAGCACTATTAAATTAAAGAAACTTCTTATTTAGCTCTATAAATAGCAAGACTAACTCTAGCTTTAGCTAGCAAACAAAGATTATATATAAATACCTTATTAGATTAATAAGCTTATAAAAAATTTAAGATACTAATAATTAGGATAGTAAAAATTAATACCCTATATTCCTCTATAGCTTATTATATATACAAATCTATAAGAAGATAATTAGCTTTTGCTTAATTAATTAATATTATAAAAAGCTTACTAAGGTATTAATATAAAGTTAGTTATAGAGCTTAAAGAAGGTCTCCTTTAGTATCTAAAAGAGGTGTGTAAATTACTTATCTAATAATTATTAAAGAAGCTCTTTATAGTAATCTTATAATACTATTAGTAATATATAGGCACCTTTAAGGCCTAGGAGAGTATTAATAAGAGTGTTATAATTAATATGCTTATAGAGGCACTAATATAGCCTATATAGGGCTCTTTATAGTAATCCTAGCCTTTAGCAACACTATAACATTAATATTATAAGCTAAAGGTTATCCTTAGTGTCTTTATTTATAATAAATTAGTTAATTATAAGGCTATTAATCCTAAGAAACGTTATTATAGCTTATGCCTAGGTATAAACTTTATACTAGTATAAACTTTATAAAGGGACTACATAAAGTATATAGTTTATTCCTAAAAATTAGTAGAATTTGCTTTATTCTTAGTATTTAATCCTATTATAGGCATTTACTAAAAAGATATATTGTAAATAGGGGGGGAGGTGGTGTTTATGCAATTTAGATAAAGTTCTATAAATTTCTATGCAATCTAGGTAACGAAAATGGCTAGCGCGTCCGTTTACATACATTTTGCACTCGCGCAAAGTTTGCACCGGCTCGTGGATCACAGCCTTACATACATACTGAACCCTTCCAATATTTCGCTCCGACGTGAAGGGCCGGAAGTGCAACGCATGCCGACACCTGCCCCCAAATTGCTACCTGCACGAGGGTATAAGTACGGAGTACTCCGTATTATGCATTGGAAATTTCAAATGGGTAAAGGCGTGGTTCCTCCGGGATTGGTACGGCTGGCCAGCGAAGGTGATACAACCCTGCCGATGCATGCACCTTCTGTGCGAGGCAGCCACAAGGATGCATGGGATACCAGTTTGCAGAGGCAGCCAGCTCAGATTGTATGTACTCCGTATGTACATATGTATCCATGTATTGCGGAAAGCAACTCGTGGAGTTCAGACGCGCTAACTGCAGCCATATTGGCTCAGGCTCTGATCCACGAGCCGGTGCAAACTTTGCGCGAGTGCAAAATGCATGTAAACGGACGCGCTAGCCATTTTCGTCAGCTGAATTGCATAGAAATTCATGGAATTCTATCCAAATTGCATAAATGCCACTTCCCCCTGTTCATAATGTATCTTTTTGACCAGGGCCGCGTAAATGCCTGTAATAGGCTAGAATGCCCCGCTTTTACCCCACTTTTTCATTTTTTTGCCAATTTTTAGGTGCAAAGTTAGCACTTTGCGTAGTACGCTCACAAACTTTGCACAGGTGTAAAAGAGACGGTACAAAGTAGCCGCCCCATACAAATCCACATACAACTTGTACCGCGAAAAGTCGGTGCATACTTTGCACCGGCTCGTGGATCAGAGCCTAAGCGTTCTCTCGTCTGTCTAGTTCGGCTTGCGAATGCATCAGACCGTCTGGTTTAAGCGAGCGAGTTCTTGGGATGCGATGAAAAAGGTCGCTGGTGAAACATTAGTTACACGACCGATGATGGTATTGGATTTTTTTTTCTCCTTTTTTTTTTGTGGTTGTTGTTGTTGTTGTTGTTGCAAAGCAGTCACTATGTCCTCATTGATCGTTTTGCGATTGTTATATTATGAGCGTTGCTATTCGGAGCTGTGTTTTCTTGCTCACCGGCGCTGTACCCACATAAAAATTTGTCCTAGCTACATTTGGTTAAGCGACTTGATTGCCACACCCTCCTGTAGAAAATATATATAATCTTATGGAATCAGACCCTGCACTCTAAAATACATTATAATATAAGCAGATTTTTTAATTTAATACGTATAAGGCTTATGAATTTGCTTAAAAACATGATTTCTAGTGTTTTCTTTAATTATATATACTTTAGCTAGCCTAAATAATTCTTCTAGCCTCTTTAACTAGCTTAGTAATTAATAGTCTTATTAGATAATATATTAGATAATAATAATAGTAAGCATCTTATAGCTTATCCTACTGCTAATTATAATTATATTATAGTTATATATAAAGGTAATATCCCTTATAACCCTCTTTAAGCTTAAGGTCTCCCTTAAGGCCTTCCTTATAATATCTATAATAATACTTTAACTTCTACTTACGTTCTTATATACCTTATACTTAAATTTAGTCTTCTAGAGCCTCTTAAGCCTTAAGTTAATAATAGCTATGGTTAAAGTAGTAAATTAAATACTATAGGGCCCTATAAAGGGCTTTTAATAAAGGGTTGAAATACTATAGGTTAGAATTAGTTAGTTTTTATATTCTAAGGGCACCTATAGTAGTAGTTAATAATAAGAGGGTCTTAAATTTAAAGCATTAGATTATTAGAAGGCTAGTAATAAAGATTAGATAACCACTATATGTAATTTATATATAAGGTTAATTACTAATATACTAGAGAGCTTTATAGCTACTAGTAATAATAAATATTATGCTTTATAAGCTACTAGCGTTATTTAATTTAATTAGTAATAATATAGGTATAGGGAAGTAGATATTACTATTAAAATTAATAGGGCTACTTATAGGGAGGAAGTAAATATAGCCTTAACTATAAACGCTTAAGAAGGTTAAACTATTAAAAAAGAAGATTAATAGTAAAGGAGGTAATCTTAGTAGGTAGCTTACTAAGCTAATCCCTTCTAAGATAATGCTTTTTCTGCCTTATTTTATTCTTTATAATTAGGCTTATATATCTATTATATATGTTCTTTAGCATATAAATTACTATAAGGAAAAGATAAAGAAGATTACTAATGCCTATAATAATATAGGACTTTAGATTCTAATAAGATAATTTAGTTAGGCTATTAGTATATTACCTAAAATTATAATAGAATAATATAAAATAAAGCGCTTACTACTTATACTAAGGTAGCCACTAGTCCCTTATATACTTAAGAATATCCTTTTGCTATAGGTTATATATATCCTTTATACTTTACTAAATAGCATTAAAGGAAGTAGCTTTACTTTTATATATTAGTAGCTTAAACACCTTAAAAAGCCCTATAGGGCTATTATTAAAGGCATTTTAATTAGTATTATTAAGGTCTATAGAAGAGGGTTTAGTGCCTTTAATATCCTTCTAATTATAAAGAATTTAAGCTTAAATCCTTATAAGGATATACTATATATAGAGCTACTACTATGCTTTAGGAAAGATTATCTAAAGGGCGTTTTTTAAGGTAGTCTTATAGTCTATAATAATAATATAAGGGTAGGGAATAAGGAATTTATTATAGACCTTATTAAATATTATAAGCAGCTACTTATAGCTTTCCTCTATTTCTAATAATAGAAGCCTAAAGCTAAGGTTTATAACTATACGCTAATTCGTAATAGCAGTAATTACTATTATATAGAGCCTAAAGCTATTTATTTTATATGTATTATTAATGCTAATAATATAGGAGTAAATCTTCTATTTATTAATATATTTATAGGTAGTCTAGAAGGCTAATTATAGCTAATTATTAGGGTTTAGATTAATCCTATAAGGGTAGCTACTATTAATTAAAGACTATATAAATTACTATATGCCTATAAGCCTATTAAGAGCTTTAATTTAGAGCTATTAATAGTTATTATAAATATCTTTAATTATAGCTACTATATAAGGGAATTTAATTTAAAGCAATTAGTAAGCCTTATAGGTAGGAATGCCTTATAGTTATATAATCTCTTTAAGCAGTGCCCTATAAGCTAGTATATACTAGTAATAAAGAGTGTAACTATTAGTGCTAATAGATTAAGGGTAGTTATAATCTATAACCTTAATAGTATATAGCTAAGTATTATTTATTCTTATACTATATTTTACCTAGAGCTTAAATAGGTAATTATAGAGCTAGGTGCTTATTATATAAATACCTTAAGATTTAGAAGGTCTTTGCTTACTATAGTTATAATAGATTAGAATAGTTACTATAGTATAAGTCCTATAGATAAGTTAATAATTATTACTAGACTTCCTAGTAAAGTTATAGCTATACGAGCAGCCTTATTATTATAAGAAGTTATAGAGATTATTAAAGCTATTAAATTATAGTAAGAGAGGTAGTAATAGGATTATAATTATTAGGTTGCTTTTAATAGGGATATTATACTCTATGCTATATAGGATAATAAAATTATTATAAAATCAAATATACTATATAAGATTAGATATTTTAATAATAGAATTTAAAGATTTAGTAATAATATTAATAAATATAGTGGTATTACTAATAAAAGTAGTAATATTAAAGGAAGGAGAATAGTTATAATTAGGAGAATTAGTAGGTAGCTACTATAATATAGCTACCTATAGGTATAAGGGGCAGTGCTTATAGGTACTATAGGCAGGGGTAATAGGCCTGTAATTCTAACTATTTTTTTTGCTAGGGAGTGCTATATAAATTTAGTGGCGGGGCGTGGGATGTGGGATATGGCCCTATCACCCAGTGGGTACAGCGCCAGTGAGCAAGAAAACACAGCTCCGAATAGCAACGCTCTATATTATTAGGCCGTGTCTCCAAGCAACGAGGGGCTATGGCATCTTTGAGGCCAATGCTCTCGTGCCTCTCTGTCACACAATAGTTACAGCGCTCAACCGCTCAGATAGCTCGGACACTAGGATCCACTTAACTAGTCACTTTCCGGTCCTTTAGTAATTATATAGTATATTTTTATATAGGAGGATTACACCCCCCTTAGTCTAGGTATATAGGTATTTAAGTAAGCATCTATACCCTCTTATAGACTTAGGTAATAAAATCTATACCCTTATTTTAAACCCTAGCTCTATAGTCTAATATAGTAGTAATTACTTAGTGTTTATAAATTATATTAAATAACCTTTCTTTTTAATTAATACCTTCTATTAAATTAATCTAATTATTAAATTATTAAATTTAGTATATCCTAGTAAGAGAATAGGGTTTAATTCTATATATTTATTAATATTATAATTAGGTAATCCTAGTAGTAAGAAAGATCTATATAGGTTAAAGTTTAATAATATAGGATATTCTTAAGATATCTAAGGAAATAAGCACTATAAAGGGCTATAAGCTAGTAGTTAAGCTATAAGAACCCTATTATTAGGACTTATAGTTTAAGATAATAAAGGTAAAAGCTATTAAAAACAAGATCTAGATCTTTATAAACCTAGATTTAAAGATATAGCTAGATTACTTACTAGAGCTACCTATCTTAATAGGAAATAAAACTCTAGTAAAGAGAAGAGTAGTAGTATAAAGCTGTTAAGGCTTTGGCTTGGGAATGAATAACAGAGTGAAGGTTAGATTGAAGAGTCGTATCTATTGTGCTGCTAGCTAGGGGTGGGTGCTTAAAAGGTTTAATTTCTAGCCTTTCCCCTTATAAGTAAGGAAAGCTCCCTTAAATACCTCATAGTCCTTACGTGACTAGCTTACAGCTAGGTCGTAGCCCTATGCCCCGCTAGGCGCTACTAACATTAATGCTATCGCTATCCCACTCCTAATATAATACCCCTTCTTAATATAATTATCCTTAATTGCTTAAGCTACTATCTTAGGGTTAAGTTATAGTAATAATATCCCACCTACTTGTGATCCGAAGGAAATCCAAAAATTCCACACAGGGCTAGAAAAACACGTCTCTTTAACACTAGTCCAATTACGCACAGGGAAGATTAGCCTTAATAAGTTCCTATTCCAAAGGGGCGTTCCTAGGGTGACTTCGCCCCTATATAGCTACGGCTAAGCAGTTAAAGACTAATATCACATAATAGTTAACTATACTAAATATAACTATAGACGCCCCTAATCACGCTAGCCTAGAGACACATAGGAAGTAAGGCTAGCCCTAAACAATCCCCTAAAGGCAAGATCTCTAGCTAGATAGTTCCTAGGCATAAGATAACTCTAATACTATACCCTAGCGTAAGACCTAGCCTTTAATCTATATAGGTAAGCGGAGAACCTAGGATATTTCTAAAGCACTAGAGTTAATTAATATAGAATAGATATAGAAAATAACTAAGGGAAAGCGCTAGATTAGATAGTATAGGAATAGAGGTAAGCTAGGTATAGATTTATAATATAGAATTATAATATCTAGAATAGTCTTTAGATTAATTTTAACTACTAACTCCTAGTATTATACCTATGCTAACCTACCTCTACCCCTTCCCTAGACTATAACCTAATAGCTATATTACTCCTTTTCTAGAACTAGAATTATATTCTCTATTATCTTAGCTTATA